>OU015767.1:26251453-26561173 GCA_907173295.1 Fagus sylvatica | reverse complement strand
CGTTCTAAACCCAGCTGGGTGAATGACTTCAATACTGCTGCTGGTTGTTTGGAACTCCCTTGTCGTTCTCAAATTAATACTTGCTCAAAGACTTAAAGCAATTGTGCTGTAAGACGGGGACCATAACGACAGAAGGTTGTGTTGTGGAGATTGGTGTACAGGAACGTGCTCGTGACATGTACAGCTGGAATGACTACAGCGAGCTCCTCGAAACGAGCTATTATCTTGTGTTTGGGCTCACAAGCAAGTGGGACGTCTTGCTTGTGAGAGAGAAGTTATATATGTCCGAAACATATAATCCTTTTTCCCTCGAAACAGCCAAGAAGCAATGGCCTCAAGGTCCAAGCCTGATGTCCTTCCACCCACGTGAAAAGTCAGGAAAACTGTCAGAGTGTCAGGAGCATACTGCTCCTTAATTGAAATGCAAAGCACATGTACAAATGACACGACAAGCACCTTCGATAAAATCCATATATTCACGGATTCTGTGAAAAGTCAGGAAAACTGTCAGAGTGTCAGGAGCATACTGCTCCTTAATTGAAATGCAAAGCACATGTACAAATGACACGACAAGCACCTTCGATAAAATCCATATATTCACAGATTCAGGGAAGCTTTCTTAAACTCTCAACTATTCTTTTACATCTTTAGCCAAAAAAAAAAAATTATTCTTTTACATCATTAACATATGATCCCTATCCGGTCTTCTAAGTTTTATGGATTGAATCAAAATCGGATTGATCCGTAAAACAGGGAAAAAAGATTAGATGTCATGGATCATATCAAATTATCAACCTCCTTAGGTATACTCAGTCGCATGAAAAATATGAAATTAAATTAAATTACTTATCAAAATAACTATAAATATAAAGCTTCAAGAATAAAACATAACATGTTCCATAAAGAAAAATAATTAAATAATTAATATGAATTGCACATCAATCCACTCAATGTAAATAGTAATTCCAGCACTAAAAATATTCATACTTGAGAATTGCACCTCATGGTTGTGAGTAATTCATTAGTATTTTCATTTACAATTTAGATTTTTAATATAATTTTAGTATACAATGAAAAAGGATATCAACAAATAATTAAAAGTTAATAAATATAACTATTATATAAATGGATTAAATATTATCTTCAAATCCATATAACCAACTTTGAATACAAATCAAAGTTTCTACATTCTTTGGCAAAAGACAAGATCGATACTAAATAAAATTTTTACCTCCAATGCAAAAAATTGATTCATAAGCAAACGTAGTTATAGTAATACTTATATAAAAGAGCATGTGCCATTAACAAGAACTAAGAAAATTGATTGCAATTCTCTTTCCACCAAGAGAGAACATCTAATTTGTTGTGTTGATTTTGGTTAAGTCTAAACTCTTTCAAATACAACTTCAATTAAAAAAAAAAAAATTAGTTTTATCAGTACTTTCATAATAGTCAAATTCCAAACCATTCAAAAAACAAACTCTCATAATACTTTAATTCCTAACATAATAATATAGACTCAGAAAGCAAAAAAAAAAAAAAAAATGTAAAAACAAAAAAAATTTCCTTAAAAAAAAAAAAAAAAAAAAGAGTCGACCAACAGTTTGACCCGACCTACCATTTTGCGGGTTGGGTACGAATTGACACCATCTTCGTTCCCCGATTGAAAAACCCCTAACCATTTATATATTTTTTTCCTTCGTATCTGGGTCCCATAAGTTTGAGGTTCATAAAATTTGATTAGAAAATGAACCTGAAAATTCATATCCAAAATAAAAAACAGCCAGATATTTGAACTTTACTCGTTTACTTGCAACTTAGTCTCTCCTCATAACTAAAAGTCTAAAAAATTCCTGTTTTAGATTTTTTCAATATTTGAAATTTTCCAGATGCTCTATCGAAAAAATCATTTTTGCTTTAACCGACAGTAAATTTCGATTGGAAGTTTGGTATATGACTAGAGTCTAGACCAGGCGCAACATAATGTTTTAGTTTTTGAGAAACTCGTAAACAGAACTTCTTAAGTGATGCAATCTTAGCATGAATGAGAATATAAATTAGCGTAATTAATTTTTGGGATTACTTAAAATTATTTGTTAAACTTGTTAATTTACTGAAGATGACCCAACAAACGTGAGGATTTGTTAGCAGAAGGTAGGCCCGAAGAGATTATGATTCGAAGACAATATTGAAAGGATGTGTTGTCTAATCAATTGACACAAATTATATGGAAACAAAAAAGGAGAGCTTCAGACCCACTATATAAACTCTTCATTCACTTCATTTTATCTCATCGTCTCTAGTTTCTTGTATCACTTTTTTTTCGCAATCAATAACAATAACTCTTCCTCCAGAAAACCAAAAAAGCCCGAACCATTTCTTTTCTCTGTGCCACTGATATGGGTAGCCCCAATTTTGACACTTCTTCCTGTAACATTAACCCACTAGACCCTGAGGAGTTCAGGCGACAAGGCCATATGATCATAGACTTCCTAGCTGATTATTATCAAAGTATAGAGAAATATCTAGTTTTAAGCCAAGTTGAACCGGGTTATCTTCAAACACGCTTGCCAAAGTCCACCCCTTATAATCCAGAACCCATCGAAACCATTCTCCAAGACGTGCATGACCACCTAGTTCCTGGCATAGCACTAGCAGGGCCGGCCCATCTATAAAGCTATTTAAGCAATGACTTGAGGCCCCTAAAATTAGGAAGGTCCCAAAATTTTAAAAGCCCAGCCCACTAGGTCATTAAAATACATCATTAAAAAAAAAAAAAATCAGCCACTTGCAGCAGCAGCTGCACAGTGACAACAACACAATTAAAAAAAAAAATTTCCAGCCACTTGCAGCACAACTCAAGATTTTTTTTTTCTCTCTCTATACGCACGTGACTCTCCTTTAAGGCCTTAACGTCTCTTTCTCTCTCTTTTTCTCCACATTTCTACCAGTGTGCAGTGGTCCAAGTAAATCCAAAACGTTTGCTCTCTCTGACTCTCTTTCTCTACTACGTATTGCTCTCTGACTCTCTCTTCCTCTCTTCATACCGTACGCACACCTCTCACTTTCTCTCTCTAAAAAGATTACTTTCTCTCACTACAAATCTACAATAGTCAATAAATATTATATCTTTTTTATTTTTTCTTGTCTTCAAATTTGAGGATTTGAGTCTTAAGATCTTCTACAAAAATTAGATTCAACACATAAATAGGTAATAATATCAATCTTTACCCTCTTGAATAAATTTTTTTTTTCTTTGCAATTAGAGTTTGTAAATTAAGATTTAATAAATTGTGAATTTGTGATATTCATTGTTCAGGACTTCAGGTATTAATCTTATGTAGATGAGTAGATATTGGGATAAATCAGCGTAACCAGGTTCTATTGTTCTATACTTTTCTATTTTAATTTTATTAAATTTTACTTGTTAGTTAGGTACTATTGTAGTATTGTTACATGTTGTTTTGGCTGTTATTTGTTTTTTAGTTAAAGTATTTGTTTTTTTTTTTTTTACTATATGGCTCCTCGAAAATATGAATCTGGGCATCAAAAAAAAAAAAAAAAAATTGATTGAATCCCAAAAGGGAGCTCTTGAAAAATTTGTTATCAGTAATAAACAAAATATCACAGAAAAATTAGATGATTGTTCAACAAATGAACAAGAAATTCATTTTAAAGAGTTAGAAAATAATACAATAATACCATCAAAAGATATAAATGAAAATAATCCTTATGATAGTCAATTGAAAGATAACAATGAAAGTAATCCTAATGCTAGTCAATCAAAAGATATTAATGAGAATATTCAAAATGATAGTCAAAAGTGTAATATACCAACTTACAATAGTCAATCGAAAGATACCAATAAAAATAATCTTAATGATAATCAATCAAAAGATAACAATGAAAATATACCGAATGATGGTCAAAATTTTAATATACCTACTTTTAATGAAAAACATGAAAAAAATTTAGAAGCAAATGAATATATTAACAAAACACTTGATTATAGGCCTTTAAATATTTATGATCCAGCTCAATGAAAAAATATTAACTCAAAATTGAGAGATTTGTTAGTAGAAAAGGGTCCAATTAGACATAATGATTTAGAATTTCCTAAAGATGGAAACTCTAGGCATTTTTCTACTACATATTACACTCGAACCTTACCAAATAAGGAGAAACATGATAGAAAATGGCTAGTGTATTCAAATGAATTAGATAGAGTATTTTGTTTTTGTTACAAGTTGTTTAATTCGAAATCTTGTATAAATCAATTAGCTAATCAAGGAACTAATGATTGGAAAAATCTTAGTGGTAAAATAAAAAGACATGAAACAAGTAGTGAGCATATTACTAATATGAACACTTGGAGTGATTTACAAATAAGATTATTGAAAAATAAAACAATTGATAAAAGTGTTCAAGAACTAATTAACAAAGAGAAAGATCGTTGGAAAAATGTATTACAAAGAATTATTGCAATCATAAAGACTTTAGGTAAAAATAATTTGCCATTTCAAGGAACAAAAGAAAAAATTTATCAAGAAAATAATAGAATTTTTTTAAGTTTAATTGAAATGATTGTAGAATTTGATCCGGTGATGCAAGAACATATTCATCATATTCAACAAGGTGAAATTCATAACCATTATCTAGATCATAAAATTCAAATGAATTGATACAAATGATAGCAAATGAAATTAGAAGTAAAATTATTAAAAAAGTTAAAGAAGCAAAATATTTTTCAATTATACTTGATTGCACTCCTGATATAATTAATCAAGAACAAATGACTCTTGTACTAAGATGCGTGGATATTTCAACAAGTCCAATAAAAATAGAAGAATATTTTTTAGAATTTATAAAAGTAAATGTCACTACTGGTTTAGGTCTTTTTAATGAACTTATAAATGTAATAACGAAACTTCAACTTAACATTAATGACATACGAGGACAAGGTTATGATAATGGATCTAATATGAAAGGAAATAAACAAGGTGTACAAAGAAGACTTCTAGATATTAATCCTAAAGCATTTTACACACCATGCGGTAGTCATAACATTAATCTAGTACTTTGTGATATGGCAAACTCTTGTACTAAAGCTGTATCTTTTTTTGGAGTGGTACAACGTTTATATACATTATTTTCTTCTTCAACAAAGAGATGGAATATTTTTTTTAAAAAAATTATCGAAATTCACTCTTAAGCCGTTATCACAAAAACGTTGGGAAAGTCGCATTGAAAGTATTAAAGCTATAAGATTTCAAGCTCCAAAAATAAGAGATGCTTTGTTAGAGTTAGCAGAAAGTAGTGATCAAGATTCTAAAACAAGAAGTGAAGCTAACTCTTTAACAAAATATGAGTTTGGAGATTTTGAATTCTTATTGAGCTTGACTATTTGGTTTGAAGTGTTATTTGCGGTCAATTCAGTTAGTAAAATTTTACAATCTAAAGATATGCATATTGATGCGGTTATAAATCAATTAAAAACTCTTATAGATTTTTTCAAAAATTATAGAGAAACTGGATTTGCAACTGCTATGAGTTCAGCCGTAGAAATTGAACCGGTTTTTCAAGAAAAACGTGTAATTCGTAGGAAAAAACACTTTGATGAAAATGTTGATCACGAGATAACACAATCCGTTGAAGAATCTTTTAGAATCGATTATTTCTTATTTATAGTTGATCAAGCTATTTCCTCAATTGAGCAAAGGTTTGAACAGTTTCATATATATGAAGAACTTTTTGGTTTTCTATTTAGCTTCAAAAAATTAAAATCATTTGACGATGATAGCTTACAAGATAAATGTCTTTGTCTCGAAAGTGCTCTCACATATAAAAATTCCATTGATATTGATAGTTTAGATTTATTTTCGGAATTAAAAATTTTAAGAGAAGTTATACAAACAGAAGAAAATAAGAATACTCCAATTGACATATTGAATTATATTAAAAAACTAGAATCTTTTCCAAATGCATGCATCGCATATAGAATTTTATTAACAATTCTCGTAACAGTTGCTTCTGCAGAAAGAACTTTTTCAAAATTAAAATTGATAAAATCTTACCTAAGATCGACTATGTCACAAGAAAGATTAAGTGAGTTAGCGATTTTATCAATTGAAAAGAACATGTTAGAGAAAATTGATTATAAAAGTTTGATCAATAATTTTGCATCTAAAAGAGCAAGAAAAATGAAATTATAGTAAAAGAAATCATAGATATTAATTTAATTTAGTATTGAATGGTTAAAAGGTCCTAATTTAAGATTTGGTTTAAGGCCCCAAAAAAGTTTGGGACAGCCCTGAGCACTAGTAGCATAGCTGGGTTTCTTGGCGAAATGCTCAGCACTGGCTTCAATGTGGTCGGATTCAATTGGGTTGCATCACCAGCCGCAACTGAACTAGAGATTATTGTCATGGGTTGGCTTGGATAGATGCCTAAGCTTCCCAAGTCTTTCCTTTTCTCTGGCAATGGTGGGGGTGTGCTACAAGGGACTACTTGTGAAGCCGTTTTGTGCACACTTGTGGCTACCAGGGATCAAATGCTAAGCGAAATTGGAAGAGAGAACCTGGTCAAGTTGGTGGTTTATGCGTCTGATCAGACACATAGTGCACTTTAGAAAGCAGCTCAAATAGCTGGGATCCACCCAAAGAATTTCAAAGCCATCAAGACTTGTAAGTCAACATCATTTGCACTATCACCAGACTTATTACGAGCCCAAATTTGCGTAGATATTGAAGCAGGCTTGGTCCCATTGTTTCTATGTGTTACTGTGGGGACAACTTCAACGACTGCTATTGATCCACTAGGGTCGCTATGTGACGTGGCAAAAGATTATGGCATGTGGGTTCACATCGATGCTGCTTATGCTAGAAGTGCATGCATTTGTCCTGAGTTTCGCCATTTCATGTGTTGGATATCATTATCCCACATTGGAAATAGTTGGAGTGAGTAATAGGTTTATAAGGCCATGGGTAATCCTTATCTCATAAGGCATCTTTTGAGATTGAGTTAGGCCCATTGGACTTTAACATGGTATTAGAGCCACCCCTTAGGTGTTGGGTAGATCTCCCCCCCAATTATGGTCCACATGTTTGGTTGGTTCGCCACACGTGAGGGGGCATAATAAAGTGAGAGTCTTGTTCCACATTGACCAAGTATTCTTGGGTTGTGCAATTTATAAGCCATGGGTAATCCTCATCTCTTAAGGCGTCTTTTGAGATTGAGTTAGGCCCATTGGACTTTAACATGGTATCAGAGCTAGGTTACTCACTCCAACTAGTCCCCCAATTGTGTAGTATATAAAAACCTATAATTAGGTATACAATCATCCGGTATCTGTTCTCTGATGTCGGTTCTCTACATTTCCAAACTCAAGCTTCCACCTCCTTGCTTGAGTTTGAGGGGGGATGTTGGATATCATTATCCCACATTGGAAATAGTTGGAGTGAGTAATGGGTTTATAAGGCCATGGGTAATCCTTATCTCATAAGGTGTCTTTTGAGATTGAGTTAGGCCCATTGCACTTTAATATCATGGATGGTGTTGAGGGTGTGAACTCAATTAGTCTCAATGCACACAAATGGTTCTTAACCACTTTGGATTGTTGTTGCCTTTGGGTGAAAGATCCGAGTGCCTTGATAAAGTCACTCTCAACCAACCCTGAATATTTTGAAGAACAAAGCCACCGATTCAAAACAAGTGGTGGACTACAAAGACTGGCAGATAACCCTAAGTCGAAGATTTCGTTCCTTGAATTATGGTTTGTGCTTAGAAGCTATGGTGTGGCTAATCTTAGGAACTTTCTGAGAAGCCATGTGAAAATGGCTAAGGTTTTTGAAAGGCTTGTAGCTATGGATAAAAGGTTTGAAATCGTGGTCCCTAGAAATTTTGCTATGGTTTGTTTTAGGATTTTGGGATCAACGGTAGGTATCCTGAGTGAGGAACATGTGAATGAGCTGAACCGCAAGTTATTGGAGTCCATTAACATGTCGGGCAGTATCTACATGACTCATACTGTAGTCGAGGGAGTGTACGTGATTCGATTTGCTGTGGGTGCGACTCTGGTAGAGGAACGACACGTTATCATGGCGTGGAAAGTGGTGCAGGAGCATGCAAATGTCATACTAAGCACACTAACACAGCATGAGGTTAATTTAGAGTGAGGAGTGTGCAACAATATTTACCCTTACGAGCCCAAATTTGCACTATCACCAAATTTTGCTATGGTTTGTTTTAGGATTTTGGGATCAACGGTAGGTATCCTGAGTGAGGAACATGTGAATGAGCTGAACCGCAACTTATCGAATTATCAAAAAAAAAAAAAAAAAGATATTTATAGACGGTAAAAGATTTACTTAAAGTTTATTAATTTGGAGTTATTCTATTTTTATATGTAGTGGCTTTTATTAACGTTTGCCTGACCGATAAGTTAGTCATGTATTTAATTTGTATTATATGGATTTCGGTTGTGACAGTGTTGGCATCATTTTTTAAAGTTATGCTTTTGTAGACAATCGGAGCTTATTGTGTAGGTTGTGGAAGAATAAGCTTGAATTTTTGGATAGTCAAGTGATAGCTTTAAAGGATTCAATTATTGTTTGATGCGTATCGCTTATATGTTTGAAATAAAGGTTTAGTGCCTCTAGTGTACCACGACTTCTCTTGTGAGTTATTTTGACTCGAAGCCTCATTTGTTTAATTATAAGAGAAAATGCCACATCATAAATCTTTTTTTTTTTTTATAATAAATCTAAATTTTTTTAATTCTAAACCAAAATTCAAAATAATGATTATTGAGTCTATATGTAAGTTATGTGTGATTAGGATTGGAATTAGAGAATTAATAGCTAATTGGTTTCTATTAAAGATTCAAGACTTTGTTATGATATGGACTAGTTAGCAACTTACCATGTTAAGTTGATTTTTAGATAAGAGTTTTGTTCGACCTAGTGTGTCTCGTAGTGTCTATCATATTTGAATAAAGTGACTAGATATGGACACTATGAGTTTTTAGTGATGTAACTCGAATTGACTCATAACCTTACTACCTTCACGGATTTGATGAATCGAGTGTTCAAGCTATTGAGAAAACCGAGCAAGACTTGAGTAAAGCATGAGAAAGAGCAAAACGGGCCATAAAAATGCCGAAAAGCATGAGCAGGCCGAGAAGGCCATGAGATCATGATTTGTGGTTGATTGTGTGACTTATGCCCTATCCCTATAGATAGGGTAGAGAAGAAAGCCAAAAGATTGGCTAAAAGACCAAACCAAAGGCTACCAAGATAGCGAAATGACTGAGTTAGAGCCGACCCGAGGGTAAGCCCAGCAAGACCTTGGGCTTGGGCAACCCCCCTCCATAGGGCAACCACTGAAAAAGAAAAAAAAAAAAAAATGCTTCAATGCATCTCGCCCACGTTGCTTAGTTTCGCCTCCCTTCTTTTGCTGCTGCTTCTTCTTCTTCGAACGCGATTCGTACCCCACTCCTCAATTTCATTTTCTTTCTTCTTCTTTTTCAGTTTTTATTTTTTTATTTTACGTTCTGCACTATTGTAACTCTATCCAAAGTTTCTTTTTGTTCATTTTTCATTTGTAATTTTTTTTTGCCTTTTCTGTTTTGTGTGGCCTTTGATCCCTCCACGTTTACAAAATGCTTTTTCAATTTTCTATGTATGCCAGCTACTAGCCTAGTGTTAGCTACTTTCAATTTACTTACGATTATCCTTAATATTAGCATTGCCCTTTCAAGTTGCAAGAATTACCATGACTGTCCTTAGCATTGCCCTTTGAAGTTTCTACCATAAATATATTTTCCAACATGCAGATTATCCCAATCTCGCCCTGGTGTTACCGTGTTAGCCATTTAATGATTTGCTAATGAGTTGATTATCTTCACAAAAGGTTGATTCTCACCAAGCTTCGGTTATTCTAGAATGTATTGCAAAATTATCAATTGTGGTTAGGCCAAGCAATTAATGGGAATCAATATATAGACTGAAAAGTGTTTCTGGACTTTGCCTTAGATTATGGTAGATGTAAATTAGTCATTGATTTCAAAATTAAGTTGTGGAGTTCTAAGAAAGAAATATGAGATGTGGGTTAAAGTTAAACTTCTAAAGCCTAATTACTTACTTGATAAAAAAATAAATAAAATAAAATAAAAGGCTAAATACTTTAAAAGTGTATCGTAATTTATGAAAGCAAGTGTTCCCACACATAGTTTATAACAAGGCAATAAATTATGACTTATTTACATAATTTTCTTAAAAAAAAAAATGTATAGAGAAATTATTTTCTTTGAATTTGATTGTGTTAATTATAAAGTACTATAATTGGGATTCCATTTTATTTGTTCTTTTAATTTAATTCAAGCTAAAAGCACAATATAACCTTGATTTGATATATATATATATATAAAACTTGACATTTTTTTTTAATAAGTGGTCAATCAAAATTAGGACAGACTTTGGCAACCCAAATCTCGAGGCCGGCCCTAGACTGAGTCATAGTGTTGAATAGATTGCCAAAAGACTGGCTAGAAGGCTAAGGAAAGCCCTTGAGCCTGGTACCCAAAAGATTGGCTCGAGGGCTAAATAGAGCCACCACTAAACTGACTCGATTAAAAGTGCAATAAAGAACCCAGCTGACCCCTAAAATTTGATATTGGCATGATCATTGGTACGGTTATATTTTTTATTTTTTTTTTGCTTTTAGTTTTTGAGTTTAGTGGCTGGTGTTTTTAATCTGTATAGTACTAGTTATTTTTTTTTTTTCCTATATAACTATCGTTGTTAATCTGTACGGTACTGCTCATGGAAAAAATAACTATATAATTTTTTTTTGCTTTTGGTTTTTGTGTTTAAAGCATATACCAATATTGTTTTTATTATTAAATCTGTACTGTACTGGTATTTTTTAGTTTATACATAATAGAATACTAAACAAGACTCACAAAAAGTGTAAATATATAATGCATTTCAAAAAGGGTATTTTAGAAATTTGACTAAAATATAATGTCATTCCACCACGTTATTATACTGTACCAAACTATGGAATACAGATTCAGGGTTCTATTCATGTGTTGTTACCAAACTGATGAATAGTAATACTTATTCCATTACTGCTTATTCCATTACTGCTTATTCTATTCCTTGTAATACTAATTCCTATTACAGTATAATAATCATTACAATGTACCAAACGTACCCTTAGTCTTTCGCAAACCTTAGTAGGCCCTTTAAAAAAAGTTTGATGAAACATGTAAACAAAACAAACTCTTACGAAAAAACACAATATTTAAAAGAAATGCTAAATAACAAATTACATTCTTTAACTTTAGTCAAAATTTAAGTAAGTTCTCTAACTTTAATTTCTTTAATTCCATTCCTTTAAATCAATTTAATCGTCTAACTTTGATTTGTTTCATTTCATTTCAGTTATCTAATTTTCATTTCTTTCTAAAATTACACCCTCTAACTTTATTAGTATTCTGAATTTTTCATCAAATGATGTCGTTTTGGGAACTTAATGGTAACATATTTAATGGAAGTAGACGGAATTACTGAATTGAAAAGAAACGAAAGTTAGAGGATAGAAAAAAAAACATATTAAAATTAGTGGATTGAAATGAATTTTGCCCAAAGTTAGAAAGTGTAAGTCTAAAAGAAATAATGTGGTATGGATCTTACTATTCAATTTGCTAACTTGAAGCTAGCAAATTAAATCTTTTATATCAAGTATTTGTGAGGTAAATCCTTTGCCCATCTTCTCAGGTTTGTAACTGAAAGTAAATTGGTCGAAGAGAAAAATGAGACTTCTTCAAAAAGAAAATCTAAAGAATCACAACACACGTTGGGAAAAAAAAAATGTAACCAAAGAAAAAGTATTAAGATCATTAGAACCTTTGAGAGTCGAGGTTTTGTTAAAGATATATAAGCCTTTAAATCATAAAATTCGAAAAATTCTCCTTTCTTCCCCAAAAGTCCCCAAACCCTAGACCAAAAGTATAAAATTATAGGAGCAAAAGGTCTAGGGCTTTCCTTAACCCCTAAAATCAACGGTTAGGATCATCTTTCCTAATCCAATGGTCCCAATTATGTTCTAGATCAATCTTATATAGGCTTGCAAATTTCATGGGAAGCAGCCTTAATTGGGCCAATTTAAGGAATCAAATAGTTTTGCAAGCTGCCAGGCTGCATTGTAGGACCAATTTAAAAATTTGGGATCTAGCTCATTTTAGATCCAAAATATGTGTCAAATTGATTCCCTTTCTGAAACTCTGAATGTCTATTTTCAAATAAAATTAAATTCATCTTGAAATTCGTTATATTTTGTGAGATATGAGCAAACAAAAGTCATTTTTCAGCTACATTTTTTTTTTTTCAACACTTTTTGAGTTGTGATGGCTTGGAACCTTTAAAAATACACTAACCTCTTTTTACCAGTTCACATCCCAATATTTATCTTGGTTATTAAGGATCGGGGACTTAAGTTTATTAAGCTTTACAAAATAGAGTGTCTACAAAACTCATAAAAATAATGATAGCAATCTTAGCATGAATGAAATAATAGGCCATATCTCATAGCGTAGTTAAATATTATACCACTATTATCGTATTATCACTACTCAAAATGATCACTTTGTATATTTTTACTAGTGAGTTAAAGAGTTTGTTAGTAGAAGGTACGCCCCGAAGATATTATGATATGAAGACAAGGAGGGTGTGTCTAAATCTAATCAATTAACAGGATTTAAAGGGGAAATAGAAAGAAAAAGAAGAGGAGGAGAGTCTAAACACATCTTAAAACAAACCCCATATCACTAGAGACCAATCAATTGCGGCACAAGATCCACGTTAATGAAAATAAGATTCCCAAGTACCTTCTCCAAGGATCTCAGGACAGAATTTATGATCATACATTGTTTCACTACGGTTGGTATGATTTGGACAACAACAAGAGGTTAATAAAAATTGGGGGAAATTACACTTTACCACCCTCAACTATCACCCATTTTTCACTTCACCCCCTAAACTTTAAAAAGTAACAATTGCCCCCCTAAACTAATCGAATTGCACGACCGTTACCCCCTAAGGCCAAAATCGAGTTAAAATAGACATAATAGAGCAGGCCGTTACCCACTGGAAGGAGCCACACTTGAAGAAGAGTCAAAAGAAAACTCAGAGATACAAGTTGGCCTATTCCGTCTATTTTAACTCGATTTTGGCCTCAGGGGGTAACGGCCGTGCAATTCGATTAGTTTAGGGGGGCAATTGTTACTTTTTAAAGTTTAGGGGGTGAAGTGAAAAATAGGTGATAGTTGAGGGTGATAAAGTGTAATTTCCCCTAAAAATTGAGAGTGATAAGTCGCTGTGAAATGAAGATGCTTGAAATTGAAAGAATCTTGTTTCACCAGATAATCTAGACCATGCACCCATAATTAGGGGCAAAGCCATTCAATAGCTTGACTGAGATATAGATATTTTTTTATTAAATAGTCTTAGCCTTAGCCCAATCTAAATTTTAATCACAAATCTCAATTCTAACCCAATCCAACTCTAGCCCACCCTAAAAAAAAAAATTCATAGCTCTGCGCCTACACCCATTTCAACTTGGTACTTGGTACATACATGTGGTCCCTTAAACTTTTTATCTAAATGGTTACAACATATAGGTTTAAGACCGAACGATTGTAGCGAGTGAGAAAATCGTATTATATTTAAATATATATATATATATATAAAATCATTTCTCAAGGGGCTTCATCATGACCTCTATATAAACTATTCATTCCCTTCATTTTATATCAGTAGCTACAAGATAGTCTCGACTTTCTCTTCATTCCCTTCCTCCATAAAACCAAAGAAGATCAAACCATTTCTTTTCTTTTCTCTATACCAAAGATATTATGGGTAGCCAAAATTTTGAGAATGCACCCAAAGCCCACACTTCTTCCTATAACAATAACCCATTAGACCCTGAGGAGTTCAGGCGACAAGGCCATATGATCATAGACTTCCTAGCTGATTATTATCAAACTATAGAGAAATACCCGGTTTTAAGCCAAGTTGAACCGGGTTATCTCCAAAAACGCTTGCCAAACTCCACCCCATATGATCCAGAACCCATTGAATCCATTCTCCAAGACGTGCAGGAACACATAGTTCCTGGCATAACACATTGGCAAAGCCCTAACTTCTTTGCTTACTTCCAATGCACCAATAGCATTGCTGGGTTTCTAGGTGAGATGCTTAGCACCGGCTTCAATGTGGTCGGGTTCAATTGGGTTGCATCACTAGCCGCGACTGAACTAGAGATGATTGTCATGGATTGGCTTGGAGAGATGCTTGAGCTTCCCAAGTCTTTCCTTTTCTCTGGCAATGGTGGAGGTGCGCTACAAAGGACTACTTGTGAAGCAGTTTTGTGCACACTTGTGGCTGCAAGGGATCAAATGCTAAGCCAAATTGGGAGAGAGAACCTAGTCAAGTTGGTAGTTTATGTGTCTGATCAAACACATAGTGCACTCCAGAAAGCAGCTCAAATAGCTGGGATCCACACAAAGAATATCAAAGCCATCAAGACTTCTAAGTCAACATCTTTTGCACTATCACCAAGCTCACTACGAGCCCAAATTTGCGCAGATATTGAAGCAGGACTGGTCCCATTGTTTCTATGTGCCACTGTGGGGACAACTTCAACGACTGTCGTTGATCCACTAGGGTCGTTATGTGATGTGGCAAAAGATTATGGCATGTGGGTTCATGTCGATGCCGCTTATGCCGGAAGCGCATGCATTTGTCCAGAGTTTCGGCATTTCATGGATGGTGTTGAAGGTGTGAACTCAATTAGTCTCAATGCACACAAATGGTTTTTAACCACTTTGGATTGTTGTTGCCTTTGGGTGAAAGATCCGAGTGCCTTGATAAAGTCACTCTCAACCAACCCTGAATATTTGAAGAACAAAGCCACCGATTCAAAACAAGTGGTGGACTACAAGGACTGGCAGTTAACCCTAAGTCGAAGATTTCGTTCCTTGAAATTATGGTTTGTGCTTAGAAGCTATGGTGTGGCTAACCTTAGGAACTTTCTGAGAAGCCATGTGAAAATGGCTGAAATTTTTGAAAGGCTTGTAGCTATGGATAAAAGTTTTGAAATCGTGGTCCCTAGAAATTTTGCTATGGTTTGTTTTAGGATTTTGGGATCAACGGTAGGTATCCTGAGTGAGGAACATGTGAATGAGCTAAACCGCAAGTTATTGGAGTCCATTAACATGTCGGGCAGTATCTACATGACTCATACTGTAGTCGAGGGAGTGTACGTGATTCGATTTGCTGTGGGTGCGACTCTAGTAGAGGAACGACACGTTATCATGGCCTGGAAAGTGGTGCAGGAGCATGCAAATGTCATACTAAGCACACTAAAACAGCATGAGGTTAATTTAGAGTGAGGAGTGTGCAACAATATTTACCCTTTATTAAATAAGGAGATTGAATCTTCTTTATTGCTAGTAATAAAGTTGTTCGAATATTACAATGTGATTTTGAATTTAAAAATGAAAACATGAATTTACAAGTGTACTCATTTTTTTAACTAGTCATTCCTATTTTATTTCGGATTTTATGACATACAAAGTTTTTTTTTTTTTTTTAATTATGCATATTAATTAATGCCCAGAGTCTTGTAGCGCAACTGACACCTCTGACTCTTAGTGTTTCCAACCGAGACATATAAAGTTCAAATCCCCCCTTCTCCAATTATCGAATTATCAAAAAAAAAGAAAAAGATATTTATAGACGGTAAAAGATTTACTTAAAAGTTTATTAATTTGGAGTTTTATTATATTTTTATATGTAGTGGCTTTTATTAACGTTTGCCTGACTGATAAGTTAGTCATGTATTTAATTTGTATTATATGGATTTCGGTTGTGACAGTGTTGGCATCAAAGCTCTAAGTTTATGCTTTTGTAGACAATTGGAGCTTATTGTGTAGGTTGTGGAAGAATAAGCTTGAATTTTTGGATAGTCAAGTGATAGCTTTAAAGGATTCAATTATTGTTTGATGCGTATTGCTTATATGTTTGAAATAAAAAGTTTAGTGCCTCTAGTGTACCACGACTTCTCTTGTGAGTTATTTTGACTCTAAGCCTCATTTGTTTAATTATAAGAGAAAATGCCACATCATAAATCTTTTTCTTTTTCTTTTTATAATAAATCTAAAATTTTTAATTCTAAACCAAAATGCAAAATAATGATTATTGAGTCTATATGTAAGTTATGTGGGATTAGGATTGGAATTAGAGAATTAATAGCTAATTGGTTTCTATTAAAGATTCAAGACTTTGTTATGATATGGACTAGTTAGCAACTTACCATGTTAAGTTGATTTTTAGATAAGAGTTTTGTTCGACCTAGTGTGTCTCGTAGTATCTATCATATTTGAATAAAGTGACTATAAGGAACAAATATCTACAACCCAAGATTGAAGATTTTTTTTACCAGTTGCAAAATGATGAAGTCTTTTCAAAGATTGACCTTAGATCAGTTTGTCATCGATTCAAAGTTGAGCGGGAAGATATATATAAGACCACCTTTCATACTAGATATGGACACTATGAGTTTTTAGTGATGTAACTCAAATTGACTCATAACCCTGCTACCTTCGCGGATTTGATGAATTGAGTGTTCAAGCTATTAAGAAAGTCGAGCAAGACTTGAGTAAAGCATGAGAAAGAGCCAAACAGGCCATAAAAATGCCGAAAAGCAAGAGCAAGCCAAGAAGGCCATGAGATCATGATTTGTGGTTGATTGTGTGACTTATGCCCTATCCCTATAGATAGGGTAGAGAAGAAAGCTGAAAGATTGGCTAAAAGACCAAACCAAAGGCTACCAAGATAGCGAAAAGACTGGGTCATAGTGTTGAATAGATTGCCAAAAGGCTGGCTAGAAGGCTAAGGAAAGCCCTTGAGCCTGGTACCCAAAAGATTGGCTCGAGGGCTAAATAGAGCCACCACTAAACTGACTCGATTAAAAGTGCAATAAAGAACCCAACCGACCCCTAAAATTTGATATTGGCACGATCATTGGTACGGTTATATTGATGCCACATTTGTTAGTCGAACAAGGAATATGTAAGTCATCTTTCACAACTCCCATGCCAACTCCCATATTTAGGGATGGCAACGGGGCGGATCGGGACCGGATCATGGGTGACCCGAACCCGCCCCGCACAAGTACCATCAATACCCGACCCCGCCCCGCCCCGGTGGTCGGGTCAAATATCCCGCCCCGCTCCCGAACCGCCCCGCCCCGCCTCATCCCGCCCCGCCCCGAGAATAACAAAGACCCAAATTCACAAATACACAAACCACAAGAAATTTCACAAGAAATCCACAAATCCAACAACTGAGACCCAAAATCAGCAGTGCCGTCGAGCCACAAACCACAACACCCAACAGATCTGATAAATTTAAAAACAAAAACTCACAGATCGGGTCACAGAAGCCGTAAAGAGAGAGAGTGCTCAACTCGCCTCACCTCTGCCGTCGTTGCCACCTCGCCGTTGGAGATTCTAGCTCGTGCTTAGTCGGCGATTCGGAGTTCCGAACTGGTGGCAGCAACTTGTTGAGAAATCTGGTGGGCGGCAGGCGGCAGCAGCTTTGAGGGAGGGCTGGAGGTTGGGCAGAGAAAAAAAATATGAGAAGTGAGAGAAAGGGGGGTTAGAAAAATACCTAGGGGCAATTATGGAAATATCCTCGGGTCGGGGCGGGGCGGGGCAAACAAAATCCGTGACCGCCCCGCCCCGGGTATCGGGGCAATTTCTATAACCCGCAACCGCCCCGTCACCTCTACGGGGCGGGGAATACCCGCGCGGGGCGGGACGGGTCGGGGCGGATCGGGTCGGACCGGGTCGAAATTGCCATCCCTACCCATATTGCATAGGAGTTGTGAAATTTCGTTCTATGGGTGACTTGGGTTATGCTAAGGTCACTGATTGAGTTGTTGGCTTGTTGGAAATGGTATTTTGAGACATAATAGTGCACAAACAAAGCTTTCCTTTGAAATAAAGAAAAAGGAATGAGCTTTTGAAAGAAATCAATATTCAACAATGAACTTGGAAGTTTTTGTTCTTAAGGTCTTTATATGAGTTGAAGCTAGCTAGTTCAACTTCTTCTACAGATTTCTTAGAGTTCTTAGATTAGTTGAATTTTCGTTTTTTTTCTTTTTTTTCTTTTTAGGCTCTTCCTTTATATTCTTCCCAAGAACAAAGATTGCGCCACCTTTTGCGTTCTTAAAATGAAACTTATTCAAGAAAAAGTTATGAATGCATAAATGATTTTTTTCAGCAAATTGTGCTTGAAGGCATTTCCCATTTTGGTCGCAACTTAGGTTCCACCAACTTTTGGTGCATGTGGACTTTACTACCTTCCAAATCTAAGAATGTTTCTAATTCCTCTATTAGGCTTCAAGCCACTCTCTCTTTATGTTGTTCCTGGGTTAGACGTGTAAGGTCCAGTAGCCATTAGCCTTTAAGTACACAAATTGGAATTGACTTTGTGATCAGAAGACTTTCCCTGTGTTCATCCAAATGAGATTGATGATATACATATTAAGTAAAGAAACCAAAAAACCCTACTCTAACAGACTATCACTTGAGGCTTCCTTACATCCAAATCAGCTTTTTCCTATATATAAGCTAATTCTGTAGCGGGTAGTCTCGCTAAATATGGTGCATCATGATAAATTTATCTTTGTACTAGGATGTTTTTAGCTTCCAAAAAAAATTAAAAAATTAAAAATTATATTCATTTTCTATATCTTTTGGCTGCAGTTACCTAACAGTTGAAGAAACCTTAACTCAATCCCAAGCCAGTCTATCTTTCTTGAGATGCTGAGATGCATTCGTTAAGTGCTGCAAAGAGTTCAAAACTAAAGTATCTTAATATCTAACCTTAGACGTAGATATAGAGTAGTTTCCAGTGCTAATTAATTGCTATCACATATAGTGTTAGGTTCACCCACTCAAAAATAAATATAAAAAGGGGGAATTAAACAAATAACACAACCGAAAACCTGTGTCAGCTCAATAGCTCCCTCAGTATATTCACCACTTCTCTGCATCAAGAGAAGAAAATTGCAGTCAAGTACAGAGATGAGATTTAGAAAAAAAATCAGGGGATATATATCATGTATAAAAAACAAGTAAACAGTCTCATCCAGGCAAGGTTTCTGGCCAGTGGAATCAATGCTTTTTAAACTAATCCCAAAAATCATATAGCATTTTCTGATCTCCCACTGATTGTATCTTCTTTTCAAAATTCATATGGCTTTTCAATCCATCCTACCCAGAAACAAAATATGTTGGGGTACTGCCAAGATGGAATCAAGTTGTTAAGGGCAGCACAAGTCAATAAGAAAACTGGTAACGCACTGCTTATTGCAGTATGAATATTGGGAACAGAGATGAAACATTGAGGTAGCTTTGTGGTATCCGGAGGGGATTTTTGCCCCAGGGTGTTTAGTTGTTTAAAGAACATACACATTATAGCCGTCAGAGAGGTTCTGTTGTTCAAATTTTACTGATATTCAGGAAGTTCAAAACTACATGCCTTCTGGCTTGTTGAATGCAAAGATAAAAAGGTAAAACAAGTATGGATTTAATTTTGAATCAAAAACATTTTTTTGGTACATAAATATAATTTAATTACTTTATGCATTGGAAGAATTTGCAACCCTCCTAAAAGATCCACACTGCTTTGCATTAGATTTCACAGCAGTCTTAGGCTTTGTTTTGTTGAGAGGATAGAAAAGTGAAGGATGAAAAAAAAAGATAGGGAAAAAGATATTAATATTTTCCACCATAAATGTTTGGTAGGAGGACAGAAAAGTAAAAATGAAAACAAAGTATCTTATATTGAAATTTTATTTTATCCTTGTATTGAATTGTTTTTAATAACCTATCCAAAAAAAAAAAAAAAAAAGATAGGGAAAAAGATATTAATATTTTCCACCATAAATGTTTGGTAGGAGGACAGAAAAGTAAAAATGAAAACAAAGTATCTTATATTGAAATTTTATTTTATCCTTGTATTGAATTGTTTTTAATAACCTATCAAAAAAGAAAAAAAAAAAAGATTATTAAATCACCTATGTAAGAAATTGTCTCTCCAATTTTCCTCCGATTTTGGAAGACAAAAAAATGGTGGGCCTGGAAACAAATAATCATCTCTCTTTTTTTCCTTTCTTCCACTTTTCTAGTCTACCAAACAAAAGATATCAATCCATCTTATAAGTAATGAAAGTTTTATTGAAGGTCAATTTCTAGATGTAAACTTCTAACCTGTCACTTTTGGAAAAAATACCACCCTCCAATGTTTGAAAAAATAGAAGCTTAGAAATACGCTTCCTCTCCCTCCAAAGACACCACATCACACAATAAATTTCAAGGAGAAAAATATGCTGCTAAAAAATAAAAGCTGTAGTACCTGGATAAGAATTTTTGTTTTTATATATACTACAGAATTTAATTTGTTATTATTTTGATTGTTGTTTTTTAGTTTCAAGTAGATGATTCATACCTGAAGATTTTTGAGAACACAAAGTAATATCCAACCAAGCTCAAGTGAGTTGCTTTTCAGCCCATAACCGTTAGTTGACTGTTGCATTTATTTTAGAGTTCTGATGTGAAGGGAAATGTTATCAGACTCAAAAATATGGTAAGTAGAACAGAAAGTAAAGAGCTTGTGAAAGATGCAGAGAAACCGAGATACTGATATGAAAGAACACCAGGAGCATTTATATCAAACAACTGGATCACTGCAACTTTCCCTTTGCACAGAACACCAGGATTACCTGGCTTTTTGATGTTTGAGAGTTAGAAATGATTTTTGGTAAGACGAATATCATCTTACAATTTCTCTTCTAACCTGAAAGATCTCAAGGAGAATAATATGCATTCCTGGATAAGAATTTTTGTTTTTATATATACTTTTAATTTGTTATTATTTTGATTGTTGTTTTTTAGTTTCATGCCTGAAGATTTTTGAGAACCTCCAACCAAGCTTCTGAATCAACAAATAAAAAGAGCTATTTAGGGAAAGCAAAGAGCTCAGAGAAACCGAGATTTGAAAGAACACCAGGAGCATTTATATCAAACAACTGGTTTAAGACCTGGCTTTTTGAAGGATTTAATATTTAACTTCATGTTAAGGTTAGGTCAACCCTTGAGTTGAAATAGATCTAGAAGTTCATAGAACCATTCATGGTTGAATCTATAAGAGTGAATTGGGGCCAACCACAATCAATGAAATTTGACGAAGCTATTGGATCAACTTAAAATAATTTTGCATTTTTGGAAGAAAAAAATTTAAGAAAAATCTGGGTCATTTTTTAAATATTAGAAAGACAGTAAACCAATGAGGTGGGGATCAAGATCTTAGGTCCAAGACTATAGTATGGTTTTAAAGATATTACATTTTTTTCTATTGATGTTTTACTTGATGCAGCATGTGCAAATCTGATTTTTTTTTTTTTGATAAGTTGCAAATCTAATTGTTTATCGGGGAAACCAAACAATTTAGTTGTTAATTGGCTCCACTCAAGAAAAATCCTAGATCATAACAAATTAGTTGTTCATTGGCTCCACTCATGAAAAATCCTAGATCCTATCGCCGAGTTCACTTGACTCAACTAAGCCTTAATCCCAAGTAATTGGGATCAGCTACATGGATCCTTTTATGCCACTTGACCCTCAAGAAAAACCCTAGATCCTATCCTGAGTTCACTTGAATCAACTAAGCCTTAATCCCAACTAATCCCAACTAAGCCTAAATCCTATCCTGAGTTCACTTGCCCATATCTAGGGCCATGTCCGCTCTTGAATTCACTGAATTCAATATAAAAAAATGACCATTCAAGGCTTTAACTACAATATACAATCACAGACTTTCGCATTCTTAAGGTGTCCCATATCAGAGTAATGTCTAAACTATTCACACAAGAAAAAATTTCCATTACAAAATGAGTACAGCTAAGAAAGTGTCCCATAATTCATCACCTAATAAAAAGTATTTTCATACAAAAAGAATAAAAGATTGATTTAAGCTACGGCATTCATAATATGACAAGAAAATGGATGTTATGGAAACCTTGTCTTGCTGTTTCAAATCATGATGTCCATCTCTATTTTTGTCCTTATCGTCACTCTTGTATTTGTGATGGTGTTTGTGCTTCTTATGATCCTTATCCTTCTTCTTTTTGTCTTTGTGCTTTTTATGCTTCCTCTCCTGGTCTCTGGAGTCACTATTCGACCTCATTCCTGCACTAGGCATCCCCTTCTCAGCCTGTCAACACCATACAATGTGACAAAACCGTATGTCGCAGAATTCACACAACAAGAACGGCAGAGTCATTCTCAAGTTCAAAAAGTTATGTCATTGTCCAGCTTAAGGCAATTACAAAGGAAAGCCAAATTTTAACGCACGTTATCCATCAGAACAGGCCTTGAGCAACATCCCCCCCCACCCCCCATCTCCTTCCCCGGGTAATAATTTAAATAAGAACACAGTTAAATGAAACATAGGCCTTACAGCAGTTAGGCAGACAGGAGTTGTCTCTCTCATCTGAAAGGCCTCCCACAGTACATCCAAGTCGAAAGGATGTATATGTGCATTTCTCTCTCTCAAGGAGGAAATATTATGCGAGAGTTGATCCAATTCCATCCCATCTCCTTTCCTGATTTCTGTGTCTCCCACCACATTGCGTAGATAGTGAGTCTGCGATACTGACAAAGGAAGTGACCTCTTGCAAAAGAATTCATGATGAGGCCAAAGCTTGTACTGATTTATGAGATCTACAGAACCACCAAGTTCCCTAGGCCCTGATTTTCAAAAAGGGCCGTGGTTATACAAAATGTGAGGAAAACTGAACTTTAAAGAGGAAGGAGGAGAACTGGAAGGGGAAAATAAAGAAAATAAAGGCCTGTCTTCCCTTTTTTTATTTTTCTTTTATCTTTTTCTTTTCTTTTTTTTTGGGATATACAACTTACTCCTATGTCATTTACACAAGCTAACATCACAGAATAAAAAAAATCTCTACAACAGTTCATCATTTTCTTTCCTTGTGTATAGAAGGAAAAATGTCACTAAAGACTTGAGTAAGGCATATAGAATGAATACTGAAGTCTTAATCAACTACCAATTAATAATTAAAAAAACAAGGACACATTCACAAAAAATTAAAACTCTTAATATAGAAACATTTGTGTATGTTTGAGTAGTTGCCTTCTCAAGGCTTCCAAGTTCCAAGTGATCATTTCAAGATCAGAAGGGTTAAGTGAAGCTCGCATTGCTATATCACTGCGTTTAAACCTCACGAGGCACTCTTCCCAGCGTGAAGCTCCAATAAACAGTGAATCAAATCAAATAAATGAAGGTTCAACAAAATAAAATAAATAAGATAATGTGTACTAAGATATAAAGCCAAGGGCCTTGCTTTGTGCCACTGAGAGACACAAGTCTCATACCATGTCTCAAGTACATCAATAACTAGAATTAACCCCCTGAGCAAGACAGATTTAAAAGCAGAAAAATAAGAGTGCATTCAACCCGCCTCCCACCTCACTTCCCCTACCCTAAAAATATATATATATATTTGACCATTGTGATTCCAGAGAGGACATCAACAGGTCAGAGAATGGGTTACCAGGTCATTGGTCCAACTGTGG
This sequence comes from Fagus sylvatica, assembly GCA_907173295.1. Lineage (NCBI taxonomy): Eukaryota > Viridiplantae > Streptophyta > Magnoliopsida > Fagales > Fagaceae > Fagus > Fagus sylvatica. The sequence goes on along the minus strand of OU015767.1, from coordinate 26,537,445 downwards.
GTCAGAAGATCAAACCATTAGGTTAAAAGTATGTCTTATGCTAAAATAACCAGAAATAAAAAATGTGCAAGTTTTAGCAAGAACAAAGGCAGATTACTTTTTTTAAATTGTTACCAGTTCGATCCAAGTTGACTTCCCTGCCACTTTTTAGCTAAAACCCTAAGCTAGCCTGCACTGTGACCAGTTCTGGCCAATTCAATTGCATGTCCAGTCCACCATACGAGCCAAACTTACTTACTGGCCAGGTGACACAGGAAAGCCTAGGAAATTCAGACATTTGGGTGTCTTGCAAAGGAAAGATTGTGGCATAAGAGTAGAGATAGGTTCTAAAATGATGGGCATGAGTAGAAAAGCATTCTAGGGGCTGTTTTGGGGCAGATTTTGTTAAATCAGCAACATAAAGAGCTATTGCAGAGAGGGAAGAACAGAGCCCGCATATGATTAATGAGAGAGAATAAAATGAAGGAGAGAGGCAAGAAACTGATCAACCTGCACCCACACTCAAATTCTCAAAATTCCATAGTTTAACTCTGAAACATTTGATTAAAATTGACCAAATTTAAGAACTAGTAGATGGCAAGAAACAATCTTCCTCTGATTTTTTATTTTATAAGTAAATACCTTCCACTGATATGGAAACTAAAAAGGCTCAATTCTAACCAAAATGAACGGTAAAAGACTAGCTAATATCTAATAATTAAACCAAGAAAGTACACCTTCAACTGCAAGAAACACCATAGACTCCTGAAAACATTAACTTCAAAAAAATAAACCCAAATTGGCAAATCTAAAAGTTACATTTACTTATCAAAAAAAAAATCTAAAAGTTACATTTAAAAATCCCTCTTTGGCAGATCCATCACAGGGCCACCAGTTCCCCAATCCAACTGACAAGGCCAACAGATAGTTAAAACCATGTATGCAAAAGGTCAATAAAACACATTTCAAGCAAAAAAAATATTGTGGATTTTGTGGTTTTGCAATGGTTTCTTAATTGATGCATCACTTTTAGAGGTTTCAACAGGAATTGTTATTCTTAAAGTAAATATTTTAGATGCCCTTAAAAGATGATTCAGAATAGTTACAAGATCTCGAATACGTATTATTGGCTCAGTCACATATGATGGATCTTGTTTGTTTTTTTTTCTCATCTGAGTAAAGAAATTGTTCCAACAAAAGGTTTTAGTAAATTTTGACATATAATAAATATTTGGTAGTTCACATTCACAATCCTTTTGCATGTTAAGAAGGCACATACATACAAGCCCAACACCCTTGCATCAGTTCTTTTTCAAAAGTTCAGAAGCAAAATAACAGAGTCTAGTTTGTAGCCAGCTTGCTACAACCCACTAAGTGAAAACTCATAAAACTATCAACATGTATTATTTAAACAAGTCACATAATTTATTAAAGGACAAGATTTGGCTACAACCTAGTTTGTAATATGTTTGCTACAACCCATTACGTGGCAGCTTATAATACCATCCACATATATTATTTAAAGAAGTCACATAACTCATTAAATAGGTCATGTGACTAAAGTACACGTAAATGATCTCATTAGTTGCCATATAATGGGTTTTAACAAGCTGACTACAAACTAGACACATAAATGATCTCATTAATTGCCATATAATGGGTTTTAGCAAGCTAGCTAGTTTGTAGCCAAACTCTGTCCTTTATTAAATAGATCATATGACTAAAAAATGGATGATCTTATTAGTCGCTACATAGTGGGTTGTAGCAAGCTGGCTACAAACCTGTATCTGAAGCCCGGAAAATATTTTTCCCATTTTCAGGTGTAGTCTTATATGAAAATAACCTACTTTGACGGTAAAATCACCCCTCTTGAAGGGTTAAATTGTTTTCATCGTTCCATTCGGTAAAACAATTTCCGAAAATTATTTTACATTGAAACACCATTAATATGAATAGGAATTTAAACACACAAGTAAAACAAAAACCAGAAAAAGCAGCGTACAAAGCATCTTACCCCTTCCAAACTTTCTACCTTCAAGATCCATTACTGTAATCACAGAATAAACGGCAGCTTTAGTTCGTCGGTCAATATCAGTGAAAAAATATAACAATGAAATACATACACACGCATTTAAAACGTTAGAAATCCTGAGCCCCTTAATAAATCAGTCTTGTTATAGTTCCTGGTATTTGCTTTCGATCTATTGTTATAGGCACTGAAATTACCTGAGAAAGACACAACGGGGTGAAAATTGAAAGCAGGAATTGAATTTGAACGGTGGAGATTGGTGAGAGGGAACGAAAGGTTTTGAATTTGTGAAGCAGGAGAGTCCCCAAGTTCAGGAATAGGGGGAAAAGTTGAAAACCCTCAAGGGGGCCTTTTAATCGTGTACTGGCTGGTGCAGAGAGTGAAAGGAGTGCCTGCTTTAGATGTTGTACGTTGAGATTTGAGAGAGTTCTAAAATATTCTCTCACACAAAAGCATCATGATAATTGATAAGTGATAACAACTGGTGGTGATGAAATTTTTGTCAAGAAAACAAACAAACAAACAAAAGAGATCATTTTAATAACTATTTGTAAAAAGAGAGTAGTTTTCCAAGTGTGTAAGCAACTTTAACACTTCTAAAATCTATAAATTTTATATAGATAAAATGTATTTACACTATTGAGTTTTGAGGGGCTTGTACTTAGACCCTGATCGACCTCCAAAATGTCGTTCTTTAATGGAGTCTAACTAAATTTAATATGAATGAATATGTGTGTGGATGTATAAGGTAAAATGGTAGTATATATGATAAGTGGGTTGTCGTTACACGGAGAGAGGGGTTTTAAAATAAACATGTAACACTAGAAATTAAATCAAGAAAATGTTTTGGTTGTTTTGAAAACTCACAATTTAAATAGGTAAAGAAACTCAAATCTAAAAATTGCTAGGGCTCTGGGTTCCTCAAATTTACTAAGATAAATTAATTCAATTTAAATCCATAGAATTAAACAATTGGGGGTTTCACATCCCAAACCCTCAATTAGAACATTTGCAATAAAAACCATTTTTAAAAAATCTAAATTAGAAATACTATTTGATTGTTCATTAATTTAAACACATAATAAATAACTACGTTGGAAAAACCTAAAATCGACATTGTACTAATTAATCTAGCAACAATGTAGTAAAAAGTAATATCCAATGAAATTAAGAGTTCTTAGATTTAATGGAACTAAAATCTTTACTTAACTATGAGAAAAACATGATTGAACTCATGAAAAGATTCAAATCATAGTACCACAAATAAAAGAAATAATAAGAAGATGAGAACAATTAAATAATAAATCTAAACATTGAAGCTCAAAATAGATTTAAAAGAAATTAATTTATCTTACAAATTTGGATTCCCTTAGCCCAAGCTAAAAGTCTAGCCAATCATGGCCAAGAAATTACAAAAAGAAACTAGAGAAATAAATGCTAGAGAAAAAAACTAGAGAGAAAAATGAAGAAAAAACTCTAAAATGCAATCTGGCCTCCAGGCGGCACTGCTGTCCAGAAGAAGGAGAAAACCACACTTCACTTAGGGCTCCCAAAAGGGAAATAATCATGTGTGGCATGGCTAGAATAGTACCATGCAATTCGGTCAAAGCAAGCTTGTTACGTGAAGCTCATTAATGAGCAATGATCCTGTGCATTTCGGCTTGAAAAGAGCCATTGCACCCCACGGCACCAACCAAGGCTATAGCTAGGGGTGGCCACGGGTCGGACAGGTCAGGTTTGGAGGTAAAATATTGTCCTACCCGACTGAGTCGGGTTTGCAAAGCTTAAACCCGTTGACCATCCGTTAAGGTGGTCGGATCGGTCGGACGGGTGATCGGTTTTGGCGGGTGGGTACGGTCGGGTTGGGCAGGTATATTACCACAGCAACAACAAAAAAATCAACGCACAAACCAACAAATCACCAAAAAAAAAATCAACAAAAACCAACAAAAATCAACAAAAAATCACCTGCTGGAACCACCAAAAACCATAGATCAGGTGAGACCTCACCGGATCTGGAACCACATCTCACCAGATGAGGTCTCACCGGATCTGGAACCACCAAAAACTTGTGACCACCATATGCGCCGCTGCCTGAGACTGAGGGAGGGAGAGAGAGAGAGAGCCGCTGAGAGTGAGGACTGAGGAGGGAGATTGGCAGAGCTTGAGACGGAGCAGCGTGATCGCAGAGCTGAGACGGAGCAGCGTGATTCGCAGAGCTTGAGATGGAGCAGCGTGAAGGGGAGAAAAAGAGAGAGAGAGAGCGGCGGTGAGGTAGGGAGGAAAACTGAGGTTTTTTTTTTTAATGGGTATAATACTTAAATGGTCGGGCGGGTCGGGTGGATACCCGATCAAAATCATGAAATCCATGGCCCGCCCGAAACCCAAAAAAAAAAAAAAAAAAAAAAAAAAATAAAAAAAAAAAAATAGAAATCCGTATCTGGTCCTTATCCTTCATGTAATTGGTCTCGCGGGCGGGTGGTCGGTTCGAGCGGTTTGGTCGGGCGGTTCGGGTTTCACGGGTTTGTGCCCACCCCTAACTACAGCACGTGGTTCCTTTAAGCTCATCAATGGGTAATAATCGGGTGCTTTGCGGCTTGAAATGAAGACATGCAATCCACGGGTAAAGGCTCACGTGAATTTGAGTTCTTTTAATAGTGATCCTATGTGCGTAGGAAAGTAAAGTGAGTTTGTAGGCTTTGGTGGCCATGTGGGCCTTGTTCTTCTTTTTCTTTTCAAATATTAATTTGCACCTAAAACAAAACATAAAATTTAGACTTTATAAAATTAAATAATGCATGCAAATAAATTATTTTTATATGACGCAATGAAATAAAAGAAATACAATGATTTACATATAACTAAAAATAAAATGTAAAATAATTCTATTAAAAATCTTAGAAAATGGACTTAATAAGTCATATTTCACGACTTATCAGACCCTTTATTCTTTCTTTTCTTTTTTTAAAGCTAATTTAGTACTTAAATTTTGGATAAAAGCCAAATAGCTCTTTCTATCTAAGTGCAACCTTCTTAAAGTTTAAGGTGTACATGCACTTTACCCATTTCTTTCTTTTATGTAAACACACCCACACACACACACAATTATAAAGAAAAAAATATTAAAAATAAATAAATAATTGGGTGTAGTGTACTTAACTTAATTGTTGTCTTGATTTCTATTATTTGGTCCAAGCTCGAAAACCAAATAATTTTGATATTTGGTTGATCTTCGTAATATTTTGTCTTGTAAGTTTTTGAGACGCCATTATTTTATACTTCAACGATGTTTTTTGAATCAATTTTTATATTTATTCTGGGCATGATAACTTGATTACATTATTTTTCTCTATTCTCCTTTCTTTTTTTCTTTTTTTTTTGGGTAATTTTCTTTATCCTTCTCTCTCTATCTCACAAACTCAACAATGAAAACTAACAAATTATATATATATATATATATATATATTATATATATATATATATATATATAATTATATATTATATATATATATAAATATATATATATATATATATAACCAAATAGCTTCAAATTTTAGTTAACTTCATGATATTATTCCATATAACTATATCAACTTTTAAGGTCTTACAATTTTACTCCTCATCACTTTCTTTGAGTTAGTTTTTTTATATTTATTTTGGACCCTATAACTAGATTACTTTCCCTCTTTTTTTCTATTTCCTTTGTAAGATTAAATTAATCGGTGACCCACATGTTAAAGCACATTTGATCAGTTTGAGGTTTAATAGTAGTATGTTACATATCTCTTAAAGTTAACTTAATGTTATCTTTAACTTATTGGTCATTTATGAAATGGTTTCCTAAGTAATTCTTACTTTGATGGTTAAATGGAGATTAAAGTTTAAAAAAAGAAACAGGTCCTCTCTCTACCTATAAAAGAGATGTTCAATACTCCCATCAGATAAGGTTAAGTTGAACATATACATAAAGAGGGTCAAGAGAGAGAAACCTTTTTTTTCTATTAAGATAGAGAAATCTTTTTTTTATTAAGAATGGATCAATGTAAGTATATTATGACTATTTAATTTTGTGAAGATCATGATAGTTCTAAATCCTTGATTAATGTAGTTGTTAATTATCTAACAACATAGAAAGATCATTTTTACATGTGATATCAGAGCCTGTGTTTAAGAATTATTGTGATTTTCCATTAAATGAATTTTTAATTTATATTGGTGAATTCTTAACCTTAAATTTTTGTTCGAGTTTAAATATGTGAATTAAGTTTCTTTGTTTTTTCTAAATGTTTACAACTTTATGATCAAAACATTTCAAAACCCGAATCGTTGTGATAAATTGAGTACATAATGATCTCATTTATTAGCATTGTTATTTATTGATTATTTTTCCGCTTAACGTTCTAATTTATTTTCTCACTATAATAACCATATACTATCTAGTAGCATGTAAGGTATGTGTGAGAACATATTTTGTAATTGAAATATCATAATATACTTGCTGGTTGTCAAATAATTTAAGCTAATACGTCACCCCACATGACTAATATACTTTGAGAGCTTATATATGAACAACCAATAGAATGTATTCCTTTAATAATTGTAATGGTTGGTGTATTTGAATGACATGCTTATATTTGTTCACATTACTTTGAACATATTACTGTTGATTTAATGTTTTATGTAAAGTCATTAATTTTGATTTGGAATTTATATTATGATACAGTTTGGTAGTCACCAAAGTGACCCAACTGGAATGGGATATAGATAACAAGTCAAATAATTGAGATTTAACACCTATTCCCTAGTGTTAATAAATTTAATGACCATATAAATTGCAATTCTTTAATCATAAGAATATTAGGTTTGGCCCAAAGGTGCACCACTTTTGAGTGATTAATAAATTGAAATAGGATGGTTGGTGGGTATTCATAGTTGAAATTGGAACGGATACCTAAAAGTAACATGCCAACTTAATTATGAATATTTTACCAATTAACCCTATTAGGTGAAAAGGAATCACCATAATTGTTTAATAGTTGACCATAAGAATAACCCAAAGGTGGATCACGGTAATACTATTTATTATTGTTTAAATATGTGTTTCATTATAGTTTATTGTTCCTTATTAATTACTCGTAGCACTAATGTAGTGAGCATGAATTATTATTTGTAGTATCTGTTCCTGTTTCGCTACATTCGCATGCTTTGTCTATTCCCATGCTAAATGGAACAAATTTCTCAGAATTGGAAAGAACAGGTTCAGTTTCACCTTAGTGTATTGGATCTAGATATAGCACTTCATGAATTTGAGAAACCACCTATTCCATTGATACAAGCAGTGTCGAAGAAACGGATTTGTACAAAGCATGGGAAAAGTCAAATAGACTAAACATTATGTTTATGCAAATGACAATAGCAAAAAACATCAAGACAACACCTCCAAAAACTGATGATGCTAAAGAATTCCTTACCAATGTGGCAGAACATTTCAAAACTGATGACAAGTCCCTTGCGGGAACACTAATGGCTAAGCTTACCACAATGAAATTTGATGGTACGCGTGGGATACAAGAGCATGTCCTTGAAATAACAAATTTGGCTGCTCAATTAAAGACTTTGGAGATGAATGTGGATGAATTCATTCTCATGCAATTCATCTTCAATTCCTTGCCTCCTCAGTATGAGCCGTTTCAAATTAAATACAACACTATGAAGGATAAGTGGAATCTGAATCAATTGGCCAATATGCTTAATTAAGAAGAGGTAAATTTTAAGCAACTTGAACAACATTCAGTTCATCTCGTAAGTCAAGGAGCTCAAAGAAAGTTGAAAAAGCTTAAAAATGGCATAAAGCATGGACCACACAAGGCAAATGAGCCCAATCCTAATGTTCAGGCTCATAAGAAGAAAATAGGCAATGATAAGTGTCACTTCTGTAGAAAGTTGGGACATTATCAGAAAGATTGCCTGAAACGTAGGCAATGGTTCGAAAAGAAAGGTAAATGTCTAATTACAGGTTTTGTTTCTGTATGTTTTGAATCAAACCTAACTGAAGTTCCTTATAATACTTGGTGGGTTGATTCTGCAGCTACAACTCATGTTTCCAATACGATGCATGGATTCTTTTCAATCCAGACCATAAATCCAAATGAGAATTTCATGTTGATGGGAAACCGAGTTAGAGCTTCAATTGAAGCCATTGGTACTTATCGTTTATTTCTTGACACTGGTCATCACTTAGATTTGTTTCAGACATTTTATGTTCCTTCAATCTCTAGAAATTTAGTTTCTTTGCCTAAACTTGATCTTGATGGCTACTTCATAAATTTTGGGAATAAAAGTTTTAGTTTGTTTAAGAATACATCTTTTTTTGGTTCTGTTATTCTTTGTGATCGTTTATACAAATTTAAGCTTAATGATCAATTTGTTGAAACCCTTCTCACCCTACATCATAATGTTGGTACTAAACATAGTCTAATTATTGAAAATTCCTCAAACTTGTGGCATAAAAGGTTGGGACACATTTCCAGAGAAAGGCTAGAGAGATTAGTAAAAGGGGAAATTATTAGGTAGTCCCGGCTACTATGTCAGCATACTTATTTGGTAGTCCAACCCAATTAGATCACGACACATCATTAAAATGGATGAGAGAAGCAACTTAACGTCCTTTCCTCCGTCCATTAAATTGCTGTTAAACATTTCAAATTTCAAGTTTCTTTTCTTCTCTGAAAATATCCCATTAGCCTTCTCATCTTTTCTCACATAGGTAGTCAACATACCATGGCTTCATGTAACATCGTCTGTTCATCGTTGCATGCGAAGGCGACCCAATCAACGTATATCGGAGTTGAGGGATATGAAGGAGAATACAGTGGTGTGGAATATATACATGAGATGGCTACCAAACTGTGCACGAAGCACATGCTCCCACAGGTAAATCAATTGATACTCTTATCTGGGATTTCTGTTTGGGTTTTGGATTGTTGGTATTTTTTTTAGACGTGTTTGCTTGCGTTGCAGATCATGTGTTTGATAGTTTGATTGTGGTCTTTTCTTTTTAGATTTGTGCATTTTGTCGAAATGATGATTTAAGTTTGTGGGAGGTTTGGGTGATTTTAAGATTATATAAATTTCTGGAGATGATGTAGAACATTGTTCTGATAATCTGTTTGGATTTTGGATTTTTTGGTTGTTTTTGTATATGCTGTGTTTGATGATTTTTATTTTTTATTTTTTAATAATAAAATTGGTGCGAATTGTTTAAAATGATTTAGAGAAATCTGGCTTGCTTGAATAGGATGAATGTGTGTGATAATGCCACTATCGAATGAATCCTAGCCTCAAGAGCATGATTGACAAAGGTCCATGCAGATCCTATCTATGGCACTTTGTCCAAACCAATTTTGATGCGATTGACCTTTACAATTGATGCTTGAGTTGTACCTTTACAATTGATGCTCCCTGTTACTTCTTCACTAACAGTTGCGTTGTTATTGGGTAGGCTCAATTGAACCTGATATAAAATAGATGCTTACTATTTGTGGTATTTTAGTTAGTTATATGTGCTTTGTTTTGTTTGGCAGATGGACTTAAAGATTGCATCTGATGAAAATAATGCAATCAAACATTTTTATTGGATGTTTGTCAGTTGATGAAGCGACTAACACAGTTGCTGAGTAAACAAAAATATGGTGATGCAGAAAATGGAGAACCAAAAGCAAAGATAATGATGCTTCTTCAAATTTGTGCTACAAGTTCGACAAAGGTTCTTGACTGGACAAAACAAGTGAAAGCAACGTGAATTACATATTTGAATTGTACACCACCCTGGACATAAATTTTATGTAATTATTTAATACAAGTACCTGGGTTTGTTGTTGAAAATAGATATTTTGTAAATTTTATAGTGTTGCAGAAATAAAATATGGTTCCTTCCCTATGATGGATGGTTGAAAAATAAAAAAAAAAGGAACTGAGTTGTTCCTAGCCTCAAGATTCCAAATTTGAATAAATATTATCTTCTGTATTATTCTCTACATTTAAATACAAATACAAATAACCAACGTACGTATAAACAAGGACTCAACTTAACAAATAGGCTGAACAGACTCAACAACCCATTTATTAGAACTCAACAAAAATTGAATAACAACTCCATTCCTAAAAACCACTCCTAAAACGACATCCTCTTCATCCCCCTTTTCCACTACTTCAACATCAACTCTTTGATATGTAACTTGTGATGCCTTTTACATGATTTGGAAGATCAAATGAGTCAACAAGTTCTCCTGCAATATTCCTCACTTGATAACTCAAGTATTCTGTGAGCTCGTGGATTGCCTGCCAAACAGGAAATACATTTGATCTTATTTAAGAAAATACTAACAATAAAACAGTTCATTCTCTTTATGTTACTTCTTGAGAGTGATGTATAAGATGTTTACAATTGTCCCTTTGCTGAATTAAAAAAGCAAGTAAAAAATCTTCTCACGCAGCAAAAGCGTTTTGTACGATATATCTCAGTCACTTACTTTAATCATCATATATGTTTGAGCTTTGTTAGGTGCCACATAGTGAACAATTCAGTAGGTTCCTCTGTCCTGCACAAAGATCACAGATAAGTTTCGGAGCAGTTTAAAAACTCGCATAGTACAGTTGCAATTCACATCAAATTATACACTCAAAATCATGAAGCAAAAAATAAAAGAATATATGAGTCCCACTTTACAACATCAATAAACTTTGTACTTTAATCCATCCAAAGGATATGGTTAGAAAAAATCTGTACAAGACGCACAAACCTCCTATTCAGCTTCTTGCAATTTAAATTCATTGTATATGTCATTAAGTGGCATAACTTGTTCCTAGAAATTGCTAGCACACTGAAACATAATCCATATTCAATCCTAATGTTTTAGATCATGTAATCTAATTAAAACAAAATAGTTCTTAACAAACCAAGTACTACCCACACTATAGCACAATGGCACAGTGAATGCATTATATATACACATGGTAACATATATAATTCTCTTAAACCTTTTATCAAACATGTCGAATACTTCTAACAAAGATCTTCATAAAGAAACAAATCACACTAAGAATGGTATTAAGAAATAGATTTATGACCCTGTGATTAAGTATATGTTTCCAATATTTATCTAAAAAAAAAATCTAATATAACATTTTTTCCAACTATCTAAAATTGTGAAGATGAAAACAAAAAAATTATAAAGAGAAAAGCTTCCAGCGATTTTTGTCAGTTTGGTTACCAAGATAATTATGGAAATAAGGATATCTAAGAACACATGAAAGATAGAATATCTAAGAACAGTGGGTGTTGTAAAATCTAAAATGCCAAGGTTTTTCTTTTCTTACCGTTTCCAGAAAACCAAACAACAAAATGGGGATCTAAAAAAAATAATAATAAAAATTATGAAACCAAGCAGTAAAAACAACGAAATTCATCGGAAAGAAGTAGGAACAAGCATTTGAATTTAATTAGAACCTGTTCAATTTTGTGATTGTCAAGAAAACTTAGCTTGCAATCCGTTGAGCATCTTTAGCTATTTAATGGACGGAGGAAACGACGTTAAGTTATGTTGACATGTAAAGTAATGCTTCTCTCATCCATTTTAATGATGTGTGTCGTGATCTAATTGGGTTGGACTACCAAATAAGAATGCTGACATGGTAGTCCGGGACTACCTAATAATTTCCCGAGAAAGGCTGGGACACATTTCCAGAGAAAGGCTAGAGAGATTAGTAAAAGATGAGATTCTCCCGAACCTAGGTTTTTCCGATCTCGGTGTGTGTGTAGATTGTATTAAGGGTAAACAAACAAAACACACTAAGAAAGGTGCCACAAGAAGTACAAAGCTCCTTGAGATTATCCATATAGACATTTGTGGGCCTTTTGATACTCCATCTTTTGGTAAAGAAAAATACTTCATCACATTTATAGATGATTTTTCACGTTATGATTATATCTATTTATTGCATGAAAAATCTCAAACAGTGAATGCCCTTGAGGTATACATTACTGAGGTTGAAAGGCAATTAGAAAGAAAGGTGAAGATCATCAGATCAGATAGATGTGGTGAATATTATGGAAAGTATTGTGAATTAGGGCAATGCCCAGACCCATTTGCTAAACTCCTTGAAAAGCATGGCATTTGTGCACAATACACTATGCCAGGAACACCACAGCAAAATGGTGTAACTGAAAGACGGAATCGTACTTTAATGGATATGGTTAGAAGTATGTTAAGTAATTCCACATTATCCTTGTCATTGTGGATGTATGCTCTTAAAACCGCTATATACTTATTGAATCGGGTTCCTAGTAAGGTAGTTCCAAAGACCCCTTTTGAACTGTGGACTAGAAGGAAACCAAGTTTAAGACACCTGCATGTTTGAGATTGTCTAGTGGAAGCTAGAGTTTATAATCCACGTGAAAAGAAATTGGACTTAAGAACAATCAGTGGTTACTTTATTGGTTACCCTGAAAAATCCAAAGGGTTTAGGTTTTACTGTCCTAATCATAGTACAAGAATTGTGGAAACCGGCAGTAATGCCAAATTCATTGAAAATGGTGAAATCAGTGAGAGTGATAATCTACGAAATGTAGATATTCAAGAAGTTAGGGTGCAAGTTCCAATGCCTATAACTTTAAACAAAATTGTTGTTCCTATAGTTGTTGAACAACCAAACAACATTGAATAACAAATTAATGAATCATCACTCTATAATAATATGGTCACCAATGAACAAATGGTAGAAGAACCACAAGGAGTAGCATTAAGAAGATCTCAAAGAGAAAGAAGGTCTGCTATTTCAGGTGAATATGTGGTATATCTACAAGAATCTGATTTTGACATAGGATCAAGTAAGGATTCGATTTCATTTTCACAAGCCTTGGAATGTGTTGATTCTACTAAATGGATGAATGCCATGAAAGATAAATTGAAATCAATGGATCAAAATGAAGTTTAGGATCTCGTTGAATTGCCTGAAGGATACAAGAAAGTTGGTTGCAAGTGAATCTACAAGATCAAACGCGACTTTAAGGGTAGTATCGAACGATTTAAAGCTAGACTTGTGGCCAAAGGTTTCACTCAGAAATGAGACATTGATTACAAAGAGACCTTCTCCCCTGTATCTAAGAAGGACTCACTTAGAATCATTATGGCTTTGGTGGCTCGTTATGATTTGGAGTTACACTAAATGGATGTGAAAACTGCTTTCCTAAATGGGAGTTTAGAGGAAGAAGTCTATATGGATCAACCTGAAGGTTTCTCCATTGAAGGAAAAGAACACTTGGCTTGCAAACTTAAGAAGTCAATATACGGACTTAAACAAGCTTCCCGACAATGGTACCTTAAGTTTAATGATACCGTTACATCTTTTGGATTTAAAGAAAACACTGTTGATCGGTGTATTTATCTGAAGGTTAGTGGGAGTAAGTTTATATTTTTTATTTTGTATGTTGACGACATTTTGCTTGCTAGTAGTGATCTTGGTATATTGCACGAAATCAAGAAATTTCTTTCTAAGAACTTTGAAATGAAATATATGGATGAGGCAACTTATGTGATAAGAATTGAAATATTCCGAGATAGATCTCGTGGAATATCAGGGTTGTCTCAGAAAGCATATATTGAAAGAGTTCTAGAAAGATTCAAAATGGAGAATTGTTCTGCTAGTGTTGCCCTTATTCAGAAAGGTGACAAATTTAGCTTTATGCAATGCCCACAAAATGAATTGGAATGGAAACACATGGAAGGAATTTCTTATACTTCTGCAGTAGGAAGTTTAATGTATGCACAAACTTGCACCAGGCCAGATATCAGTTTTGCAGTTGGTATATTAGGCATATACCAAAGCAATCCAAGAATGGATCATCGGAAAGCTGCAAAGAAAGTGATGAGGTATTTGCAAGGCACAAATGATTTTATGTTCATATTTAGGAGATTTGACAGTCTAAAGGTTACTAGCTACTCAGATTCAGACTTTGCTAGATGCATTGATAGTAGAAAGTTCACTTTTGGTTATTTATTCATGTTAGTTGGAGGAGCAATATCATGGAAAAGTACGAAGCAAACTATCATTGCTTCATCCACTATGAAAGCTGAATTTGTGGCATGCTTTGAGGCCACAGTTCATGGATTGTGGTTGCGAAATTTTATCTTAGGACTTGAGATTGTTGACTTTGTTTCCAAGCCACTGAGAATTTATTGTGATAACTCTGCAGCTGTGTTTTTCTCTATAAATGACAAGTATTCTAAGGGTGAGAAACACATGGAATTGAAATACCTTACTCTTAAGGAAGATGTTCAGAAACAACGAGTGTCAATAGAACACATTAGCACACAGCTTATGGTTGCGGATCCATTGACAAAGGGATTAGCTCCAAAGACATTTAAGGAACATGTCAATTGAATGGGTCTTGAAAATAGCACTTGACTATTGCTATTTTAATAAAATAAGGTACTTTATGTTATTTATGCTATTTGACAATTGGAGATCTCAATAAATGTGTTTTTGATAATTCCTGTTTTATTTTGTGTATGTACATGTATGATAACAGGAATAGTCTTTGTAAAAGAGATATTATTGTTAGACCTTCTAAATTCATTTCTCATTTATAGACTATATTAAACAGGTTATTGGTGTCGTAGTACATGGAAAGAACTATGTCGCATAATTGACATAGAACCGCCATGACTCGCATTAGTGGGTTGTTTAATTATAGTATTAAGATCACCAAATTAAAGTAAGATTAGATATGTATTATTGTGCGCCTAATGTTAAACTTATTAAACCTTGATAAAAGTGATCATATGGGCCAAGTGGGAGAATGTAAGATTAAATTAATCGGTGACCCACATGTTAAAGCACATTTGATTAGTTCGAGGTTTAATAGTAGTATGTTACATATCTATTAAAGTAAATTTAATGTTATCTTTAACTTATTGGTCATTTATGAAGTGGTTTCCTAAGTAACTCTTACTTTGATGGTTGAGTGGAGATTAAAGTTTAAAAAAAGGAAACAAGTCCTCTCTCTACCTATAAAAGAGATGTTCAATACTCCTATCAGATAAGGTTAAGTTGAACATATACATAAAGAGGGTCAAGAGAGAGAAACATTTTTTTTTTCTATTAAGATAGATAAATCTTTATTTTTTATTTTTTATTAAGAATGGATCAATGTAAGTATATTATGACTATTTAATTTTGTGAAGATCATGATAGTTCTAAATCCTTGATTAATGTAGTTGTTAATAATCTAACAGCATAAAAAGATAATTTTTACATCCTCTCTATCTCACAAACCAAGCAATGGAAACTTAAAAACAAACAAGACGGCTAAAACATGAGAAAAGGAATGATACATAAATAAGAGAAAAGGAAGAAGGCAGCATCAACATAAGAAGAAGAAAAAAGCAAAGGGTTCAAACATCTCTTGCTTCCAATACACAAACCATTTGATACATAGTCACATAAATCACCATATTCTTACCAGTCACAAGGTTAGGCGTATATTTTGCCTCATTAATTTGAGGATTTTTTATTTTTATTTTTTCCTGATTGGGCTTAAATTTAAATAGATGAAAATGGAAGCAGAGATAAGAGAACATGGATTTTTGAGGTAATTAAATGTGAATTTCGACTCAACAATATTGATCTTTTTTAAGGTTGCTAACAAAAATAAAAGAAAAAATGATGTATAAGAAATTGTAGCAAGAAATTTAATTACACATTTTATTTTAGTTTTCTTATTATTTTGTTATTGAAATGTTTTCAATTTAATAAAATTGTAATCGTATGGTATCAAACTTTCAATTCCAAGTGCCAACACAATCTCTGTAATTTTTCATTTTGGAGCTTATTTAACATTGATGAAGATCGTTATATATTACGAATTGTAAATCTAAAAATTTATGCATTTTTTAACTTTTATTTTTTAGTATTTATATCTATTTAGTCGCTTATTTATATCGAAAGGAAGACCAAAAAAAAAAAAATGTTTAATTTCTTTTTTATGTATTTAGTTTGTTATATGTGGAAAAAAAATGAGTTATGTCAAGTTGACTCAACTCTTCATAGAGATCAAGTAATGGTCATAAGTTTTTTAAAACTCAAACTTTTGTGACCCAACCCAACCCATTTTAGAAAGTCCATACACAAGGCATTGTTCACTCTCTCCAAGGGAGAAAATTGCTTTTGTGTTTATTTATTCATTCTGTACTCCATAGTACTGAACCGTTTGTCAACTAAATGTTAGTTTGGATTTCACCAATCACCATATCTAATTGAAGCTGTCAAACCTTAATTCTCTCTTTCTCAACATCAGCATTGTTAAAGTCAACAAACCCATTGGTGTCAAAGGCTTCATCACTTTCTGATTTCACAACTCTAACTGCAGGCTGTTAAACCTTATTTATCCATTCCTAACAAAATCACAACTCTAAGCAACATTTATGATTGTTGTGACATTATAAACACTCCTACACACCCTTCAAACTAATGACTCCCATTCCATTCAACGGCTGTGATGATCCTATAATCCCCAAAAGGGCCAAAACCCTCGTCAAATCACATCAATCTGTAGGCCCAAAATAACTTGACTTGTAAACCTTTATTTTATCTTCAATTCCTCCTATCAAAATGAAACCAAAATTGACTTAAGACTCTTAAACCAACAACCATTAAACGCAGCCACAACCAAAACGACCAGGACCGACAGTGTCATCATCCAATTCAAACCCGCCACGTGTACAAGTAACACTCCTCTACTCTCGGATGCTTCCTTAAACTGTCGGCAACTTCTCTCTGCTTAGCTGTCACTACAAACAATCTCACAGATCCTAACACGTGGCACTTTCCCATTGGTCCAAACATTTTCCGGTCATTTTCTTCGTATGTGTTGTATTTGACTATTTTTCTTTTCTTTTTTTTTAAAGCAGGAACATTTATAAAACCCCACCTCCCACGTTAAAACACAAGTTTGTGTCGGTAGAGAACACCACAATTCATGCCTTGGATATTTTCCTTTCAATAATAAATACTCACAGCTAAATATAGAAACACAATTTGAGAAATTATTTTTCCTGGGATTTCTTCTTGGACCTGACAATGATGAAGAAAAGGTCAAGTGCTTACGGTAAAATGAGTGAGAGCTCAACCACGACAACCTCTTCTACAACTAAGCCTAGAGAAGAAGATGAAGAAGAAATTAAGTGGGAGATGAGACCAGGAGGAATGTTGGTCCAGAAAAGAAGCGACAATATTAAGGATGTTTCAGCTCCAAATGTACGGCTTCGTGTCACTTATGGTGCCCTCCGCCACGAGATCTCCGTCAATTCTCGTGCCACGTTCGGTAAGATTATATAAGCTAAACCGATCTATCTATCTTTCTTTCAATTGTTTTGTGTTTGGCAGCTGAGAAAGTAGAGGAAAAGAAAATGATAATGCTTGATGTTTGGTGTTTGGTGTTTTGTTTAATGATGTTTAAGAAAAGAAAAAAAAAAAGTAGGTTTGGAACTTTGTTTACGAATTAATAATCACGACTACTACGTGGGGTTGGTTAATTTGGTTGCATGGTTATTTCAAGATCTACTCTTTCTAATTTCTCTTCTTGAATTATTTATTTATTTATTATTTTTCTGTTTTTGGCAAACAAATTTGTACAATCTGTACTGCTAATCTACAACCACAATTCTCATCCTGGACAATAATGATTGTTGAAATAGTTAAATTACATTAATTAATTTCTTGGTTACCAAGCGACCTTTTTAGTTTTTTACCATCGATGTAATGATTGTTTACTTTGACTGATTTGGTGGGAAAATAATGATGTGGTTACTTTATCCAAAATGACCATACTACCCCACATTACACTATATTGAAGTTGATTAAAATAATTTAAAGCTATGGTATTTGTGAGGGTAGAAGTGGAAATTAAAGTATTGGAGGTGATTGACTTTACAGGGGAGGTGAAGAAGGTTCTGACGACTGAGACTGGGTTACAGCCAGATGAACAGAGAGTGATATTCCGAGGGAAAGAGCGAGAGAATGGGGAGTACTTGGACATGTGTGGAGTTAAAGACCGTTCAAAACTCATACTAATGCAGGACCCATCGAGTATCGAGCGGAGAGTCATTGAGATGCGCAGGAACGCCAAGATCCAGAGCGCTCACCGTGCCATCTCGGACGTGTCCTTGGAGGTTGATAACCTCGCGGAGCAGGTAAGCAATATCTCATTAATTTCCTTTTTACATTATATTTTAGTGGACTATATTTTTGCATTTTTATTAAAAAAAAAAAATTGGGTAAATCATATTATTTCTTTTAACTATTGGGTCATCTTAATTTCTTATTTATTTATAAAATATAGAGCGATTTCATTTTTTATATATTGAATAATATGCAAATAATCTCACCCTCAAATTTTCTGTTAAATACAAGCAAAGGATAATAAAATATTGTACGATGTATTAATATGTAATGATAGATTTTGAGCATTACATCTTGAAATTGATAAAATATATTAAAAAAATTCCATTAATTTTACTTGAATTTAACATAAAATTAAATGGTGAAAGTTATTTGTACATTTTCAATAAATAATAGTGGATATTACTCTATTTTATAGATAAAATAGGGAATTTAGATAGCCCAATAATTAAATGAGGAAAGTACTTTTTTTTTTTTTTTTACCAAACAAAATGAATTGGTAACTTTTCTCTTTTACCCAAACATAGGGATGCTTAGTTACCATACACACTAGAAAAAATATATTTGTACATAGTTTACTAAGTGCTTGTTTAGGAGATTTTAATTTTATTGATTTATTGGTTAAGTGCGGTATTTGAAAAATAACAATCAATTTTGTAGTATAAGAATTGTGTTTGATAATAACCTATTCCAAACCCTCTTTACATTTAACCCAAAAAATGAAATTATATACAGACATTAATAAAATGTACACCACGGTTAGAAGTTAGAACTTAAAATATGTGACAACGTAGACAAGTGTTTTTTTTTTTTTTTCCTTTTAAAAAAACTATATTACAACTCATAATTAAACATTTTAATATCACAAACGTGGATTCGACACTCATTATTTTTTCAACAAGGTGTACTATATGACATATCTAGATGTAGGCTTGTAGCCCATTATTCATGATTGGCTTTGTTTGTGGTGGTGGACCGATGGTGAGTGAATACCAGCCATTAGATGGGTGGACCATGAGATGGTGACTTTGTGTCAAGGTCTAACAGCTGGAGCGTGATTGATGTGGGTCTGACATTATAATTGGGCATAGCATACAATCTTACGCGGTAAGTTGCGTTTGGGTGGTGGGGCTAGCCGGCCAGGGACATAAATTAGGCAATTGTGTAGGGTGGAGATTCCCTGTCCACTGGTTACATTGTTGTGGTTGGACTATAAATTATAAACAATGAAAAATCATGTAGTCCATGGATTGGACCACAGAGGTCTCCATCTCACTCGTAAAAGTTCAGATGGTCCTGGACCACCATGCCTCCTTATATTACTCAGAGACTTTAGAGTGTCATTGTCATTGTTGAGATTGTAAATTATGACTGGTGGATCATTATACCAGATTATCATTAACATTATTTTTATTTTATATTAATCATATTTTGAATCGTCTCAATAGTTATGAAAAATATCATCTTCAAATTTGTTGTTTATTAATATTAAAGAGGGAGTCTTGTCCCATATTAACCAAGTATGAAGTATTTTGATGTTCATTGTTCACTGTACAAACTAGAAACATGGCATTTACATTTGTCAGTGCATGAAGAGGTGGTTGCATAGATTTTGAAATGTCAATAATCTAGATAGTATCCTAAAGCAAGCTTGATGTTCAGTGTTCCTTGTACAAGGTAGAAAGTTAGAAACATCGCATTTACATTAGTCAGACCATAATGAGGTGGTTGCATAAGTGTGAAAGATTATCCAGAAGTTTATTTGGTAGTTGGATCGTTATTATTGAAACAGATAGATTTCTGACCATTATGCATAAAATCAAACTAATAACCCCCTTAGATTTATCATTTATGACAATTTTGTAAGTTGTAGTCCAATATCACCTTGAACTGATTTGTGAGCCCCTGATTAATCCCCTAGTGTGTATAGTCCCCTCTCGTTTCACATTGGGTAATTATTACAATTATGCATTCTTTGAAGTGGTCTCGAGGTATTGGATAAGATACCTGAAAACAGGATCTCATAGATCACATGAGGCCTTGGAACCATTAGACCAATCCTTTGGATTATGTAAATATTTTGTTTGAAGTATGTCATATCATGACTTAATATGTTTTCTCTTCTTAATTGATAAGAAAATCATTTGGTAACAATATGAAAATAATTATTTCCCTCTTCGATAGGTCTCTGCCATTGAAAAGTCCATCTCCAATGGGGTTAAGGTACCTGAACTTCAGATCACGACATTAGTTGAGATGCTTATGAGACAAGCAATAAAGCTAGATAACATTTCTGCAGAAGGAGATGCTGTTGCTCAGAAGAACTTGCAGGTAGTTAGCAATTACTACATCATATTTATTTTGCTTCTCTTTCTCCTGTGTATACTACTTTCACAATGGTACTAATCATATATTATACCACTCGTCCTCTAAAACTTTTAAGTCATTTTTGCTAGTGTGATGGTTTTATCTCCTCTCTTTTTCCCTAATGAGATAATAATTTCATAAATCTCTTATTCACAACCATCTCATAAAAAAGAGGACTAGAATTATATACAAGTCCTACAAGCAGCTGCTGATATTAAAGATATTAATTTTGCAGGGCAAGAGAGTGCAAAAGTGTGTTGAAACCCTTGATGTGTTGAAGATATCAAATGCAAAAGTAAAGCCTGTTGTTGTCACAACCAAGTGGGAGACCTTTGATCCGCCACCTTCGACAGCCCAATGGGAATTTTTTGATTGATCTCTACCCAATGTTTTTTTATTTTATTTCTCTTTGTTAATTCATTTGAATGTACTTACCTCAAGAGGAACATAAGCGAGCTACTTGCTACGCTACTTGTACTTAATAGCCCCTCCCTCCTCAACTTTGCCAATAAGCATTAATTGTGATATATACAGAATAATCTTTTTTGCCAACTTTTAGTTAGATAATTTTTGGGCGGGGGTCAATTGTTAGAAAATTTTGGAAAATTGTGTTTGTGCATGTTAAAAAATTTGGGTTGGATCAACCCAATGAGTATGTCCATGATGGACCCGATAAGTTCATAACCAAGAACTGTCTCTCTTGGTCTCCTTCAAGTAACTAGCTATAACTATACGGCTATACCTATGTCATAATTTATAAATATGAATAGTGTGAAGACATGAAAGCATTGTTGATAATGTGAAGCAACATTCAAATCGATTCTAGAGGTTTGTATGCATTTTCTTTCATTGTTATTAGACCATGACTTAACCTATCTTCCGATCTTAGATATTGAGTTTTAGAATAATGTATTTTTCGAGTAATCTTATGTTTTTAGAATGTACAACCTGGAGTCGAAACATTGAAATTTTTCCTTAGATTACAATTAGGATAAAACAACATCTAATTTTCTATTTTTACGAAAGACAAATGTAGTCTTAAATTTTATTTTAATAAATATAGGTTTTTGTTATTTTTTTGGTTTTCTTGATTTTACCCTCCAATAATTAAGTGGTGACTCCAAATTGTAAATCTCTTAATCTAGGTTATTCATTGAGTATCCATCTTGAGACTAAGTGCCCATTTGGTATCACGATACCAAGGCAAAAAGTGCCTTTTCAGAATGTTGTGGCCTATTTTAGTGTTTGGTAAATCACAAAAGCATGGAGTGTTTCATTTATTTTGCCTTGCGTTTTGACAACGGAGCCAAGAATTCCATTGGCAAAACGTGCTTTGAGCAAAAAGCACATTTTCTTAACACTTTACCAAACTGATTCAGCATTTCCTCAGGATTGTAGTTCTCACAAAATCGTATCTTCAATACACGATTTTTAGGTAGACATAAAAAATAAAAGAATAAAAGAAGTAAATTATACCATCCCTTGAGGTTTATAAAAAATGAGACTCCTCCAAACATTTATATAAATAACACTCCTCTATTGAGATTTCCATAAATGCAACCAATAAATTCATGCCTTCTCACAAAGTTACTTTCCTAACTAAATATTCCATTAAAAAAAATATTATATTCATTAGTACAAATCCAAGGAAAAGTGTCATTTATACAAACTTAAAGGGAATGGAATGTCGCTTCATCTATAATTTTGGTATGAATTTCTTTTTAATAACAACCTATTCATTTAAGAAAGTCAAATATGAACTTATCTATTGTATTTATAAAAACTTCAAAAGAGAGTATCATTTATATAAACGTTTGAAAAAGTGTCAAATTAATAAACCTTACCGGAGGTTGATATAATCTAACATTAAAAAAAAATGCCAACCGTGTATTAAAAACATGATTTCAAATGCAGAAAATCATATTTTTTTCGAAATAGACTACAATTTACTAACTATTTTAACTAATAAATATAAATAAACAAATTTATTTTACAAAAGTTACTATATATATATATATATATATATACACAAAAAAGTTGTTACCTTTTCTCTCTTTCAACCCGCCAACGGCAAAATGAGGCGCGTTAGCTTGAGATGTTTTGGCGGGTCAATAAAAATTTCAAAAAGTAATTAGCTCCATTTTTCAAAATAAATGCTCCCAATCTTCGTATCCTTCATTTCTTTGCCCTAAATTTTTGAAGTTTGAATTCTCTTCACCAAGACTCTGCCCCTTCTTCTTCTTCCTTAAATCTCTCTCTCTCTCTTCGGAATCAGAGGAGGAAAAAATGGGCGATCAAAGCCATCTGGAAAAAATGGGCAGAGAACTTAAAGTGCCCCATTTGGTATATCCACTCTATCTTTGTTTTAATCCCTAGAGCTCAAATTGTTGTTGTAGGATCTGACAACATTGAAATTCTTATTCACTTTTTTATTTTATTTGCTCAGCAGCCAAGCAGATCCTTATTTATTTAAAACCTAAGCTGATTCTGTTAAAATTTTCAATTACTGTTTTGTGAATAATATTGGGATCAATACTGAATTAATTTATCTCACATTTATTTTGGCAGCTTGAGTTTGTTTAACTCTGCGGCTTCGCTTACATGCAATCATGTGTTCTGCAAGTAAGCTCATTTTTCTAGTTCAGTTCATGTTGTCATTTGTGTCGTTGTTGGTAATTGGTGTTTTTTAATTTTATTTTTTTTAAAGAAAATTAAATGTATTATTTTTCTGATTTTTTTCAGCTCATGTATTTCGAAATCGATGAAATCGGGCTCGACTTGTCCGGTTTGTAAAGTGCCGTATCGGCGTAGAGGTATGTGACTTATGATTTTTAGTTCCAAGATGCCATGAAAATGATCTGTTTGTGTAAAGTACTACAAGGGAACATGTTGACTTTGTGGGTATTAGAGATAGCACAAAAAATGGAATGTGGCAAAATAAATTCTTTAGCATTAAGCCAATATAGTCCGTTGAGATAAGTAGGTTTTTGTTTTTGGAATTTGCTAACATTTGGTCATGCTCTTGGGTATGAGCATAAATCCCTTAGCTCGTCAGGGGTGAATGTCATTGGATTATTCGACAATTGGTTCTAGTGGGTGGGGTCAATTGCCTGTGGGTTTTACTTTCTAGAGATGAGTCCAAAGGGTTCTTCTTAGAAAGGTTCTCTACATTATATTAAAAAAAACAAAAAATGGTTTGAAGTTTCTAAGCCTTGGGTGTGTAATACTACAAAACTATTTTGTTGTTGACTGTGTTCTTTAAGTTATGTGGCCTTTTTCACCAGCTTCAGTGCTGCTGGATTAGTTATCGCCTTGTCGGGTTGTGTTTAGTGCTTACGGATGATTTTTGCTGCAGAGGTTCGGCCTGCTCCTCACATGGATAACCTAGTGAGCATTTACAAAAGCATGGAAGTTGCTTCAGGAATCAATATATTTGTCACTCAGAATGCACCGTCAACTAAATTATCAGGTGATATTTCAGTACACACATGGGGAATACAAATCATGCAAAATATATGTTGGAATCAGTCAGCTGCTATTGGATTGAATAATAAACTATAGGAATTTTAAGATGTTGACATCATCCAGATGCATTAAATTTTACATGCATAGATTAAGGTGGTATCTATCACCAGAACTCACATTTGTATATCTTCCATATATCTGAAATATGTTTCTTAATTAGACAGGGTTTATTGTCCCGTACCTTCTTTTGCCATAAATACTTTTTTTTTTCCTGTTTTTTGAACTACAAAGATAGTCACAGTGCTATTCCACACCATTTGAACAATGTGACATCTCCTCCCATAAATAAATGGGTGGAGGGTCAGATTACAATTCATTTCCATAGGAGTGTTTGAGTTCTATTTACATATAAAACATCTCGTGAAATGATTATGGAGGCATTAATGTAAAAGAAGATTTATTTTCACAATGGCAAAATATGAGATTTATGCACATTTTTGAAATATATAGTAGATCACTGGTCCAAACATTGGTTTATTGTCTTGTACAATGCAAGTCAGATATACTTATTCTGACATCCATAAAATTCAATTAATGTGTTTGTGTTTTTTGATGTACCTCTTTCTTGTGTTACAGATAGAGTAAAGCAAGCTGAAGGTGATGAGAACCATGGTGAACAAATTACTGGTGGAAATTGCCAGGATAGATCAGAGAAACAAAATACCTTGAAAGTAAAAGGGTCAAGAAAAACATCTAAATCCAACATGAAAAACACTAGTTCTATCTCTTTGAAACCTTCATTTCCAACCAAGAAAAGGGTTCAAGTGCCACAGTGTCCTCTTTCAGAAACCCCAACAAGGCTCTCAAAGTTTGAAGGTCAATTGAGTGAAATTGGCAAAGAAGATCCTAAAATAAATTCAACCACTTTAAAGGAGAAGCCTGCTCTAAATGACAGGGGAGAACCAATGCTTTCACCTTTCTTTTGGTTGAGAGAGGAGGAAGATGCAGAAAAGTCAACTCAGGAGACTGATGAGGGTGAACTCATGGATGTACCACAAATAGATGTTCCTTCCTTTAGTGATATCAAAGACTCAGATGACGAAAACCCTTCCAATTTGACCCCAACTGTGAGTACATAGTTTATTATGAGCTTGGGAAGTGTTATGAAATTATCATTAATATTGTTTAACTGACCTGGCAGATAATTATCAGTACCTATTATGTCTAATAAAATGTAAGTAGACTGGTTCTAGATTTTGTAAAACTCTCCTAGTTAAATTTTCTCAAATTCAAAAAATTAGCCTAGTTGATCTTCCTGCAATTTTTCTTGAAACCATCCCTGTTTGCCTTTTTTATGGATCGTGCTAGGTCCAAACTAAAACAGGCTGACTCGATCAAGTTATGCGTAGTGTAGAGAGTTACTTCACTGTATTAGCTTTGATTGTTTGAGGCCATATTTTTGTTTTCTTATGTTTTGCTGATATAATGTAGGGGGGATTGCATGGAAAATGCTCCACTGCTTCAGAGTTTTTTGATAGTGAGATGTTTGAATGGACACAAAGACCTTGCTCTCCTGAACTTTGTTCAAGTCCTTTCAAGACGCAGGTATTGATATCATCTTTTGCAGCAGTACATTTCACCTTATAATTTGTTCTTTCTCATGATTTTGCATCGTTCTTGAGTCATTTGGCTCTTACTAATTGGAAGTGAAAAGCAGGTTGCAAATGTGGAGGAAATGACTGGAAATCAAGAAAATGAGTTAGATGTAGCCTTACAAGGTGTGACCGCAGATGAAGAACAAAACACTGAAAATGCAAAATGCATGAATTCTAAACAAGGAAGTGTTACTGCAGATGTGCTGTCCAATGTGTCCTCTCCCAGACCTAAAGGTTCCAGTGATCAAAATGAGAGTAATAAATCTAACAAGAGTCGTGGGATCGGGAAGGCAAGTGAAAGAGGCCAAAAGAAGTGTGCCAAAAAACATACAGATTCAGATTTTAGAATTTATGTTGATTTGAATAAAGCATCAGAAAATTTTATCCAAGAGCAAACTTGTTATAACAATGACAGTTTAAATTTGGATGAGACACGGAAACGGAGTAAGAAGACTTGTTTTGGTACCAGTGCAACTAAGGCAACACCTAAAAATGTTCATGCTGTCTCTGTGGGAACAGAAACTCTGAATCATGGTGAAGGAAGCATGGTAACTAAGACACCTGCTTCATTAGGTAAGAAAGAAGGCCATGAAGATTTCACCTTGGAGAATTCTGGAAAAAGGCGTAAGAAGATTGATTGCTTGGTAAGGTCAGAGAAACGAAAGCTGGATTCTGTGAAGGACAACATGCATGAAGAAATATCCAAGATTGACAACAATAAAAACGAGCATACAATCCCAGAATTGGCCCCTTTACCTATTCCTAGGCCTGACGATAAGAAAGCCTCTAATTTCAGGCAGAAACCAAGAAAATTGGGAAAAGAAACTAACTCATGTGATCGAGAACAGAGAAGTAAGAAAAAGATGAAAGTTTCCTCTGATCACATCTTAAAGGATGATTTGGTCAATGACATCCAAGAGGGTCATGCTTATGTTCCTGCAAAGGAAACTCAACTCAATGAAAAGATTCAATGCAATCCTGATGTCAAAGCTCAGGATGATTCATCAGTCGTGCAGAAGCTTCCTTCTCAGATAAATAAAATAATCTTACGGAAGTGTGAGACTGTATCTAATAAGTTCCAATGCGCTTTCTGTCTTTCTTCAGAAGAATCGGAGGTATCCATTCTCCCTCGATTTTTTTTGGTCACATGATTGCCCTTTACTTTCTTATGTCTACTTTAATTTATTTGGATGAATTAACCAGCAATTCTATTTGCAAACCAAATGCAGGCAGCTGGAGAAATGGTTCACTACTATAATGGTAAGTCTGTTGCTGCAGATCACAATGGAGGATCCAAGGTCATACATTCACATAGGAATTGCACTGAATGGTAAAGATCCTTCACATTACCAAAAGAATTGATTTCAAATGGCTGTATTTCCTTGTTTTCATGGTGCTATCTTTTTGTTTAATACTAATAAGTCTGCATGGGGGTTAAGTTGTATTGCTATCTTGGAGCAGATAATAGCTTATTGGATTACTTAAATATTTTAACTTGCATAGCTCTTGATTAAAAAAGAAAAATCCTGGAGCATTCTTGAAATTATTTGTTTAAGAGATTCATTATCTGCTGTCTATGCCAAAAATGTTTGTGAAAAACCTCAGGTAGTTAGGATGAGGATAAGCTATTCGGTGTTTATTTATTATTTGTTACAACTGATATGAACTTCGATAGGGTTATGTGGTTTATTGGCAGAAAGGTGATTATATATTCATAAGAGAATGAATTTTTACTATGACAAGTGTTAGGGTAGGATCAATTTTGAAGACTTAGTAAATTTCCAATT
This sequence comes from Fagus sylvatica, assembly GCA_907173295.1. Classification (NCBI taxonomy): domain Eukaryota; kingdom Viridiplantae; phylum Streptophyta; class Magnoliopsida; order Fagales; family Fagaceae; genus Fagus; species Fagus sylvatica. The sequence continues at coordinate 26,509,924 of OU015767.1, read as the reverse complement.
ATTTATGACGTTAATGTTGTCAATCCTAATTAAGGCATTCAAAAATATAACTGCAGGGCCCCTAATGTCTATTTTGAAGATGATGTTGCAATTAATCTAGAAGCTGAATTAACTAGAAGTCGGAGAATTAAATGTTGTTGCTGTGGAAATAAGGGGGCATCACTTGGCTGCTATGAGAAGAGCTGTCGCAAGAGTTTCCATGTTCCTTGTGCAAAGTTGATCCCCCAATGTCGATGGGACATTGTAAGTGATATATAGATTCAAGTGCTATTTAAAGCTTTGTACTAACATTTTTGTTCAAATTTTTTTATTTTATTACCTTCTCTTGAATTAGGATAACTTTGTCATGTTATGCCCTCTTCATGCCTCTTCTAAGCTTCCCAGTGAAAGCACTGAATCTCAAGAAAGGAAGAAGAAATGCACTCCTAAAGGGTACCTTTTCCTTTAAGTTCTAAAGTATTCAGTAACAGAAACAAGCCGCCCCCCCTTTTTTGGCATTACATTAGAATATTTCTCTAATAAAATTTCTCCTTTTATGCCTCTTCATTTCAGGCAATTATCTCGACGTGATCATGTTGCTAGTAAAAATGATGCCATGACTGGTAGAAATTGGAATTTTTGTGGATCCCCAAAGAAATTGTTTCTTTGTTGTTCAGCTCTCACAACTCCAGAGAGGGTAAAAAAATCTGCTTAGAGTGTTTATTTATTTATTTTGGGAAAGAAAATCTGATTTCCAGTATTTTCTTGATGGCTGGAATTGCAGGAAACGGTTTCTAAATTTGAGAGATTATCTGGAGTTACAGTTTTAAAAAAGTGGGATTCGACTGTCACCCATGTTATTTCATCAACAGATGAAAATGGGGCATGTAGAAGAACCCTCAAAGTATTGATGGGTATCTTGGAGGGAAAGTGGATATTGAGTATGGAGTGTAAGTACTTTTCAAAAAACCTTGGTCAATGAGTGTAAGGACTATAGCTTCCATTCAGAATGTATTCACTTGAGTATTTGACTTGTATATTTTTACAGAGCATAAAAGCATGATATGTTTTGGAGCTATCTATCTAACACATACACATACATAATTTTTTTTTTTCCTGAATCATAGATACATTCATATGTTACGTATATAATATGGATTTGCTCATACTTCCTTTTGTGTATGTATGTGTGTGTACAGGGATTAAGGCTTGCATGAAGGTCATGCAACTTGTTGATGAGGAGCCTTATGAAATTACTGTTGACATTCATGGGATCAGGGATGGCCCTCAACTTGGAAGACTAAGATTGCTCAACCAGGTTGGTTACTCCTAGCCTTGAACTGTAATGATGATGATAATAATTGGTTCCTTAGACACTCTAGAGGATATATATTGCATCACCTCAAGTGGATTTTCCTAGATAAACAGCATGTAAGTATACTCTAATTGTGATTCATCTAACATAGCTTTTATCATGTTCTTCATGGGCCGTCTTAACACTCCATGTTCTAACAATAAGGTGTTTCTTCCCTCTTAACTCTTCATCTACATAGTACAAGCACTTCAAGTACCAGAAGTTTCTTGCTATTTTAAGACCTTCGAAGGTTGTTGTGTTCATCCCTTTTAGATGCAAAAAAATCTGAAATTAGTAACATTTAAACTGTTTTACATGATTGAACATCTAATCAATAAAATGGGAATTGTGCATTTGCACAAGTCTGTACCTGGTTGCATGTAAACTTGCATCTTTTATTGACAAACACTTTTGCATGCAGCAACCAAAGCTTTTTGATGGGTGTAAGTTCTATTTCATGGGAGATTTTACAACTGCATATAAGGGATACCTACAAGACCTTGTAATTGCTGCCGGAGGAACAATTCTGCATAGAAAACCTATTTCGGAGGCTCAAAAAGCCATGTCATCTGGTTCTTCTACATGTCAAACCTTCATAATTTATAGTCTGGAGCTGCCAGATAAATGTGATATTAGCCAGAAACCTACAATTTTCAACCGCAGGCGATCTGATGCAGAGGCCCTGGCAACTTCAACTGGAGCCAAAGTAGCAAGTAATTCATGGGTTTTGAACTCCATAGCAGCCTGCAATTTACAAAATCTTGCTGAGTAATTTATGTTTTCCAGTTCCAGGAGTCTTGTACATGTTTCAGAAACTTATTCTGAACTAGGCCTATTTTTACCCCTTTGCATTGGTACATATGCATTTAAGATAAAATGCAATATAATACATATTAGTAATAGTTGTAAGTTAATTGTTGTTGATATTCGTTTATGAATTTTTGTTAACCATTCAAAAAACCTTCTGAGGATATTTGGTAGAATATAGAAATTGTTCAATCTTGATTACTTCACTTTAGTTATAAAAAAAAAAAAAATGTAGTTTGTTGATTTATTTATATACTTGGTTTTTACTTAATGTAATTTCTGGTAGTGATGTAATGAATTTATTTAATATTGGTAAGAAAAAATGGTTTATTTTCAAATGAGTCCGAAGTATTTTTATGTGTTTGAGTAGAATGTGTCATAACTCATAAGTGGTTTTTAAATGAGTTTGAAGTAATTTTAAATTGAAATTACACTTGGCATAAAATTAGAGTATGGGAAATCATATTAAGATGATGCTTGTAACTTTTCACAAAATTAATGCTATTAAAATTTAATTGAGTAATGTTAGGACACAATATTTTTTTTAACTGTTGACATGATGTGATTGGAATAATCTCTATCACTTGAGTTTATAGTTGATACAATTTTTATTATGCATCAATCATAATAGGTCATATAAGTAATTGTGAAAAAGTTATCCTTAGACTTCTTAAATTGATTGGATCATTTGTTGAGCTTCCATTGTAACATATTATTTGTCGCTTAACCCATACTGTAAAAGAAAATTGCATAAGGAAGTTCAACATCTTTTTATATATGATGCATATTTAATTAATAAATAAATTTTATTTATATTCACAATTTACACACTATTGTGGATATATATTTGCAAATTATGGACATTTGTGGATGTTGATGTCCATAATTTGTAAATGAATGTCTACACTTAGGTATGTGATGTGAGATAATCCATTACATTAAATGTTTAAGAAACCTTGGAAAAGAGAAGGAAATTATACAACTTTTTAGGGTCAGTGAACTTAATCTAGAAACCTGAACTAGTCAATTGCACATTAACAACACAGTGTGCAACACCACCACTAATCTTCTTTGACACCTTACAGTTGCTTCCCTCTTATTTTTAGTAATTCCAAGGTAAAATAAAATTGTATTGGTTTCCTGTTTCAATGGCCCAAAAAAAAAAAAAAAAAAAAAAAAAAATCCAAACCAGGCATGTCTGGCTTTTAGTTGATAATACCCTTTCTTCTCATGCTACAACAGAAGGCTTACTGGCATTGATCTCAGCTTTGGGTTTGACACACTCACTCTTCTTGTGACCATGCTTTGATATCTTCATGTCAAAGCCTTCAAACATGTGCTCTATTGCTGAAATCTCCTCTTCAAAATCCACTGGTTGTTCATTCCCTGAGGCCATTCTTTGCTTAAAGCTGCATATTCTATCAAGGCCAGCTTGAACTTCCATCCCCATTTCCTCCATTGTTTCAAAAATAGCAATGTTTTCTTCTTTTGCATCTCTGAACCTCCTCTTCAATGATCGATACCCATCAAGGGATCTGAGTAGTTTCTCTGAAAGTGCCTTGTTTCTCTCTTGAAGGGTTACATTCCCTTGACCCTCTCCTCCACCACACTTCTTCCCTCTATGTTCTTCTGCATAAGCTTGTACTTTGCCTAACAACATTTCATTTTGCACTTTCAAATCATTGATAAGTTCTTCCATGCCATCAAATTCTTGGACCTTTCTTGCAAGCTCTGATGCTATAATCTCTTTCTCCTTTCCCAAACTTGAACACATTACTTCAAGGCTCTTTTGTGCTGCCAAGCTCGAATTTAGCTCTCTTCTCAACCTTTCTTTCTCATCAGTTATTGGATCAGGGGACTTTTTGTCCCTTGGTACATTTGGCCTAAGATCTGTGTTGCACCGCCTAAGCTCTCTTTTCTTTCCAGAAGACTGAAATTTTTCAACCCTGGTTTTAACATCATCAATGATTGCTATCATTCCAGCCACCCTTTGTAGCTTGCGGTTGTCATTGTCTTTTGTGCATGCCTCATTATGATCCTGGATTAGTTTTAGTAGTAGCTTCACATTTGTTGCAACACCTATATAAAACGTTATAAACAACCATATATACATTAGACTAACTAATATATCATATATATTGTTGATTTGTTGTTGTACTTTGTATATGAAGAAGAAAGATGGACAAATAATTACTCATTCATCCATTCCATGACCGAAAAACTATCACATGTGCTAATGGAAACGCCAAAAGCCCGTATAACTCAACTGATATTACTTGTTTTCCTTTATGAGGAGAATCAGACTCAAATCTCTCATTTCCCAACTATCGAATTATAAAAAATAAAAATAAAAAGGAAACGTTTATGTAATTATTTTCCAAATTGTTTTGGTTAATCAAAATTAGCATCATAATCATGATGAAAACAGTGATTTATAGCTAGGTTTATGCAACCATATATATGCATGTCATGGATTTACTTAGCATGAAATATCTATTTACATTCACAAAATAGGAATCACCTTCTAAACAATAATCTTCTGGCATTTCATGATGATTTATCGATGGTGGTGCTAGCTCCGGTGATGAAAATGCTCGAGCCTTGCTCATATTCGTCCAAGAGATGAAGGAAAAAGGATCTATAAGAGAAAAACTTGTGGTCTAAGAAATAACCACTAACAAGGAAATGGAAGAACAATGGATATACAGAAGAAATTAAGGGTATGTATTATTTGAGTTTAGTATCACTCTTAACATATATTGACAGATCCAAGAAAGAGAGAGATTGCTTTTGCACTCTCTCTTTCTGTATTTTTTTGTTCTCTGTTCCTGCCTGTAATATTCTATGTTTTCTTCCTTGTGTTAACTCATTTTGGAATAGTTGGTTTCTGGTTGTAATCATATGCTAAATTATTGGTGGTGGTTTGACTTTATTATTGGCTCTCGTTTGCTTTTGACTTTTTATTATAAAATGGTATATATCCTCTATTGTGTATATTCTTTTTGTTTTATTTGCTTGTAAAGTTAGCACCCATTTGAGATTGATTCAACTTCTAATTAGAAATACATTTGTTAATACTTATAAATGAAGCAATAGTCTTTAGCTTTTCATTGGTAGAGCTTTAATTTCAGTCCATCATTGGTTTATCTGATTAAATTTTCTAAAATTGCACATAAATCACTTATACACTCTTAACAAATTTCCACCATACTCGAAATTTTGATTATCATACTAATAATCATTACGTTGAGATCATTTTTTTTTTTTTTGGGTATAGCAACGTAGTTAAAGAACCTATATGGTCCTAATCTTGTATTAAATGTTAGAATGGAACTCATAAGATTTTCTTGGACACACTGACACACATAGTACTTAACATTTGGCCACTAATTTCCAGGTCCTATATGTCATTAGATTCATGGCTTCTTTTGACCAGATGTAGAATCAAATCTGGCCTCCAATGCGGCCATGCATGTGGATGTCAAGCGCAACACACGCTCCTGAATGTGGACTCCAAGTCTGTATACTTTCTTCCATTAGATTTTATTGAAATCAAATTAGCTGAACTACAAATTGACAGTTTGACACCTCCATATCAAGGGGTTATTGTTTATTTAGTCCCTAATTCTCTAAGCTTAGGATTGTTGTCAATTTAGTCCTAAAGTTTCAATTTTTTAAAGAAAATTTAGTCCTTAAATTTTCTAGTTGTTGTCATTATATTTATATCCCTTCCATTCAATGCAAGTCCTCCATTATATATTAAAATTGAGCTTAAAAACAATGTAGTTTATTACAATACTTGTATTATGCCCGTGTGATCCACGGCTTAATCAAGAATCACATGTAAACTTCAATAATATAATTATATTTATAATTAATAAAAAATATATATATATATAATTACAATAAATTAAAATATATAATGAAATTGTTTTAAATTTTTTGAAAATTTTGATCATTGAGTTTTAATTGAAATATTATTTTAATTTTATTAAATCGTTGGTAATAGAGTATCACTTAAAACAAACTGTATAATTAATTTTAATGTACTTGTGATCAAACGCATCGTGAAATTATGCCATACAATTTGTAATACTTATATTGAGCCACATGGTGTAAATATGACTTGTATGACCTAATTCTTTTTACCATTATGTGTAGGACACAATTTTTACTATATAGTATATGATATTTTTTGATAAACAAGAAGACATTCTCATTAATCACAACTATCAACATCTCTTCAACCAAGTCCTCGTTACACTGAGGGAGGGAGGGAGTCAATATTACAAAAGTAGGATACAATTTTTACTATATAGTATATGATATGTTATGATTGTTGACATAAGTTTATATGATATTAATTTTATGGTGACAATAACTAACTGACTGATTATTATATAATTTCACAATTCTCATATGGTGCACCAAATGTCTTATAATTTCACGTAGAATGCTTCTTTTTTTTCTTTTTCTTTTTTCTTTCTTAATGTTTAGATAGGTTTTAGTTACAAATTATATAAATTTCTATTTCTTTTTAGTTAACAGTGACTCGTTGAGGGCATGAATTGAAACAATTTAAAATTTTCATTATTTTTAATTGAAATCTGTTCAAATCTATTGTTTACTCTGAGACCAACCTAAATAAAGGGGATTACCATAGTGTGTAGGACACAATTTTTACTATATAGTATATGTTATGACATGATTTTAAAATACGTTTATGTAATATTAAGTTTATTTTGAATGTTTTTGTGATGGTAATTAAATGATTGATTATTATATAATTTTACAATTCTTATATAACATGTGTGTGCAATTAGCAATTTAGCCCTCCTAGCAAATCAATGGGCTAATATGCTAATGTCACGTGTAAATTGAACCAATAACTTGTGAAAAAACTTTCTCAAAAAAAAAATAAAAAACTTGTGAAAAGAAAAAGAGAAAGCCAAAGGCTTGCTCAACCTACCTAACTCGCCGAGTTAACTCATACATGACTCAATGTGTTAAAATGAGTGTGAACATTTGGCAAGACCCATAATAGCTTATATGTGGCTATTCAAATACACGTCCATTTGTTCTTGGTTTGGCATTTTTCATGGATGTAAAGACATATAGCCATCAACCATTGGATATTTAAAAAAAAAACATTACTAGTATACAAAGCCATGTAGCCATTAGTCATTAAGCCATTAATCATTAGACAAATGCATGTGACCCATTAGTTATTGGGCAAACACATTTGGTCATTTTTTCTATTAACTTTTGTGATAGCATGCTCATAAATGATGCAAAAAAATGTACAAGTGAATGACCTCCTTCAATACATCAAAGGCCACTACAATAGTAGATTTTTGGCCATATTATAGCCAAAGACCAGCTAGCTAAATAGAGCAAAATGCACAAGAAGCATGCACCTAAAGCACTATGTGCATGAGTATTATTTTTGTCAAGACTCACTATTATCCTTCTCCAATTAGAAGGAAATACTTGTCCACCTTGTGGTCCTTCTCCCTCCCTTTTTACTATAAAAAAGATAGAAGAAAGAATAATAAAGACAACAAAGCTCTTCCTCCCCTATGTGGGAGTCCTCACCTAAAAAAGCTCCATTTTCTCTAAGCTTTCTTCCCTCTCTTATTTTCTCTCTTGTAAACAAATACAATTCTTGTAATTATTTTCTAACACATAGTTGAATATTTGATTGGTTTGAATATGTGGTTTTCTTCCTCTAAGAGGGTTTGCATGTAAAAATTCTGTATTTATCTTACTTTTTATTTACGATTATTTGTTGATTATCAAGTATTAGCAAACAACAACCCCCCATTGAATACATAACCAATTGTATGGACAGTTAACACAAATGAATCTAGTGTGCCTTTTCCAAACTATGTTTCTAACTGTCATGTCCAACATGTCAAAGGTCTTGTAATTTCACATGTAATGATTTTTATGTTTAGATAGGTTTTAGTTGCAAAACTTCATTATATAATAATATATGATTTATCTATGTAACTCAGAAAATAAAATGTTGAACTTTTATTTGTTAATTAACAAAGAAATAAAGAGAAAGCCTCCACATTAGGATACAAAGGCAATGCATTATATTCTTCAGCATGCAATCAAGTTCAACCATCCCGTCAAAATACCTTTAATCATCTAGTCAATGTTTCCATGTCACCATTATAGAAATCAAGATACACATACCCTTACTCCTGTTGACTTATTGCTTATTTGGAAGGGGAGAAGAAAATAGAATGGAATGTAAGGTTATAAATATTGGGAAAAGATTCCTTCACTTAAAAAGCTCAACTTTTCTCTATTTTTTAGTTAGAATTGTGACACATGATATTTATTTGATTTTATATGATTTTAATAAATGTTTTAAAACCATTGGAATATTTATATATATATATATATATATATATATTATATATATATATATATATATATATATATATATAAAATGCCACATGTCTCTTATTTAGCAAAAGAATGAGAGAATATTGGAGGATTTAATGGAAGAGAAGGGATTTTTTTGCATATTTGGGAGTTTGGTAGAGTGGATTAGAATCGTTAGATAATGTACGATTGTGGAGTAAAGTCGTGTTGTCTGATGTGAATCCATTTAACACATAAATTCTTTTTTCTTTTTTACCTATAACCAATTCGGTTTCCAATCCCTAACTATCAAATTATTGAAAAAGGAAAAAAGAAAAAGAAAAAAGACATATACCCAATGGGGGAGCATATCAGCTGTAATGGTTGAATATGCAATCCCTACAATGTGACCAAATGGACCACTAATAAATTGACAAATAATTAAAAAACCACATCAGTTCCAACTCATTCTTCTGAGCTGTCAAACCCAATTAAGGCAGATCTCACTATTTTGGTAACCAAACAATCCCCAAATCTCCATGCCCAGCCGTCCATCTCACAACTCCATCGGCTTTGACGCCATGGCTGCCGGGAGCCCACCTCGAAAGTCACCACCACCACCACTGCAACAAACCCACCATCACACACACCTCACTTTGCTATCTTCGCCGCTTTCACTTCATATGGTCCATACCGTAGACTTCATATTGACTGCAAGTAAATTTTGAATGCTGGAGAAAATATAACCATCCCATTCTTTTTCTCACCTCATAATTAAGACCCAAATCCAAACCATCCCATTTCAATCATTACCAACAAAACCCCCATCTTTTGGTACCAAATCAAGTCTAATTTTTCCTGGGTTTTGTGTTTGACAGAAGGGAGAAAGAGATTCCGAGATAGAGGAATGATGGGGTTGGGATTTTCAGAGGAGAGAAGAGAGTGAGCTGTGCGGAAGAGGGAAGGAGGGGCAGAGACGCAGAGTTAATCTGGGAGATTTCCGAAAAATAAAAAAGGAGAGAAGAAAGAGAAAGAATGAATTAAAAACTACTGAAATAAAATTAGCAACTTGTAAAATTGTGAGCAATTACACATGATCGGTTCAGTTAAGAGAGAGAGAAAGCGGCGGAGATGGCAAAGTAAGGTGTGTGTGATGGTGGGTTTGTTGCAGTGGTGGTGGTGGTGACTTTCGAGGTGGGCTCCCAGCGGCCATGGCGTCAAAGCCGATGGAGTTGTGAGATGGACAGCTGGGCATGGAGATTTGGGGATTGTTTGGTTACCAAAATAGTGAGATCTGCCTTAATTGGGTTTGACAGCTCATAAGAATGAGTTGGAACTGATGTGGTTTTTTAATTATTGGTCAATTTATTAGTGATCCATTTGGTCACATTGTAGGGATTGCATATTCAGCCATACAACTGATATGGTCCCACCCAATGGGTATGGTCATGAATATTAATAAGTTATTTCGAGTTTTATTTATTATTTATTTTATTATATTTTGTTTTAAAAAAACCATATAGAATTATTTAAAAAAAAAATCAGATCCGCCCGAAAAAACCCATTCCAAAATCCAATTTTACCGGCATTTATAAAAAAAGGTGGCAAAGTCGCATCAAATATCCATTTCCATTCTGAAAAGACAACCGCCCAAACCCAACCCTAGAAAATTCTCATTCCCACTACACAACCGGAAACGAAATGAGACTATTTCCCACTCTCTAAAAATCTCAATCTGTTAATGGAGTCCGTTTATTCTCCATCATCATCTTCTTCTTCTTCTTCTGGCGACCAGTACCGGAACTGGCTGGAACTCCCGAGGGACTTGACCGCGTCAATCCTCCTCAGGCTTGGCGCCATCGAAATCCTCGAGAACGCACAGAACGTCTGCACTCTGTGGCGCAATATCTGCAAGGACCCTTCCATGTGGCGCTACATCGACATGCGTAACCTCGGTGACCTCCACGACATGCCGTACGACCTCGAGAAGATGTGCCTCCACGCCATCGATCGCAGTTCCGGTCAGTTGGTCGGTATCAACATCGAGTACTTCGGCACCGACGAACTCCTCACCCACATCACCCAGAGGTATGTATTTTTGTATATATTTTTCTCATTTCCTTCCGTTTTAATGCGAGAAATGAAGCCTCTGATTCATAATGTGTGTATGAATGCGAATGCGTTTGGTACCGAAGACGATCGGCGATATCTGTGTTTAATTTTGTTTGAATTATTATTATTTGGTTTTGGAGTAATTTGATTGTTGAGTTTATTGTGGTTTGTTGGTCAATTTTTGATATTCGGGGTTTTACAACTCGAGCTTTTGCTCAAAAATGTTGCAAATGACCCGAAGTGTTTGGCACAGAACAAGTAAAGTGAACACACACAGTATATGACTGAGATGATCATGGATTTGTTGTTTACTTTGCAATTTCATAGTTTGCAATATTTATTGTGTGGCTCACGTGCATTGTCAAATTGAATTATATTTTGTATGGTTTATGGTTACGAGAATTTGAGGATATAGGGTTTAAGTTATAAACGTTTTATTGGATTAGAGGAGGTACTTCATGCACATTGAATGATTACACAAAGTACCCAGTGTTATCAAAACCGATTGACGGTGTAACCAAAAAATTCCATGATCTGTTAGTAAGTTTGTTTGGAATGTATTATACTATTTTTGCTATTAGCCCGTGTTAATCCATTGAAAATTGTGGAATTTTCCATTATCTGAACAACCTGCGGAATGTAAATAAGCCACATTAATAGCCACGAGCAAGGTGTTGAGATTGGGCCATCGGCCATGCCATCAACACGCGATGGAGTGGGTGTGGGGTGAAGAACTGAAGAATTAATGGCTCCGAGGATGGCTGGACCATCCAAGGTCTGTACTCCACGCCCATGAAGAAAAGCATCCCCACCCTAAACCAATAGGGCACCCAATGAATCTTTGTTGATCCCATCAATGCTTGCCATTACTTCTGTGCGTGTTGTAAGTGTGCATGATGGAGCATGAAGGGGTATGGGTAATACTACCACTGTGCCGTTCATGGTCATTGGAAGTGATGGAGACGGAGGACATTGTGGGAGGAGTGTGGATGTTATAAATCATGGAGCAGAAGGGGTTAAGGCGGAGTTTCCAAAGATTGGGCTGGAGAATCTTAATTCATATGCACTGAAGTGTCTTTATCTATTGCAATTGAGTACAAATCTGGGTACAACTCTTTCAGTAGGATTACCACACCATCTATCATGCTAGAAACACATTTGCGACCATCCCCAATCTCATACCAAATTTAGCTCACGAACTTATCCTATCCCACTCTTATACTCCTCCATAGGCCACACCCATGACTGGTGTGGACCATCTATGTTGTCCATTGGTCCCATGCTTCCTCATCATCCTGCACTTAATAGTCCCTTATAATTCATGACTACTGCTGACGCTCTCCCTTGCCTGTTTACCCCAAAGCTGGATACTTCATACCAATCACTCTTTGTCAAAATTGATTTCCTGCTTCTTCAACGTACGATAACCATTTCCTCAATAATGCTTGATTGAAGGTGTCTAATTTTCTCACCCCCAATACCCCATTCTTAATTGGAGAACACACTCAACAGCTTCTTCACCCCTTAAATCCAATCTTTCCAAGCCATATTCAAATTACAGACCCTATATACCTAACCCTAAATCCACAAATTCTTTAAACTTTATGCACACCACAAGCACTTGTATACAAGTTATTTCTAATCTGTCCTACATCAATGACCACTTATATCAAAGAAAACAGTAACTCATCTAATTCTTCAGTAAAATTTTGGGGGTGCTATCAGTTGTCACTTGTACACACAATGAGTGGTTTGTTGCAACCACAATGGACATTTTTTTATTAGTAATGCACATTGAACCAATTATCAATTGACAAATGAAGTAAATTTGCATCTCCAACAATTTCTCGTGTGACTTTGATCAAATTGACTGTTCAAATTACCTTTGCATAATAGATGCCTATTGTTCAAGGATGCATCAGTACATTTGGGTCCCTTCTTCATGTTTAAATCAGGGATTTAAACATCCATGGGGCTTGTGTATTCATTACCACCTTGGTCTATTATAATTAGGCGTAATTGGTGCAGCAGTGACTTCTCTATGATTTTGCCACAAGTGCAATTTTATTATATGGTTGGCCAAAATCAAAGAAAGCTTGGTTTTTCAAGTATCAGCATATATGTAAACTATAAGCTGTATTCCCGTGGTTTCTATAGATGGGTTACAAACTTGGAATAGTTTTGCTTTTTTTTTTTTTTTTTTGATAAATAATAATTTTATTGAAGAAAACCAAGTTCACTAGGCGTGTACAAGGCGAAAGAATACAAACAGCACAATCAGCTGAAAGAGCAATGATCTAAAAATTCAATCATATTAGAGAATCTAACTAAGCCTATTGCTGCCATCCAATCCATAAGAATGCGATAGAATAGTTGTTTCATCTCCACAATACTAAGCTCACAGCCCTCAAAGGTTCTCGCATTCCGCTCTCTCCAAATACACCACATCAAGCAATGTGGAATGGCCTTCCAAATCACAAGATTCTGATGTCTCCCCAAACTCCCTTGCCAGCAACAGAACACCTCAATAACTCGCTTAGGCATCACCCAATGAATTCCAAATAAACCAAAAATCATATCCCATAGCTCCTTAGCGTAAGGGCAGTGAAGAAGAAGATGGTCTATAGATTCCCCATTGGCCTTACACATGCAGCACCAGCTAGCTAAAATGAGTCCACGCCGATGCAAATTATCCAAAGTTAAAATTTTTCTTGAAGTCGCTGTCCAAGAGAAAAAGGCCACCCTTGGGGGCACCTTAGCCTTCCAAATGGTCTTCCACGGGAAAAAGCCAGCCCCAGTAGAACTAAGATGTTTATAGAAGGACTTTACCTGAAACCTAGTAGACGGAGAAGGTTGCCAACACATCTTGTCCTGCTCATAGCGTTTGATCTTGGCTGAATACAATACTTCCAAAAAGGATGAGACGGACTCAAGCTCTCCAATCCTGAACCAAACGAGTGAAATTTACCTCCCAATGCATAGAATCACCTCTAAAGGTGTACAAAGTCAGCCACAACAGCTTTTTTGTTACAGGCAATACGATACAACTCTGGATATGCAAGCTTCAAAGGTTGCTTAATACACCACACATCATCCTAGAATCAAATAAGAGAACCATCCCTCACTTCAAACATCAAAAGCTTGCAAAAATCATTCCATCTAGCACGAATAAATTTTCACAAACCAACTCCATGCGGCCTGGTGGGTATGTTAGACATCCACCCTCCAGCCAAAATACCATACTTTGCCACTACAACCTTCCGCCAAAGTGCCTCCTTTTCCGTCCCAAAACGCCACAACCACTTCCCTAGTAAAGCTTCATTAAACTTTCTTAGGTTCTTTATACCCAAACCTCCACGCGAAAATGGGCTGCAAACCACCTCCCATTTAACCAAATGGAATTTGTCCACATCCTCAGTAGACCCCCAAAGGAAGTTTCTCTGAATTTTTTCAATCCGCTTGGCCACCTCAGTAGGAATAGGAAAAAGAGACAAATAATATGTGGATAAATTCGAAAGTGTGCTCTTTAGTAAAGTAAGACGACTTCCCTTAGAGAGATACATCCTCTTCCACCCTACCAAACGATGCTTCATTTTTCTACAATTGGATTCTAGATATCTTTCAACTTGAATTTTGCCCCCAAGGGTAAACCCAAGTACTTGATAGGTAATGTCGTTGTTTTGCACCCCAGAATATCCGCTAATTCCTCCAGAATTGGCACATCGCCAACTTGAACCAACTCTGATTTACCCAAGTTAACCCGCAAGCCTGAAGAAGCTTCAAACCAAACAAGGATAGATCTCAAATGGAACAGGTGATCCGGATCTGCCTCACGGAATATGAGCGTATCATCTGCAAATAGTAAATGAGATATCTCTAGAGGAACAGTGGCCACCCCACCCACAGAGAATCTAGATGACAAACCAATCCCAATTGCCTTATCAATCAATCTTGCTTTAAGGCCTCCATGACAATAACAAATAACATTGGAGACAACGGATCCCCTTGGCGGATTCTTCAAGAACTCTAAAAAAACCCACATGGGCTACCATTGACCAATATGGAGAAACGAACGGAGGAAATACAAAAATAAATTCACCTCCTCCATTTTGCCGAGAAACCACATCTCTGAAGCAAATAGAGAAGAAAATTCCAATTAACATGATCGTAAGCTTTTTCCAAATTGAGCTTACATAGAACACCTGGGAGAGCTACTTTTATCCTGCTATCAAGGCACTCATTTGCAATAAGCACCGAATCTAAGATTTGCCTTCTCTTTACAAACGCATTCTGAGACGGTGATATGATCTTCCCCAAGACAACACTCAATCTATTTGCCAATAACTTAGCAATAATTTTATACATACCTCCTACTAAGCTTATTGGATGGAAATCTTTCAACTCATCAGCCCCATGTTTCTTAGGAATGAGAGCAACAAAAGTAGCATTGAGACTTCTTTCAAACTGGCAGTGCTCATGAAATTCCTGACACAGCCAAGATGTCATTACGCTCACTACTCCAACAATGTTGAAAGAAAGCTAGCGAGAAACTATCTTGACCTAGAGCCTTATCACCATTACAACCTCGAACTACATCCTCAATCTCCATCTCCTTAAAAGGTTAATCAAGCCATATGGCATCCTCAACAGGAATAGAGATAAACTCAACCCCATCTAATAATGGTTTACGATAACCATCCTCCATATATAATTGCTTATAGAAAAGAGCAATGTGGTCACGGATCTCATTGTGACTAGTAGAAGAAACCCCATTAACGAGAAGCTTACCAATGGTATTAATACTCCGATGTGAACTTGCTAAGCGGTGGAAGAATTTAGAATTCTGGTCCCCCTCTTTGAGCCATAAAGCTCTAGAGTTTTGCCTCCAGCATATTTCATCCATCATGAGAACCTTATCCAACTCTACTATCAAAATCTCTCTCTTCCCCTTTTCCTCGATAGTTAGTGTTCTAGAATCCTCCATCGCATCAATCTCCCCTACATCAGCTAGCAGCTGCTTCTTTTGCAAGTTTATATGCCCGAATTCAGTATCATTCCATTTCTTCAAGTTTCCCTTTAATGCTTTTAACTTATAAGCAAGAACAAAACTAGGAGTACCATCCACCTGAATAAGATTCCCACCAAGACTGGACCCTCTCCGCAAAACCCTTCCGCCTTTAACCACATATTTTCAAATCGGAAAGGACGCCTTCTTTCGCTGAATATTCCCACACTCCAGAGAGATAGGAAAATGATTGGAGTTCATACGAGTCGGTCTTTTTTATGAGATATTAATAAATCCCTCAGCCCAATTTGTTGTGAAGAGATAACGATCTATGAGGGACATTGAACTCATCTCCCTATTATTGGACCAAGTATATATGCCTCCTGACAAAGAAATGTCAATCAGCCCATTGGTGGAAATAAAGTCGGAAAAGTCATACATGACTAGAGAGAAATGATCCGAGCCCACTCTTTCCGAGGGAAAATGCACCACGTTAAAATCACCAGACAAACACCACGGGAACATCCCACCAACTTTGAATCCCTGCAAGTTCATCCCACATGAGACCTTTATCTCTGTCCACGTTAGGCCCATAAACACCTGTGAACATCCAAACATTGTGATCTTCTACATTTTTAAATTTACAGGAAACAGAAAAATACCCAACTGCATCCTCTAATTTCTCCACTACTCTACTATCCCACATCAATAATATACCACTTGAGGCCCCAATAGATCCTAAGAACATCCAATCTACATATTGACATCTCCATAGACTGCGAATTGTCTGGGCCGTGATCAATTCCATTTTGGTTTCTTGCAAGCAGATAATATCAGCATGCCAGTCTTTCAACATGTTCTTGATACGAAGCCTCTTCCCACGAATTGTTCAACCCCTTCACATTCCAAGATATGATTTTCACATTCATTGAGACAACACAACAGCCCCCTTTTAAACCTTCTCTTTCCCTTTGCCCTCCCTGGATTCTCTGGCCTGATAATTAATGGAACTCACTAGGCCTTTGAGTTTGCGACAACCCTTCCTCCCCGAACTAGGTGTTGTCTTTCGTGATCCAAACATATTAGCTTTCCTCTGTATATGCCGAGCTTCGATATCCATTAACAAATCTTCCACTGCTTGTTCATAACCTTCATAGCATGCCCCCAATAGTTTCCCAACTGCTTTTTGCCTGCGCAAGACCCATTCTGAAGCCTTCCTCCTATAATCCTTGCCTACCTTGTCTCTAGCATTCTCTGCACCACTCGGGAAAGCTACAGCCAGGGGCTCTACACTTAGAGGCTCCGAGTCTTTCTTGCCCTTCAAGAACTTCCCCATCAAGCACCATAACCCTAGTCTTAGCCTCAACCTGATCTGAACCTAACATCTCCCCCCCATTTGCCGAAGCCAACACCAAATCATGTCCCATCCCCACAAAATCAATTAGGCCCCCGTGTTTAGATACCATACTTATGTCTTCAGACCCAGAATCGATACCCAACGTACCCCAGTCAGAGTCACCATTGTCGTCGCATGAGTCAAGGGTGACTTGCTGCGAGGAAGCCCATTGAATGAGCTTTTGGGTAATCGCGTCCTCAGGCGGACACCTATCAGCCAACGGGGTTCACAGATTCTTCGAAATCCGAAGTCGCGGGCCATCCCTTAGATCAATAAACCAGTCTCGGGACGAACCCCAACACCGATCCACCACCCCAACCCTTTTCATGATCTCATCGATGGGCTTGCATTCCGGCGAGGGAACTGGAACCAAACTAGTAAGAGAAAGTTGGGATTCTGAATCCTAGCTGTGAACCGAGACACGATCGTGGCCAAGCTTGTGGTTAAGATCAGCTGGTGGAGAGCTCGATGAAGCTTCTACAGCCTTCTCGGATTTTTCTAACCCATGAGCCCGTGGTGCCCAAACCAAAGTTGGTTTCAGGGCAGTGACTTGAGACTTTGGGCTTGGCCTTGGGCTGGTTAGTAATGGGCCTTACCGTCTCATTAAGTCTAAAGTCTTCTGTATAGGATTTTAGTTTTAAACTAACATCCTGCTTCTCCTTTGTGTGGGCCTGATGTGGAGGTGGCCCAAACTCTTCACACAGAATGACCCCAGCCCACTTAACATCCCACTTACCATTTGGTCCACTGGCAAGAATAACTTTTAAGGAAATTTCCACAGAATCTTGACTTCAATCCGTTACGTGATGTATGCAAATCACCTTGATTGCCTGAGATTTCAAACGAGATATTAGGAATAACCTCCCCGTGAATTATGGCGTCTTTGAATGTGCATGAATCCTTCCTAAAATTTGAATCATGGTTGCCCTGCGTTGTGCAATGCCTTGAGTCAGGCCGTCGGAGAGCTTTCTTAGTGGCCATCGCATCCATAACACCATTAATCTCATGGCTTATTCCTCGCCATCCACTTGCATCTCGCCCTTCAGGAACAATCACACATCTTCTCCCCTTCGAATCTCCCAGCACTGTAATGGTTACAAACCGACCCCTTCCATTACACGCTGTTTTTGAATCACAAAAACCTTATTCCCTTCGCGAAAGGATTGAAATAGGTTCTGATCATTGGATAACTTGGTAATCTCTAATAATGCATCATGGAGCCAAAAAGCTACCGCAAAAACCCATCGACACGATGCTCATGTGCTTCCTCCCACGCTCAATTATACTCAATTCTATTGCATTCTGGACTATCTCAAAAAACTTTGATTCCACATGAAAATATCTTTTGTCACCCATGATGAATCGATACGTTAAAGAAGCTACCACCTTCTAGAATTAAAAAACCTCGACAATCACCGTTGCCGGCTATGGAGGTCTAACTAGTTGGCTGGTGGCCCCCTAAGAAAGGGGTGCGCTTTGCATTTCTCTAACGATAGGCTTGCTCATGAGAAAGAAATCACACGGTTTTACTTGAAAGCTCCAAAATTTTTACTGGATGATTACGTTGTCAGCTGACACATGGTCACAAGTGCCTGGATTGATAGCTTCAAATTCAGGTAGGAAGCTTTGGGCATTGGAATTAATTAACTGGTGGATGATTTGTCCCAATGTTCCCAACTTAGATATTTTTTTATAAGAAAAGTTTACCAACTTAGATATTTTGTTTTGTTTTCTTTGAACAATTTTTCTGCATTCAACAAAAAATATACAGCGCAAATACACATTGCAGCTCTCCTATAGAATTATTGGCCCCAATGGACTTCTGATCCTTAAAGAATATTTTTTTGATTACTTAAAGGTTCACAATCTATATTCTGGGTCAAGCTATTTATTTTTCAATAATGAATTTGTAGATGCAGAATTCTTCCACATTTATCATGTCCTTTCTTGGCACTTTTGCAGTACAAGTCAGCTTAGACGCCTTCGACTGGCATGTTGCTATAGTGTTTCAGATGAGGGATTGAGTGAAGCGTCTGCAAAATTTCCATTATTGGAGGAGCTGGAGCTTTCGCTTTGTTCATTGTCAAAAGAATCTCTGGAAGTTGTGGGGCGCTGTTGTCCTCTTTTGAAATCACTCAAATTGAACCAGCAAGGGTTTAGACGCCCTCACATAGAGTGTGATGAGGAGGTGCTTGCCATTGCAGAGAACATGCCTGGATTACGCCACCTCCAGCTTATTGGAAATAAGCTGACTAATGATGGCTTGCAGGCCATACTTGATGGTTGTCCTCACCTTGAATTGCTTGACTTAAGGAAATGTTTCAATGTCACTCTGTCAGGGAATTTGGGAAGAAGATGTACTGAACGGATTAAAAACTTGCGTCTTCCCAATGATTCTACTGATGACTATGAGTTCATTGCTGAAATTAATGATGATGGATCTTTTGATGAAGACGTACCCGTCTGGGATGTCGGACATAAATTACTTCTCTGATGATTATGGGTATTATGAATTCTCAGGGGACAGCGATTTCTCTGACTATGGTGGTTTTTTTGACTTCGGAGATTTTTATTTTGACTAGCTCTTTTATAAAGTGCATCTGAACAAAATGACTTGTGTGCTGCACTTTAGTATTTGGCTTCCAATATTTTGAATGTTTAGTATTAGCAGTATTATTGTTTCTAATCAACTACTTATGTATCCTATCCCATCCATACAAATTCCATCCGGTAAAAGTAACGTTACATTTTTAAATACAACTCTTAGAGCATTCACATCCGTTTTTTTTATTTTTTAGCTACTTTAACTCTTCAAAACCCATTTTATTTATTTTACCTCTCAACATTTATAAAATACCTCACATTCCGCTCTTTATTTTACACTATACCCTATTAAAATATTATAAAACAGTTATTTTATTTATTTATTTATTGATTTATTTTTCACTTTACCACCATGCTTCACGCCGGCAAAACAACTTTCCCACCATACTTCAAGCTGGCAAAACAAAACCAAACATCCCAACCACATACAGTGAATTGAACCACCATCACAACCACAAAACCACCACAAAATCAAACCCTCCATCAAAGCTGCCACTGAATCCACCACAAACCAAACCCCCCACTATCAAAGCCGAAACCCACCGCAGATCCAAACCCATTGCAGACCCAAACCCACCACCATTTAAGCCGAAACCCACCGCAAACCCAAACCCCCCACCATCAAAGCCGAAACCCACCGCAGACCGTCGCCTTCGAAACCCAAATCCAAACCCACCGCAAAACCCAAACCATCCATCAGACCCACTACAAACCCACTGCTGGCACCGTTGAATCCCAAAGCCAAAACCACTGTTGCTGTTGAAACCCAAACATAAAGCCACCGTTGCCACCGAAACCCAACCCCGAAACCAAAATCCACTGTCACCGAGTACTGTATGAGAGAGGAGAGAGGAGAGAGAGAAGGAATAAAAAAAATATATAATAGCTTTACCTCTTGTGAACAGTACTCGGTATTGTTACCGAGTACTGTAGCATCTTGTATTTTTTTGAGCAATAATAGAGCACCGGATGTGAGGCATGTTTTTGTGTTTTTTAGCTACAGTAGTAGCTATTTTTGCTAAAATGAGAGTTTAGCTCTCCGAATGTGAATGCTCTTATAGCTAGACTTTTGAAAGGGGAAAAATAGTTTTTTTTTTAATTAAAAAAGAAAAAAAAAGAAAACTGTTGAATCTTCATTAATGTTAGGAACATAAAATATTTTTAGTAAAATGGATTTAGTATCTTTGAACTTCGTGGTAGTTGTACTTAAACCCCAATTAATTTTTTTTTAGCTAATTTAGGGCTCAAACTTGACTGTTGTACCAAATAGATCTTTTTGTTACTATGTCATTGAATTAACAAAACAAAGTAAAATAATTGGGATCAGGGATTTGGGTCAGTGTTTTTCAAAAGTGAGAAAACTAGGGTTCATCAAAGAGAGAGAGACTCTGCTCAAAGCGAGTGATGCCACCACATTTGTGTATTGCCGATGAGTGCTCTTTTCATCTCTCTGTCTCTTGGACCAATGTCATTACCTCAAAAGTTCTCACTTTCTTTCTCACTCTCCCCTTTTTTTTAAAAAAAAAAAAAATTTCTTTGAGTTCCTTAGAAAACAAACTGCTTGGTCAAGTATGAAAGCCAACTTAGAAGTTAGAACATTGATATGCCATTTATAGCCATATAAACTTTAGAACATGTCTGAGATTTGTGAGTATTGTTTATGAGTCAGTGAAATTTGGTTAAAAGTGGTTGTAATTTATATCATTGATTGTGAATTTTGATTAGTATTGTATGTGAATGTAGACATTGAATTAGCCGAACCATGTTAAATATTTTTTGTTGTATGTAAATGTTTTTTTTGTTTGTGTGAACCACCTTAATTGGATTGACAATGCAGAAAGTAGAGGTAATGAGGATGCAGAACTCTAGATGAAATCAAGATTGTAAATATATCTTGCTTATCTGTACTAATATATAATAACCATGGATTTGCAGTCAATTCAGACTTTTTCTGTGCTAAAGTCTGCTAAGGCCTAGGTGATGATAGCGAGCACATATATGTTGAGTTGCCATTAGCTAGGACTAATGTTTCTATAACATAACTGTGCTTCGTGGTAGCTTCATCGGCAAGGTCTCAGCAGGTTTAGCACAGAAAAAGTTCACCAAACAAAAATTGAATACTACAGAAAATTTGACTTCATGTCATGTGCAGTCAATATAAAACTCATAATTTGTTTGGATTCTGATTTATTATTTAGCACCATGATTTGTTAACACATCCATTTACCGTGTACCATATCAAACTGTGATTAACTGGTAGAGCAGTCCCATGAGTCCACAGAGAACTATTTGCAAGACTAGTTTTATCTAGTCCAAGGTATTCCCCTTCAAGTCCCACCTGAAAATAAGTGTTAAGGGGTCATTTTTTGCTGCACCACGTGTCAAGGTTTGATTGGGCATCTTTACTGACCCGGGTTCTAGTTTGGGGAAGTCAAGTCCGCTACTCGCATCACCATGATAAGGGCAAAGGCTAGCGGTGCATCTCTTCTCGGATTCAACCACTCTGTCAACAACAAAAGTGAGAAACAAAGTCTCCAAAGAATTTATATCAACAAAAGCATGTGAAAATAACCCATAAAAGAGGCTATTAAGAGTGTAGAATGGAGGAGAAAGGGACTTCCCCATTTGTGCACTCATGTAGCTATTAAGGGTGATTATCCCATCTACTGGATGTAGTTCTTAGAGCTGCTAGAGGTATTTTATAGCTGTTGAATATATTTTTCTGTATTTCTCTCTCTATTGTATGTGTTTATGAATGGCAATATGAGTTTTGGAGAGTTTCTGGACATGTATGAGAGCTGTATGGATTTAGGAGCTATTAAATGGATTATATGAGCTGCTGAATGTATTTTGTTTGGTTTTGGCTTTCACCAAACCATTTTCTCTCTAAGCTCTTTGGCTGAAGCTATTTTGACTAAAGGTCTTGGCTGTCAAAAGTCCCTCCTTCTACGTGGGATTGTGTTTGGTGTTTATAGAATTGGTTAGGTCATTTCAATGACCTGAATAATGGGTTTTATTTGTTGGGTAATATTAGCACTTGCTATATGCAGTGTATTATTGGAATAATTGGGTTAAACATGGTTTTAACCAAATAAAGATAATGTGTTTGACAAAAAGTGAGCTGCTACCTACCCTAAAAGGAAAAGTATATTCTGTAGTTAGGGGATTTGCTAAAATCCAACAGTTATGAGGGATGATTGTTGAGGTGTTTATTTCTATCCAGTAGATATACCTTTTATCCAGCAGATGTGTTTCCCTATCCAGCAGATATATGGACCCTTTTGATAACAACTGAGATTTACACATTAGGCTGGCTAAGGGTTCAATAGGTCTCACGGCTATTCCAAGCTTACACGCGAGTTTTTTATTGAACCCAAAACCAACGAGAAATGTCCCTTTTGCCCTCAAAATAACGCCTCCTAATTTTCCCCATTTCTTGGTCTTTTTCCACATGTGGGCTTGGTCCACATGGTGGGCCAAAATTAAAGTCTAGGTCTCGGCCTAGATGTAATTTCTTAAATTGTACTGGGTTTCAAAGATTTGGACCCGATTATGAGGTAATGTATTTAATTGGCATGGCCTTATTTTATATTAGGGCTTGCGAAAAAACAACCTCTAACAATAAGGAAACAGAAGAAGTGATATCAGATTAGGAGCATCAAGTAGAGATCCTTTAAATGGCGAGTATAAGTAAATCAATTTTTTTTTGGATCTTGCTTACTTGACAGTTGGAGTCCAACTAAGTTTTTATTTTCCACAGGTTCATGAGATGTGCATAGCATGTGAGGAAACTGCAATAAGATTGTATTAAGACCTGTTGAAAACAATCTATTATTTTCAGAATGGATTCAATCTTCTTACCAATTTGAAAATTATTCCATGCTGACTATTTAGTATTTACTCAATTGACAATTTTGTATAATTTAGCTCCTCTACTATACAAGAGTACAGATGCAAGCAACAGCATTTCAAATTATGTGTTGAACTTTAGCCTGGTTTGTTTTCTTTTCTAAGATGAATTATTTTAAAAGTTCAATTTTTAATCATCACAATTATTCAAGCCACACATTATCTGGCGTGTCTCCTTTATACCAGTGACAGTCTCACCTTTAGTCAATCTACTAGATAATCCGCTAACATAATGAAGCATGTAACAGGAACCTCACTGTTATTTAGCAACATTTTGCTGAGGTTTGCCAATTGCTGTGCAAGGTTATTGTAAGGGTCTAAATTTTTGAAAAGGCTAAAGCAGAAAACAAGCCCAGTATAAATAAGAAGCTCAAAGCTTACATCAAGGCCGTGGGGCTCACTTAGCCCAAATATGCCTAACATCAAGCCCAAGTCTGGTGCTCTTCCCTTGGCCAAGTTGTATGAATAAGGCCTGCAATTTTAAGTTAACTGCAGCCGGGCCTGGGTTTATTTACTTGTACATGATTTTACTTGTTACACCAGGCCCATGCATTCCAAATAAATCAGTAATTAAAAGCAGGGGCAAGATGGACTTTTGCTTGGATGATCTTAGATCTAGAAAGGTCACGTATGATCAACTCTCTCTGATAACCAATGAACAAAAGATGAACGTGAACAAGAATAGCTGAATATCTGCTGAACAAAGTGCAGTACTCAAGACAACTCACTCCAACCAATTAATGCTTGTAGACTAGCGTTGAAGATTAGCTTTCCAGGAGGTCTAGATCCAGCAGTTCCAAGACAAGTTTTCCTATTCAGAGTGATCAATCTCAGTGACTTTCATGGACGGAATTTCATGTCTGGGCAAGAAGACCCAAATTGTTATTCCCACAGAAATTGTCCATGGCTTAAGAGTAATACAATTTACGAACCAATGAGTACAATGAAGTTTGGAGGATTTTGTTGAGGTTCAGTCAACACTATAAAAGCACACGCAAGTCCAAGCCACAGGGCAGATTTTTTGGGGAGAAAAACTTATGTACTTAGATTTAAAATCATTCAGCAGTTGTAAAATCATTTTCTATAGCTGCTGAAATATATAGATGAGATTCTTCTTTGATTATTTGTCAGATTTTGTTTCATTCCCATAAATCCCATCAGTGTAACTTATTTTGAGAAATTTATCCATTGTTCATTATTTTAGAACAGTTGAATTCGCTCACAATGCGCCATTAGCCTTTATTGGTATTGTGGTAAAGTGAGTAGTGGGCTTGACTCTCCAATTTGAACCCGGGTCAAAATCATCGTCTAAGCAAATCTTGACACGTGTTGTTGCAGAAAATTTGACCCCAACAGTTATATGTATCCAATGGAAAGCTTATTTTATCAACATATAGAATCTAACCCGATAGATCCATTCTACAGAAGAAAGATCATTTTTGCCATTCGCTAAGTCACTAAGAATGACAGAATAGATTCCTGCTCCCGCAACATCAAACCAGGGCCCATAATTCTGCAGAACAACAGAGATAAAAGAGTTTTAGAACCCTGACATGAAGAACATAAGATCCACAATAGAACAAGGTAGCTAGTATATGATTGCTCCGAAGATAATGTAGTTTAAGCAAGCACATCATCTCACACTAAATCTTTATCAGCTTAGAAATATTTTCAGAATTAGCCATTAAAAGTATTGTATTGTAATTTAAAATGGGAGAGGCTGTTGAAACTTATAAGGCTTCCGTTTATGTTTAAAGTGGCATGTAAAAACATGAACATTTGTTTTCCTATCTATGTTTTAGCAGCTCTTGCAGATTATAAATACATAATTCTCTTATTCATGGATAAATTAAGTCCTCACTCAGCTGAAAAACAGAAAAGCAATGATAGGCTGGAAATGTAGCAGCTGCAGCTCTCAATTTGGGGAGAAATCAAATGCAGGAAAAATGTATTAAAGTCCACTATGCAGAAGACAACTTGGGACAAGCCACTAGTGCAAGAGCTATTGTCAGGGATACAGAGGGAAACTTCAATGCTACCATGACAAGGAGGAATCTCTATTATTGGGTGGTAGATCAATGGAAGTTAACGCAACATTACATGCCATACAGTTTTCCTTATGTTGATATACAAGACATGGTGCTTAACGGTGATTCATAGACGGTTATGAGAGCTTTGCAAATCCAGGAGGAAGATACTTCATGGCTAGGCCACTTAGTGGAAGATGCAAAGAGTTTGCTGAAGCAATTTCGATCTTGGTCGATTACCCTTACGAAGCCATCTAAGCATGAATCTAATTAATCATCCCATTCGTTACCTCGTCACAGACATTATGCCGTAGGTCTACTGACTTGGTTGGAGGAAACCCTTGCTATTTTCTTTCAAGTTTCAACCCCTACTTCTTTTTCATGTATCTCGTTTTTGATAATTCGATAACTAGGAGAGTTAGATTAAACACTAGATATTTTCGTTAGACACACCAAGAAATGTCAATTGAGCTACAAAGCTTTCGGTATTTTATTGTTACTATTTAATGTAATGTAATGTTGTTACTATCATATTTTTCAAAATATATGCTACTTTCCATTGACAATATTACTATCTAATATAAATAAGTTAAGTAAGGAATTTAAATAAAATAGAAAAAATGGAATGTGAAATAAATTATCGAAATTGAAACCCCCCCCCCCAAAAAAAAAAAAAAAACATTTTTATTTATTGAAAAATAGAAATTGCCCGAAAAGCCCTCCTAAATCCATTTGTAGAGTCAGTTAAAAACGTGGCAAGCCATTAGCCACATCCAAAATCCATTTCCATTCGGAAAACCTAGAAATCCCAGTCCCACTTTCCAGAAGAAATCTGAATCTGATAATGGAGTCCGGTTCCTCTTCTTGTAGTGAGCAGCACCGGAACTGGCTGGAACTCCCAAGGGACGTGACGGCGTCGATCCTCCAGAGGCTAGGCGCCATCGAGATCCTGACGAGCGCGCAGCATGTGTGCAAGCTGTGGTACAATCTCTGCAAGGATCCATCCATGTGGCGCACCATCAAAATGTACAACCTCGATTACCTCGGAGACCTCGAGAAGATGTGCCGCAATGCCGTCGATCGCAGTTCCGGGCAGTTGCGAGATATCAATCTCGAGTACTTCGTCACTGACGATCTCCTCAACTACATTGCCAACAGGTTTTTTTTTTTTTTTGCGAGAAATGAAGCCTCTGATTTCATAATGTATATGAATGCGAATGCATTGGTACCGATATATGTGTTTAATTTTTATTATTATTTGGTTTTGGTATAATTTGATTGTTGTTGTATGATTTATTTTATTGATTTAGAGATATACGGATTTTTAGTCAATTTGATTTTTGGGGTTTATCATTTCTTGCATCCACTGTGTCAAAATTTTTTTTTATTTAGTTTTCATTATTCGAGTCTTTGATTTTTTTTTTTGGTTATAAAATGACTTGAGCTAGGTCACCAATAATTTGAGCTTTTTGCTCTAAAACGTTGCTAAAGACGTGAATTGTTTGGAAAAACTCTAATGTTTGAGGCTAGGGAGGGTGGAGATTAGTAGTAGGACGGGCCATAATATGCACCTCAGGGAGTGTAAGTTACGAGTTTGACATCTCATGACAACAGGAGGCATTGGGCCTAATAATTAACCGGTGTGTGTGAGACGGGGGAACTGTACATGCCCATGAGATCAGCCGGGGGCGAAGCTTCGAATATCCATGTTATCCAAAAAGAAAAAAAGAATTATAGATTTGATATTCGGCAAAGGTGAGAATCATGGCCGTGAGTCAGCCTTCAACATCTCTAATTTCACATGGCAATTTTAGAGGGTTAGGATAATTGTCATAGAGAGCAGACAACAACCTGCTCTATCTTGTGACAACACTGATGTTGTCTCATTGATACAGTGAACTCATTATTTTTTTTAGCTACAAAATGATTGGCAACTTTATGTTTTCAATAAGGAATTCACTTTCTAATTAATCAGAGTACTTTATGTCACTCTCTTTCTTGCAAATGGGTCTCATGTTGGATGAACCTTGAAAAATTATAGAGGAGTTGGCTTGCTAGCTTGTTGAATTTAACTCAAGCCCATAGATGTTCTATACTATTGTCGCTCCTTTACATACTCAAGTTATATTTCTCGTGTCAATCAAAAATATGGGTTTCTAATATTATTTGACGGTTTTTTTTTTTTTTTTGTGTTTTTTTTTTTTTTTTTTTTTTCAGTGTGTTAGTCTTTCTTCGCTCACCTCTATGTTCTATTACCAGCATCTACATTTTTTGTATTTACCTGTCTTTTTTATAACTGCTGGTTCATTTTTTTGTCATGTCCTTTCTTGGCATTTTTGCAGTTCAAGTCAGCTTAGACGCATTAGACTTGTATCTTGCAATGACATTTCCGATGGGGGATTGAGTGAAGCTGCTGCAAAACTTCCATTATTGGAGGAGCTGGAACTTTCGCTTTGTTCATTGTCAAAAGAACCTCTGGTAGCTGTGGGGCGCTGTTGTCCTCTTTTGAAGTCACTCAAATTAAATCACCGGGGGTATAGACGCCCTTACATAGTTGTTTATGATGAGGAGGTGCTTGCTATTGCAGAGAACATGCCCGAATTACGCCACCTCCAGCTTTTTGGAAATACGCTGACTAATGATGGCTTGCTGGCCATACTTGATGGTTGTCCTCACCTCGAATCGCTTGACTTAAGGAAATGTTACAATGTCACTCTGTCAGGGAATTTGGGAAGAAGATGTACTGAAGGGATTAAAGAGTTGCGTCTACCCAATGATTCCACTGATGACTATGAACTCAATTCTGAAATGAGTGATTTTGAATCTGTTGATGAAGACTACCCATCGGACTATGATGACTTCACTAATTATCATGAGTATTATGAATCCTCAGTGACCAGTGAATCCTCCAATGATGGATTTACTTTGGATGGCGATTTTTATTACTAGTTCTTTGACAAAGTGCATCTAAACAAAATGACTTGTGTGCTGCACTTAAGTGTTACTAATATTAGAAATTTGCAGCCTTTGTGCATATAAATCAAATTACTTTTTATTTATGTAGGGTATGCCAATTGGTCCATAGATCATTGGCAAATTACTTTTGAATTGGAAAATGACTTTTGTTCAGGGTGGGATATATGTGCATTGTGGTGAAAATGTCATGTGTTATATCAACTATTGTAGATAAGCTACTTTCTCTGATGTTATCAACTTGCCAGTTTTGAATGAGTGGAATTCATTTGTGAGAATACTTGCTATTTAGGAAATTGTGTTAGATGTAATGCTATTACGTTAAATTTTCCAAGAATAACATGATTGTGTTCTACTGCATAATCTTCTAGCCTAGAATGTTCTCAAGGTATTTATGCCATTTTGCTTTAGATGACAGCTCTCTTACTGAGTTGTTTTTTTTATTTCTTTTTTAATTTTAATTTTAATTTTGTGAGCCCATGACTTAAAATTCTATCACCATCTTGAATTCAAATGCTACTTTTCTTGTCTCAATGTATAATATCATCATTCATATTCTCTTTTTAATGTTTCACTTGATAGAGTAAGTGAAATGCTTGGTCGAGCTTTCAATGTTATGGAGATCCTATTGTAGTATGGAACACTTTTCTATAGAACTGACATGATTATCACTAATATCTAGTATATATTTTTAGAATTTAAAATTTTTGTTTTGTGTAATTACCTCGTGCCCAGTTTTAAAATTGATTATTGATATTAGTAGCTTACTAGATAAGTACATTTTATGCATTGGGCAATTCACTAGTGACAACATGGACGAAGGTGGATGCTGAAATGGTGGTTCTTCTCTTAGAAAACCCATCCACAATTAATTTAGTAATGGAACCTTTGTTATCTGATTATAGGAGCCTCTTGCAAATGTTTGACAACCCTATGGTGTAGCATGTGTATAGGGAAGCTAATCAATGTGCAAATGCTCTTGCAAATCTAAGTCTTAATTTAGAAATTCCCTTTATGGATTTTGTTAACCCACCACCTGTGGTGGAGAACTTGCTGGTTTTTGACAAAGCTGAGTTTTTTTGTACCCGTATGATTTGTGTTTAATCTAATATTTCCCCTTCTAACCAAAAAAACAGAAAAAATTCACTAGTGACAACATGGACGAAGGTGCTTGCATTTTTGCCCAAAGAAGGCTGGCGATGTGCAAGGATTTTCTTTTGATTAATATAATAAATAGACAATGGTACATCCCTAAATTTTGGGTTTGGTTCAATTTTAGTATTTGGCATTCAAAGCTCCTTTTTAGTTTTCAAAAAATTGTAAATGTATCAAATTCATTCTTTTGTAACTTTACTGTCAAAATTCTTGTTTACAGAATAAAATTTGTTACAATAGTAAAGTAACAAGAGGATTAATTTGGCAGGTTTGCAATTTTTTTTGAGAACCAAAATAAATTTTTTCAAATTATAGGGACAAAAATGAAACCTAAACCAATGTTTAGGGAGCAACTGTATGTTTTAACCATACACAAATTTAGGTTGAATTTGTTCAATAGTATGAATTATTTTTAGTAGAAAAAAAATGCAGTTTTGTTGGAACTACCAAGGTCACTTGTACTTGCCAATCCGAAAACATTTTGGGTTTCACTGCTCATAGGGCCTTTTCCCAATAACCCATGGCCACTTTGGTCTTTCCAAATGCCTCTAAAATAATCAAGACTATAGTTAACTTTTGACCCTCTAATTCAGGGGTGTTTTCATTTTGACGTCCAAATTTTAAAAAATTTCACTTTGGCCCCCCCTAACTCTGTTTAGCTATTAAATTGCACATTCCGTTCATTTCTGTTAGAAGCCCCTGTTAAGTGTTTAGTTGGACAACTGACATTGCTCTGAATTGATTTTTCTTTGCTTGAACTTGGGAGAATATGTAAATCCAAAATTACCAAAAAAAAAACAAGAGAGAAGAAGAAAAAAGAAGAAGGGGGAAAGAGAGACGTGAGGGTGGGTTGAGACCTGAAGAGAAAAGAAAGAAAGAAAAGAGAAGAAGAGAGAAATGGGGGATGAGTGTGATCTGTAAGGAGAAAAAGAAAAAATATTATTTGGGTGAGGGGGCATGTACACGTGTGGTGGGGAAAATAAAAAGGGAGAGGGTACGTGGGTGATGGGGAAAAAGGGTGAGCGAAAAAGAAAGGAAAAAAAAAAAGGGATTAAATAAATTATATTTAATTTGTTTGTTATGTGAAAATTTGTTAGTACAAGTCTATGATATTTTTGGTGATATAATTTTGTGTGTTATAATTTTTATTAGTAGTAGATATATTTTTAGGCCTTGTATTAAGATATTTTGTTTTTTTATGTCTATTACCCTTGGTTTTTTTTTTTAAAAAAATTGTTAATTTCGTAATATATCCTAATAATATATTATTTAATAGAAAAAATGCATTCTCTAAAATACCAACCAAATACAATTTCATTCAATATAATCATTTCTTAGCAAAAGTTTCAGTATTTTACTGAACACACTATTTTTAGCAAAATGCATTCTAAAGAATGCATTCTCTAGAATGCATTTTAGTGAAAATACATTCTCTAGAATGCATTCTCAAAATAGAGGATCCAAACGCAATTTAGTAGCTTACTAGATAAGTAAATTTTATTAGGCAATTCACTTGCAACAAAACATGGACGAATGTGCTTGCATTTTTGCCCAAAGAAGGCCGGGGATGTGCAAGGATTTTGAGTTGATTACTATAATAAATAGACAATGGTACATCCCTAAATTTTGGGTTTGGTTCTATTTTAGTATTTGGCATTTAAAGCTTCAGTTTTCAAAAAATTGTAAATGTATCAAGTTCATTCTTTTGTAACTTTGCTGTCATAATTCTTGTTTACATAGCAAGATTTGTTATAATAGTAAAGTAACAAGAGGATTAATTTGGTAAGTTTGCAATTTTTTTTAGAACCAAAATAAATTTTCTTTTTAAAATTATAGGGACAAAAATGGAACCTAAACCAAATTTTAGGGAGGAATTGTATGTTTTAACCATAAAGAAATTTATGTTGAATTTGGTCAATAGAACTTAGTTTGATTGAAACTACTAAGGCCACTTGCCAATCTGAAAACCAATCGATCCAATTTTGGGTTTCACTACTCATAAGGTCTTTCCATCTAAATTTTAGGTTTGATTGAAACTACAAAGGTCACTTGTACTTGCTAATTTGAGAAAAATAACTTTCTTAACTTTTTAAACATTTTTAATATATTTAAGGCGATAACAGAGATAAAAAATTATTTTATAATTTTTAATCTCAATCATTTAAAGATATATTAATTTGTGTTTTCGGTTATTACAGGTTATTTAAATTTTTTTTATTTAAATATATATATATATATATATATATATATATATATATATATATATATATATATAAATCAAAATCAAAATCAAAACGGCCCGAAAACCCTCCTAAAATCCGATATAAATCAAAACGGCCCGAAAACCCTCCTAAAATCCCGATATAAATCAAAACGGCCCGAAAATCCTCCTAAAAGCCAATTGTAGAGGCATTTAAAAACGTTGCAAGCTACATTCAAAAAATCCATTTTCATTCCCAAACCCCAGAAAGTAGAAATCCCACTCTCTGTAAAGATTTCCGAGAAAATCTCATTCTGATAATGGAGTCCCCTTCTTCTTCTAGTGAGCAGTACCGGAACTGGCTTGAACTCCCAAGAGACGTGACGGCGTCGATCCTGCAAAGGCTGGGCGCCATCGAGATCCTGATGAGCGCGCAACATGTGTGCATGACGTGGTACAATCTCTGCAAGGAACCCTCCATGTGGCGCACCATCGAAATGCACAACCTCGATGACCTCTGGATCATGCCCTATGACCCTGAGAAGATGTGCCGCAATGCTGTCGATCGCAGTTCCGGTCAGTTGGTAGATATCAATCTCGAATTCTTCGTCTCCGACGATCTCCTCAACTACATCGCCCTTAGGTATTTTTGTTTTGTTTTTCCTTTTATGCGAGAAATGAAGCCTCTGATTTCATAATGTGTATGATTAGCGATATATGTGTTTAATTATTATTAGTATTATTATTATTTGGTTTTGGTGTAATTTGATTGTTAAGTTTATTGAAGTTTGTATGATTTTTTTTTTTTTTTTTTTGGTGTATTTAAGTTTATTTTTAATAGCAATTAATCAAATATTATAGATTCCCATTATATACCCTT
Organism: Fagus sylvatica; assembly: GCA_907173295.1. Taxonomy (NCBI): domain Eukaryota; kingdom Viridiplantae; phylum Streptophyta; class Magnoliopsida; order Fagales; family Fagaceae; genus Fagus; species Fagus sylvatica. The sequence goes on along the minus strand of OU015767.1, from coordinate 26,477,145 downwards.
CAGGAAGTGTAAATTACGATTTTGACGCCTATGACAGCAGATATCTATGGGGTCACCCGAGGGGAATTGGGCATTTAATTAACTGGTGTGTGTGAGACGGGGGAGACCACACGTGCCCATGGGTTTAGTCGGAACGAAGCTTTGAAATTCGAATACCCATTTTATATATAAAAATAATAATAATAAGAAATTATAGATTTGATATTGGGAATAGGTGGGAATCGTGTCCGTGAGTCAGCCTCCAACATCTCTAATTTCTCCTGGCAATTTTAGAGGGTTAAGGATAATTGTCATAGAGAGCAGCCAACTCCTTGCTCTATGTTGTGACAACACTGATGTTGTCTCACTGATACAGTGAACTCATTAGTTTTTTTAGCTACAAAATGATTGGCACCTTTATGTTTTCAATAAGGAATCCACTTTCTAATTAATTGGAGTATTTTATATTACTCTCTTCCTTGCAAGGAAATACATGGGTCTCATGTTGGGTGTACCTTGAAAAATTATAGAGGAGTTGGCTTGCTAGCTTGTTGAATTTAAATTAAGCCCATAGATCTTCTATACTATTGTGGCTCCTTTACATACTCAAGTTATATTTCTCTCGTCAATCAAAAACATGGGTTTCTAATATTATTTGACGGTTTTTTGTGTTAGTCTTGCTTCCCCCACCTCTATGTTCTATTACCAGCATCCAAAATGTTTTTACTAGCTGTACCAAACCTCAGCCAAAACAAGCAAAGTGAGCGCACACAGTGTGACTGAAATGATCATGGGAGATTGATTTGTTGTTACTTAGCAACTTCATAGATTGCAATATTTATTTTGTGGCTCACATGCACCATCAAATTGGATTATATTTTATATGGTTTTGAAGGTGATGTCGGACAAATTGGAGAAATATGACTTCGTCTGCTTCTGGTGGGTAAACGAGAATTTGTGGATATAGAGTTTAAAGTTTTAGAAGAAATGGTCATGGCTCAAAATTGAATAGATTTTTGATAATATGACGAAAGGGTTATGGCTCAAAATTTGGTTTTTTGAACTTTTATGGGATGTGTTGTTTCAAAACTTTAGACTTTACGATTAGATTTTGGATAATCTACATGAAAAATGTGTTTATGTCATGTGATGTATTTTTTCTTGAATTAATTAATTGGTGGATGATTTGGCCCAGAGAATGTTCCCAACTAGATATTTCGTTTTCTTTTTCCTTGAATAATTTTTCTGCAGACAAAGAAAATAGACAGCACACCAACACATTGCAGCCCTCCTATGGACTGTGCAGGTCCTAAAAGAATATTTCTTTGATGACTTAATGCAGTTCGCAATCTATATGGTGGGTTCATTTTTTTGTTATGTCCTTTCTTGGCATTTTTGCAGTTCAAGTCAGCTTAGACGCGTTAGACTTGTATCTTGCAATAGCATTTCAGATAAGGGATTGAGTGAAGCAGCTGCAAAACTTCCATTATTGGAGGAGCTGGATCTTTCGCTTTGTGCATTCACAAAAGAAACTCTGGAAGTTGTGGGGTGCTGTTGTCCTCTTTTGAAGTCACTCAAATTGAACCGCCGGGGGTATAGACGCCCTCACCTACATCATGATGAGGAGGTGCTTGCTGTTGCAGAGAACATGCCTGAATTACGCCACCTCCAGCTTTTTGGAAATACGCTGACTGATTGGGGCTTGGAGGCCATACTGAATGGTTGTCCTCACCTCGAATCACTTGACCTAAGGCGATGTTTCAATGTTGATCTATCAGGGAATTTGGAAAGACGATGTGAAGGGATTAAAAACTTGTGGCTGCCCTATGATGCCGCTGATGACTATGAACTTGATCCAGAAAGTGATATTGGATCTGTTGATTATCACTACACAATGGACTATGATGACTTCACCGTTTATCATGAGTATGATGAATCCTCAGGGCACAGTGATTCCCCCCGCCATGGATATATTTATGATGGCGAAGAATTGATTTTTTTCTAGCTCTTTGATAAAGTGCATCTAAACAAATGACTTGTGTGCTAACTGCTAAGTATTTGGCTTCCGATGTTTTGAATTTTTAGTATTAGTAATGTTATAGTGATTAGATTTGAAATTTTAATTTATAGTTTCTAATAAACTACTTATGTAGCCTATCCTATCCATACGAATGCCGTCCAGTAAATTAATGTTACATTTCAAGAAGCCTTTCTTTATTATACAACTTTAATACTTTATAGCTAGACTTTTGAAAGGGGGAGAAATAAATATAGGAATTGAAAAAATATTTTTGATCCTTCATGTGACTATTTGGATGTCAAGGAAAAAGAAGAAGAAAAGGATTGGTCTAGGATTGTATCATACCATCCTATCTATCTCGGTCGATCCTATTGATTCCGGCTTCGATCTTAAGCCCTCAATGATCCTAGTGGTTTGGAATTGTAATCCTATGATATGAATCTTGATTTTTAATAACTTTATGAAAAAAGTAGGATGTTTTCATTTTCAATTTAACGTGTCCAAGGCATCATGTTTAGTTGCAAGCAAGAGAAAGGAAAGAAAGTAAGGAGAATGAGAAGGAAAGGAGAGGCAATCTTTTGTTTGATTGAGAAGTAAAAGTGGGAGGGAATGAAAATATAGGGATCTTCCTTCCATACTTTCATCTAGACCCACCATTTTATCTCCTCTTAAATTGGTAGGAAATGAATAGAAAAAAATAGTTCATTATGCTTTGCTTTCACCTTTTCTCTCTTATTTCTTTTACTCATTATCTCAATATCAATTTTAATATGATATCAAATTATGGGTCATTACAATTTTCTATTTCCCTCCAAAACCATAGTACACAGCTCTCTAGCAATAACATAATGAAGAATCAAATGATTGGTAGTCTCTCCTCTCGTTTTGCACATACAACATCAATCTACCACATAATATACCATTTCCTTAAATTATCCATCATTAGAATTCTACTCAAAATTGTAGTTCACATGAAGAACGCCACTATAGATGAGACCGTAGGCTTCCAAGTGCTTTTCAATTCAAAAGACGCACCTTCATTAGGAGTGTAATAGGATTTAACTTCAAACAATCTACGTTCAAATGGCTTCCCATATAATTTATCCTCTACATTGCTATTGGTACATTCACAAGTTTAAAAGGAAAAAAGAAATAAAATTGGTTGCAAAACAAAGGAACTAAAAGAACAAGATAAATTTAACTGAGAAAATCGTGACCTCTATATAAGAATTTTTCAAGAAAACCCAACCTCTCAAAAGTCTTAATGACTTCAAAATATTTTTGTGATCAAAATAGCTTTACAGCATTTATAGAAGTCAACGTACATAAACAAAAATAAAAAAAAATAAAAGACAACCCACGATTGAAAATGCCAAAAAGGACCTCAATAGCTAAAATCTAGGACTCACAAGACCCATTCAAACCACTTTACTAAGGACTCTTAAAAAACTTAATGTTACAAAGACATATAAGCATAACAAATAACGAATACCCAAACAAAGTATTCAAATAAACAACTCCTAAAAACAAGGACAACATCTTGTCTTAATCAGAGCATATCCGCTGCAATTGGTAAATATGCAATCCGTACAATGTATAAGATGTGGCCTAGTAAAAAGAATACACATCAATTAAAAAAACCACCTAAGCAATTAAAAGTTAACTCACACTAATCCATCTTACCTACGCCTGTATCCAAACAATCCCACATCCCCCACACCATCTTACCACCGTCGGTCACCCCTTGTAACAAATCTCCAATCAACATGCAATAATTTAAAGCCATAAAAACCCCTTATTCCATGGTTTAAAAACCCGCCACAACCACCACAAAACCCTTCTTCTCTCTTCCATTCTTCTTTTCTTTTTTTTCATTGATCTCTAATCGACAAACATGACAGTGATAATGCTGGCTCTGGTTCCAATGGTTGCCAGCGTCAAACCGGTGTGGCTGTCGGCGGTGACTAGATCTAGGTGTGGGAGAATAGGATTGTTTGGTTAGATAGACAAGATTACAGATGTGTTTGGATTAGTGGGAGTTGTAATTGTTGAGTTGGCTTTAAATAGTCTATTTGGCATTTTTAATTGACAGTGCCTTATTTTATTTGACCATTTGTTATACATTGCAGTAATTCTAAGTTCACAAATTTCAGCTGATATGCTCCTCGCCTTAACAGCCTACGTCTTGCATGATTCATGGCCAACACTTCTGCACGTATCAACCCACATCACCTAAATATCATGCACATATCCACTTTGGCATGGTCAATAAAATCCATAATGGAAGCTAAAGACTCTAGCTAGACGAAATTGATATTCTAGGATCAATGTTACAGACACAACAAATTTTATAATAATTTTTAGGTTAAACTATTGTTTTCGTCTCTAAACTATACATGCATTTCCTTTTTTGTCCCTGAACTTTGAAAAGTTCATTTTTCCTCATTGAACTTTGAAAAAAATTCATTTTTACACATGAATTTCGTCCATAGATTTTTTTTATAAAATGACGAAATTCATGTATAAAAATAAACTTTTTCAAAGTTCAGGAACGAAAAACGAACTTTTTAAAGTTCAAGGGCAAAAAATGAAACTAATGTATAGTTTAAGGACGAAAACAATATTTTAGCCTAATTTTTATAACTACTCAGTCACTGAGTTGGTAAGCTGTTATGAGTTTTCATAAATATCTAACATTGATAACTTGCCACCTTGACAGTTGTGTGAAATAAGTTATGAACAATTTTGTGGTGGCAGAGTTATTGATATCCTAGACACCTAGTGGATATTGCAAATAATTTTCCAATATTCCTCCTTATTATGTGCAATATGGTTCCTTCAAAGTTTGATCTCCACGCCTTAAAATCATTCCAAAATTTAACTTTGAGTGTCCTCACCCACCTCAAAGCTAATAAAATTAGAAAACTTACCCCAATCTCTCCTTATATTTTTCCATAGGCCACCACCAGCCCTTTTAACTTTATTAGAGCAACAACTCTTTTACCACCATACTTCTTTTAGACCACTCTCTTACAAAAAGCTTATATTTTCATGGGTAGGTAAAATAAAATGAACTCAAATCACAAAGTGTGTAAATTATAATTATACATATTTTTTTAATAGTTTACTTAGGTTAAGAGAAAAGCAAGTACTCTCTCTCATGAACGGAAAATTATTCAGTAGTTCAGGATTACAAATAGATGCGTAGTCCCTTTTTCACATCAATGGTAGGTCTCACTATGAATTTAATTAGTGAGACTTATCATTTATGTAGTGGGACCCACCATTGATGTGAGAACAATGATATATTGATAGATTACTAAACATTGTAGTTTGTAAGGGCTATGCAATTTACTTAACATCCAAAATAGTTTCATGAAGGATCCATTTACTAGCTCATCGAAAATTTTAGAGCTCTAAGTTTGTTAGTCATAATATAAATCAGAGACAGAGAGCCTTGTAATTAATACAACTCCAACCACATTTTAATCTTCTATACAGATCATTTTGCCTTTAACCACATATTTCATATCTGAAAGGACTTCTAATTCAGTAATTCTACCCCTTTGTATATTCTCGCATTCGAGAAGAGTAGGAAAATGAGCCTATAGATTTGGTGAGAACAATGATCTTTCAATTATGAACATTAATGGGTTGTCTTGGTTATTAGACCAAGTTAAACCACCCCTCCAATGGAATATCCAATAAACCGTATGCAAAATTAATGAAATAGATGTCATGCATTGCTGTTGTGAATCCTTCATCACCATTTAGCACCAAAAAAAAAAAAGAAAAAAAAGAGAATCCTTCATCACCTACTTGCTCAATAGGAAAGCATATCACATTAAAATTACCCCCACAAACCATGGTACATTCGACTAATTGATTACTCTTGTCCCAAACAAGCCTTCTCTCTATAAAAGAATTTGGCCCATAAACTATTGTGGAAACCATTTGAATTGGTTAAACACACCTTTGAATTTACAAGGGACTAAGAATTTCCCATTGCTTCATCTTTCTTCTTTACTAATCTAATATCCCACATCAACAATATGCACCTCAAAGCCCAACAAAGCCTAAATAAATCCAATCAACATTTTGACAGCACCATAAACTGACCATACCTATATATAGTGATGAGTGCCAACTTCATTTTCTTTAGACAAACAATATCTACCTTCCATAGCTTATGAATTTTTTTAATTCTCAATCCTTTTTCTCCCTCATTCAATCTCCTCACATTCTAGGAGATAATATTCAAATTCATTCTCCACACATCCTCACAAGAAAGGTTTTTCGATTCTCTATTTACCTTGGTTGCCACCTTTCATAGCTAGTGTTTGATGGGTAAAAAAGAAAAAGAAAAAGGGATTGGTCAAAGGATAGTATAATCATACGATCCTATTATGAATGCTAAAAAAATCCCCTGGAGCCAAGTGTCGCCTTGTGGTTGGTTGGATGTTGGTTGTACTTGTTTTGATGGGTTGTTGAGCCCAAAACTTCAAACCAGGCCCATAAATCTGCCTGATGGTTGATGGTGCACCCTCTTATTAATCTGCCACGTACGCTACTTTTACCAAGAGAACTACTACAGACAATGATCGTGAAGAGCTAAAGAACAAACAGTCAGTTGATCAAGTTAAAATAAACTTAGAGAATAAACAAAGACTTGGGAGGGTTTAGTGAGCAGGAAGAGAATTATTCCCAAGAAAACATGTACGGATCACGAAATAAGTGTATGTGGTGTATCAGGTGTTTCTAGGGATTTTGGAGGTTATGATAGATGAAATGTTTGGTTTTGGTTTTTTGGGTTTGACTGAGGATGTTTATGAGAAATAAGTGTTTTTCTCTTCTGCTTCTTAGGTCTTTTTAGCTAGAAGTTTCATGTCTTAGTACTGGTTCTCTTTCTCCTTTTATAGTGGTCACCAATACTCTAGAGACCATAGTTCAAACCTTTGCTATCCTCTTTAACCCTTGGTTAATTAGGATTTCATTACTTCATCCAATAACATCTGACAATGTTTGTTAAAGGATAAAATAAAATCTAACCTCCACAAACCAAACCAGGAATCACGGCAGACTGACTCCAGAGGCTGGCATGGGGTTCGGTAAATGCGTTGAATCTATGGCAAAAAGGGTTGTTCTGGTCCATACATGTTTTCTTTTAAGTATTTGAGGTTTGCTAGTTACCAGTGTTCATACCCCCCAACAGGTATAATACTACCTATACAGCAGACCCCAATACTTTTAAGGAAATAATCCCCGTACCTCCAAACCAAACTTCCTAAATCTTTTACGAGAATAATTAACAGTCACCGTAGGTTTGAGCTATGGTGGCTGTGTTACCTGTAGTTCAAATGTAGTCTAGGTCTCTTTCTGTGTTTAATTGTGCTCAGGGTATGTTGGTTCCTTTTACATGTATCTGCTGCTCTAGCCTCCCTTTATCTGCCGTGCAAAAGGCTGTTTGCAGACTGATCCTTGGCGTGCTCTATTGTGAAAGCTGTAGTTTGGTTTACTCAAGGAGGAGTTGAACAGTAGCTTTATTGGTTGACGTGATTTGACCGATGCTTCATCGTCTGTCATGTAGAAGGAGTAGCAGTCACCATAGGTTTGGGCTTTGGTGACTGTGTTTCCTCTGTTTATGCTGCCTTCAAATCATCTTTTGCCTCTTGTTGAGATTCTTCCTTTTTTTGTGAGTCTGGCGTTGCTTACTTCTCGTCTGCTGTGTAGAAAGGGTAGCAGTCACCATCGGTTTGGGCTGTGTTACCTCTGTTCATGTTGTCTTCAAACTACATTTTTGCCTCTAGCTGAGACTCTTCCTTTCTTGTGAATCTGTCGTTGCTTATCTCTTGTCTGCCGTGTAGAAGGAGTAGCAATCACCATAGGTTTGAGCTGCGTTACCTCTGTTCACGTTGCCTTCAGGTTACCTTTTTGCCTTTGGTTGAGACTCTTTCTTTCTTGTGAATGTGCCGTTGCTTATTTCTTATCTGCCGTGTAGAAGGAGTAGCAACGGTCATTGTCAGGTATGAGTCTGCTGCCCCGAGGAGATGATGAACAGTTGCTTCAAGATCTGATTAAGAGGATTTGCTTCTGATCTGATTAAGAGGATTTGCTTCTAATCCTCTGACTTCCGGTATGCTCTATTCTTTTAAGGGGTGAAGTGATGGGCCCTACTTGTTAGAGATGAGATTATCTTTTAGCATTTAATAACTAAACTCTCCCTTGGGCTTCTTATGGGCTGGTCCCGTTATATCTGACTTACAGCAAATTGTTTCCAACGACTTTTGGGCTTTACAGCAGATTGCTTCCAATGATTTTTGGACTTTACAGCAGATTGCCTTTTCTTGCATGGAATGACCCAATGTCTTCTAGGCCTATTGCGGATTGCTTTTTGGGCTTTTCTTACGTCGTACTATTACTTGCCCTTTTTCGGGCTCACGGCAGATGGTCTCAATAGGCCCTTTCTATCTACTATGGTTTGGTAAAAAAGTGGGCATCTACACCTATCTATCCCAATCGATCCTACTTATTCCAGCATCGATCTTAAGTCCTCAACGAGGTTTGGAAAATGTAATCCTATGACATGGATCTTGATTTCAATAACTTTATGGAAAAGTAAAATGTTTTCATTTCAAGTGACTAAGACATTATGTTTGGAAGTAAGAAACAAGAAGAGAAAAGAAAAAAGGGAAGGAGAAGGAAGGATGAAAAAGTCTTATGATTTGGTTAAGAGGTTAAAACATAAAAGTGTTAAGGAATGAAAATTTAAAGATCCCCCTTCCATCTAGGCCCACCACTTTATTTCCTCTTAAATTAATATAGAATGATGAGAAATTGAGAGAGAAATAGTTAATTATGTTTTGCTTTCTCCTTTTCTCTCTTATTTCTTTTTACTCATAATCTCAATATCAATTTTAACGGGATATCATGTATCTAAAATTTTCTAAACAATCTATAATCTTTACATGGGAGTCATTACAATTTTCTATGCCATCTTCCTTTAAACAAACAAACACCAATAAGGATTGGATTTTCTCCTTTTTCACCCTTTCCTTTTCCTCTCCAATTTTTCGGACACAGTCAAAATAACAATGAAACCGTACCATCTAAAATCCATTTCTGATTTTCATCATGACCATATAAATACAACCCAAAAATAAAATAAAAACCTCCTCTTCAAACATAGAAATCTGTCGTTCTGATACCTTGTTGACTATGCATCACTTTTAGTCATCCAAAAAGTATTATTAAAATAGAAAAAAAGAAAAGACTACGTATTGAATAATTAAAAAATAATTAAAGCATTGAAAAGTCAAAAAAAAAAATAGGCCGTAAGCACTATGTTGCAGGCCTATACAACTATTGAAGCACCTGCTGAAATTATTTATAAATTTACTTCTTCTCAGAATTTGCAGGCGTAGGCCACGTAAGACTATAGCTCACTAGGCACAAGTTACAAAGCATGCGCATCTCACGTGAACCCCGCAATTTTGATTTGAGAAAACAGAAACGCGTGCGACGCCGTCTTTGGCAGACGCTGAAGCCTCAGCCTTATCAACCAATAGCATTACGACTAGCGGTTTCTAAGTTCTAACTGACGGAGTCAGTGGGCCCCTCTTCTCTAAACTGTGATAATCTGATGCTAATTACAGGCGTCAGCATTATCATCATCACTATCAATTGACTTGATCAAGGACTGTACGAATTGTCTGACAATTTGCATGCTGTGTTTAGCCACTGTGAAGATGCCACGTCGTCTACTGTCCTTTGCTTTTGTCACAGCCGTGTGTATTTGCATTTTCTTTGCTTGTTTAGAGTGTCTATCTGACATATATTGGATGTGAACGATACCATATCCATTTGAAGATGATGTTCAGTTCTCAAACGTTTACAAATTCGATCTCTAATTTGAAAAATTGGATAAAAATGTGACATTGTGAACTGAAAAAGAAGTTAACACTTTTACGTATAAGATCCTATTTTTATTAATTCGAGGAAATCGAAGCTCTCGAGGAGTTTAAAGTCTAAACAGTTCTCTTCTCTAATGTGTTATTTTCTAATGAAGTTTTTCTAGAATTTATATTCATCAATACAACATTAACAAGTTAAAAAAGGACCTAACTCATAAAATTATGGACCACAATAACCACATTCCCAACAACTAACTAGGAATACACTGACATTAACAATCTAACCATTTAAATACAAATCAAATATTTAATTAACTCATATACTTGTCAAGAATTTTGTATCTTAATTGACACATCTTAGTATTTTTATCATAGACATTCAAGATTTAATCCCCTCTCCTCTATCTATGCATGACCCTACACTTAAGCAATTATCTGCTAACCTTGTACGTGTTATGTACATGTTAATTACGTTAAATCAATGACAACAGTGACTTAGGCTAACTATTTGTGCATTTAGATGCTATTAATGTCCAATGGCGAGTATGGAAATGGTCTTTTGAGTGTTGAGGGAGTATTAAACACAAGCAACATAAGATTTTACATGGAAACCTCATTCTAAACAAGTGAAAAGAAGGAAAACCATGAGTCTAAGCAGGATAAATTCCTACTCAAATTTTATGGGAATAATATCAAAGGTTTTACAAGAAAGGAAGCTAGTGACTCATACACTTGCTCTCCCACTATTCTTACTTTCTATTTTTAGTTTTGGGATTCTAGGTTTCTTTCCAGACTCTCTCTCTCTCTGAAAATTCCAGTCATTGAGAAGGAAAATTATTAGGTACTCCGGGAGTACATTAAATGTATACTCCCTCCTCTCACAAAAATGATGGGTCCCATCATGAATTTAATTAACGGAACCCATAACTTCTGTAAGAGGAGGGAGTACGCATTTAATGTACTCCCGTAATACCTAATAATTACCCCATTGAGAATAAGCTTTTCTCTCACTTTTATAAGCGAAGGAGAGAGAACAATCTCCATTACATGTGGCATTTAGCCATTGGCTAGTAATAGTACATGATAAACGATTACAAAAGGTGTGGTCCCAACACCACGTCATTGTACTATTTGTCGGAAATTAAAGGCAATGCACATAGTGATCGTCCTTGGTACTATGCACCATGGAGTGTCCTTTGTGACATCACATTCCACTATTACTGCTGGTCTACACAGTACAAAGACCTGGTCGGTTACCACTTACTTACCAATGATGCCTTGAATTTTGACGTCTAACATGAATGTTCTAGATACTAGGGTAGCATCTGTTATTAAAATCCTGATTTGAATCTTAAAATTTTACGATTCAACATTATGAAAACGATTCAAATCTTAACTAAATCTTAAAGGTGGTAGAATCTTAATAGAATCCCAATTTGAATCTTAGAATCTTTAGAATCCCAATTTTCTTCTGATTCTATACGATTCTACTGCACAAGGTTTTTTTGGGTTTTTTTTTCTTTTTTTTCTTTTTTGGGCCTCCAATGAGAATTTGGCTTATGTTGGGTTGATTTTTAGTATGTTAGTAGCCCAAATAGGAAAATACTAAATAGCCCATTAAATAAAAAGTATAACAAACCCTAATCCCCTAAAACAGAAGTGGAGAGACCAAGAGAGTGCGAGACTCTGAGACTGAGAAAGTGTCGTCTCTGCTATCACAAGTCGCAACCAGGTTTGTTCCCTCTCTTATGTTTTCTCTATACGACATTCGCATGAATTCTCTCTTGATTCATTTTTAATTTGGTACTGAGCACTGAGCACTGAGCCACTGACTATTGAGCCAAATTGATACACTACCAATTGCTACTCATTTTCATATCAGTGTAATTAATGGGTTTTTTTTTTTTTGTCTTTGGGTTTTTTTAATTAGCAATGTTATTGTTTATGGTGTTTTGTTAATTTCTAGCCCTGTTTCTCTTTCCACTAACAATGTCTTCAGATGATTTTGGTATTGGTAGTGGTAGTGGTAGTCCCCTTACTGTGGAAAATCACCATTGTGGAAAATGGTTGGGAAATATTTTGATTTATGTAGTGTTATTATTTGGAACATTATGTATGTTTGTGGTTATGTGGTATTAAAACTTGGAACTTGAAAGTTTGAAGTTTGAAATTTGTCATTTGGTATTTAGTAGTTGATGACTTATTGCATTTTATAAGTTTTATATCAAAACTTATTTATTTTTCAATGATTCTTTAACCTATGTTATGAATTATAATTATTTATATATTTTTTATTTACGGAAAGTATAATCTTACGATTTACGATTCGATTCGATTTACGAAACCCTCCCAACGATTCAAAGTAGAATCCCAATTTTAATAACTGTAGCCCAATGTCGAGTTCAGTGACTTTGGGCATATCTGGTATATATTGGCTTACATTTATGCCCTTCACAAATCGAGGAAATCACATCAAAGATCATGTCAAGTTGCACATTATTGTGGACATGTGGGCAGATAAAATGGGGAATGGTTGTGTGTCTTAAATGCGGGATAGGACATTAGGGTTTCTGGGATTCCATACACATTTCAAGCATGTATATATCAAACTCCTCCCCCTTAAAATACCCTAGTCCTTGAAGGTATAATATCTCATCTTGGTTATAATCTCTAATTCCATATTGACATCGCCGTCATCATCTTCAAACATGATTCAGTTAAAAATAATTTCTTGCAACAATTATCAAGACCAAATTTCTTGCTACAATTGTAATAAAGTCCTTTTACTGGTAGTTCTAGATCTTAGTTTAGTTGGGACATCTTTCGAATGGGAAAAATTCATGGGAATCTCTGTTTTTAAGTAAAAATCTCACAATATTTTCATAATTAGTTGAAGTGGCTTGTTGTGGATCCGCCACTAGATATAGTTTAACCAAACGAGTGAGTTGAAAATTTCACCATTCAACATTGTGAAAATTATAAATCGTGGTATGCTGCAAGCTGTCATAAATATCAGAACCATAATAAATGGTAACATGTTATGATATTCTATAATTGACACAAAATTTTGTTTTATGTTAGGTTAAGATTTTCAATCTTGGTATTGGGCTCCAACTTTGGTACTCATACAAACTCAAACAAGTCAAACGTTGAAGACCTATTATAGCTGGCATTTTGGTTTGCTTGATTATATCTCAGCTGGCATTTTTCTTGGCACAGCCCTCTCTCACTCGAACTCCCAAGTTGTTGACAAAGCAATATTTTGCTCTTAACCCAACAATTTTCCATGATACTTTAGTAAGAATGAGCAAATTAATTTCCGACACGACTTTGATTATATCTAAAATCAAAGTCAAACAATTAAACATAGGATCATCGTAGTTGGCCCCATTGGAAAAATGAGTCATCCAAAAAAAGTCATGCCACATCTCTCTTACCCATGAATATCTTATTAAACTTTCCCAAAATTAGCTTCAATCCCATTACTAATTATGGGAAGACAACCGACAACACCCCATCTAAATCTACCCTCATCATCGAAAGGTAAGTTACTTGAATGTGTCTAATGTCAATACGTGTACACCCATCGTAATTTATTCATGAAATACTTACATGACATGTTTCTTGACTCATACACTTCTTTTCTTTTTTGGTCATCACCACTTTTTCTTTTTCTTTTCTTAGTTGTGTGTTCTATTAATCAAGGAATATATTAAGCCACTTAATCATCCACCATATTACAGCAATCAAGTGTCCAGATGATCACCCACCAATTACATCATATCAATCTTCTAATTTCTAGTCATATTTCAGATTTAGTACAAAGATTTACAGAGATTCTCAATCCCATGAATGAACCCATCTCATTCCCAAGAATCAATCAAGCACTCTCATAATTGTATTTTGAATCCCTCAATCAAGGGATATGATATCAATCAAGGGATATGATCATATGATAGATATGATATTGTATACACTTGTGTGTATATATATATATATAGTGATAGCAGGAGAAAATTTAATGTTGAATTACCAAAATGTTTTTCCAAAGTCTTGTAAATCTGTCTAATTAGGAGATTGATATGATGCAATTTGTGGGTGATCATGTGAGTTTATTGTTGTAATCTGGTGGATGATCAGGTAGCATAATTGCTTGAGAAATATATTCAAGGTTCTTGGAACATCTGACTATTCTCTAGGTGTTTATAATTTCCTTATCTTACACACATTGAATAATTATGATGAAAAATCCCTTGAGTTGAGACCACTATTTCTTTCTTAATCTTTGTTTTACAATTACCTATAACTTAAAAATCAGTCTCATATACCTTATACCTCTCGTCAATATAATTGAAAAGAACATATTTAAACATATCACTTCCATTAAGTCAAATCAATGAGATAATTATATGCTTATAAATCTTAGAGCAAAACACATTTACCCATTTAAAATATCCAGTCCTTTTGAAAACTAAAATGAAAATTTACCCAAAAAATTAAAAATTAAAAAGGAGAGAAAGAATTGAGAGTTCCTCCATCTTATTTAAGATATATTTAATATTTAATGCAAGACAGGATGCACCCATATTAGGCCATTACCATTTACACATTCATCATTCATCATTCCATCTTCTTCAATCATACTGTATGCCTTTTCTTCCTCCTCATCATAACCATCATCATTTCTAAGTTTTTTGTTTTTTCTTTCCCTTTATATCATCAATACTCAATAGTCTATTCTCATCAACCCCGACACTCTTTTGGTCTTCATATCCTTTCCATGTTATAACAAGGTCGATGGATGGTATATGCTGGTAATGATGCACTAATTGTAGGGTCATCCATGAGGAGCAACGAAATGAAGAAAGAATATATATACATGCAACGTGTTTGAAAGTGAATGGATATGTGGAACAGCCATGGTTAGCTTTTTTTGGTGGGGTAGGGTTTGGACAAGAAGGGGGACAAGGCTTTAAATTGAGCTGGTAGGGCTGCCTGGTTGGCAGGTGATCACATGGACAACCCCATGTGTTGTCAATTGGGCTCCCTAGTCCCACCACACCCTCTTTACTTTCCCCATTCTACTACAGTTTTCTCCAAAAACCCTTCTCTATAGAAAATTCCTCTATAAGTTTGTAATACACGTTCAACTATCATTGGTAAGTGCTTGTCACAAGCCTAGTTAACAAGTAAAGGAAGGATGTGCTTTTCAAATTCCTTTCTTACAACCTCGGCCTCTTCAAAACACCACTTGACCTTTACACACGCTTTTTTTGGCTTTGATTTCAACTAAATTATTATTATCCAATGATTTAAAACCTAACTATGATTAAAAAAGCAATAAAGGGTATGACCTTAAAGAGACAATTTTAATAAGTCATGAATAAGTCATTGATATGCTTAGGCTTTTGCCCTACTAGGAGGGCCTTACATGAATGATTCCTTACTCCCACGTACTACGTGATGCTTATCTTCACATGCGTCCTTCTTAAGTTACCAGGAGTAGAAGACGTTACCAAAATCAACTTCCCAAGTCAAAATGTTATGGAATTCAGGGGTGATTTTATGCTTTTCGAGTAAACCTACCCTCCTAAATATTCTTGAATTGTGGAAGGATCAAAACCTAAACTCCCAAGTTGATCGGAACTATTCTTACAATGTGAAACTACCCATTAATCAATCAAACTTCTTCATTATTTTGCTGATGCCTTGCTAAAAGATCATGATGTTTAGACTTTAGAGCTGTTTGTTATCAGTTTTTTCTTTTAACTTTTTTATATAAAGCATATTAAAGTCTTATATTTTAGGTATAATTATGTTTTAAATCACTTTTAGTAAATAATACAACCAAACATACACTTAATACAAACAATATCAATTAAGTTACAATGTTCTTGGTTGGTTTCTTGAGATAGTAACGAGCATAGTTTGTATCATGGAAAAAGCCAAATTATGATCTTAATAGGTTAAATTGGTACCGGTGGCATGGAAAAGGCCAAGTTATGATCTTAATAGGTTAAATGGTACCAGTGGCGTAAGACTTGTGAAAGCTTGTCGTTTATACTTTCAAAAAGGCATTATTGCATCGACCAAAATAAATGAATAAACGTATTTATATTCACAGAATCATTAAAGCAGCAAAAGGGAAAGGATGAAATAAACGCAATATTATAACATTCCATTTTTTTCTTTAGAAAAAAAGCATGCAAGTTGTAAAATGCTAATATGTTGCACGGAGGCTTGCAAAATCATGTCTTGTAAAAGTGCAATCCATCTTAACGTGAAATTCACAAATGGTCGCAACCTCTTTCTTATAAGATTTGTGTCAGGCAATTCTACCTCTAGTTTTTTGTTCTCTTTATTCCAAAAGCTATGCAAATAGAATTTGTGTTTTAACATGCTGGATTTTCTTTGACCGACTTCAGAAACGAGTAAAAACATCTTGCTTTACAGGAGATTATTATATATTCCTACTTAAAAGTTAAAAGGTGTAACAAACAAGAGATTTTGTTTTCACAAATATATACATTTTCTAAAAAGTAATGATAATCTACATACCACTTATTCTAAAAGTTTTAACTAATAAGAAATCGTGAACTTAATTACTTCACCATTATTTTAACACTATCTCAAATACCTTAGACTTCCCTTCAACAAGTGAGGTTTAATATGTGAAAGTGTGAAAGTGTGAAACTGTTAGCTTGACCATAGTTTTACTTTTTAGAGTCGAAACCAAATTAAGAGTTCTTCTTTAAAAATGTTCATTACATTATCAAGAGAAAAAATGGTGAATATAAGATTTGGACACATTAGTACTACATTCCTACTTTCACTACTAGCATGTTAAATTACCACTTCTACCCAAAGTTTTAAGTAAAGAGGAACTATTGAATTTAATTACTTATAACCATTATTTTAACCAAATCATTATATAAAATTAAGGAAGGTTTTGAATCTAAACTTTAGAGTTAGAGGCAAGTTTAATTGGCCGACTCTTATTATTTTATTTTTTTTATGTATTACTATTAATTGGCCGACTCGATCTTATTATTTTTTATTTTTTATTTTTTCATGTATTAATTGGCCGATTCTTAGCTTACAAGTAAGAGCCTCTACCTCAAATGTTATCTTTGAAAGTGAAAGGTGGAGAGATGAAATGGTGATCCAACGTCCACCGAATAAGCGTAATCACCAATAAAATAAAGTTGATATAAGATTTTTTTTTTTTTTAAATAAAAAAATTCTTATGATGGAGGGATAGAGTCGTGGATGAAGTCAGACCAATAGAGACGTAACTATGTTATGACAAGGGGGGCCATGGCCATAGCCTAACAACCCCTACTCAAATGATTTTATATATATAAGTTCTGTGGCCCTACCAACCTCAAAATAATTTTCTTATAAATATCTAAAATTTAAAATTTGGTTCTAGAAACGTGGTTCAAATCCAATAGTAGGTAGATAACTTATTAAATACTAGAATCAATGGTATCTAATAATTTTTTCTACTGACCTATTCATCCAAATAAGTAAAAGAAGCAAAATGAAATGATCGGTTGGTCCATATCGTATGAACCTCCTCCCCCAAAAAAAAAAAAAAAAAAAAAAAAAAAAACTCTTTTTAACATCAATTATATATGCAAGTTTTTTAAATAGTGTTGAATTCCATTTTGTTAGATTATTGATAAATAACTATTTTGTATATTTTTTATTTTATTTTGTTAAGGCTAAACGGATGTTGATTTTATTTTTCATATATTACTTTAATTTTAAATCTTAGAATCCTAATAAATTTGTAGTTTATACTTTGGATCCAAAAACTAAAATTCTGGTTTCATCCATGCCCACCCAATAAGTATGTAAATCACCCATAAAACAAGTTGAAACCAGTTTTGTTTAGTCCTTTACTAAGAAATTAAATCGAGTTAAAATAAGAATGGACAAGTAGAAGACAAGAAAAGTACGCTACACATGTTCACTGATCCAATCTGAAAAAGGTTATGGACATGGTGAAGATTCAGAGAAACAGGCATTTGGCTGGAGGGAAAGTTCCGCGAGCCCCAAACTAGATTAAACAAATATCAATGTACACACAAGTTACCAAAGTTAAAGAGGGAAAAAATGAATTGGAATTTGGAATATGAAAAGAAAAAAACATTTCATGTATCATATGTTTCTTCCTCTTGATTGTTTGGTAGCCTGGCTCCAACTTTTTCCATATCCCCAAGGCTTTCCCTAAAAAGCGAGGGCATTGAGGCTTTTTAGAGTAAAACCATGACATAATCAATGCCGTGATTTAGCAACGTAAAACGCACATATGATCCGCCACTTCCCACAGTGTTTCTCCTAAGGTTCAATCCTGTCTAATACTATTTCCTCTGACCTCTGAATACTATAAACACATCATCTCCAACTTTAGGCTTTAGACTTTCTAGAGTTTAGAGTTTAGAGTCTATCTCTCTCTACTACTTTACCTACGTATATAGGCTTCTTCTTTTTTCTCGCATTCCCACATATATATTTACGTGAAATTAGGTATATCCCCCCAAAACATTTAAAAAAAAAAAATTCACGTAACCGTACGTAAAAAAAAACTAAAACAAAAAAAACAAAGACAGCTCGAATATACAAGTCGCTGTCACCGGCCAGTGACAAAATCTGGCTGCACCGACTCGACACGTGGCGCGAATCCCGCCGTTGGTTTTAAAAGTACTCGAATGCCGTGGATTGTACAGCATTAGTACTGCTCGACGACGGTGTCGTTTTGATCCTCGTTACACCCGGGATCTCCGGCGGCGTGAGCGACCTTATGAGAGCGAAGTTGAGGTTCTTGAAGAAAGCGTGCTTTTTCACGTCGGCAGCTCCGCGTTTCGACCCGAGACGGCTCACCGGGTCTTTGTTTAACAACCCGGTGATGAGGTCGCGAGCGTGGTGCTCAATCGCGCTGGATGGCGTGTGGGTCGGGAACTGGAGGGGTTTCTTTATGATGTTACGCAGTGTGGTCTCGTTCGATGGAGCCGCGAAGGGTGTGCGTCCGTAGATCATTTCGTAGATGAAGATACCAAAGGCCCACCAATCAACCGCGTTGCCGTGGGACCCACCCGACGCTACTTCTGGTGACACGTACTCGTGGGTCCCGACGAAGGAGCATGACCTGGCGTGGACCGGTTCAGCAACGAAGAGGCGGTTTGGGATCATTGTTTGGACCTTGCGTGACCGGAACAACCGGTTTGGGAGGCAGGAGAATGGATTGTGTGCGCCGCGGGAGTATGAAGGAGTTGAGGGTGTTTCTGTATCTGGTGAGTAGGATGGGGATTCAACGGCTGGGATTGCGTCTGAGCAGAGTGAGAGGTCAAAGTCTGAGAGCATGATGTGACCGTCTGATCTGACTAAGACGTTTTCGGGCTTCAGGTCTCTGTAGATTATTCCCAGCATGTGAAGGTACTCCAACGCCACCAGAATTTCCGCAGCATAAAACCTGAAAATGAAAATGAACGAATTAGATTGAGTTGAATCGGCCGAGTTCGGTGAACAGAAACTTCAAATTTCTCGGGAACCAAACGGAATCAAAGAAAATGCCTGATCTAGTAAATTGGATCAATACGGCAACGAAATGAAAGCGTTTCTATCACATCCAATAACGGAAAATTATCATTAAAAGGAAATTTGCGGCTAAGTCAGAGAGATAATCCGAAAAAATCTCAGTCGAAAGCGATTTTTATTGCAACTAAATATAAAAAAGGAAAATCCAGCTAATCAAACAAAATCTTGATTTGTATTCTTCATTCGTAATGAGAGTTTTGCAGAGCTCAGACAAGATAGGAACCTTTCACTTATCCATCGCAGCACAAGAAAACAAAAAATCAAACATGCAAAAACCAAAGCTAATAATATTTGTGAAAACGAATTTTGGAAATTTCTTTTTTTTTTTTTAACTTTTATATAGTATCTCTGTGGAAACCTTTTTAATTTATAAGAAAAATAATAAAAATGGATCGGAAAATAATGAAAGTACCTAGCGGAGTTGAGAGAGAAGCGCTTGTGAAGCAGCTTGTGGCGCAAGGAATGTAAGTCACCGCCGGAGCAATACTCCATGACAATGCAAGAGAAATGAGAAGCTTCGAACTCGGCGTGAAGTGTAGGCAAGAAAGGATGGTCCAGCATCTTCAGAATCTTCCTCTCCATCTCCGCTCTCTGCACTTTCTTCTTCTTCGCCAAGGCCTCCTTGTCCACCACCTTCATCGCGTAGTAACAGATTTGCTCTTCATCCTCCTCATACTCCGAACAGTCTCGAAGAGCACAGAGGTACACAGTACCTATATCTCCGGCGCCGATTCGACGGATCAACCTGAAGTCACGGAAAGTCAAGCCGGTCCGACGAACGGCGGAGTAAGCAGAATCGGAAGAGCGGTGTGGTTTTAGGGTTAAGTGGTTGTTTTCCGGTGAGGATTGTGAAGGAGGAACGATGAGCTCGAAGGAGAGGCGGCTAAAGCTACTACAACTATCACTGCTCATTGAACTATAACCAGAATTCACTGCCTCTAAACTGAGCTCGCTATCTGAGTCTCGGCCACGGTCTAACATCTTAAACAATAAACACTCTCACTGTTTTCTCTTTTTCTCTACAGAGAAACAAGGTGTATCATGCTAGCTACTGGTCAAAAACCGAGAACAAATGAAATTGATGCTTAGAGATATGAACAGCAAGTCTGTTGGAAAGAGAAAGAAAGAAAGGGTGTTGAAAGTTGAATCGGAGAGAAGTATTAATGGCTTTGAATGCTAGCAAAACGTAGCAGCCTTTAGAGCTTGGACCTGAATATTAGGGTTTCTCAACTTCTTTTTTATCCGTACTGGAAACCAATAAAGCCGAGGGAGTGTGAGAGGGAGAAGTTTGGTTTGGTCTTTCTCTAGTTTGGTTTTTGGCTTAGAGATAGGGATTGGAAAAGAGAGAAGGTAGTTGAGGGGTATTTATGCTGGGCTGTACAGACTGCAATGTCTTTTTTTTACTTTTTACTGCTATGTTTTAACTGTGGGTTTCGTACGTGTGAGGGCGAGTGGAGGAGTTTGGCTATAACTATTCGACAGAGTTAGGCTACAATACAAATCAGTGTATAGTCAATTTGTTACTATCCTAATGAACAGACAAGATTTTGTTATAAATCGATTTATAGTCAGTTTGTTACAACCTATTATGTGATAGCTTATAAGACCATCCATATATATTATTTAAATAAATCACATGACTTATTTATAAGACCATCCATATATATTATTTAAATAAATTACATGACTTATTAAATAAGTCATGTGACTAAACGTAGATGATCTTATTAGTTATCATGTAATTGGTTGTAGAACTCTATCCCTAATAAGCCATGATCCCATTAATGAGTTATGTGACCTCTGTTTAAATAATACATGTGGATAGTTTTATAAATTACCACATAGTGGGTTATAGTTTGTAACAACTTTGTTCATGCTTATTATTATTAACTATTTCTTTTTATACTCGCTGTTATATTTTTTTGTTCTTTATCAAGAAATAAGGTATGAGACTTCTAAACTTTTTCATTGAATAATTAAAGGAAATAGATTATGAGCAATAAGAATAGGATCAATTAATGTTACAAAGTAATAACAAATTAACAATGAAAAGATCATCGTTATATTTTTTTAAAGAAATTGTGTTTTAAATTTTGATTAAATGAACACACATGATCCAACCGTGTTTGAACAATTATATACATAAAAATAAATTGAGAAATTTAAAAATTACACAAACAAACACACATACTTATTATATTCTAAAAAAAAAATCCTGGTGCCTATTATTATTGGCTTTTTAGGATGACGCGGGTTAATTTACGGCACGTGTGTATCAGGGTGTTTGTCACGTGGATTTGGTTGCTTTTTTAGTTTTCGCAACCTGAGCGAAAAGTGAACCCACACGCGCGCAGTATATTCTTAGATGAAGCTTGAAAAAAGGGGAAGAAAAGTAAGTTTAGAATTCTTGTGAGGAAGAAAAGCCCAAACAAAATTAGGCTTTTTTGTTCATCCCGAATAAAATAAGTTAAGAATTCTTTTAAGGAACTTCTTTGAATTTATCTTTTATTGCACAATTTTTATTTTGGAAATATCATCCAAGTATAACAAAATGGAAGGCTTCTATTTGCTTCAAAAAAGAAATGACAGGTTTCTATTGCATTTCTTTTATTTTTCTTTTTGTTTTATTGATTAATTTAAATCAAGCTGTTTATGCCTTTATTATTGTTCCTCTTTGAATCCAGTA
Organism: Fagus sylvatica; assembly: GCA_907173295.1. Classification (NCBI taxonomy): domain Eukaryota; kingdom Viridiplantae; phylum Streptophyta; class Magnoliopsida; order Fagales; family Fagaceae; genus Fagus; species Fagus sylvatica. The sequence goes on along the minus strand of OU015767.1, from coordinate 26,454,947 downwards.
GTCAATAATATTAAGGTTAGAAGATTGGTACGCAAGGAATGAAATCAAAATTTATCTTGCCTTTTTGTAATTAACTTACAAGTTACACACGGGTTTGTTTGAAAAAAAATGCCATCTACAATTAAGTCAAAATAAATTAGAAGACAAGATAGAGAAATATATGTTTGGTCCTTGAAATTCTCATTAGGTACTATTTTTATTCCTAATTTTTTTTAAGTCATATTTTAGTACTAAAAAATTATAAAGTATCTCTAAAATAGTTATTTGGTCAAATATCTCTTTAGAGATAGTTATATAAACTGCATTTTTCATTTTTTTTCTCAACCAAACAAATAAAATTTATATTTATTTTCAATCATTCCAACTTTCCATCCTTTATACTAAACACACACAATCCAAAACTAAAATATTTTCTATCCTCACAATCTTTTGTCATCCTCCCATTTTTCTATCCTCCCGACGGATCTTAAATATATAGACAATTTAACAAAATTTGCATATGCTGAAGTGATGCTCTATAATTTCAAACACAATCCTATCTCTCAAGCCTATGGTTGTTTCAACATTTAATTTTGAGAACGTCTTAAATAATTGTGAATTTGTGATGTCGGTACATATGTTAACGTATTCTGTCAGAGTATTTAGTTTTGAAAAAGGGCACAGACGATTTGATTAATACCTACCAAACAAATTTTGGTAAAATATGGCAATAAGCATCATAACTACAGTATTGTAATATAAAATCTCTGTGCTACTTACATGCTGTATGGCTCTTATGACTATTGACTAGACATATCGTGTATAATTGCCTGTCCATGCAGGGATCGTAGTAATTATGCTTAGCCAAATTGGCCCATGTAGATCCAGGACTAGCTTGGATTTTACTTTTACCACTCTATTATAAGGAGGCTTTTGAACGATAGGTAACCTAACCAAAAACATGGAGCAAGACGTAGGGCCATTTGTGGTGCAGATTAGGAGGCCCCTTGAGCTGACTTTTCACCTTTGCATGAGATTCGGTACAGGAGAGGAAACAATCATCATTTTGTTTTGTTTTGTGAATAATTTTAATTTCAAAATTTTCTATAAATAATAAGATTTAAATTATCGTTTGGTTTGTATTTGTGTTTGAGAATTTAATGATATCAATAGTTCGACAAGTGAAGTTTTAATATTACATGACAGAGTTGAGTTATGACTTACGAGAGAAAAAATAAAAATAGAACTTTTTGTAAGTTAAAAAACAGAGAAAGAGAGAGAGAGACAAAGAGAGAGAAGTTTTTTATATATAAAACCGACATGATATAACATATGAATAAGACTTTTTTTTTTCTCTTTTTTTTTTTTTTTATAACCTTAGGGTGTCTGGGCCAGCGTTCCGTAGATACGCGCACCTCGACTAATCCCAAGGGGACACACAACATCCTATTAAAATGTATATCACGATAGGCGCAAGGCTTTACCTTGGGTAGGTGGTTCTGAGGAGATTCAAACTAGTGATCATTGGAGAACACACCCAAGACCGGACCAGTTGAGTTACCCCTCAGGGTTCATATTAATAAGACTTAATCTCATTAATATTCATATATAGAAAAAATTTATAATTTCCATACTTTATTTTATGGGCATAAAACTGGTCAATAATTCAAATGCCTGTAATTTCTAAATGAATAGATTTTGCAGTATGTTTGTACATAAAGCAAACAAGAAAATTTAATTTTCTTCTTACAAATGGCCCATAGTGCTGCAGATCAACCAATCACTATTTTTTTTTTTTTAAAGCATTATCAGAAACATGATTGCAAGTATCGGGTGAGGCTTGAATGAAGCCCAATAATTGAGTCTGTGACTGTGAGTATATGACTCCATACAAGATTGGAATTCTATTAGCTATTACTTATTAGCTAGAGAAGTTTCTTTATGTCCCATTCTTAATAAAATGGGAAAATTGTTTGTACACACCCCTAATGCACGCACGTGAATCATTGAATCATAGATGACAATCTTTAATACATCACCTCAAATTGGCCTACCTTCGCAAAAGAAAAGAACAAAACCCCAATTGGCCCATGCACTAAACCACGTCAAATATATCAAGTCACTAGCTCATGGACACTATATGCATAGTTGCATACACATACACACTACAGCTACTAATATGTCTATTTAATTATTTTGGATTAATTAACATATATGTATAAATTAAAGAAAAGATAATTTACTAATATTATCAAAATTGAACTGTAAAATTGATTGTAACAATAAAAGAAAAAAAAATTATCTTAATAAAAAAATTGTAATAGATGATTAAAATAGTTTAAAGTAAATAATGAAATTTCTTTTAAATTTTTTTAAATCATTGATATGAAGTTTTAATAATAACAAGATTTTAAACAACTTGAAACTTATATAGTTGAGTTTCACCAGTAATAAATTATTTTAATATTTTTAATATAATTATAATGGGTCAACATGCCGATACAACTTATAATACTTAAGATGAGTTATATGAAACAAGAAAATTATGTTTTTTCCATATATACTCAAATTTGTTATATTATATTGTCCCTAATCTTTATCAAGTATATATTTAAGATGGGAAATGATATTTCCATACCATTTTTTTATATTTCAATGGTGTGGAAGTATCAAAACATGGGGTGAAATATCACTCCATCTTTTTATATTTTCACACCAAATATAATAAAGTGGTGTGATTTAAGATTGCTATAAAATTAGAATAGTTCCTAGCTAGGTTAATCTTCCAATCAATACAAGTAGCTATAGAATCTTTCTCTCTTTGACTAACTTCTTTATCCGTACATGTTCATCAAAGTGTGGAAATTCTTACCTTACTCACTTTTTACTGCATCCAAAATCCCATCTAACACGTCGTTGTAGTGCATTAATAATAGAGTGGCTAAATTTTACATTAGTCATCAACTTACTGCAATTATCTCCTTTATTGAGTTTGGGATTACTTACTAACAAAATATATGACACTTAGCACGCTTACAACCGAGAATCTTCCAATCCCCCTCCAAAGAAAAAAAAAAAATACAATAAATAGAAAATGAAAGAAAGAAAGAAAGAAGATGGATGCTATTCCCTTAATTAAAGAGCAATGTACAAGGGCTACACAAAATGACCAATTAATTGCATCAAGTCTGGCAGTGTACAAGGCTACACAAGCAAATTGCATGTCAAATTTCCTTTCATATACCCCATTTGAATACCTCTTTAATTGATTTCAGAAAACAATCTTGCCAACAAGGGTTAGACAGATTAGACTTATACTAAATACCCACATGCCCCAAAAAAAAGAAAAAAAAAAAAAAGTTCCTGCATGACATGTCAGCAAGATTGGAAGCAAGAGAGCAGGGAAGCAACAGTTGGAGCTGAGGCTCCCACATCATTACAAAAAAGTAGGTCCCCATTTGAAAAGAACAATTCTCTAAAACCCTACATGAGTTTTGGATTGTTGTGTGTTATCGTTTTCATACATCCGGGGAAATATATTAGACCTACCTATAGAGAGGAAATTGATGCAAAGGGCCCCATGATTGTTTTAGATGGAAATAGGTGTTGTGAGAAAGGCCTACAGAAAGTACACCAAGTGGAATTGTTTGTGCATTAGAGCAATGGCATTTCTTTGATAGGGAAGCCAGACACCCAGAATTAAGAGTCTTGCTTGTTCCTTTAGTGACCTCAATGACAAACCAGAACTACCAAAGAATCAAAGTTTTAATATTATTCAGTATTCACTCAATCAAACAAACACAAACTAGTAGAGGAAAGTGGAAAACCTCAGAGAGAAACCTGATTTCATTACCCACAACACTACTTTGGAATTTATTTGTGGCATAATTGTATGTGTAGAGGTATTAATTAAGTACATTTTTCATGTGACATATTATATTCTTACACTATTCCTGGACCGTGGCCAAAAAGAATGAGCCATAAATGAATTTAGGCAAACTAGCTCTAACATTCACAGGAAAACTAACCAATAATTGTATTTTTCAGATTTTATCATACTGTGGGGTAGACAAGATGATCTATTTTGTGGATTTGAATTTAAAAAAATTAACTACAGCCCAAAACTCTATACCATAGCTTTCGTGATTAGGCACTAATTAGAAAAGCAAATCAGTAGCTCTCCAAACATGTTAATCCTACTTAAGGGGATCTTGTGGGCCAAAGTTTTAACTCAGTTGTTGTCATTTAATCTAAATGTTTGGCATTTTCTCATTTGCCTCTCTGTTCCACCAGAAAGTGATAGAAAAGTTTGACAATAATAATACAAAACTTGAATCATTAACTTAAAATGTAAGTAAAGCTCTGAGATTATAGAGGATCTAGAATAAAATGTTCGAATGTGCTGGCCACATTCTTTGTTCTAGAAAAGATTTTCAGGATAGCTCCAACTCATCATGTTAGTTTGTACTATAAATTTCAAATTTCAGAACACATCTCCACATGTTTTGTCTTCTATTCTAATCTTTCCTTGAAACACACACACAGACACACTGGTGACTGGTCCTTTATCATGACTTGAAAAACATGGCATGAAACATCTAAAATTTCACTTAATCGTAAATTTAATTTCTTGTGTCATGTCTGTTTTAATTAATACATATTTTTATATGTTATAATATATTTTATGCATTCAAATAAAATTTGTATTTCGTATCACTTCAATTCAATGATCTAGTTACCTGGATCTCGTGGCTTACAACATCATTAAACCTAAATCACTAAACTAGAACTAGAAGTGTAGAACAACAAGCTGAACCTGCAAATAATACTTATTGACTTGTTGTTCATTAATAAATAAATGAATTTTATAATTAATAAAATTATGTTTTAAATAATACCAATAATTCACAAAAAATTCTATTTCATCTCAAGATAGAGAAAAATTTGGAGATATTATCTCGTTAGTGTTTCGATATATCTTATAATCTGAAAGATTAATTGTTACCACCATCAATTCCTTAGGGTAATTAAGTTGAGACACAGACTATATCACTTGAGACTATACCCGTTGTCTGTGAGATATTTTATCAACCATTACAACAAATATTTTTAAGCATGCTAACTACGGTATAGAGCTTAATCACCTTTATCATTATCTTACTAGTGTATACTATTGAATAAGATAATAAACTCGAATATAGTATTATGATTTATATACCCATGTAACATAGTTATAGAAAGATACCTTAATCCCCTTTAATTACCATTATCTTACTAGTCTATACTATTGAAAAAGATAAGAAACTCGAATATAGTACCATGAATTATGTACCCATGTAACAGAGTTATAGATAGATACCTTAATCCCCTTTACCATTATCTTACTGGTCTATACTACTGAATAAGATAAGGAACTTGAATATAGTACTACGATTTATATACCCATGTAACATGGTTATAGAAAGATACCGCTAACTTTTTGTAACAACTTTAGCAAAAAAAAAAAAAAACTTTTTGTAACACAAGGAATAAGAAGATACTTTTAGGCTAAGTGGATTAGTGAGTGGAAACAAAAATACATTAATTTGCCAAATAAATACGAAATAAATAGGTTTTAAAATGTGTACTTAATATGGTTATAATTCTCAAATAAAACTTGGTCAATGATTAAAAAATAATTATCAAAATTTGACTTTTCAATTAATCGGAAAATAAATTATAAATATTTTTATTTTTATTAAAATAACCCCACAATACCAAATCAACATCACCACTAATGGCCCTGAACCTGTAAATAAAAATTTTCTTCGACTGTCTACATCAGATTCAATTTAATCCACAAAATTTTAAACCCAAATCATTGGGATCAGTTGCATGAATCCTTCATGCAACTCAAAACTCAGTCCTATTTAGGTCTGTATCCCAAGTTACTTATCTGACAATCATATCAAGTATAATCACATTGAAATAAACAGAAAAACTAATGAAAACTAACAAATAGGAACATAAAATCAAATTTTTCATCGTAATAGTTTCAATAAGATGTTCTCAAACTATTGATTGGGTTAAATCAAAGTACTGTTTTTTATTTGCATATCATTGGAAAAGACACAGAAATAACCGATGGACTCGACCAGAATATTTCTTGGCTCTTGATTTGGAATTTGGTTTAAAAATAACATGATCTTAAATTGCGTTAGAATATTAAATTGGAGCAAATATAGAGATTGACGCAGCAAGATTATGCTTTTTTTGCATTGACCTTATGTATCATATGGAGTATAATATGACTTATTAAATGTAAGAAATATAGGAAATACCATAGAAAGATAACATGATTAGATTGTAAAAATTAGGTGATGATAAGCACAAAAAATGAGAAAAGCTAAAGAATTTATTACATAAAAATGGCAGTGAAAACACCCAATATTCCCGCTGCTTTGCTAGGCCGACAAACGGACAAAATATGTCACGTAGACAGCTTCATCCTCAACATAACTATAAACTAAAGCAGTGTTAGTTGAAAGCCATGACATCAACATAATATAAAACTAACATTTTATATTATTTGGTATCATACTATATTTTACTTCATATGATTCTGAAATTTAAAACTATATAAAATACTCTACGTAATGACTGTATCAAGAACAACCCAAAATAGAAAAATTGGTGGGAAATCCTAGTGAGGAATCCGAGTCCCTCTTTCTTGGTACCATAAAAATATGCACGCCTGATGTTCCCGAAGCTTTTTCACACTGCTTCTATGTCTACTTGATTTTGTTATATAAAAATTAAAATGTAGTGGTTGTTCATCTAACAACTAGATTTTGTTCCCACCATGCATAAAGTATTGAACTTGTTTATGCAAAATTAAGCATGTGATTAGGTGAAGCGATTCATTAGTGATTTTGCTTTAAGCAGAGTTATAATACACGTACCAAAGCACTGGTCAACCATTCATTTATGGCTTTTCTATATGATAAGCTTTTGAGACCCTTGATACTCAAGAGAAAAGTTATTTTTTTAGGGTTTTTGCTCAAAATAGTAAGCTATAGTATATATTATAAGTGACATCGACCCCGTTTGCTAGTTAGATTAACAATAAAGTTAGGGTCATAACAAAAATTCATAACACCCCTCAATTTACATATCACTTAGTCAATGTGTGAGTTGGTAGGCAAATTTGGTGTTGTTGTGAATGTTTGTTGTGACCATAATTTTATTGTTAAATTGAATGGTCGAATCCTTGACCGTGTGACCCTTTTCAATCTTGCAAAAGTATAAACAGTCTATGTCAGATGAAAATAGATCCAAGTTGTCACAAGTATGATAAATATTTAAAATAAATAATTAAACTCTTTTAGATTTCTTAAAACTTTTGGTAATAAAATTTTAATTAAAATTTTTTCTTTGTTTAGATTTTATTTGAACTTAAAGTACTATTGTAAATTTTTTGAACTTTGAGAATAAAGTTCCACTTAAAACAAAATGTTTTGATAATTAGAACACCACACGGCAAAAACACATATACACATGTAACATTTACATTAAACAAACACGATGTGACACTTAAAACAAAATGTTTTGATAATTAGTACACCACACGGCAAAAACACATATACACATGTAACATTTACATTAAACAAACACGATGTGACCCAATTAGAAATGATAGATGATTAAAAATAATGAAGCATCTTTCAAGTGTTTTGATATCTTTTGACAACATAATTTTTATTGGGGTTGTATATTAATCTTTTTAAAATTTTACTAATAGAATTTCACATAAAATAAATTATCTTACGAGCCAAATGCTGAAAAAGCATACATTGTTGACGGTTTGTCTAAAATAAAAGCCAACGGACTATCTGTATAGCATAAAGAGAACATCCACTTGATACAATTACTTCCCTTAGGACGTAATTCAAAGTGTCACATGAATGCTAGTATTTAATTGGGTTATATATGTCACATTAAATTAAAATATAAACACATGTTAGCATATGATTGGCCTTTGAATATTTTCTATTTTACCTATTTCAGTGACACTTACAAATTTCTACTTGCCTTTGAATATTATTTATTTATTTGTACTCGCACGGCTAATAGAATGCCATTTTGTAATAGCCTTGGTTAAAAAATCATTCTAATTATATAATATATTAAACTGAAAGTCAATAAAGATCAAATTTATAGTCAAATATGCCAAATATCATTCTAATTAGATTTCACAACTCAATTTGTATAACCTATTTGAAAAAAGTAAATTTTAAATAAATTTATTATATCATAATAAAAAAAATTACGTCAATAAATAAAAACTAAGTACATAAATATGTCAACAAACTACAATTTCTTTTTATAACTAATATGGAGAAATCAAGGATAAACAATTTACATGCTCTATCAAATTTTATCCTAATAAGACTTTTTCAAGAGTTATTTATTTTTAATTTTTAATTTTTTTATTGCAGGGTTTCTCATGAGTTGATAAAAATTCAAAAACAGAAAAAAAAATATATATATATATATATTAATTATTAATCTATACATCAATAATTAATTTGAATTTTTTACCATAGTTGATTGCTACATTGCAAATAAAATTCGAAGATTGAATCTTTTATTAACTTAATTAAGTTTGATGCCTCCTCCCACAAGCTTTTCAGTCTTATCTTGCTGTTAATTTGATCCCTTTCACAAGTCTACGGGCTTATCAAGCCTTTAAAAGCTTCAGTAGGCCATTAGGCCGCAATTTGTGATTAGCATGAGCCATCTATTATGCTTTACACAGAAATTTTGACATAATTTCTTCTTGAGAAAAGAAAGGTTGAAAAATGAAAATTAAGATGCTGGTTCATAAGAAATTATATAGCAAATAGCTGCTTGAGTTTGTGTTGTGTTTTAAAATTTGTAGTACCTGTTTTGTTTAAATTAAATCTTCCTTTTCATCAAAAAAGAAAGAAAGAAACCCAAATTATGGATTATACAATTCTTTTTGGACTTCTGGTCAAGTTAGACTTGTTTGAGCCACTATTTCCAACTTGGTCCAAACCCAACTTTTGGTTGGAGTCCAAAACTCAACTTCTTTTTCCTCTTTTGGGAGACAAACAACACGAGCCCAAACACAATACCCAGCTTCAAACCAAAAATTATAGCTTAAGCCCAAATAAGCCAATACATTTTTGGGCCTAGTGATGGTGCTTATGTTTTTATTGACCCAAAACACTATTGTTTGGAATTTTTCATTAAAGGTTCTTTTGTCAATAACGTAGACACTAGACAGGTTAGAGCAGATCCCTTTTTGGGTAAGAATTTTTCAGTAACGTTGAATTGTGGCTTAAATTTGATGAATTTTTCACAATGCTCAAGAAAATTGTGTCACAATGCTCAATTAAATCGTGTTTAGTTATGTCACTAAATAATGATTTTTTTGTCATAAAATAATAATTTGTGCATTAGGCAAGACAATGAGCCGACACATAATTATTTTAGGACACATTTTGTGTCTATGTCTCCTCCAATATATCAAAACATTGGAGGTAAGCCAAAACCCAATGAACCCTCATGTTTAGAAAAACATATAAGGCATATAGCCACCATCAGAACGCATTGCTCTATATGAATACAATATATATAGCCACCATCAAAACAGAAAATACAAAATGCATCCTCATGTTTAGAATATTACAAAATGTATTCTATTTCTATTCTTTCATATAAAATTAGATGGCTCAGAATAACCTCTACACTGCAACATAATTTGTGGTTCATTTAAAAAATTACAAAATGAAAGATAATGCTTTCCTCTAGCACTCTTTTATACAAAACAGGACACTAGGCCGACACATGGTCATTTTAAGACTTGTGTCGTGCTCAAGTCTCCTCCAATGCACAAAAACACAAGAGATAACCCAAAATGAATCCTCATGTTTGTAAAAATATATAGCCACAATCAAAACAAAAAACAAGGCATTTACGCATAAACCGATATTTACATTCTGCTGAAGTGGCAATTTGTAAATACATCAATATCACCGGAGTCTATGGCGGGTAATATCTTGGTTTTATGAATTTTTTCATCAATCACAATCTATCATTTCAATTGATTTATGAAAATGAGTGTGAATTTGGATGAGTTTATTGAGTTTTTCAAACAGAAAAATACAATGAATCCTAAAGTTTAGAAAATTGCAAAATGTATTTTTTCTATTTCTCATTCTTTATTAGATAGAATTAGATGGACCAAAATAACCTCAAAGAATGAAGCAAACTTATGAGAATTTCAAGAGGTTATATATCGCGAGAAATTGATTGAGGAACAGAACCTAAAATTGCTTTATCGCTAGACTGTACCACCTTCTTAAAAAAGCTCCATGTATCTGTGAAAGTCTAACAATGAATCCACCGCAGTGCCCTGTCAAAGTAGAACTATACTTAACTTCTCAAACGTACATCATATACATACATACCTCTAGAAAACTCAAAAAAACAAAAGTGAAAGGAACATAATTTCCCTTGAAGAAACTAACTGATTCCCCAAACACTCCTGCAATATAATATTTATTATGACACCCACATTCTCATACTTCTTACTCCATCTTTCAGTGTGAAAGACAGAGACAGAGAGGATCTTCATGGAGAGCTAGCTAGAGTGTGGCATTTTGCCTTGTTCTTTTTGGGTTTGAGGCTGAGCAAAAGAGGCTTTGGCTTTGAAAGGCTTTCGAGGCAGAAGGCCAGGTAGTGAGGCAAAGCAACCATGACAAAGAAAATATGGGTTTTGCAGTGCCTTTTGTTGATCGAATGCTATCTGGGTATGCTCTATTTCTTCTTATAAGCTTGACCCTTATTCATGGGCTTGATTTGTTTGGTCTATTTTTGCTGCATTTTCTGTATTTTTTTTTCTTTCTTTCACTGTTCTCATTTCTTTATTCTAGTCTTCTTGTTCAGAACCTTTGCAGGTCAACATACTGTTTGTTTATTTGCCTATCATATCTTTTCTCAAAACTAATGGAAGATTAAACTATTTTCTTTTTAGTTTTCCCCAGAAGCAAACATTCTAGAATTTATATTAAAAAATTTCATTTTCAGTTAAAAAAAGAAGAAGAAGAAGGATAACATGTTCATCAACTTTCATATATTATTAATTACCATTTATGGGTAAAAACCAAATCTTATATATGTATCGTTAAGGACACAAGTTAAAATCTACAAAACAATAAAGTCAAAATTTATAAAACTATATATATTAAAAAAAATCACATACAACCATTATGAATTTGGGTGAAAGCCAAAAAATTATGACAATTTTTTTTGTTCAAAAAATGTGCATGGCAACTCATTAACCTGGAAGGACACTCAAAAATAAAATATATATATATATATATAAGAAGATATAATTTTTCATTTTAAACAGCAAGGAAAAACATATAATCCTTAGGTAGAAAAATGACAAATGTCACAGTAGCGTTTAGTCCAATGCTTTAGAGTACCGAAGCTTGACCCTTTAGCGTTCCTACTCATATTCAAGTGGGACCCATGGGTGGAACCCGCATTTTCGAACGGGGCATGGTCCTCACGAGATATTGAATTTGAACAATTTCAGATTCTTTTTCGTCTGTTAAGTCTGGATTTAATTTAATTACATCTACCTTTCTGTCTCAATTTCTTTTGCCTTTTACCTTTTTTTATTTTTTTATTTTTTTTTAATGGCAGTGTAAATTCTTCTTTTTTCTACTCAAAACCTATTGCTACTTACTTGCTTTTTAAATAGAAGATATCAAGATAATTTTTTATTGTCCTATTTGAAAAAGATAGATCAAGGGTGCTATAGAACATAAAAGAAAAAGATGGTGGGGGATCACACACTTTGCTTCCTGAGTGGATGTTACTCAAGCCTCAAATCCTACACTCCAATTTCTGTTTTCAAGCATCAATGAAATATTCCCCAGGACAGTTAATAACAGTTAAATGCTGGAGTTTATAAGATTTATAATAATGACATGGACCATGGTGTTTGATTTTTTTTGTACTTCTTGGAGTAGTGTATGTAACAAATGTGCCATAGGTCAGGATTGCTTTAATCGTTGTTTTAGCCCTTAAATACTTATCTACACAACCCACCATTAGAGTAGATGATGCCAGCATCTGTTTGGAATTTACACTTGAGTTCTGAGTCTCAGTCTCACATCAAATTAATAGGAAAAACATTAGTGACATCTACATAATAAATAGGAAAAACAGTGAAAGAGTGTTGTACTTTTCCTTTTCTTTTTGGGGTTGGCTTTAATATTTTTTGGATGAATATTGTGCCTATCCTCTTCAAGCCACTCATTTCTTAAGGAAATTGAACTGCCTGTGGGATTCAATATGATAATTAATGTACACAATTATCCATGCTTGCTATTTGAATCTTTGTACAATATTATCAAACAATTCAAACAAATTATAATCTTTTCAGTCACAAATTTCATTTGTTTCCCTTTCTTTTACAAATATTTAGTTTTGTCAACCAAAGCTGTGTTGCAAGAGAAGGCAGACACAGCAATTCCAATTACAACATTGTCACCTCCAGAAGGCAATACAACTTTCATTGATGGCACAACATGGTGTGTGGCCCATTCTGGGGTTTCTCAAGTTGATTTGCAGAATGCATTAGACTGGGCTTGTGGACTGGGGATGGCAAACTGCAAAGAAATCCAAGAGGGTGGAGCTTGTTACGAACCTGACACCCTCTTGTCTCATGCATCCTATGCTTTCAACAACTATTATCAACAGAATGGGAATTCAGATATTGCTTGCAATTTTGGAGGAACTGCAATTATAACTAAAAATAATCCTAGTAAGATAAAACTCTCTGCCTTCTATCCCCTGTTTATTATTGTAATATATATAATAATAATAATTGGAGACCTAGCCTAGCTAGCCCTAGTCTAATTCTAATAGTACTAGGAAACTTGTCCTCTAAGTGTAGGTTTATTTGACAGGCAAGTACAAACTTTACATCACATTTGGGCCTAATCACCCTAATATATTTATAACAATGCTACTAGCATAGCTTTTTTCACAATTTGTTGAGTTGGGTGTGATTAGTGCAAAATTAATTTTATTATATACCAATCACAATCTGCTACCTCAACAGTTTTGAAAAAATGACAGGGGTTTAGACTTATTGATATATCTAAGTATCTAACATTAATAATTGGGAAAGGTGTGGCATTAATGTGATGAATAGTTACAAAAAAAAAAGTAGTGTGTATTGCTTTGTGGTTTGGGTTGGAAAATGGAAGCCATACTGATCTCACTGTTGTCTGTCACAGGTTATGGAAAATGTCTCTACACTGAATCTGGGTATGTTTACTGTGTGCCCTTTGCTACATCCCAACACATAGGTAAGCATTTGATGCACTTGTTACATAATTGGTTATTAATTGATATATTTTGTTGGTATTTCAGATCTGTAGCCTCTTCAGCACCATCTTCCAAGCATGATTCAAGTTATATTTGGTGGAAACTTGCAGATATATATATATATTGTGGATGAAAAAAAAATATACAATGTATACACACACATCCTCTCTCTAAGACATAAATGTTTTCATCAATTGCAATCTTATGCGTTTCCCCATCATTCAGGCAGCAATCCAACCAATGAGGCGTAAGGGCAAGGGAGCTCTAGGTGCTCGTTGTGGTTTCATTGGTTCACCCACAAATTTGGTAAGCATTTGAGATATATATGTGCTTTTTAGTTGGTATGAAAGTCACTAGAAGTCTAGAAGCAATTTCAATTTGGGATAAGGCTTAGGTCCGGTGCCACAGTGTAATGGATTGAACACGATGTGGATACGTGTTCATTTTTGGTCACGTGTCACAATCATCCGGTATAATATACTAGAGCATTGGACCGAAGCCTTTCGCTTCCAATTGTATGTAAGTTGCTTTTTCCACTTCCAAAATTAATATTATAATCTACAAAGCTCTTTGCCAATTAAATTTCAATGATAAATTACTTGATTTTGGTTTTTTTTTTGATAAATTGATCTTGGATTATATTTGAAGAGATGAGTTCTAAATACTAATCTTATATTTGTGGGGCAGATAATTGTGACTTCTACAACCCTAATGCTATTTGCTGGAAGGTTTGGGTTGGCACCAACGGCAAACAGGAAGTCCACAGCAGGATTGAGGCTTGAAGTGAGGGACTCTGGCCTACAAACTGGTGACCCAGCTGGTTTCACTCTTGCAGATACCTTGGCATGTGGAAGTTTGGGTCACATTATTGGGGTTGGGGTTGTTCTTGGCCTTAAGAACATTGGTGCACTGTAAATTATCTTAAGCATCTTATTTTATTTCTCTTATGTTGTTCCTGTACTTACAACTTGTGTTTGGTTTGATAACTCCACAAACATGTGATTGGTAGCCAGAGTTTGGGGTAATGAGAGTTTAAGATTGGGCTTGTTGCTGATTGGTATAGACATCATCTTTTTTCTTTTCCATTTGCCACTAGAAGAAGACCTGAAAAAATATTTTTAAAACAAATGAAGGGAAAAGTCATAGCTAATGGAAACTTGTTTGGGACATTTGGGGAGTCCGCTATAGAGATGCACCAATGACCTATTGAATCTTGCCTTCACCTCAAAAGAATAAATGACTAATTTAAGTTAAAGAGGGAAAATTTGAATTCTAGAGGTATATTTTGAAGAACACTATGAATCACCAATGAGTCGAGCTATAACTATAACTAAGACTCTGACTAAATTTAGGACTAAACATATATATCAGTTCTAATTTTTGTTTTAGTATTTTCTAATGTGAGTAAAAGATGTGTGATGCAGCATGCTAGCCACAAGAAATAGAATAGCTCCATTTCAAAAATAAAAAAACCCTTAATTTCATAAATGGTTTTTTTAATCCACAAAGAAAATTCATTAGAAAATGAGAGAAACTTAAAATAGTTTTTATTAACCAATAATAGACGTCAATTTCATTTACATACTTGGAGACCAATTTAAAAGCTCCTTAAATCTTGGTTGATCAGTACAAAATTACAAATATTTTAAAATAGATCTTAAATGATACCCCGCAATAAAATTATCATATTTAATAATCTATAAATATTTCTCAATCCACATTTTTTTTTTTTTTTAAATCCTTGTTTTTCTTTTCTTTTTCCCAAATAATCCCATTGATGATGAATTTTTAAAATGCGACTACTAAATTTTGCAAATTTTAATTCCACGATTTTTCTTATACTTTTAATTTCTTATAAAATTGCAACAGATACATAAAATATCTTTTTGTATAAAGCACAAAAGTATTGCTTAATCTCACATCCCACTAAATTACATAGCTATATATTTTAATTAACTCACCCAGATCTGTATAAGCTACCTCTGAGATTATACATTATAACAAATAACTAAAATCAATTCACATGCAATTCTAAGGGATAGCTCAACTGGTTTGGTCTTGCGTCTACTGTGGTACACGTGGTTAGTAGGATATTACATGTCCCTTTGAGATTAGTTGAGGTGTGCGTAAGTTAGCCCGAACACCCAGAGTCTTAATATAATAATGATGTGTATTTTTATCATCTCACATAATATTCAATTCATGGTGAGATTCATCATTCACGTGAGAGAAGAGAGTGCCATGTCATTGTACTCCGAGAGTACTTAATAACTAGTCGCAAATCTGTGCGATACACAGAAAAATTATTGAAAATAAAATCTAAATTAATTTTGATTCCTTTTACTTCTTTTGTTGAATTTTTTTTTTTTTTTTGTAGTTCAAAATGTTGTAGGCAAGATCGATAAAGAGACTTTACGAATCGGATTTAGGATAGATCCTACTTTTTGGTTTAAAAAAATAACTAAGAAAGTATTTACCATAGGATAATTAAAATTTAATATAATGTAATTTTTCTTTTGGCATAAGTTGAATATGGTCCAATTTTTATAAAACACGATTCATGTTTATATTTACCATATGGATCATGTTTCCATCCAAAAATAAAATAAATGATACTTAAAATAAGAAGAATGACAAATAAATACATGGACATATGATTATATGATCAAATCTAAATAATTTTCATAACTTATTTCAAGCTCACATGGTTTCATTATAACAAATTTATCCATTTTTCTCCATTGCCAGCAACAAAATTAAATGAAATACATAAGAAAAAAAAAATGAACTCTAAAAATCTTGATGAAAATTGATAATTATGATTATTATTAAAAGATATTTATATTGTGTTTATATATGGAATATATTTTAGCATTCGACATTAATTATGATCGTGTTTTATATATGGAATAATATATTCTTATATTAAAGAAAATATAATGTGTCAAAATTCTAATAGAAGGTTTAATAATAGAATAAAATTTAAATTCAATTAGAAAATATATATTAAAATATATATATATATATATATATATATATATATATATATATTATATATATATTTAAATTAGAAAATATATATTAAAACAATAAAGTGTAAAATTGTGAGATTTCAAAAGCTTATGTGGCGCAACATGATGAGGTCAACCAATTTAATAATAAAAACTATTATTGGTTAATCCACAAAGAAAATTCATTAGAAAATGAGAGAAACTTAAAATAGTTTTTATTAACCAATAATAGACGTCAATTTCATTTACATACTTGGAGACCAATTTAAAAGCTTCTTAAATCTTGGTTGATCAGTACAAAATTACAAATATTTTAAAATAGATCTTAAATGATACCCCGCAATAAAATTATCATATTTAATAATCTATAAATATTTCTCAATCCACATTTTTTTTTTTTTTTAAATCCTTGTTTTTCTTTTCTTTTTCCCAAATAATCCCATTGATGATGAATTTTTAAAATGCGACTACTAAATTTTGCAAATTTTAATTCCACGATTTTTCTTATACTTTTAATTTCTTATAAAATTGCAACAGATACATAAAATATCTTTTTGTATAAAGCACAAAAGTATTGCTTAATCTCACATCCCACTAAATTACATAGCTATATATTTTAATTAACTCACCCAGATCTGTATAAGCTACCTCTGAGATTATACATTATAACAAATAACTAAAATCAATTCACATGCAATTCTAAGGGATAGCTCAACTGGTTTGGTCTTGCGTCTACTGTGGTACACGTGGTTAGTAGGATATTACATGTCCCTTTGAGATTAGTTGAGGTGTGCGTAAGTTAGCCCGAACACCCAGAGTCTTAATATAATAATGATGTGTATTTTTATCATCTCACATAATATTCAATTCATGGTGAGATTCATCATTCACGTGAGAGAAGAGAGTGCCATGTCATTGTACTCCGAGAGTACTTAATAACTAGTCGCAAATCTGTGCGATACACAGAAAAATTATTGAAAATAAAATCTAAATTAATTTTGATTCTTTTTACTTCTTTTGTTGATTTTTTTTTTTTTTTTTTTTGTAGTTCAAAATGTTGTAGGCAAGATCGATAAATAGACTTTACGAATCGGATTTAGGATAGATCCTACTTTTTGGTTTAAAAAAATAACTAAGAAAGTATTTACCATAGGATAATTAAAATTTAATATAATGTAATTTTTCTTTTGGCATAAGTTGAATATGGTCCAATTTTTATAAAACACGATTCATGTTTATATTTACCATATGGATCATGTTTCCATCCAAAAATAAAATAAATGATACTTAAAATAAGAAGAATGACAA
This sequence comes from Fagus sylvatica, assembly GCA_907173295.1. NCBI lineage: Eukaryota > Viridiplantae > Streptophyta > Magnoliopsida > Fagales > Fagaceae > Fagus > Fagus sylvatica. Next base: position 26,437,236 of record OU015767.1, on the reverse strand, counting down.
ATAAATACATGGACATGATTATATGATCAAATCTAAATAATTTTCATAACTTATTTCAAGCTCACATGGTTTCATTATAACAAATTTATCCATTTTTCTCCATTGCCAGCAACAAAATTAAATGAAATACATAAGAAAAAAAAAATGAACTCTAAAAATCTTGATGAAAATTGATAATTATGATTATTATTAAAAGATATTTATATTGTGTTTATATATGGAATATATTTTAGTATTAGACATTAATTATGATTGTGTTTTATATATGGAATAATATATTCTTATATTAAAGAAAATATGATGTGTCAAAATTCTAATGGAAGGTTTAATAATAGAATAAAATTTAATTCAATTAGAAAAAAAAAAAATAATAATAAATATATTTAATATAGAATAAAATTTAAATTCAATTAGAAAATATATATTAAAACAATGAGGTGTAAAATTGTGAGATTTCAAAAGCTTATGTGGCGCAACATGATGAAGTCAACCAAAAGTCAAAAAGTTTCGATTTTACATTATAGTATAGATTTTTCATTATAATGAGTAATTATTTAATAGTCCAAAAATATTATAGCAACATGCTAATACTTATTAGCAGGAATATAGCAATGTGTATCATTAGACTCATTTAGCAAAAAAAAAGTGTATCATTAGATTGAGTTTACTTTCAAACTAGTTTTAGTACATTTATTCCAACCCACTACACGGCTATTCCAATTATCATTCACATATACATTTATCATATAACCTATTAAATAAGTCATTCGATTTGTTTAAACAATTTAAAGAATCAAGTGATTTAATACATATCAAAGATTTAATTAATTGTGACATAAAAAACCATTCAAAACCAGTTTTGAGAAAACCTTGTCCATTGCGATTCTATCTCTAACTATAATCTAAGATTACCTAATAATTTTTCATTATAATGAGTAAGGGCACGTTTGGTACACTATAATAGGTCCTATAATGTAATACATATTCCTAGAAATAGCTATTCCCTAACCCAACTCTCCATTTTTTTCCCTCTATATATATATAGATCCAAGTCTCTATTTTATTTTTTAAAAGCTCTCTCTCTCTCTCTCTCTCTCTCTCTCTCTCTCTCTCTCTCTCTCTCTCTCTCTATATATATATATATATATATATATATATATATATATATCCAAGTCTCTAATTTTTTAATTTATTTTGCCTCTCTTTATATATAACATTCAAAATCCAAGTCTCCAAAATATTTTAAAGTTATTAATATTCATATAATAAGCAATACGTGTATATTAATCATGTTGTAGTCAAATATAGAATACTGATTCAAGATTATATTCATGTGTTGTCACAAAACAGATGAATAATAATAGCTATTACATTACAACTTTTTTTATCTCTTGTAATACTGATCATCATTACAATGTACCAAACTTACCATTAATCATATATATAACAATCAAAACACAACTCTCCAATTTCATATCTTGTACGAAAGAGTAACTTGATTGTAGTTAGAAAAATGAACAAGATTTTAGAAACAAATATTCAATGAGTTCAATGGTTGAATGGTTCAATGTATTTCAAGTACATTTGGTTTATATTTTGGTCATAGTATTTATGTGGTAGTGCTGCGATGTTGTGACTTGTGAGATAGTGGAGGCATTGAACTCAATATTCCAAAAATGGGATGCACAAGCGGTGGCGTTGTGGAACACAACTGGAGACCCATGCAGCGGATCTGCCATAGATGATGGAATTGATTTTGAGGACCCGATGAATAACCCAACTATCAAATGCGACTGTACTTACGGAAATGGTACCACCTGCCATATCACACAAATGTATGCCTCTCTATCTCTCTCTCTCTCTCTTTCTCTCTTTCTCATAGTAGGACATCCATTGTTGCCATTTCTAAGATTGTTATTCCAATGGTTCCTAGAGTTGATATATTATCTTGGATTGCGGATTCTAAGGGAGCATTCACGGTCAAGTCAGCCTATGAAGTTAATGTTAAACATCTTTGGCCCATCAATCTGGATCCGATCTGGAAGAAGCTATGGAAAACCAAAATCCATGAAAGATTGAAGACTTTCATATGGCACATTGGTAATGGTGTTCTCCCTAGTAATCTAAATATTTCAACGAGAGTATCTAGAGGTAATCCTTTGTGCCACTTGGAAGAAGAATCTATCCCTCATGTGTTTTAATTGCTCAGCCACAAAAATCTTCTGGTTTGGTTCTTGCTGGGGGTTGAGACCAGAGTATCTAGCTGTTTTATGTGACCTTGATGTGGTTAAGCTGGTAGTTAATCCACCCACTCCCAATGCTTTACATTGCGAGAAGAATTTGGCAGAGCTCTTTGCGTCCATTCAGATTGCTCTCACATTGGAACGCATTTGGAGATTTCGCAACCAAGTTGTCTTCCAAGCTAAGCCGGATTGTCCTCTGCTATTGATTAAAAATTTAGAGCTCAGAATAGTGGAACATGTCCAAGTATCATTGGGAGAGCCTTGTTGGGAAAGTGCCTCAAATTCCTATGTTGATTAGGAAAACTAATTGAGTTTCCTTAATGAAGAAGGAAAACTAATTAGGTGATTTTTGGTTTCCTTGATATGGAAGAAAAGGTGAGTCCTTGGTGTAGAAGGAAAGACTATTTCTTGGTGTGGAAGAAAAGGTGAGTCCTTGGTGTGCTAGGAAAGTCTATTCCTTATTAAAGAATTAATGTATTCCTTGCCCATCAAGGAATACAATTGAAGTCTTATAAATAGACAAGTTTGCAAAGAATTCAAAGGTCTTGGAGCCCTAGGGGGCTCTCACCTATAGAAAGAGAGTGCGGCTACAATGAGGCTTAAGGCCCTAGGGGTTCTCCTTTATATGGAGAGGAGGGAAAAGAGCACCATGAGAAGAGTGCAACTTGAAGGAGGTTTTGGCCCAAGGGTTCATCCCCTATAAAGAGAAGAAAGAGCACCACGTGAAGAGTGCAAGTTGAAGAAGGCTTTGGCCTAGGATTCCTCCCTACGGGGAGAAGCGAAAGGTTTGGGTATTCTCTGAGGTTTATGGGTTAGCGCACAAATCAAGAAGAATTTGTGACGCTTGTATTAATGCAAAGAAGTATCACAGATATATTTGGGGAGTGCCGCAATTGAGAGAAACAATTGTGAGGAAACTAGTGCCGCAATATTGAGAGAGCAAACCGCAATTGAGAATTGCGAAAGGAATTTGGGGTTTTATCTAGAGAATTTGTTGAGTGTTAATTCCTAAAGAGATTATTATTGTATTTGGTGAGGATCTCAAGTTAGGTATAAACTTGAGAAGAACTATTGTAATTGCGTATTATAATAGTGGATTTATTCGGAATTTATCCCGTGGTTTTTTCCCTTCAAGTAAAAAGGGTTTTTCCACGTAAATCTTTGTGTCTTGTGCTTGTTATTTATTTCCGCATCTCACAGGTTTTAGGAATAAGGTTTTATTCCCAACAAGTCTTGCCCTGAATTTGACACTCTATGGAGACCACCTAATGCTGGAGTCATAAAAATTAACGTTGATGCAACTATGTCCTCAGACTTTGCTACTATTGCTGCAATGGCAAGGAATGAATCGGGGCTTGTAGTCAAAGCTTGGGCCAAAAAGATTTATTCATATGATGCATGCACTGCTGAAGCTTTAGCCGTTAGATGGGCTATTGAACTTGCTAAAGTGGAAAACTGGTGTGAAATCATTATGGAAAGTGATGCTCAAGTGTGTGTGAATGCCTTGCTACCAGACTTTGTGGGATGTGAGTGGCGCATCTACAACCTCCGTTCGGATATCTTAGATTTAGCTTCTGAATTTGATTTTTGTGAATTTTGTTGGGTTAAAAGGGAGGCCAATATGGCAGCTCACTCGCTGGCCAAGTTAGCCCCCTTAATAGATCTTCCTGTTGTTTATTTCCCTAACAATCTCCCTGGCCCTCTTGAAGTGGCTTGGTTTAGAGATTTTTAGTGTTTTCCTTTCCTTGTTTAATGAAGCTGCATATTTAGCGAAAAAAAAATAGCATTATAATTACCAACTTCCATTCAGAAACTATTCTCAATAGAGAATTTTGAATATATTTTAGGCCCATGTTAGTATAGGATTAGCCTAGAGTTAGCTTCTATATATACTCTACCTAGGCTTGGCAACTCCTAGGTAATGCACTTTGACTTACCTTGTTGCATGTAGGAAAACTTCTATGTGATCGGTGTATGCAACCGGGGATTTAGTCTCCAGGGATTGCACCTGGGCATGAACATAAACTGCTTAGCTTATCAAGGGTGAATGTCCTTGGATTACTGCAACTGGTTCTGGAGGAGGGGTTAGTTGCATGTAGACAGTCCAAAGGGCTTTTCTTTCTACATTATATATATACTCTACTTAGTATTCTTTGTAATAGATACTTTTGAAGAACAAAGATGTAATTGGTAAGGGCTTTAAAGCCTTCACCTACTCCCTCCTTTGAGAAAGTATCTCTTATAACAAAATCACCCATGGAACGATACAATGAGTGAACATCAAATTTTTTTTTTATACTTTTGTTGGAGTTGGTCTAACCAACCTTACATATGATATTCACTTATTGGATTGTAATATGAGTGACTTTTTATGCCATAAAAACTACATTTTGGAGTTTGGACCAAAAGGTGGAGTAACAATTATTTGTTACTAAAGTACAACCAAGGAAAACGACTAGTTAAATTTATGATCGGTTATGATATAAAAAAAACCATGGCTACCTTCCTTTGGTAGCACATTTTAAGAAATTATCTTCTTTGCTAACAAAAAGCCTACATATGTAAATTGTGCATGTGCTTATTTGAAGGGACAAATATCCCTAAAATCTTGGTTCTTACCCTTTATGCCATATGGAAATCAAAGTGTTTGCTCCACATGGACTCCATTTCCATTTGAGATTCACATGTATGGACCTTTAAGAGTTAAGATTTACACAAACTCTGATAGTACATTGTAGAGTATATTGTCTCCTTTAGTGGGCCTCTTTCCATCTTGAGAAATATCACTACAATTCCAATTCCTGGAAAGCTAAAAACCCATTCAATTCTCTTAGAGATGCCATAAAGAATTAAAGATGGCTACTGTCATAAAGAAAAAAGTTTGGGTGCCATTGGCCATCAGCAATCTTACACCTCAAAAGATTCTCACTCAACAATGGAGACATGTCTTCTAAATGCCATTCCATTTAAACTTTTGGGACATATGATAGTTTTTTATGGTACAAGAGCAAGTTGTCTTGAATTCAAGTCCTATTTCACTCTACCTCCCATTTAAAAGTTATTCAATGTGTTAGGCCCCATTTTTTGAAGCAGAGTTTGGGCCCATATGTGAGGGGATTTTATTTATTTTTTTGGCTTATAACAAGTAAGAGATGAGGGATTTGAACCCAAGTTCTCTTCATGAGAAAGATTGGATAGTGCCACTGAGCTACAAGTCTCTTCGCATGTGAAGGGAGTGTTAGGATAATAGTTAAGTGATTATATTCACCATTTTCCTATTAGTTTAAGCTTTTGAAACAAGTGATAGTCTATCACATACTAACCTTAACATAGCAATTTGAATAGATAGCATTTTCTTTACTTATTGCAGGCTAACTGTTCATGTATTTTTCCAGGAGAGTGTATGCCTTGAACAAACGTGGAGTGCTTCCAGAAGAACTTGTGGCTTTGAAATTCCTTACCTTCTTGTATGGATTTCCTCACTCTCTGCGTTTGATTTATTATAATTGATTCATATTTCCTTTTTCTTTTTTTAAGAAAAAGTATAAAGAAAATACTTATTGGTTATTGAAGATTGTTATAAAATTTCATTAGAATGAGAGATTCAGATTTAGAGTTGATAATTTTGTTCTACATCTGTAGGAAGATTGATCAAAATTACTTCACAGGCCCCTTGCCAGCATTTATTGGAAATTTATCTGCATTGACATTATTGTAAGTATTGAAAGAAGGCATATATATGGTTCAAGCTTGTAGCAAAGCTTTACTGCATATACACATTGTCGCCACATTATTGCTAATATGTAACTTTATGCTTTGTCATCTATTAGTGTAGGTTCATGTTTCTTCAGTGGCTTAGGCAACATGACGAAACTGTAATTTGCATTTATATTCAGTAAAAACATGTAAAACACATCTGACTTGTTAAGTGCTATATAAACTGTCTGACCATGAATCATTTTGGTTTGGTAGAACCTATGTTTCTCATGTGGATGAATGCAAGTACCCATCATGTGGATGGAGAGAGGGGATGAAATGAAAGTCCTAGACCTAGCCATTTTTTTTTTGTAGTGTTAGAGGTGAACTAGTTCCTATCTAATTTTTAATTGTCGAGGCCTTCTACATAACAAAAATGGGGCATAGAGAAAGAGATTCCATCGAAAATGCAATAATATGAATTTCCACAACAAAAATTTCAAGAAATTTTAATTTCCACTACACAAGCAGCACAGGAACATGCATAGTGTGTGCCTAACATGCCTTGATATTCAATTTTCAAGGCTCCTCAAATCCTCTGTTACTCCTCCCTTCATAAAGGTTAAACCTTACATTTAACTAGAATAATCATGCATTAGCACTTCTATTGCTGCCTTAGACAGTTACACATTGAACCTGCAACATATGCTGTCTTGGACACTTTTTTACATACCAAAATCTTTGTGTCCTTTCCAATTCTGTGTACGATTTATTAGTTTTGACAATTATTTCATTTTGCTAATAATGTTATTTGATACTTTCATACATTGTCATGTTATTTTATGGAAATAATTGATCAATATTGCTGGGGAAATTTTAAAGTATAATTGCTGAGAATATCTGGTTGTTGGTTCTTAGATTTATTGTCTTTTTAACTGTTCAGGTCAATTGCCCACAATGTGTTCTCTGGGACCATCCCAAAGGAGCTTGGAAACCTGAAGGAGCTAACGATGCTGTAAGACAATAAAACACCTTATAGTGAAACATCAATTATTCTCTGAAAAAAGAGCATTGATCAAAAGTTTTGTCTTTTAAATGTAACCATGATGGTCTTGGCCATGCCCTAGAGTAGCACTGCGGCCCTTTATTATGATGGAAGTTAATTGCATCTCTAAATTGCATATCTGTTTTATCCATCCATCTCACATGATCAGCAGATTTTTATGTTTCACTTTTGTTCAAATCTTTTATTACCTTATAATTGACCCTCAAGACTGATCACATTGCAAATCTGATCATTGTTTCTATTGTTGTAAAGTTGACTGCATTACAATTTCATGAAATTGTGTTTTTTCTTTTTTTGATTGGTAAGTTATACACGTACCTGATGGGTTTTGAACCCATGACCTTATGCTCCACCTTGCTCTTATAATGGGATAAAGCCCCATTTGAGCTCTTCATTGTTGCCCTCATGAAGTTGTGTTTGGCTATAATATATGTCATTAGGTGAGGCGTGAAGGTGAAGAAGTTTTTCCTAGGTTATATGGGAATCACATATTTTAAAATGTGAGCTCCTTAGAGATTAATTTGGAAATAGGAAAAGGTTTGTTGCAACATATAGACAAGATTATCTGTTAAATATGGTTTTGGTGCACCACACTTCTTCAACAATGCTTTAAAGTATTTGATGTTTGGCAATTGTATTGTCAATTACGCCTACGCTTTTGATCATCCCCATGTATTCAAGGACTGAATACTCTTTTAATTTTAAATTTGCAAACAGTGTGGGATGAATGGATGGAAAGCAAAATTGTGTATTTAATTTAGTGGATGGAACAATAGGTTTAGGAAAACAAACTTAGTCAGGTCTAGGATGTAGTGAGATTTTATATGAAGAGAAGATATTGAATAATAGTTCTTGAGAAAGCTAAGACATGTATCAGTTTCACTATTGAAACATTACATTATTGGATTGCATTTCTTGATTAGTTTGGAAAAGGAGCCTGATTGCATAAGCCAAGAAAGTTCCTGTATTATCTTGTGCATAATTTTCAAATTGGTGCATTATCTTCCTGTGGTTGTTCACTGACTGTCAGGCACTTTATAATACAACCATTCTCTTTTTTGGTTGTTGCATATGTGGTTTGGCCATTTCTGATAGTTTATATCTCATGTGTTTTGTTTATTTTTATATCATCTGCTTTATCAAAATTTATGCTTCAAAGCCTTACATGTAGGAATGCAATAATTCCATGGTGCTTTTGTTGAATATTTGAATGCATTGTCTTCAACTAAAAGTTATCTATGTTAAGCTAAGATAAGAAGTTTAAATTAAAATAATTTAGGTATTCTTACCGATCAAAAAAAAAAAAATTTTAGGTATTCTTGTAGAAGAAGTTTTGCAGGACCATTTTTCTACACACACCCAAAAGAGTGACAATACCCTTGATTCCTTAGGTTCAGGCAGTCCTCGAAGTTGAAAGGTATTGTTGATCAATCTATGATGGCAATTGATGGACTATGTGAACTCCATATAATATTAAAGACATGGAATTGATAGTGTTATATCCATTATTATAACTTTTGTGTGAATTAATCTAAACCAACATCTTAAAGGAGTGTTTGGGTGTCCAACGAAAAATTATTTGGGTGTTTTGTTCTCCATGACATTTGAAGGCATATCATTACTTTATAGAATGAAGCCAATTTCAAATATATATATTTTTCATTATAGTAATAGAATTAGAAGAAATATTTCTTCATGAAATATCATATTAGCCTTAATTAACAGTTAAGATTAAAGAATCAATAACATATTTTAGATAATATGATTACATAAAAATGCTTTTTAAAACACAATGGATGTATGTGCTTATAGTGGGTTATTTAAATTTCCCTTAGCTTTCCTCTGCTGTATCATGATGCTTACATAAGATCAATCATTTTGGTATGTTGCAGATGTCAGCCAGATGGGATCGGGTTGAAGCATGCAGGCCTCTCATTGATGAAGCACCTGTATTTTATCCATCTCTTGAGGTATTTTCCTGTCAAGAAATAGAGATCTGATGTCATTTGGGTATTTTTATGTTAGAATTAGATCATTAATTTGTCTTTGGCTTGTAGTATTACTTTTTGTATTTAACTTCATGTGAACCTCTTTATTAGGATTTTGAAGATACACTTGGTTACATAGCAAAAATACGTCCAAAGGCTGAACCATATGGCATATGTCGGATTGTTCCTCCATCTTCCTGGATTCCACCCTGCCCTCTGAAAGAGAAAGATATATGGGAACATGCTAAATTTTCTACACGTATCCAGCTAGTTGACTTGCTTCAAAATAGGGAGCCCATGAGAAAGAAAAACAGAAGCCGGAAGCGAAAACGAAGGAAGCACTCTAGAATGGGAACAACCAGGAGAAGTGCCAATTGTAGTTCTGAAGCTAATGTTGCTTCTGAGACCAACGAGAAGTTTGGGTTTCAGTCAGGACCAAACTTCACACTTGGAGATTTCCAGAGATATGCTGATTATTTTAAGGAGTGCTACTTTGGAATGAAGAATGCTAAGGAGGACTTAAACTTAGTTGAAGCTGAACAGCAAAAAGGATGGGAACCCTCTGTGGAGGATATTGAGGGTGAGTACTGGCGGATTGTTGGCCTATTTGAATCCAATGCTTTTCAGATACTCTTTACAGTCTGGAAAGGTACTAAACTACAAATGTTGGCCTATTTGCTCAGGATAGATTCCTACTTTATTGAAGTTGAACCTGGAAAATTATACACTAAATTGAAGTTTTTCATCATTACAGAAAATATAATTTAACTCTGCATGATTTCAAAAGTTTGCCAAAATTTTATTTTACTGTCCCTATGTACTAGGTTTCACTGAATTCCAAATTTGTTTGACTTATTACACAAGAATTATTGTTTCCAAGAGTGTTGGGCAAGAGAAAAATCCTAACCTTCAAACCCGGTTGACCATCAACTTTTTTCTATAATCCAACTGTCCCAATAAGAAAATCACATTCCCTTAGTAAATCCTCCAATACACACTGGCTAAACACTTTATTTAACATCTGAATATTTGGAGCTCTCTATCCAAAAAGGAAAAAACTGGGCATCAATTAGAGAATTTTTTTTTTTTTTTTTTTGATAGGTAATAAAAATTTTATTGCATCAAAAAAGGAGAAATTGTCCTAGAACATAGGAAGTGTGCTAAGAACAACACTCGAAAAGAATTACAAAATACAATAATCTAGAAAATCAAAAATAGATGAAAAGGAAGTCAAGCCCAATGCATTTGACCATTCCATCAATGTGTGAATAATAAGCCATTTAAGCTCCAGCAAATTTCTTTCTTTTCCCTCAAACGATCTTGAGTTTCTCTCCCACCAAAAAAACCAAAACACACAATGAGGGATCGAGTTCCACAACTCCTTAATCTTCGACCTTCCTCTGCCAGTCCACCAACATGCTAACAAATCTCTAACATCTCTTGGCCTGACCCATTGAAGTCCAAATAGACTGAGAATAAAGTTCCAAAGATCCCAAGCAATTGAGCAATGTAACAAAAGATGAGAAGGGGATTCTCTACTGTTTTTGCACATACAACACCAATCCATAATGATCACCCGACGTCTTCTAAGGTTATCTGTGGTAAGAATGCGATCCAATGCAGCAATCCATACAAAAAATGCCACCCGACTAGGAACTTTTGGTTTCCAAATGCTCTTCCAAGGACCTACTACTGCATTCTGAGGTAACAAAGCTTTGTAAAAAGATTTTACTTGAAAAATCTTTGTTTGAGACCCACACCAGCAGACCTTATCCAGCCCATATCCCTTCACAGAGCTTGAATATAGTAAATCCAAGAACGAGGCTATCGACTCCTCCTCCCAATCTTGAATGGGGCGAATAAAATCCAACGCCCATGAAACCACTTCATTACGATATTGGAGATGCTTCTTAACCAAAGCCTCTTTATTCCGAGAAATGCAAAATAAGTCAGGATATACCTCTTTGAGACTAGTAGTCCCACACCATCTATCAATCCAGAAACGAACCATAGAACCATCTCCAATCTCAAAGCTCAAGAAACTAGAAACCGTGGCCCATTCTTTCCTTATATTTTTCCATAAACTAACGCCATTGGGACCAACAATCTCCCCAGAACTCCACCCTCCCTGCAGGCTGCCATACTTAGCTACAATAACCTGTCTTTATAAAGCCTCCCTTTCATTACCAAAACGCCATAACTATTTCCCCAATAATGTTTTGTTAAATATTCGCAAATTCCGAATCCCCAAGCCACCCAAGTTTACTGGTTGACAAACTTGATTCCAGTTGACCAAATGGAATTTCTTACACTCCCCCATTCCAACCCACAAGAAATCTCTCTGAATTTTATCAATTCGAGAGGCCACCGCCACAAGAATTGGGAAGAGTGACAAGAAATAAGTGGGTAAGCTTGACAAGGTGCTCTTGATCAAAGTGAGTCTTCCCCCCTTGGATAGGTACACACGCTTCCATCCTGCTAATTAACGTTCCGTCTTCTCCAAAATGGGATCCCAAATAGCTTTAGACTTAAATTTTGCACCAAGAGGAAGACCTAAATAATTCATAGGCAATTGAGCAATTTTACACCCCATGATTTCAGCCAAGCTGTCCAATTCTGACACAGGACCCATTGGAACCATCTCTGATTTACACAAGTTGATCTTCAGACCCGAAACAGCTTTAAACCATGTGAATAACAGCCGGATATGAAAGATATGGTTGGGATTGGCATCAGAAAAAATTCATGTGTCATCAGTAAATAATAAATGTGAAATGTGCAGCAATCTATTATCCAAAGAGCCCACCTGAAAACCAGACAGCAGACCCTCCTCAACAGCCCTTGTCATCATTCTACTCAATGCCTCTGTAATGAGAACAAAAAAAGGGGTGATAGTGGATCCCCTTGTCTAATCCCACGCGTACTACCAAAAAAACCTTCCGGACTTCCATTAATGAGAATGGAAAAGCAAACAGTGAAAATACAAAAGTGAATCCACTGCCTCCATTTCTCAGAGAAACCACATCTATCTAAGAGATATAATAGAAATTCCCAATTTATGTGGTCATAAGCCTTTTCCACATCCAACTTACATAAGACCCCAGGAACAGCAGCTTGTAACCTACTATCAATGCACTCATTTGCAATAAGAACCGAGTCTGAAATCTGACGACCTTGCACAAAAGCATTTTGAGTTAGAGATATGATACTACCCAAGACCGTACAAAAACGGTTAGCAAGAACTTTGACAACAATTTTGTAAATACTACCCACCAAGGCTATAGGCCTAAAGTCTCTCACCTCATTAGCATTAGCCTTCTTCGGAATAAGAGTGAGGAAAGTTGCATTAATGCTTCTCACAAGCGCACCTTCTGAGTAGAGTTCATGAAAAATAGCCATCAAATCATCTTTGATCACATTCCAACATGCATGGTAAAACGTCATGGGGAAGCCATCCGGACCTGGGGATTTGTCACCATTCATGTTTCGAACTACTATAGTAATCTCATCTTCTTCAAAAGGACGGTCCAGCCAAGCTGCCTCTTCAGGCTTAATAGGAGTAAAATCAAGGCCATCCAACTTGGGCCTATAACCAGTATCTTCCGTATAGAGGGACTGATAGAATTTAGATAGCTGGTTTTGATAGCCTCTTGGTTTGAAGACAGCTCACCATCAATATATAAGTGACGAATAGTATTGTTTCGTCTATTGGAATTAGCCACAATATGAAAAAACTTAGTGTTCTTGTCACCCTCCTTAAGCCATCTTGCCCGAGATTTTTGTCTGCAACTAATTTCTTCCAGAAGAGAATTCTTTTCCCAGTCTAGAATCAATTTAGCTTTCGCTGTCTTTTCTTCTTCAGATAAAGAACGGATCTCAGCATGAGTCTCTAACTCATGTAAGGAGTGTAAGATGTCTTGCTGCTGGTAAGCTAAATTCCCGAACTCTTGAGCGTTCCATTACTTCAAATCTACCTTTAACGCTTTCAACTTACTGGCCATGATATAACTCGAGAATCCCTCGAAGACATATGCTTCCCACCAGCTTCGGACCTTATCGACAAAACCCTCCACCTTAAGCCACATATTTTCGAATCTAAAAGGACGCTTTCCTCCAATTATCCGACCACAATTCAATAGAATAGGAAAATGATCTGACAATACTCGGGGAAGTCTCTGTTGAGTAACCAGCCCAAAGTGGTCTGCCCATTCAGTGGACGCTTTCATCATGTAGAGAACTAATTGTTTCAATCATTACTACTATTGATAGACAAGGGTACGGTTGGAAGAGGAAAGAATAGATGGCCTTCCAAGTCATTTGAAGTTTCAAAAGATGGAAAGGGACTTTGATTTGAACAAAGAGAGAGAATGTTTATCTTGCTTCTATGACTTACACCTATCTGCTGCCAGCTGCAAGTGCTCCCCTGATCAATTTTCGTGTCTTAAACATGCAACCCATTTTTGTTCATGTGAAATGGACAATAGATTTGTTCTTCTCTGCTACACTATAACTGAGTTAAATACCTTGGTTGCTGCATTGGAAGGAGGAGTGGATTCATTAAAAGTATGGGTACCAGGGGGCTCTGGATTGGTTTCTGCTAGTGAGAAGGCTGTCTGTGTAGCTAAGCTAGATATGGAAAATGACACATGTGAAATCAAGTATCTTGATCAAAGGGAAAATACATCTTGTTGCCAAGGAACTGAGGAGAAGTTGAACATAAATATGGCTTGCACTTTATATAGTCATGTTACTTCTGAAGTTATCCAGTCAGAGTCACAGCATGGATCATTTAGTTTAGGCACATCTCACATCAGTATAGATAGTCATAATGCTATTGTAAATGATGAAGCTTTAGTCGGGAACAAGGAAGGTAAGGTGGAGCAGGATTGCTGTTTTGATTTGAATCTCAACGTTATGCGTGATGAACATGAACGTGGGCTGCTACTTATATCTGATAGCTTTAATAGCAAGAGTATCACAAATGTGGAGGAGACATTTATGTCAAACTATAAACAAAAAAATGTTCATAGTTCAGATACAGAAAGGGAACCACGTTTAATGCAACAAGATAGTGACCATGATTTATCAGTTTCACTTTCGCATGTCCTTTTAAATAAAGATTTTCCTTCATGTTCAAGAGATGTTGGGCATACCTTTTCAAGAGACAGTAACAAGTTGTTTGGGGTTGATCTTTTGTTTCCGCGTCCCCATTCTAAAGTGCCATTGGATAGCTTGTTGGAAATAGAATTTGTGGATACCTCAGATGTAAAGATAGCCATGAAGGACCAAAGCTGTCCAATACAAAAGTTGGATCCTTGTGTCGAGCCTATGAATTTTGGGACTGTCATGTTTGGAAAGCTTTGGTGCAGTAAGTAGGCTATATTTCCAAAAAGGTAAGAAGCATATTTGCATGGATCTTGTAAAACACCTTTTATTTGTTAATTTATTTAAAGGAGGAGTCCGTTGATTTTTTTTTCTCAATTTGGGTTAACTTGTGCAGGATTTCGAAGCCGTGTTAAGTTCTTTAGCGTGGTGAATCCAACAAAAATTTCGACTTACATATCAGAAGTTCTTGATGCTGGCCTTCTTGGGCCTCTGTTTAAGGTGGATATTTTCTCCCTTTCATTCTGTTTTATATATGTTATGTCGGTTTAGTAGGGGTTAGTTTGATGGTGAGTCAACATGGGAGTATATTCACCTATTTGGTTTCCTGCAAAGAAGTCATAGTTCTCCTCCCTCTTAATCTCTTCGCTATGTACATGGCACCAGATTTGGGTGGGTTCACATGTCTATGAAATCAGAGCTCCCATCATAAGCTTAGAATTGTTTAATTGAGCCATGTTACACTTGCCCTGGGCCTAGATTAACTTTAGACAGTTTTGTTCCAAGCTTGACTAATCTGGATGGATGTGCTACTGTGGTAGTTAGTTTGGCTTGTTTCTTTCAGCCAAACCTGAAATCATGGTTTGCTCTTCTTGTCTTGATCAGATTGATCAATGTGAAAATTAAATAGAAAAAAATGAAAAAGAAAAAGAAAAAAACCAATGACTTCAATCTGAGAATGACATATGCTCTTTTAAGGTGTGAGAACTATGTTTTCCTATTCTAGCGCCGGCCCTGGGGGTGGGGGGGTGTTACATATACTAATGAAAATCTAATAACAATTTATATTGGAACATACTTTAAAGTAATGAGTAAACTCTGTTACAACCACAATAAAGGTTTGTAATTTACTATTAGTTCTTTTAGCTGTATATGTATTTACCTCTCGTTTTTAAATGAATTACCAGGTTACTTTAGAAGAATCTCCGAAGTGAGACTTTCACAAATGTCTCAGCAGATAAGTGCTGGGAAATGGTGTTACAGAGACTAAACCAAGTAATCATAAGTCAGAGAAGTCTAGGAGAACAAGAACTGCCACCTTTGCAAAGTGTTAATGGACTTGACATGTTTGGGTTTCTCTCTTCACCCAGTATTCAGGTAATGCTACCTTCATGCATCCTTAACTGCATTTATTTTTGACTTCATATGAGGACAAAATGTATACTTTAGATACTTCAAATTTGGAATAAATTTGATTTTGGTCCTTCAAATTTAAAAAGCTCGGATTTGGTCCCTAAAATTTCAAAAAGGGATCAATTTTGTCCCTCTGTCTATGGGGACGGTTCGATTTTGGTCCTTTAAATATGAATTTGTTCAAGTTTGGCTCCTTAAATACGTGATTGGTTCGATTTGGTCCTAAAAAATGGGGTTGAGTTGAACTAGGGTGATGCAGGAATTGGTTTGATTTGTATTTACTTATTTTTTGTATTTTATTTAAGTCATTGTAGTTAATTAGGTATCTTATTAATTTCCTGGAGTCAAGGTTATTTTTTTAATTCAATAATTGGGATTTCTCAAGTCAACTAGCAGTCTTAGGGTTTAGTTTAAGTAATCTTTATAAGTATGCTATTGTACTCAGAGAAGATGGAATTTTTCCAATAGTCTGACTTTAGCTAACCCTAGGTGCTAACTCTTAGGTTTTCTATCTTGCCTGCAAAACCTGTATTTCTCCCAAATTTGCTTGAAACTTATCTAAGTGATGATGCATTAACAAAAAAATGCTTCTTCTTCTTTTTTTTGGTGTGTGCATGTGTGTGTTTTTCTTAAAATATTTTTTTGACTTTGTCGAGAATCCAAGTTTGAATTGACTTGTAAAAACTTAGATCTATGGCCCCAAAAGAAGCATCTAAAGGATGAAAAATATAACCTGGAAGTTTTAATTGTTGTTTGGCTTGTTTGATAGTGACTCTTGCAAGCATGAATGTCTTGCTTGCGCGCGCGCACACACACTTGCAAATGTGTACACCCTCTGATTTATCTATTTTTTTGTTTGTTTATTTTTCCATAGGTGCATGCGCATGCAGATGCAGATGTATATATTGATACCCATCATGCTGTGCATGTGCATGTACTTTTAACTTATGAATTTTGTATTCTGGTTCTGACTAAATTGCTCTCAGGTTATTGAGGCTCTTGATCCCAATCATCAATGCGAGGAGCACTGGAATCACAGGCACATAGGACCTGTAACTTTGGACAATATTAGTGATGTCAATAAGTACTCATTTGGATTGAGTTGCTCTATAGGAGACACACAAGGAAAGGATTTTGGTATTAGTTTGACAAAGAAGAACCAGGATAATCCATCTGAAGGACAAGGTAACCATTCAATTGACGAAGAGGTACTTCGAGGACTGTTAAAGAAGGCAAGTCCAGAAGAGTTGAGAATAATGCATAGGATCTTCTGCAGTGAGTCACAAAGTTCCCAATGGAGAGTGGCATTCACATCATTGATAGAGGATATCCAGAAATCCTGTAGATAAAATAAGGAAAAGAAATAGGTCCCCATCATTCTTTTTCATCCAAGCTAGCCTCTTATTCCATTTATTCAGATAGGCCTATTCTTTCACAGCTGATCCATAAAACAGGAAGAGATATCCTGGGTGTGAGTTGTGCACAAATATTTGCAACGTGGCCACTCATGACCTAGACATAGAGTCTTGATTCGATTATACTGATCTCAATAAACAGTTGCAGTTAACTTATCAAAAAAAAATGCAGTTAAAGCTGCTTGTATATTAGAAAATTTTACTAACCATTCTGAAAAACACAACCATTTTCAGTTTTACAGTGAATGTTGATACGGTTTAGGTTTACTTGTCTTATTGTCTTCTTATTGCCATTAGTTCTATGGAGTTTTCATTTACAATTGATTATATCTTCTTCTTTTTTATTGGTAAGTTACACACATGCCCAATGGGTCTTGAATCCACGACTCCCACCTAGAGTTGACCTTTTCATATGAGGAAAACATTTGACTGCCTATAATTTGAGAAAGAGAGCAATCATATTTGTAGACTGGTGTTGTATGTATAAGTTCAATGGCAAGTCAGTGGCTCATCATTCCTATATGTTACTCTATCTACTAGGGGTTACTTGGGTTATGCCCCACTCTGTCCTTGCTATGTTGGAGTCTTGGAGAGGTACTGTGGGCAGATTTAGAGGTGTGCTTGTCTAGGGGCTGGCTCCTTCATGCCTTATGCGATGCATTTGAAAAAAGAGGAATAGACGTATTTTGAAGGCAAGGAGTTTTCTTTGATGAAATTTTGCATTGCCTATATATATTTATTTGGATATGCGTTACCTATAAATATTTATTTGGATAAATTATACTGACATCCTTGATGTTTGATGAAACTAGACTCGCTATATCCTTATTTTTAACAAATGACATTTCCGTTCCAAAATTTCCAAAATAATTTACACTCGGCTCCAAAAATGTAAATTAAATGGAGCTTAGTGTTAAATTATTTTGGAGCGGAATATCAGTTATTTTGGTCATTTTGGAGCGAAATGTCAGTTATTTTGATCATTTTGGGAGCATAGTGTTTTTCTTAAAAATAGGGTGTATTAAGTGTAATTTCACTATAAACTTGGGGGTGTCAATGTAATTTACTCTAGTTATATTATAGGGTCTTTGTATAATGATAAAGATGTTTTAGATTGAAAATGAATGAAATAAGAAAGATGCATAGGTTCCACTAAGGATGCTTCTGAAACTGAATGTTGTTAAGGTAAAATGGCACCAAATTAAAAATTTGAACATCACTAATCTTATCATTTCCAGTAGGGAAGTCCCTACTCTTCCATTTGTTGTTTGGAGTTAGTGTTTTGTACTCTTAGCTTAGTAATAAATACATTTGTTTCATTTACCAGTTTTCTGTCTCCACTTTCAGTAGTTCAACCATTTATAGATGATTTCTTCTCATGGAGATTTCAAGTCCTCTGTCTGTCTCTCTCTACCGTGACACTGAGCAAAATTTCGTTTACTTTAAGAGCAAGCGCAATTGTTGCCTATATGGGATTATGAATGACAAGCCAAAAGTTAAAGGAAGTACACCCGCAATATTTTTTTTTATTAATCTCAATTTAGATTGGAGAGTGGACGCCATATTATAGCATTAAAACCAAATGATGTGAAATTCAGCAAAATATGAAAAATAGAAAGAGTGTCAAACCCACCGAACCTAGCTGAACTTATAGTTTGCCATCAATCAGCTCAAAGTCTGGCCGATTGAAAATGAGGATTAGGATTAATCTCCACTAATTAATGGACTCCATAACTATTGTTACTCACATTGAGTTTTAGAAAATTGAAGGCAGAAAACAAAGGCATGGAATTAAACAAACAATTAGTCATGTATAGCTAAGATTATAGAAATGAGATAAACTGAAAAAACAAAAAGCGAATGAGAAAAAGAAGAACAATCTGTTGTATTCTTGTATGTATTGTATAGCTGCATGGAGTTATTACAAAATTCATCTCAAGGAATTAATACAGAACTTCATGTACAGCACCCCTCATTGAAATACATGAAAACTAACAAGGCTTCTGTTCTCTAATCTTGATCATACATATGGTCTTCTTCTCAATTTGGAAAAGATCAAGATTAATCCTTGGTATGATTAACAAAACAAAGAATCACAAAAAACAAAACCCCCCCCATGAAAGAAAGACTCAATCTTGATGAATGTTGAATGCCAAACCGGCACTTAAAACAATATTCAAGAACACAATCGAAAACTCACTGGACCACAAGCACAAGCGCGCAGCATGAGAATAAGCATGATAATGATAATGATCATGATCATGATCATGGTCATGTGATGATGTTGTTGAGCCAGCTTCTGCAAAGGGTGGTGCAGGTGGTATATCTTGCAACTGCGGCGGCGGAGGAGGAATGGGCAATGCTACGTTGAGGCTATCTTCGTCGCCGTAAATGTTGTAGTCAAGAAGGGTTGCAATGCCGTGAACGGTGACGGCGTTGGTTGTGTAGACGTCGGGTTGGGTGATGGGAGAGTCGTCGAGGGTGAAGTTGGAGGTGGAGGTGTTGGTGATGAGGATGGTCTTGGCAGTGAGGAGAGTGGGGAGGCGAGTGTTGGTGTTGAGGAGTTGGAGGTCTGAGAAAGTGAGGCGTTGAGGGATAATGTGGTAAGGTAAGATGAATGGGTCCATGCCCATGTCCATTCCCATGTTGAGGGACTCACCGTTGCGGTCGCCTTGTGGGATGAAGAGTGTGGCGCTGAGTGGGAGTGTTAGTGGGTTGATCATTGAGATTATGTTCGCCCAGTTGGTGAAGTCGCTTGCGCCTATTAATGCCTCGATTATGTTGGTCAGTTCTTGAGAAGGTAGTGATGCTGGTGGTGGCGGTGGTGGTGAAGGAGAGGGTGGAGGAGGAGATGGGGGTGGTGGCAATGGCGGCGGAGGTGATGGAGATGGTGGAGGAGGTGATTGTGACGGTGGTGGTGACAGAGATGGGGTTGGAGTTGGGGTTGGTGCAGAGGCTGAAGTAAGGGTGATGGTGAGTAGTAGTATAGAGAGGAGAAATGGGAAGTTGGCCATGGAGAGTGTTTCTTGAATTCTTTCTTTCTTTCTTTCTTTCTTGTGGGTTAAGTCAGTGGAAATTATGCAGAGAAGAAAATGGGTGTTTCTATGGATGATATTTATGAACACCCAAATAAGTGTAAGGTAAACAAATACAATTCGAGAGTGAGTTCTTTTCTTGTTTTCTTTGCTTTTCTGTTTCTAGCTTCTATGAAAGATCCATATATATATATATATGACTCTTACTTCACTTCCTAACTGACTTTTGTTCCTAACTCTTCCCGCCAATATTACTTTAAAGGGTGGGGGACTGGGGTAATATAGGGATTACTCGTTGCTAACATCAATATAAAATAAAGGAAATTTTAGAAGAACTATAATATTTTACATTTTCATTAATAATGTGCATTTTCAAATAATTTTTCTTCAAGAGATAAAGAAAGTTGTGAAATAGCATTTATTCCATGATCCTCCAATTGAAGAAGTGATCTTGTGTATTCCACCCGCCTTTAGATAAATGATTATGTTAAAGAAAAAATAAAAGCAAAAGAAAGGTCTAATAAATTTTCAATTGAATCACTTGATTAATAAAAACCAGTATTTACTTTCTACATTTTCACTAAACACGTGAGACTTTGGCAATTTGTTATTTGAGATCCAAAGTTAAAAAATTTAGGTTTTGGGATTTTGGTGGTGTTGTATGAGCCTCTGAGGTAGTATTTAATGTTACGGTTATATATAACATCACTCTTATATGGGAGTGATCTCACACTTATAAGGTCTATCTCATATGAGAAGGATGTTGTAATAATCGTTACATAAAATATTTTTTCGTTGTCAGGATCCACCTAAAGAATTGTTTGGATTTATTTTGTTGCTTTTTGTTTGGTGTTTTTTTGGTTCAATAGCAACACTAATTGTTTTTAAGTTAGAAGAAAAATTGATATATGTTGAATACTAAATATGACTATTATTTGATTAGTAGAATATAGGAAAGCCTACAAAATTTCAAAAACTAATATAGGTGAACATAATAAAATTAGGTGTATTTTTTCCACAATTATTATTATTATTTTTTAATTTTAGTATATTTCAATTAGTTAAATTTTGTTATTCATGCTTTTGCCCCAACAAATAAAATCTTGGTAAGGATTCATGGTAATTAATAAAAAAAGGACCAAACATATTAATATTCATTGGATCATTTAGAGGGCCTTTTTTCTTTGCTGCTATATACACTAAAAAAATTATTCTTCCATCCACGAGAGGCAAAGAAGATTGCCAAAAATAAAAAGAAGAAAAAACGCTGCTGTTAAAGTTACCACTTTATAGGTTTAGCACAATAGAATGTTTTTACAGTATATAAAACATCAAACTCATACTGCTATGTTTTTATAAAACATCAAACTTTAAAATTCACATTGGGACCTCCTTTAATAGATTGGAACTTGAAGGGAAATTTTTTAAAAGAAAGACTCAAAGAAAACAGAAGGGTAATCCAAAATTATCAACATGGGGACATCACCCTGAAAGCTAACTAGTAAATCATTTAAGTTATACTTCATTTGCTTAACTCTGCCATCACCACTTTCGTCAAAAGCCAATTTGTTATGCATTAGCAAGCATATCTCTTAATCTGAACAGCATCGGTTCCTGATAAGCACCTGAACCTTAACTCTGTTACCTAATTGCATAGTATGGAGTGAAGCATAGAGAATTTTCCATTTTTTGTAGCCAGTATTTGAGAACTAAAAATTCCAATAACAGAGGCATTATCTCCAAATTTGCACAAGGCACTCAGCAAAAGTAACACTCCTAATTCTCTGCTCAAAATCCCAAACCTGTGGAGCCAATACAGTTGAGCAAGGCATGTCCACCCTATACCTGTGACTGATATCCAATATTTTATCCTAATTTCAAATTCCATGCCGTGTCCATGCTTCCTAGATTGACACAAATAATAGTTGAGGGACCAAATTGAACTTTACTCAATAATTGGATGACCAAATTAGTAATTTGACCAATGAAGATTAGTACAAGACCAGCAATAAATGCTCTTCTTCTTCTTCTTTTCCTTTTTAGGCCCCCTAGGGCATCCAAAAGCATGCCTAGGCATCGCC
This sequence comes from Fagus sylvatica, assembly GCA_907173295.1. Classification (NCBI taxonomy): domain Eukaryota; kingdom Viridiplantae; phylum Streptophyta; class Magnoliopsida; order Fagales; family Fagaceae; genus Fagus; species Fagus sylvatica. The sequence continues at coordinate 26,415,196 of OU015767.1, read as the reverse complement.
GCTTTACTTTTCCAACAATATGTGACCCTCACTAAGCTTCAGGCTTAAACATTGCCTATGCTCGCTTTTAGTAACACAATGAAAAAGAACCAGCTAAAGAGTGAAAAACAACTGTGTGCCAGAAGGATCTACCACAGCAGTTGTTGTCAAGGAGAAGTATTTCCGTATCAGAGCATGATGCCAGTGGCATTCTCAGACCATGATTTATGTCAATGACATTGTGATCAACTGATGATGCCCTGGAAATTCAATTACTGTGAATTTGTTGTGAAGGTGTTGATATCAAAGCGGATCTTCATTATCACACAAAGTTCAAGATTTTGTGAAGCTAGACAACATGGACACATCAACTTATCTATGTATCACTCATTTCACCGAACATCTCTTATATGGCGTTAGTTAATTATTTTATTTTGATACGTAATTATATGGTGCTAGTTATTAGCCTATTCACCACACCAGGAGAAAGGGACCTCAAGTCTGCCTCAGCTAGGCAATACCATGGCCTATACAAGGTTCATTAGATGACTGCATGGATATGCAGGCTTGCCTTACAGATCAACATTCCACATAACAATTATAATGCATGGAGTAATCTTTAATCTTGCGAATGGTGCAAAGAACCCATTGTCGGGTTTAAGTGTATAGGAAAAGTTTCAATCTATGTTCAAGAATTTGATCAAGCTTTTATGGCACAACAAACCAACTTCTGCAATTAGCCTTTATATGTAGGGCCAATTAGCTTATATTGTGATAGTGAAGATGTCATCATTACTACCAACAACCATGTGAGATGTGACAATGCAAAACACATAGTACACTTCATTTCCTTTCCAATATACATATATATTTCTCATACGTCTTTTCCTTTCCAATATATTAGTTTGATCCCTACTTTTAAGGTATCCTAAATTGATCTACCTCACTCTAAAAATTTCTAGTTGGTGTCTTCTCTTTGTTATCTTTCTCAAGCACAGCCAATTTCAAAAAATGCAGGAAAAGATTGTAGATAGTATGAATTTGACCCTTGAAATTTCAGTGAACGCAATTGCCCACTATCACATAAACTTGGCTCCATCGTGATCACTTTGTATAAAAGTAGCATGGACACTCCCACTATGGTTAGACAATTATCAGACACCAAGATCCCAAAAACACTTATAAAATCAGTCTGATATATTCAGGCTGTTTCAATAATTTTATATATAATTTTTAATTCAGCGACTTAATTAACACTCACGTGAAATCAGAGTCAACACCTCTGATATGTAACTGTTTATCAAGTCCTACACTTCAAATGATACATCCAAACCATATTTAAAACAGATTAAGTATATCGGAAGCCACAATAGACATGGCATTAGTGTAAAATAGTTTTAAGGCAAATTTGAACAAATAACAGGGTACAATTGAATTGAAATTCTTACCAAATGGTCAAGATTAGAAATCGTGCTTGACTGAGCCACCCGTTTGATTTCTTCAATGTTACCTTCTGAATAAGCAGAAAGAAGCTTACTAGCACAACGGCCATGGTCATTTCCCAAGAAAACATCAATCCTACAAAGGGTCAAAATCAGGGAGTCCGATCAGAAAAAAGCTTTGGAGGGTTTCAAACAAATTCTAGGTGGTGAAGCCTAGGATTTGTCAAGTTCTTCTTTTCTTTTCCCTTATTTCTATTTTCCATCCTTTGTCCTACATCATGTTTTCTAGTGGAAATTCATGTAAAAAAAAAAGAAATGGATTTGATTAAACAGAACATTACAAGAAGATTACACTTAGTTCCATGAGTTATATGTTATGTAACAAGTTTTTGGTGCAAAAGGACTGTCGAACTAGAGTACTTGAGAGCAATAATTGATAATAGATAGTGGAGTGATGTTGATCTAATGTGAATAAAACAATTAGTTGAGTGATGTTATTAATGTATTAATGTGCATGTTGAAGGGGGGGGGGGGGGGGAGAGAGAGAGAGAGGAGAGAGAGAGAGAGAGAGAGAGAACAAAACAGACCAAATTAAAATATTCCACTATTTTTGGGTGCCCTGAAGTATTCCCATGTCCGTAAAAATTGAAAGCTAATAAATATCTATATTACTGAAGGAAGTAGTTGCTGCAAGAAAAGGTATACTTACTGAGCACAGTCATTATAGCACTTCTCTGCTTGCTTGAAGTCATGTGCATAGAGGTAAACAATAATAGCGCTAAGATATGCCTGAATCCAACAAAGGTATATCAAGGATGATTTCCATGCAAAAAGACTTTTTGAACATGACAAGATAAACAATAAAATGCAGAGGCTAACTCTGCAAGAAAATATAATTTGCCTCGTTTTTGCTAAGTAATAGAGGAACAACAATAAATTCATAATTCAATTGGTTCCAAGTATAGTACAATTGTACCAAAAAGCCTGATAGATAGTCTTGTTATTTTATTTTAACATTTACATACCAGATGACATGGCAACAGGATTTGAAGGGTGAGAGAGGATAACTTTAAATGTACAGAAGGAATGCATAGCAGACCCTGCTTAAATGGAGCCCTAAGGCATATGCATGCGCAACATTCCTAGGAACATACATTTTCTAAGTGAAATTAGCAAAGGAGTTCAGTTGCAACACACTCCTTCAATTAAAAGTATCAATCGGGAGTTAATTATATAAAAAGAATGAAATTAGTAAGAAAAGGAAGAAAAAAGTTATCATAACCAATCAACAGAAGAAAATCACTGGACACATAATTTAGAATAGAACACCAAAACAGAATTTTTAGACCTCGCATTGGCTATTGATAGCATTGCAATTATCAGTTGCTAAGCCCCATCTCAAGAGGAAAGTTGCAGCATCCGTATACCTGCAGGTAATGAAAGCAGTAATTAATACTAACCTTTAAAAGATAAAGTGAATCAATAAGCAAAATAATGCCCAAAGAAATTGATTTAAATCGTAAAGTAACATCTTAGTAATAATGCCTGTGCATGCTGGCAACAGTAAAACTAACACAACCAGGTGATGTCTAAATACAAGACAAAGGGTTTCTTAATATGCCTGACAAATTATTACATGAGCTGGACAGCTGGCGTGCAATTACTGTAAATGATGCTACAAGCTAATGTCAAAATATGACAAGAATAAGAAGTATTGGACATGTAAATTTGTACATTGAAATTGTATATCAGTACTATCCAAACTTACTTCTCATCCTCTTCGAGAATAGAACCAGCTTCAATGTAAAGTTGAATAGCTTCATCAGGCACATCATCTTCAAGAGCAATGTAATAGAAAGTAATAATACTTCAGTTGATTTGCCAAAGACATTCCAAATAGAATGGTCAAACATAGGAAGAAAAAGGGAGGAAAAAAACATGGACATGAGGCTGTAAGCTCAGCTCTATCATTCTATGCCATATGGAGAAATGAAGTAGAAGAACAAAAGGGCAAATGAATACACACAAGAACAGACACACATGCACAGAGGCATGCATATCCACACAACTATAATACAAGTCCGTCTCCATTTTCATAGGAAATTGAACATTAAGGAACACATGAAATTGCAAAGATATATTTTTTTTATAAGTAAATAATTCATTGATGAAAAAAAAAAAAAAAAAAAATTCAAAACTAGTGCCAACCCAAGGAATCTAGAAAATATAGTAGGCCCTCTACGGAGAAAGAAGAAGACGTTGAAGTCCAATCATATAAGAACTTCACAATCACATATTTCAGCTTCGCCAAATTCAGTTCTAGCCCTTCAAAACACCGAGCATTGAGAAATGAAATTCCTTGTCAAGTTAGTAATGGTGGCCTCGAAAATTCGATGGCCATTGAATGGCTCATTATTTCATAACATTTAAGGTACAAAACCATCATCAAAATCAACCCATCAATGTAATTGGAATGACGGTGAGGATCTATGTTACGATTTCATAAAACTAATCCATCTCTATCCAATCTTGGATTTAAACAGCAAGACATAAAACATATATAAAAATATATATTTACCGGGCGGCCTTTGCAAGAGCATCGGAAGCGAGTTGTGTTCGCCCGCAGACAATGTACAGCTCACAAGCTTTTCTATAGAAATCAGCAACTTCAGTCCAATTACTTAATTCCTTAGCTAAAGCAGCAGCAGACTCCATATGCTTAGCAGCATCCCAAGGTCTTTATTTCCATTTTTTGTAAAGGACTTAACTTTTTACAACTACCACTTTATTAAATCACATACAAATCAAAATCAAATCAAATACTACAATTCATAAAGGATACGAAGAAAGCACTCCTTGGCGTTGGGAAGCCTTTTCAAACGCTCATTTCGCTTTCTCATAGTCCTTGGCATCCCTAAACCCAATAGCTAAAACAAAAATGTAGAATTCATGAACAACAAATTGGATTTGGGATTGAACATGTATTTGTAATTTTGTATTCATACCAGCCTGCTCGTATAATTCAGTAATTTTTCTCCAATCAGCACTCCATCTTGCAAGATGGAGTGCTGATTGGAGAAAAATTGGTATGAATACAAAATTACAAATACATGTTCAATCCCAAATCCAATTTGTTGTTCATGAATTCTACATTTTTGTTTTAGCTATTGGGTTTAGGGATGCCAAGTACTATGAGAAAGCGAAATCATCCATCTTGTAAGACAGAGTTGGAATCATCAATGATGAAGAAAAATGTTGCGAAAGAAATACACACAGTTCATCGGCGATCAACTTGGCGGGATCGGAAGCGGACATGGCAGAGCTCGTGGTTTTAGACCCAAATTCCTTGGTAAATCACTCACAATCTCCAGGCTGTGTTTACTTTTAGGGCTCTGCTACTTTCACACGTAAGGAAAAATGGGTGTTTGGTTATAGGGATAGTGGAAATTGGAATAACAAACTGGGAATAAGGTGTTTGTCTTCCGTGGTGGTGTGAAAGTTACTGAGAAACATTTCCCTTTTTAAAATGCTACTACTAAATTTTGCAAATTTTAATTCCACGATACTTTTAATTTCTTATAAAATTGCAACAGATACATAAAATATTTCTTTGTATAAAGCACAAAAGTACTTCTTAATCTCATATTCCACTAAATTACGTAACTATATATTTTAATTAACTCACCCAGATCTCTATGAGCTACCTTTGAGATTATACGTTATAACAAATAACTAAAATCAATTCACATGAAATTATGAGGGATAGCTCAATTGATCCGACCTTGCGTCTACTGTGGCACACGTGGCTAATAGGGTATTACGTGTCCCTTTGAAATTAGTCGAGGTGTGCGTAAATTGGCCCGGACACCCAGAGTCTTAATATAATAATGATGTGTATTTTTATCATCTCACATAATATTCAATTCATGGTGAGATCCATCATTCATGTGAGAGAAGAGAGTATCACGTCATTGTACTCCGAGAGTACTAAATAATTTTCCATTATAATGAGTAATGATTTAATAGTCCAAAAATATTATAGCAATGTGCTAATACTTATTAGCAGGAATATAGCAATGTGCATCATTAGACTCATTTAGCAAAAAAATGTGCATCATTAGACTGAGTTTACTTTCAAACTAGTTTTAGTACATTTATTCCAACCCACTACACGACTATTCCAATTATCATTCACATATCCATTTATCATATAACCTATTAAATAAGTCATAAGATTTGTTTAAACAATTTAAAAAATCATGTGATTTAATACATATAAAAGATTTTATTAATTGTGACATAAAAAACCATTCAAAACCAGTTTTGAGAAAACCTTGTCCATTGTGATTCTATCTCTAACTATAATCTAGGATTACCTAATAATTTTTCATTATAATGAGTAAGGGCACGTTTGGTATACTATAATAGGTTTTATAATGTAATATATATTCATAGGAATAGCTATTCCTTAACCCATCTCTCCATTTTTTTCCCTCTCTCTCTCTATATATATATAGATCCAAGTCTCTATTTTATTTTTTAAAACCTCTCTCTCTCTCTCTCTCTCTCTCTCTCTCTCTCTATATATATATATATATATATATATATATATATATATATATACCCTAAGTCTTTAAAATTTTTTTTTTGCCTCTCTCTTTATATATAACATTCAAAATCCAAGTCTCCAAAATATTTTAAAGTTATTAATATTCGTATAATAAGCAATACTCGTATATTAATCATGTTGTAGTTAAATATAGAATACTGATTCAAGATTATATTCATATGTTGTCACTAAACAGATGAATGACGATAGTTATTACATTACAACTTCTTTTATCCCTTATAATACTGATCATCATTACAATGTACCAAACTTACCATTAATCATATATATAACAATCAAAACCCAACTCTCCAATTTTTTCCCTCTCTCTATATAGACCCAAGTCTCTATTTTATTTTTTAAAATCTCTATCTCTCTCTAATATATATAACATTCAAAATCCAAGTCTCAAAAATATTTTAAAATTATTAATATTCGTATAATAAGCAATACTCATATTAATCATGTTGCTCTTTTCAAGGTCTAATGTTCAACACCTCTTAGATGCAAATAATTTCTTGGAGCCACACCCCTAGTGAAAAGCCAACAATTTATCCTAATCTGTGTAGGGAAACTTTTGAGGGTGTGGTGCACGGATCCCATGAGATTAGTCGAGGTGGGTGCAAGTTAGTCCAGACACCCAAGGTTAAAAAAAAAATGTTGTAGTCAAATATAAAATACTGATTCAATGTTATATTCATGTATTGTCACAAAAACAAATGAATGATAATAGTTATTACATTACAACTTATTTTATTCTATGTAATACCGATTACTATTACAGTGTAATAACCACCATTAATCATATTACTTATCAAATAAATCATATAATTTATTTAAATAAGTTTTTTTTTTTTAATTTATTTTTTATAGAATTTATTTTAAATATATATAATAAAGGAGTAATGTGAATTAATACATGTGAAGTATCTTATTAACCGCGACATAAGAAAAAGCTCGTCCATTGCGATTCTATCTCTAAGGGCTTGTTTGGTACGTGTTTTCGTTTTTTGTTTTGGTTTCGTGATTTTTTACTTTATTGAAGTTGGAACTTTAATCCTGATTTGAATTCAAGATTGTAAAAAAAATTCTGTTTGGTACGTAGTTTTGGTTTCAGAACTGAAATCACAATTTTAAAAAAAAATTGTGTTTGGTACATAGTTTTGGTTTCTAGACTTAAATTTTATTATTATTATATTATTATTATTATTATTTTTTTCTTTCCCCTTTTTTCCCCCACCACCCACGTACCCCCCTCCCTCCCTTTCTTTTTATTTTTCCCCCACCAGGCACCAGACATATCCCCCCTCTCCCATTTCTGTCTTTTTCTTCTTCCCTCTCTGATCGGTGCTGGTGCACAGCCAAGGAACGGTACCGCGTGCTCCTCTCCGACTCGAACTCCTTCATCTCTTCCTTCACCTTCCTCTCCGCCTCTCCACGAAACTGTGATGCTCTCACGCTCTCACGGCTTGTTGACGGAGATCCACGGTGTCGTCGATGAGTCCGACTCAGTGAAGCAGCGGGTTTTGGCTACGACTCGAAGCTTCCGGGTCGTTGTGGGCTTGGTGCGGTCGGGTTGACCCGATGGAGTCGAAGCCATGGAAAAATGAATTTGGCCGTGAAATGCCGTGAAATGGCCGTGAATTTGGCCGTCAGAGAGAACACTTAAGATTATTTTTTGCATTTCTGTTTGTTTTTGTTTTGTTGGGTATTTTTTTGTTTGTCTTCTACGGTGAAGTGGCCGTGAAATGGCCGAGAGGAGAGAGAGAGAGGCAGAGAAGCAGTGGAGGAGAGAGAGAGAAAACGGGAGAAATGAATTTGGTGGGCCCAGCAACGGTAAAAAATGGGACCCACAAAAAAATTGAGTCCGGATTTGAATCCGGCTTGGATTCAAAAACAGCTGAAGGGGTGAACTCAAATTTGCTATGGGACCCACATAAAATTCAAGTTGGGATTTGAATCCTCATTTAAATCCTTTGTACCAAACATGATTTTTTGCCGTGGGACCCACAATTTTCTGGATTTGAATCCAGAATCACGGATTTAGTTGCGTGTACCAAACACCATCTAAGAGGCTGTTAGGTACGCATAACTCAAACTGTGATTCAGTGATTTGAATCCAAAATCACTGGGTCCCACACAAAAAAATCTTGTTTGGTATACCATATTTAACTTCATTCTGAAAAACTAACTCAAATTCAAAGTGAGTCCTATACCAAATTCAAAAACAACTAATCGGGTGTTTTGGAATTCACTGTGGAACTCAAATTTGGACTCAACCCAAAATTTATTACCGTTATTGGGCCCTACATTCACTACCTTCTCCCTTGTTCTCTCTCTCTTCCATTATTCGAAGTTCTAGTGTTCTCTCTCTCCTCCATTAATCCCTCACCCCTCTCTCAGCTAACTCTTATGCTTCTCTCTCTCTTCCATTACTCCTCTTCATTCTTCACCCATCTGCTCTAAAAAAATGCCTACTGCTAATTAAATCTCCACAAACCCACAAAATCACCACAATCACAATCCACAAATTTTCAAATCCACAAACCCACAAAATCACCATAATCAAGAACAACCACTGGCTATAAGCATCTTTTTTTCTCATCCTCCGACTTTAAAATAGCTCTTCTTCTATAAATCCTATCATACTGTGCCACAGAATCTGTAAAATAAGATAAAATAAATAACAATCACTTGAATTGGAAAAAGAAAATAAAATCAAACTCAGTCTACTTAACCTTTACAGAGTCAATAAAACAACTACAAGGCTAGAAAACCAACAACCTTTTGAACCCGCTGGCTTCAGAACCGGTGGAAGTTCCCCACGCTGATCCCCATCCAAGAACAACCATCGGAGTTGATACTCCCCTCGCACAGTGTGTTTTAGAGGAAAAAAAAAAAAAAAAAAAAAAAAGAGGAGAACTGATAGAGAGAGACGGTGAGAAAGAGAAGAAAAGGGGGAAAAAATTGAGGAAAAAGAGTTAAAGTGATACGTGTAAAAGAGAGAAAGAAGATAAAAGGATAAGATGAGATTTGTGGAGAGAGAAAAAAAAAAGAAGATAAGAAGATAAAAAAATATTTATTTATTTTGTATTTTTATTATTTAAAAAAATTAATTAATAATGTAATGATAAAATTATAATGAAATGGTTAATTTTGTATTAATAGTAGATTAAAGGATAAAATCCTCTACAATTGTTATAAGTGCAATCAAGTCTAAAAATCAAAACTATATATCAAACATAATTTTTTTTTACAATCTTGAATTTAAATCAGGATTAAAGTTATAAAAGTTGGATACTGAAAAAAGTCATAAAACCAAAACAGAAAACAAAAACACGTACCAAAGATACCGTTGCTCACTGTTTTTAAAAATTTTTTTGGTTTCCCATGGTATATCCTCAAAGCTTTCAACTAGAGATTATTTACTGTTCACAACGGGTGGGCCCTAGTGGGGTAAATCACTGGCCCAGGGAGTTTTTTCAAAGTGTAGGTACCCGGACTCGAACTGGGTAGCACACCCAATTGAGCCTGGGACAAGCACTATAAGACCGAGAGCCCAACCACTCGGCCGTTACTCACTCACCAAAATGTACTAAACGTAATTTATTCTTGGATTTTATTGGAAACAGTGTAGAATAGGCTAGAAACAGCCAGAGAGCGAGAGAGAGAGCGCGCGAGCTAGCTAGGGCTCCAGCTCCACTGAGACTCTGAAAGAGAGAAAGAGACAAAGATGAGTATCTGGAACTACGTCGTTACGGCTCACAAGCCCACCAACGTCACCCATTCCTGCGTCGGCAATTTCACCAGCCCTCAGGAGCTCAACCTAATCATAGCGTAAGCCTCTCTCTCTCGCAGATTTCGTTTCTGGTTAGGGTTTATTCCTTCAATTTCATGTAGTAAAACTCGAATGTATTTGATAGTTTTCTTGTGCTTTGCTAAAATATTTTTTTTTTGCTTCATATTTTAATCCGCAAAAAAATCAATTTCATTTTGGCGTAAAAAATTCAAATATCCGACTCTGTGTGTGAATGCGTATTATCTTTTATTGGGGTAATTTTTGTCATGCTGTAAGTTGAACTCTTTGTTCTCTTGTAAATTTTTCTAGTAAATTGTGTTTATCGTCCACATTTTGGCTATTGTTTGCATCGAAAGATGCATTTATAAATATACAGTTTACTCACAATTAAAAACATTCTCAGGAAATGCACCCGGATCGAAATTCATTTGCTTACGCCTCAGGGCTTGCAGGTACATTAATTCCCTCTTTATGTTCTTTTTTTTATTTATTCATTTTGTTGGCCTTTTTAATCTACATTTCATTTTAGCTGCTATTAAGGTATTATAGGTTGTATGTGATTGTTATTCTTACTCTACAAACACACACACAAATATATATTTGTGGCTTTGATGGAACGACTTGTTCTAATTGTCATTTTGTTTTGTTTTCCTGAATTACCTTAAACCTACAGTTGAGATATTGACTGGCTGCCAAGGAAAATAATAAGGATAGTTAGATGTGTACACTTTCTATTTAAATTGTTGTACCGTTTGCGTCTTGCACCCTTAAACTTATTATGAAAAATTATGCACAAAATTTGTCACTCTTTTTTATTGCCATTTACAAATACACACACACAATATATCTTGAACCATTACTTCAACCTCATACTGTGACTTTGAAGCCTTAAACTTGCCCTTGGCAGCTTGTGACTTTACCATTGCACTGGACAATGACCCCTTTGTTATTTGAGGTATACCTTTTCATAATTTGTAGAATCTTAAGGTTCGTGAATCGATCTTGAACACCTAATCAAAGATCCTTGGTTAAATCCTTGTTCTGATGACCTTGAGGGATAAAAATCTTCCAAAAACTTCTATAGATTAAAATGAAAACCATCTCCAGATATTTCAATTATATACTCAGTATTGCAAAGTAAGAAAATTTTCATGTCCAAATTCTTTGTGATTTGATCTTCTTTCTGTCTTCAGTCTTTCGTGTCTACTATCTAATTCTTGATAGTTATTTTTATTTTTTTATTTTTTTTATTTTCCATGGGCTAGCTAGGAGTAAGATCTACGACCATAAAACCTTATCTAAATTTTTTCCTGTGTAGCCTATGTTGGACGTGCCGATATATGGGAGAATTGCAACACTTGAACTTTTTCGCCCTCATGTGAGCATTACTATAGGCTTTTTCTTCAAAACCCACAAAATTATGTTATGACTTATGATTTACTTCTTACCTTTCCTGCATTCATGTCACTTGTTTTGAACAGGGTGAGGCACAAGACTTTCTATTTATTGCAACAGAAAGATACAAATTCTGTGTTCTTCAATGGGATGCTGAGACATCTGAGCTTATCACAAGGTTTAAGTTTGAAGAAATGAATTATAATTTCTAAGTTATTTTCTTAGTTGATGTTTGATGTTGTTGGAGTTTAGTGCTCATAGAGTTATTTATTAAAAAAAGTTTAGTGCTCAGAGTCCTAAGTTGAAGTTAATGCCCCTGCTCCCTTCCTTTTCTTATGGAAAACATAAATTTCTGCCTCTTTTATGTTTTAGGAAACTATTATGTCATAGTGAAGAGTGGAGTCTCAAAAGCTGTTACTTTATTTTTTACGGAAAAAGAAGAAGAAGCTGTCATGTTGTATATGGGTCAGATATTTAGTATGTTACTGTTTGACTTGGATTCTCCTATTTATGCTGCTAACAAAATATAGGTCTATGTTCTGTCTCTACCGTTAAGAGTTGTAACTAGTGGGAGTTCTAGTTCTATCCAACGAGTTATTAGCAACAGGTTTATGTTGGGTATAAATCCCTTTTCTAGGGTCCTCTTCTAAGGATTATCATCTAGGAAATTGTCTGCTCGCATAATTAATTTGTGGGACAGATTATGATTTTTGCAGTTAGAAATCCCTTTTCTTGTTAAGAGATACCCTTCTGTCTTGTAGTATTCTTAAGTTATTACTGATTTGAAAGAACATGCACTCACTTGATACGTCTTTTGACTTTCCGTCTTCCAGTGGCAAGCTCTTTATCCTTTAGGAAGGTTAAAGATCATTGTAACACTTATTTATTTTTATTTTTTTTCTGCCTTTTAACAAAGTTTTCATTCCCTTTCTTCCATAGATTCCAATTCCACTTCTAGGGCTTATGTTGTCGATCCAGGCCTTTTTCCTATAAATAAAAGTAGAGGTTTATGGGGCTACTCTGTGATTGGACAAAAATACTCTGTGGAGGAAAAGTTTGGGTTACCATGATGCAACATATTCCAAATGAAAGTCACTTTGTTGTCTCCTAGGAAAAAAGGAACAATTTATTTGCCTATATGAAAGGGTGTGTAAAACAAAGTTATAAATTTTATATAGTACCAGCCAGTATGGTCTAGATATATTGTAGCGATCACCAAACTGGTACAGTAACCCCTTGGAAATGTACTAGTTTAAGTACTGAATCATTTTGGCTTGTTTTAGCTGTTCTTACCGATTTTGGATTTTTTGGTTGATACATTGATTTTGAGCCAATACGGTATAAATATACAATACTGACATAATAGAAAAGGAACATTTCAAATACCGTCTACTAACATCACCGAAAACCTTGTTAAAATACTGTTAATACAGGTTTTTTTTTTTTTATATAAATTTTTTTGGTAATTTTGGCTGCCCTTATGGTCCATGGGGCTGGATTATTTGGTGCCTCCACAACTTATACAAAGAAAAAAAAGAAAGAAAGAAAGATTGTCCGGTAATTCCACTGTTTGAAGAGGAATACAAGAGAGATATTTGGTTCAATTTCACCAAGAAAAAGAAAAGAACATTTTAGATATCAAAGTGACAAAACCTACAATAACTTGGTGATGTTGATTGCTCCAGGTAACCTATGATTGATGGTGAATTTGAGTTGATTATTTGGAGAAAATATGGAGCTAAAACACATTTCTCAACTGCCTGGCTGTATATTATTTTTGGTCGCTTCTCTCTCACTGTTTGAAGAGGGTAGACGAGAGTTGAGGGGAATGGAGGCAGTTGAGAGAAAAAGACGTCTCACTATTTGAAGAGGTAAAAAAGAGACGGCTAGGGTTTTAACTCTTTATGCGAGTGTATATATAAGAGTTAGGATTTTGATGTGGTAGGAATCACCCTAACAGATTGTTGCTCATCCTTGATCATGCTTCAGCCTAAGGTTTTAGTGTGTGTGTGGTAATTAGCCCAAATTGTACCTTAGTGCTATTAGTCTATTCATGTTTAGGCCCACCTTCATCAATTATCGAAATGTTTTTTTCTTTTTCTTTTAAGGTTCATGAAAAGCCCATTGTGTATTAGTGGCTACCTATGTCAAGGTAGAGGTAATTTGTGAAGTTCCAAAATACACACATTATATATATGTTGATAACCCTGAGATGATACACCAAACTGCACTGGTACCAACATATTTCATTCAAGTTGTAAACCAAAAATGGCCACCAAAATGGCTTTTTGATAAATCAAAAGTTTTATTGGAAGAACTGAAATGTACCTAGTATACAAGGAGTATACGAAATGGATAACGGCCACTGAAATGGTATTCATAACTTGATGCAAAAACCATGGAAGTTAAGGTTATAAAAATTTTCACTTCAAGTATTGGTTGGTAGACCTCTTAAAATATTCTGTACATCTATTTTACTCACTACAGATAATATACATGTATGTCGTGAAGATATTGTCTTTGGCAATTGCAGATTGTTGGATATATTAACTGATTGTAGACATCTAAAGGCTAATCAGAGCCCAAGGTGCAAAACAAGAAAAACGTTTTTGTAACACATTCTCTCCCCCCCCCCCCCCCCGGCCGCCGCAAAAAAAAAAAATGAAAAAGGAAAATCATGTATGAAAAATTAATTTTAGTGCTTTTTTTTTTCCTTGTGTGTTGGAGGTGGGGATGAGGTTATAGTAAATAATTGTTAGACTAAATTTTCTTGAAAAGTTTAAAATTACAAGTTTGGTAAAGATTGGGACAAACATGGTGCTTCCTTTCACACCTTTTTAATTATAAGGTAGTTGCTGGAAGTTACTTCCATTACTTAATAAATTGTTGGTGCCAGATAATAACTTTTGATCAGCAATATATACATCATCTTGTTTTCTTTTCTTTCATATGTGAGAAACATTCATTACTCTATGAAACCATTGTAATTTTTGGATGAATTAATTAAAGTTTTGCACTGACAAGTGTATGCCTGTCATTTAGAGCAATGGGGGATGTTTCAGATCGTATTGGTCGTCCTACAGACAACGGTCAGGTATTTATCTGATTCTCCCTTCAATTTCTTTATTAATTTTTTTGCTGGGTTAAAGTATTTATTAAAGCAGTTTTTATTTTTATTTTTTTAATAAGTAAATAATTCATTAAGAAGTGCAAATGGGATGCATCCCAAGTACATGAGAAGTATGCAACAGGTACACCACCGATTAAGCATGGAAATTACAATGATCAAGCATTAAGTAAATTCAAAAGGAATACTGTCCTGAGGCTGCCATCCACATATATGGATTTGAGGAATAGAAGTTTCAAGTCTAAAACTGATCTTTCACACCCTTCAAAGCAAAATGCAACATATGAAACAATGAGGGATTGCCCTCCAGATGTCTATACTTTTAATCTTTTAATCTTGTTCTTTTAGAGCTTGATTGTTTTGCTTTCCAAGTATACGCCTAGTGTAGTTAGGGCTCTCTTTTCATCAATAATTCTCATAATTATTTAAAAAAAAACCCATGCTATCAGCTCTGTCACACCTCAAGGCTTCACCCACTAAACCCCAAAGAGAATCAGAACCATAGTCCATAGTTCTCTTACAATATCACAATGGAGAAGCAAATGATTGGTTGTCTCACCAATCGTTTTGCTCATATAGCACCAATCTACCATGATGATATGCCATTTCCTTAACTTGTCCTTCGTTAGAATCTTCCCAAGACCGTTGTTCATAAGAAATGCGCTCATATTCTTAATTATATTAAACTTAGCAATTTACATTTCCTCTATAAAAGAAAAACGTCTCTCTTTTCAATGACGTGTAATATAATTGAAATTAATTCCTTAAATATTATAACACATAATGAGTATGATACATGAGCTATAAAAATAATCTCTTACTAAATTTTTCAAAATGAACTTATAGCGTACAGTGCGGGACATCAGCTAGCTAAAAGAGTAATAGCCCAACATCCATATATACCCATAACAGATCATATCTCAATCATAACTGAACAATTCCCTATTCACTCATTTGGCCATGGTGCCCTGCCTCCATGGCCGAACACCACCTCACAAAAAGACCCACTCATTGCTTACTACGACCTGAATTCTCCTTCACTAAATTCAGTTTAGACATTACCTAACTTGTTTGGTCAAAAGCTTGATTGGATACAAGTGGAAACTCAAAAACATTTCAGATTTCACAAACTCTCAGGTTTTCGGCCCTACTAAAAACCAAGTCAGAAATTTCCCATACCAAATCATATTTTCTTGTTTAAAACCGTCAATTTCAGCCCTACATAAACCCCTCATTCAGATTTTTACTTTGATTTCTTAGAAAATAGGGAGCTTACCTCCAATTTCTTGCTTGGTCGAAATGGGTGGGGAGCTTCTCCAAAAATCTTCTTCTAATCATGGCAACTGCTTGGAAGGGATGGAGTTATAGGTGGTGATGAGACTGGGGAAGAGAGAGGAGTGGGTGCTGTGTGTGTGAGAGGGGAAGAGCAAGAGAAGATGAAAAATGTTAGAAGAGGGGCAGCTGAATAGGGGGAAAATGAAAGTTTTATTTTCTTTTCTCTTTAGTAAGTTAATGGGCTAGGGTTTTTTCCAAACAAAAGGCTCATTCTATAATTCCTTTTCTTTTGTCTACTTGCCCCAAAAAGGTGGTTACTCCCATTTAAACTCCTTGGACCCCAGTTCCACTAAAGTAAATGGGCATGGGCTTCTTAAAATACTAATCCCCTTTTCAATTTATGACTATTTGCACTTAGGATTCTTATGGCTTCTAAAATATTTAATTGCTCTGCTTATGATGTGCACAAGTAAATGCGATATTAATGGTTATAATGATAAAATTGTGGGGTGACGTGTTACACATAACATGTATTTTTCTGCAGATTGGCATAATTGATCCAGATTGCAGACTAATTGGACTCCATTTATACGATGGATTGTTCAAGGTATATAGTTTTATACAATTAATTTTTTTTTTGGTATTTTGCATGCTATTATTAGCAGAAATTCCAAATTCGCTATTAAATTAATATTTTTAATGTAACCATCATAGTTTGTTGTTTCCTCAGGTCATTCCTTTTGATAATAAAGGGCAGCTCAAAGAAGCGTTTAACATTAGGTATGCTTTTATTGTTCTTCTGGTCTTCTAGCCCTTAAATGATTTTATTGATGGTTATGCTAATGAAAAATTTAGCTTTGGCATGGATGCAGAATGTATATCATTTTCAATACCTCATATGAATGTATCTGTCATAAGTTGCTTTGGGGTTCGTTTTAGTTGCTTAATATTTTTGGTAAGCCAAAATATGGTGTGCATTGTTTATTAATTGTATGTTGTTGAATTTGACTTACCATGTACCTTTATGTTGGATATCTTATATAAAAAAAAAAGTACCTTTATGTTGGATATTAAATAGGATAAATTACAATGACATCCCCGATGTTTGGTGAAACTAGACATGCTACACCTTATTTTCAACAAATAACACTCTGTTCCAAAATTTCCAAAATAAATGACACTTCGCTCCAAAATAATTGACACTCAGCTTCCAAAATAATTCACACTCCACTCCATTTTTGGAGCGGAGTGTGAATTATTTTGGGAATTTTGGAGTGGAGTGTCATTTGTTGAAAATAGGGTGTAGCGAGTCTAGTTTCACCAAACATCGGGGGTGTCAGTGTAATTTACCCTATTAAATATATAGATATCAATAATTGGTATAACTCAAAACAAACTAGTGATAAATTTTTTATGTCCCCTTCTTTTTTCTGATAGTGAAAAAGAGAGTGAGATATAGGGAGAAAGAAACAAAGGAGGAGGAGTTAGGAAGAAGAATTCTAAGATAAAAAAAAAGGAGAACACTTATAAAAAAAAAGAAACAAAAAGGAGAATAATTGAGCGTGACAGAAAAGTACAGTGAAAACAAGTTAGGAAGTGGGGATGAGATGGGGAGGGATCACAAGTGCCTATAACTTACCAGTCAAAACATAGGTCTCCTCCCATTTTACATAGAGGATGCCTATACAGATATCAAAAAACCCTTGAGTAAGCTGGTGTCCATCATGTAGCAAACCCTATCCTATATTGTAGCAGAAACCAAGTTTCACACTTTCTCAAATGAAAATTACAGCCATAAAAATAACTTGACTCTAGTATAACTCAAAAAACTAAACATCAAGGGCTCACACATGAAATAAAGTGGATCACTTACCTAACCAAACTATCATGGAAGTATGCCCTATCTATTGGCTTTTAGGTTTTTATATATGCATTTAAAATATAATGTCTTAACTGTAACATAGGTTAGGTTATTTTTGGGTTTGGTTGCCATGCATTCTCACCCTGGATGACCCATAGCTTTCAATGTTCACCAAAGTCTCTGCAAAACCCAGTTTCATCTGCTGTTTGTTCTCATTCAAACATTCTTAGTGCAACCTTGTTAGACATTTGTCAGTGAGGAATGTGTTGAGAAGTAGTAGAAGAGAGCTTGGAGTCCTCTGTTGTGATCTCATATTTCCAGATTTTGATAACAAGGATGTGAAAGTGTATTGAAGATAGCCACTGACAATAGACACAAATTTCAAATGCTGATATACACTTAATTTGTTCTTCTTAAAGATCAATTTCTATGAATGATATAATAGTTCCTGCTTTTTATGTTCCTAGCGTTAATTTAGTTCATCAGAATAATCACACTGATCACATCTTTTGACTGTGAATCTTTTCAGGCTTGAGGAACTTCAAGTTTTGGATATCAAGTTTCTTTATGGTTGTTCAAAACCCACAATTGTGGTTCTCTACCAGGTCACAAATGTTTCTTTTTTCATCCATATGTTTATCAAGAGCTATGTGTTTACTTTATACACAGTTCTTCAAATCTCAACACTGCTACCTTTCTATTCCATTTTCTTTGGGCGCTGCACTCAACGTGATAAGGATGTGTGGACTGGCATTTTTTTTTTTGGGGGGGGGGGGGGGTGTTGAATTGGTGGGTAAGATTCCATTGGGCCACTAAGGTCTATTGGATACACAGTGGGAGGTAGACCTCATTAATCCTGTTAACCTCCCGTGCCCCACGCTCTTTGGTCTGCTGCAAGCCATTTGGGCTTATCCGCTACACAAGGGGAGTTGACCTCTCTATTTTTCAAAAAGAAAAGGGGGGAGAGGGAAATAAGCAACAAAATCAACGTGTACTCAACAGATAATAAAAAGTTGGGATCCCAAAGTGTACTTGACATTTCTGGTGTCTGACTCTGTAACCAAGTATTATTGGAGGGCCTGCATTATGAAAATTGACTTTAAAATTGTTGGTGTCTTTGGCCAATGAGCTCTAACTCAAATGGAATTTCCTCCCCCTTGTAAGAGCAAGGTGGAGTGTAAGGTCATGGTCATGAGTTCATGACCCATTGGGTGTGTGTATGACTTACTAGTAAAAAAAAAAAGATTGTAGGTGTCTTTGAATTTGTTTCACCCATATTGAGGGGGTTTTGGAAGCCTTGACATCAACATTTAAACGACTCTTTTATAGAAATGTAGACATAGTCAGAGACATATGTGCTTCTCCTCTGTAACCTGTCAGTTTTCTTTTTTTGTCTATCTGTGGATTACAAATGGATGTTGGATATCCTTAATGTGGTTTATATTTATGTGGCAGTGCCAGTGCATTTGGATGGTCTCATTATTATGTTCTCATTGTTGCAGGATAACAAAGATGCTCGCCATGTTAAAACATACGAGGTTGCTCTTAAGGATAAAGATTTTGTTGAGGGTCCCTGGTCCCAGAACAATCTTGACAATGGGGCTAATTTGCTAATACCGGTACCTCCACCTCTTTGTGGCGTTATTATTATTGGAGAAGAAACAATTGTCTACTGCAGTGCCAACGCATTCAAAGCAATCCCAATCAGACCGGTAAGAAACACATTGTGCTGCTGCTAATTTTGTGTTTTAGGTTTTAGTTTTAAAATTTCCAAAGAATGCTAGATAAAATTGCTTATCAATGTACTACGTTTTCTTATTCCTCATAATATTGATTGTTGTGCACTTCAAGTCCATCACAAGAGCCTATGGAAGAGTTGACGCTGATGGTTCTAGGTATTTACTTGGTGATCATGCTGGGCTACTTCACCTACTTGTTATAACCCATGAGAAAGAAAAGTGAGTTCTTCTATCTTCTGTTTATGATTAAACAATGTACTTGGGAAAAAAATTTGCTTAATTACAAAACCGAGGAAAACATTGTTTTGAATTGTGAATTTAGTGCCTCACAGGGATCTTCTAAATGTGTCATCTACATTCTCTTGTAGGGTTACCGGACTCAAAATTGAGCTCTTGGGCGAAACTTCCATTTCATCTACCATATCATATCTCGATAATGCATTTGTATATATTGGCTCGAGCTATGGAGATTCACAGGTGGAGCATTGATTCTTCATATATTTTGAGAAATTGTATCTGAAGTTTCATTATTTCCTAGACTTAAGTGATCTGGATTCTCCAAGTGTTATTTTCAACCTTATATCTGAAGCCTATAGCCTTTTTAGAGATTGACATAATGAAGACGTGGTAATGTGTAATACCCATAGTAAATAGCTGGAACCCCTAGATTGGCACTTAAGGAACATTATCTAGAGATGCAGAGACTGCCTCCTGTTCATAGTTGCCTGCTCAAGCAATTGAGGGTGGCAAAAGAATTCCGTCTTACTTTTTTTTTTTTTTAAATGAAGTTTAAAATGACAACAGATTTTTATGTGTGGATGTGTTTGCAACCTCTTGCTACATTTTTGTGTATCTGCTTTGGCTTATGCCAACGTTAAGCAAAAGAAATATATATTTTTTTATTCTTTTGGTCTGTGGTTTGATTAGGGATTTTGAACTATGTTGTATAGTGTCCTCGTGGATTTAGATGTATATTGTTTTAAGGTCACTTGCAATATCTGATAAACACTTCATAATGGTGTGTATGCAGCTTGTAAAGTTAAATCTTCAGCCTGATGCAAAAGGCTCATATGTGGAAGTACTGGAACGATATGTCAATTTGGGACCAATTGTTGACTTTTGTGTTGTGGACCTAGAGAGGCAAGGCCAAGGTCAGGTTGTAACTTGCTCTGGAGCTTATAAAGATGGTTCTCTTCGCGTAGTTCGAAATGGAATAGGAATCAATGAACAGGTATGTTTTACTTAGTTGTTCACTTTTCCTCAAACCGTGTGAGCACTTATATAAGATTAATTTGTTGATGTGTGTATATGTAATGGTGTAGGCTTCAGTGGAACTTCAAGGTATTAAGGGAATGTGGTCATTAAGATCTTCTACTGATGATCCATTTGACACATTCCTGGTTGTAAGTTTTATCAGTGAGACACGAATTTTGGCGATGAATCTTGAGGATGAGTTGGAAGAAACGGAGATAGAGGGATTCTGCTCTCAGGTGCAGACTTTATTTTGCCATGATGCTGTGTACAACCAACTTGTACAAGTAGGTTTTCTAACTGTTTTAATTCATTAATCTATGACTTCCTCTATTAGGCCTTATCTGGATATGACTTTTTTAACTGCTCTCACCTGTAGTGACAATTTATTGACTTGCTTTACATACGGGTGCAAAGTATTATTTGTGCATAAGATTTAGAGTTTCAGCTTAAAAGTCAGTACGTGTAGTCCGTATTAAGCCTTATCTGGCTAATCAAATGCCATTACAGGTTACTTCAAGCTCTGTGAGACTGGTCAGTTCTACATCTAGAGAGCTGCGGAATGAATGGAATGCTCCATCTGGCTATTCGATTAATGTTGCCACTGCTAATGCCACCCAGGTTTGTTTACTACCTCTTTTATCAGTTTGGACTTAAGTTCAATTTCTCCGATCTTGGGTGATAACGTGCACACTTAAGCAGTTTTAATCAGCAGATTGAAGTCGGAATTCATAATAGTGAGAGATTATTGGAGCTTGGGGGAAATTCCCCCCTGTACTGTCATGATCTGATCTTTCCATTATCTATAAATTATTGTTATTCGCCCAAGAAAAATAAATCAATAATGCTTTTCAATAATATTATTGTTTGAATTTTGTTAGTTAATAACTATTTGAACTCCAAGAATTATTTTTTCAACACCCCTCTATTTATTTATTTATTTTTTTTAAATCTGGTTCCTCATAAATTTGTTCTTCATTCTCTTTCCCCTTGCCCCGTGCCACCATGGGTTTGAGAGGGGGGATAGAATGGAACTTGGTCAATACTTGAGTTGGTGCACTGTGGGTGGCATGGATTGAGAGTGTGCCTCATACAACATTGCAAATAAGTGGAGCACATGATTGCTTTTTATTGGCACTCTTTCACCTTTTTCAGATTGTCTTTGTTAACATGTAATGTGGTATTATAGTTTATAGAATAACTAACCAATTGATGCATTGCATTTCTATGACAGGTTTTATTGGCAACTGGTGGTGGCCATTTAGTTTATTTAGAAATTGGAGATGGGGTATTGACAGAAGTAAAACATGCACAGTTGGAGTATGAGATCTCATGCCTTGACATAAACCCCATTGGGGAGAATCCCAACTATAGTCAGCTAGCTGCTGTTGGTATGTGGACAGATATTAGCGTGCGGATATTTTCGCTTCCTGACCTGAATCTTATCACAAAGGAGCCTTTGGGAGGAGAAATTATACCTCGGTCCGTTCTTCTTTGTGTCTTTGAAGGGGTATGCTTGTGCCTGAGCTTTCTTTCCTTTAATTCTTGTCTCAATTCTACCAAGGTTATTTTTGTTCACAATTATCTTATCTAAGAAGCACGGATAAGGAAAAAAATCTTTGTGTCCATGTCAGACATAGACATACATGGGACACAACTGCATGCGTGTCCGGAAATTTTTTTAATTTTATTGTTTTAAAAAAAGATTTTGGACACAGTCCAGATGCATCTAAGACATAAAAGCTTAAAGTTGTAAAAAAAAAAAATTGGAAGGCTTGAAATTTTGGAAGAGCACCTGATGGCCTACTATGAGATGCGGCTTGGTTCAATTCAAAGAGGAGGGAGTTGATGAGGTTGTAGTGACCATGGAGGCAGAGATCAGAGGAGCGGTCTCAATGCATTCCAGGCACAGGGTGAGGCAGTGAAGTTTAGAGAGAGAGGACTTTGTACCCAACAATAGGAAGAGCATCAATCTTGGATCTTTGGTGGCAGAGAAGGCTGAGCTACCTCTGCTTCTCTCTTCCTTTGTGTTGTAACTTGTTGAAAGTGGTGTTTTTATTTTTGTTCTAAAGTAAGGAAAGTGAGAAGGAATCATAACCGAGCAGAGGATTAAGAGTATTCTGAGAAACAAAAAAACATCAGTGTCTATGTCCGTGCTTCTTAGGTTATTGTACCTCAATGGGTAGTACTATTGGTAACAATCAAACAACTCAAAAAGAGAGTAGTACAATTGGTTGGAGCCCATGTCTTATGAAAGCGGATGTCATTAGTTCAAATCTCAGCTTCCCTTCCTCCCCTTGGGCCCAAAACTTATAAAAAAAATTCATGTTGCATACTTCTAGAGGAATTTTAATAGTAGTCATCATGACATCCATTTCAACATTGAAAGAGGGGGGGAGGGGGGGAAGGGATGACATCCAATGTCGAATGATGCTTTCAAACTCAAGAGTCTGCTTCATTTTTCTTCAAATCATTAATGGTTTACATGTTACCTAGTTTTTCGTACCCCTTTTTAAGTTACAGTGAATTTTGTTTCTTTCAGATATCTTACTTGTTATGTGCCCTTGGAGATGGACATCTATTAAATTTTCTATTGAACACAAGTACTGGTGACCTAACAGATAGGAAAAAGGTCTCTCTTGGGACCCAGCCTATTACTCTTCGTACTTTCTCCTCCAAGAATACTACACATGTATTTGCCGCATCAGATAGGCCAACCGTTATCTACAGTAGCAACAAGAAGCTACTTTACAGCAATGTAAACTTGAAAGAAGTTAGCCATATGTGCCCCTTCAACTCTGCTGCTTTTCCAGACAGGTATTTTCTCTCTTCACCCCTCCCTTCTAAGTTGGCCAATATCTAAGCAATATAGGATAGAGTTGGTTAATATTGATGAATATATCCTTGTTATGTCGTATACACGTGTGATCTATGCCTCGGTTTTATCCTGAAATGCAACGGATATTTCTATTCATAAAAAAAATTCGTAGGAATGAGCTAAATAGACAGTCAAAATATATTCATATAAATTTCTTTTTCTTTTTGGTTGAGAAGAAAAATAGGAGGAAGGTTGTTTGTATGAATTCACTATTATGCCCCTATGATCTAAGAAGTAAAAGACAGAAAAATAGGATCTTACCAAGAAGACCTCAAAATATTTGGTGACAGTTGGAATTTTCTTTGGCTACTAAGAAATGGTGAAAACTCGCACAATGAGGATCTTCAAGCAGTTTTATTTATTTTTATTTTCTCTGAGCGTTCTTTATTCTACGTTGGAAATCAAATAAGAATAGCAAGCTAAGTGGCACTACTTCATTTTGCATCTCTACCGTTTGTTTCTCAATTCCTATCAATGGGAGTCCCTGTGGCTTTTTGTGAGAGTTCTAGAGGGCTACGGCAAAGTAATCCCCTATCCTCTTTGCCTTTTGTCATTGTTATGGAGGCTTTGAGAGGATGTTGGATAAAGCAGAGGGAGGTGGTTTTGTGTCCGATTTACTGTGGGTAATGTGGAGAGTCTGGAGACTAATGTTCTGATGGTGTCGCATTTACGTTTTGCAGATGATACTCTCATTTTTTTGCGATGCTTAGTGGGTAATATGGTTTTGTCCTTTTTTGGGTTCAATGGGTGATGCTTAGAGGGTCGTAGAATTGCTAGCTTGTTGGTAAGGTCGGTTTGGGCGACACTGAAATGGAGAAATTTGGAAGTCCATCTCTCATTGCTTGATGGTGCATCTGGTGGAAAAGAAATCCCAGAAGCTTTGAGGGGTGTGGGTGAACCGTGCTCGACTTTAAATTAAACCTCTTAAGGACACTAGTTGAATGGTTGATAGCGTCGGGATGTCTTTCTTTTTCAAACTTTTTAGAGTTTGGACTTTGGAGAGAAAGGAATCAGCGAACTTTTGAAGGGGTAGAATGTTCAAATGTGGAGTTGAAGAGATTATTTTTAGTTTCTCTGTATGAGTGGATGGCTGCCTTGAGCAGTCCTTTTTCTTCTTTAGAGAAGTTTCTTGATTTATGTTCTTTTAGATGATTTTTCTGTAGCCTACCTGGTACACTCCTTGTGTCTAACAAGGAGCATGTTTTTAATCTTTTAATGAAATTCTAATTACTTAAAAAAAAATTTTAGATTTTCTTCACCATTGTAACTTTAAAGATTAGTTTGAGATGTCCAGGTAGTATACTTCATGTATATTTGGTACTTTTCAGTTTTTCCAATTAGACTTATTATTTAACCCAAAAAAAAAAACTGACTACCTCTTGTAACAATGATATTCCCCCCTCCGTTTCATAAGGTGTGTCTTCCTTGGCAAGTACACAATTTTTTCAGAAGATGCATTTAGTGCTAAAGATCTCATATTTTCTAATATCATTTCCCCTCAAAATTCACTTATTTGCTTGCGTTTGGATGTAGCTTTTTGATCAAAGATTATTTATTTATTTGTTGAAAGTTGGTTAAAGTACAATTGTACCTAGAAAGAGTGAGGCTTTAAAAAGATTTACTTAAACAAATGATTTACGGTAACTGCTTTACTAAAAAGCTAAGGGAAGGACAGTGCGCAAGATTAAGATAAATGCTTTCACCTTAAATGGTGGACACATTATGGGACAAGATAAAATGAAACTAATATACTCATTATGGCATAGATGGAGTATTATTACGGTATAATGATTTACGATAACTGAATAGCATTCTGAAAACCACCATGCTTCTAAAAGAGACTGTGGAGAAGAAGTGGATCACACACGTTTGCATAATTGTTGGTCTGTCTAGAAATGACTCTTAAGGTGCAAGCCTTTTTTTTTCTTCCCTTTTTTGTCCTTCAATAAATTGATTTTACTTTTTTGTTCGTTTATGAACAGCCTCGCAATCGCAAAAGAAGGTGAACTTACTATAGGAACCATTGATGATATCCAGAAACTTCACATCCGCTCTATCCCGCTTGGGGAGCATGCACACCGTATCTGTCATCAGGAGCAGTCCAGGACCTTTGCTATTTGCAGTGAGAGGTATAACCAGTCCAGTACAGAAGATTCTGAATTGCACTATATCCGCCTGCTGGATGACCAGACCTTTGAGTTCATTTCCACTTACCAACTGGATACCTTTGAATATGCCTGCTCCATCCTTAGTTGTTCTTTCTCTGATGATAGTAATGTATACTACTGTGCTGGCACTGCATATGTATTGCCAGAAGAGAATGAGCCAACCAAGGTAGTCTTGACACTTTTGATCCTTTTTTTAATTTTTGTTTTATTTCCCTAAACTTAAACTAGATATGCTGATGTTGTTTTAACTTTCGTGTTTCCTTCATGAACAATTTTAGGGCCGAATATTAGTTTTCAATGTTGAAGATGGGAAGCTACAGCTTATTGCTGAGAAGGAAACCAAGGGGTCTGTTTACTCTTTGAATGCTTTTAATGGCAAGCTGCTGGCCGCTATCAATCAAAAAATCCAGTTATACAAGTGGATGCTCCGGGATGATGGTACTCGTGAGTTACAATCTGAATGTGGACATCATGGACACATACTTGCCCTCTATGTACAAACTCGTGGAGATTTCATTGTTGTTGGTGACCTGATGAAGTCAATCTCCTTGTTAATCTACAAGGTAAGTAATAAGCCGTCACTTAATATTCCACTACCCTATAATTTACTGTCAAGACATTTAATGAATGCTTATTGTCTACTAATCCAACATCCAATGAGCTATAGCTAAGTTGCACCTCCTCTCCCTGTGGAGGGGTGGTTGTGGGTTCAAAACCCACTGGGTGCGTGTGCTAGTTACCAATCGAAACATTATGTACTAGTCCAACATTATACATGTCCTGTTTGCTTTCCACTCGACAACAAAAGACCCCCCCTTATTTGGATCTTCAAACATAAATTTAACATGGGTTTTTTTATTTTTTATTTTGTGTCCTCTTGGCCAGCAGTTTAGTTTTTACCATGATTCTTATAGCTACACTATTTTCTTGCTGATTAATGCACTACTGCTCGTTTTCAGCCTGAAGAAGGTGCCATTGAGGAGCGAGCCCGTGACTATAATGCAAATTGGATGTCAGCTGTTGAGATTCTTGACGATGACATTTACCTTGGTGCTGAAAATAACTTCAATCTTTTTACTGTTCGGAAGAATAGTGAAGGTGCCACTGATGAGGAACGGGGCCGTCTTGAGGTAGCTGGTGAGTATCACCTTGGAGAATTTGTCAATCGGTTTCGTCATGGTTCCCTTGTCATGCGCTTGCCAGATTCTGATGTGGGCCAGATTCCAACTGTCATTTTTTGTACTGTTAATGGTGTTATTGGAGTCATTGCTTCACTTCCTCATGAGCAGTATCTCTTTTTAGAGAAGCTTCAGTCAAACTTGAGGAAGGTGATAAAGGGTGTTGGAGGGTTGAGCCACGAGCAGTGGAGGTCATTTAACAATGAGAAGAAAACAGTCGATGCCCGAAATTTCTTGGATGGAGATCTAATCGAGTCATTCCTTGATCTCAACCGTAGTAAGATGGATGAGATTTCAAAAGCAATGACTGTTTCAGTTGAGGAGCTTTGCAAGAGAGTTGAAGAATTGACAAGATTGCATTGATAGTGTGACCTAGTTGAAGTGTTCTTTAATTTTTTTTTTATTCTATTATTCTCATATGGCGGCAGCCTCGTGCACTGTGCCGCCCTTTTTTTTTCACATGTAACATTTTTGCATATTGTCTTATTTTGTTTTGGAATAGTTTGGGAGTACATAATGGTTTGTCCTATATACAATGTATATTATCTGATATCTGTGTTCGTTTTATGTTTAATAAGATGAATGCTTGGGCCCATGGGACACATGCAAATTGCAGTTTTATTTTTTCAATTGTTTCTGGCAAGTTCCTTCAAACGACATAGAGGTTATAGAAGCTCATTCCTTCAAACTTCTTTTTCAAACACAAAATCAAGGCCATCTTGAGCCAATTTTGCTACTATTTTTTTTTTTTTTGACACAGGCAAAGTAGTCAGACACTTAACTTCATTACAAATTAATCGGTAGTCTCTCCTGGCCATTTCTTTAATTGAGCCAAATCCGCCAATCAATATCCCAATTCTCGTTCTTGTAAAATGGCTTTCGAATTTTTCTTTCATTTCAGCCACATACGAAGGCTTGGTCAGTTAGAGAATTTGCGAAAATTCTCAACCTGCAATAATCATTATTTGATAATTCGTCACTCTGAATGGTAAACGTCTCAAGGAGCCAATTTGCTGGCTGGACTGGTATTCGTATTTCAGCTCAAGGTTGTTCATTGTGGGCTTCTACTTGAGGGACCTCCAGATATCCAATAGGTCGGTTGCTAGTTGCTACTAGTTCCTACCCCCCATGCGTGAAGAGAGCAACTTTTCCGATTTCCATTCCCCGAGTCGTGGAGCTTTGCCAAACATATAACAAGAGCACCAATTTCATTTTAAATAATTAGCCAACAGAACCAATGGATTGGTTATAGGATTTTTTTTTTCTGTCTATTGCTTTGTGAGTGGACTTCAAGAAGAGTTGAAGCATGATATCGATATGTTCCGCGCAAACACTATGTCACAAGCTATTACTTGCCTTACACAGAGAATAAGGTGAGCCCATATCCCACAACTTTCAATTGCTTTGGTGGACCTTTGTAACCAGCAAAGCACACATGTACATATTTGAACATGCATATAATTATATTTTTTCTTATGTGATTTATTCCTTATCTCTTTCTTGTACGAAGAAGTTTTCTCGAGTACTTTTTTTTTTTGTCTTCTTGTGTACATTCATTTCTCCTATAAAAAGAGATTCATATTCTTTGTAACATTCATACGTGAATATAACAATAATATCACTTCCTTTTTTATATCTCTTTGTTCCAAATTTGATGGCTGAAACATGATCAATAATATTGTTGCTGAAATGAAGGACTTCAAAGAAAATAGTGTTCAACAAGAGATTACAAAAGTCATTTGTGAACAAGACTATGTTTGAGTTTAGGAATCATGGAAATTGACTACAGAGATGTTAAACATCAAGAGGTCAAGACTAGTGAGAAAGTTATCCTGTGAAATTAAATCCTGTGAACCCATATCCCATAACTCCTAAGAACTACTTGACTTTCTAGTAAATAACATAATATATTAAATATTTCGATTTTAATGGGCTTGAAAATTGTAATTTCAAACTGTTTGGAAGTAATTATATCTTCGAAATCGATGGGTACTTATATTGGTTTTCCTCATTGAAGAATTAATGGATTTTTTGTATCTTTCAATTGACAAAAGTACTTAACAACATATGGGATCCTGGAGGAATCAATATTTCAGTGAATTTCGTTAAGGACAAAGTTGATCTTTTAGGGTGTGGAATGATACGATACCATAATGATTGTCACCGTTATGCAATCTATTTTCTTGGTTTTATATTTTTCATTTGGTGTTTGTCAATAGTCTAGGACTAGGAATGATTCATTCCTTTTTAGGATTGAAATTCCTTATGAATTAAGGCATTGGTCCACTGCTTCCAACTGAGTGCAAGTTGTTATGGAAGTTAAAAGCAAATAAAAGACTAAAACTTTTGCTTTGGAAGATTCCTTGGGAAATTCTTACCACAAGAGAATTTCTGAGTAAGAGCTGCATCACACCCTCAATTTAATTACCTTCTTCAATCTGACTATTTCTCTAATTGATATAATCCTTCTTCCTAGTGGCAAAGTGCAGTTTTAAGAGTGTGTGTTAGAGTGGAAGGGGGTGAATGTCGCGTGGCTTTAAAGCTCTCAGCCAACCCAAGACTGGTGACCCAGCTGGTTTCACTCTTGCAGATACCTTGGCATGTGAAAGTTTGGGTCACATTTTTGGGGTTGGGGTTGTTCTTGGCCTTAAGAACATTGGTGCACTGTAAATTAGCTTAAGCATCTTATTTTATTTCTCTTATGTTGTCCTGTACTTACAACCAGGGGCGGATCCAGGAATTCAATCTAAGGTGGGCACCTTTTAATCCCAAAGTTTAATAGACATAATACAAAAAATGCCAAAAGCCAATGTACATCATTTTTTGATATATGATAGAAATTAATAATGTATATTGGCTTTTGGCATTATTCATTATTTATATAACCAAAAAGTAATAAACAAGAAACTTATTATAGCTTTTTACAATTGATTTTGACATGTGTTTCATATTTTGAAAGAGTTACATTATAACTTTATTATTAATACTACGAAAAATGTCTTTCCCTATGTATACATACAAGTTGTCATCCATCCATTGATCACTCATCCGACTACGTAATCGATTATTCACAATCTTCATAGCTGAAAATGATCTTCTAACAGTGGTAATCGCAACTGGTAAGTTTGATTGTAAGTTATATATCTAACTAGAAAAAAATTTAACAAAAAAATTAGGATCATTCTACAATACTCAATCTTTTTGTGAGTTTGGTACCCACTCAATTGTTATTATCAAATATGATGTAGTTGTCATCATATGTGATGGTAGTGCTATCCAATGTGATGTTAATACTCTCCAATTTTATATGTATTAAATTTAAATAAATAAATAAAAATTTAGGGTATCATTTAATGTGATCATAGGTACCAATATATGTGGGATAATTATCATAATGTGTGACACTAATACCATCAATATGACATTTTTTCTATTAAAAGTACAACACACACACATACACACAAAATGTGGATCCGCCCATGCTTACAACATGTGTTTGGTTTGATAACTCCACAAACGTGTGATTGGAAACACTGTAGAATGGCTAAACATAACTCATTCTTGGGTCTTATTAGTGGACACGGTCGAAGTGGTGGTGCAGTTCTGGAAGCAGTGGATCTTTCCACCGACCCGAGTTCACCTACCGCATCCTTACCCCACTGTTGGGCTGAGATGTCAACTTCTTTTCATTTTTTTTTTCTTTTTCTATAATTCCTACTTTTGTATATATATATATGGCATTCCAATTCTTCCACTGAGACTCTGAAAGAGAGAAGAGAGACAAAGATGAGTATCTGGAACTACGTCGTTACGGCTCACAAGCCCACCAACGTCACCCATTCCTGCGTCGGCAATTTCACCAGCCCTCAGGAGCTCAACCTAATCATAGCGTAAGCCCCTCTCTCTCTCTCTCTCAGATTTCGTTTCTGGTTAGGGTTTATTCCTTCAATTTCATGTAGTAAAACTCGAATGTATCAATTTTTAGACGAGATTTTTTGATGATTTGAAGTTTCAATTGTGCTTTGCTATTAGCTAAACTATACCTGTTGCTTTTTATGCTTCATATTTTAATCCGCAAAAAAATCAATTTCATTTTGGCGTAGTAAAAATACCCCTCAAATATCCGGGGACTCTGTGTGTGATAATGAATAATACAATTTTGGCATTTGATAGTTTTCTAAAATATTTTTTTTTTTGGGGAAAAAATTGAAATGCGTATTATCTTTTATTGGGGTAATTTTTGTCATGCTGTAAGTTGAACTCTTTGTTCTCTTGTAAATTTTTCTAGTAAATTGTGTTTATCGTCCACATTTTGGCTATTGTTTGCATCGAAAGATGCATTTATACATATACAGTTTACTCACAATTAAAAACATTTTCAGGAAATGCACCCGGATCGAAATTCATTTGCTTACGCCTCAGGGCTTGCAGGTACATTAATTCCCTCTTTATGTTCTTTTGTTTATTTATTCATTTTGTTGGCCTTTTTAATCTACATTTCATTTTAGCTGCTATTAAGGTATTATAGGTTGTATGTGATTGTTATTCTTACTCTACAAACACACACACAAATATATATATGTGGCTTTGATGGAACGACTTGTTCTAATTGTCATTTTGTTTTGTTTTCTTGAATTACCTTAAACCTACAGTTGAGATATTGACTGGCTGCCAAGGAAAATAATAAGGATAGTTAGATGTGCACACTTTCTATTTAAATTGTTGTACCATTTGCATCTTGCACCCTTGAACTTATTATGAAAAATTATGCACAAAATTTGTCACTCTTTTTTATTGCCATTTACAAACACACACACAAACAATATATCTTGAACCATTACTTCAACCTCATACTGTGACTTTGAAGCCTTAAACTTGCCCTTGGCAGCTTGTGACTTTACCATTGCACTGGACAATGACCCCTTAGTTATTTGAGGTATACCTTTTCATAATTTGTAGAATCTTAAGGTTCGTGAATCGATCTTGAACACCTAATCAAAGATCCTTGGTTAAATCCTTGTTCTGATGACCTTGAGGGATAAAAATCTTCCAAAAACTTCTATAGATTAAAATGAAAACCATCTCCAGATATTTCAATTATATACTCTTAAGTATTGCAAAGAAAGAAAATTTTCCTGTCCAAATTCTTTGTGATTTGATCTTCTTTCTGTCTTCAGTCTTTTGTGTCTACTATCTAATTCTTGATAATTATTATTTTTTTTTTTATTGTCCATGGGCCAGCTAGGAGTAAGATCTATGACCATAAGACCTTATCTAAATTTTTTCCTGTGCAGCCTATGTTGGACGTGCCGATATATGGGAGAATTGCAACACTTGAACTTTTTCGCCCTCATGTGAGCATTACTATAGGCTTTTTCTTCAAAACCCACAAAATTATGTTATGACTTATGATTTACTTCTTACCTTTCCTGCATTCATGTCACTTGTTTTGAACAGGGTGAGGCACAAGACTTTCTATTTATTGCAACAGAAAGATATAAATTCTGTGTTCTTCAATGGGATGCTGAGACATCTGAGCTTATCACAAGGTTTAAGTTTGAAGAAATGAATTATAATTTCTAAGTTATTTTCTTAGTTGATGTTTGATGTTGTTGGAGTTTAGTGCACATAGAGTCATAAGTTGAAGTTAATGCCCCTGCTCCCTTCCTTTTCTTATGGAAAACATAAATTTCTGCATCTTTTATGTTTTAGGAAACTATTATGTCATAGTGCAGAGTGGAGTCTCAAAAGCTGTTACTTTATTTTTTACGGAAAAAGAAGAAGAAGCTGTCATGTTGTATATGGGTCCGATATTTAGTATGTTACTGTTTGACTTGGATTCTCCTATTTATGCTGCTAACAAAATATAGGTCTATGTTCTGTCTCTACCATTAAGAGTTGTAACTAGTGGGAGTTCTAGTTCTATCCAACGAGTTATTAGCAACAGGTTTATGTTGGGTATAAATCCCTTTTCTAGGGTCCTCTTCTAAGGATTATCATCTAGGAAATTGTCTGCTTGCGTAATTAATTTGTGGGACAGATTATGATTTTTGCAGTTAGAAATCCCTTTTCTTGTTAAGAGATACCCTTCTGTCTTGTAGTATTCTTAAGTTATTACTGATTTGACTCACCTGATATGTCTTTTGACTTTCCATCTTCCTGTGGCAAGCTCTTTATCCTTTAGGAAGGTTAAAGATCATCGTAACACCTTTTTTTTTCTTTTTTTCTTTTTCCTGCCTTTTAACAAAGTTTGCATTCCCTTTCTTCCATAGATTCCAATTCCACTTCTAGGGCTTATGTTGTCGATTCAGGCCTTTTTCCTATAAATAAAAGTAGAGGTTTATGGGGCTACTCTGTGATTAGACAAAAATACTCTATGGAGGAAAAGTTTGGGTTACCATGATGCAACATATTCCAAATGAAAGTCACTTTGTTGTCTCCTAGGAAGAAAGGAACAATTTATTTGCCTATATGAAAGGGTGTGTAAAACAAAGTTATAAATTTTATATAGTACCAGCCAGTACGGTCTAGATATATTGTAGCGATCACCAAACTGGTACAGTAACCCCTTGGAAATGTACTAGTTTAACTACTAGTACATTTCCAAGGGGTTGAAGGCTTCTCATTTAATTTCTGTCCATTCTGTAGCAGAAATGCTTGATATGTGTTCTGTTTAAGCCTTCTCTTTTTCCAGCTTTGTAAATCCCATTGTTTCCTTTTTTCTCTTTTTAATGAAATACTTATTTATCAAAAAAAAAAAATGAAAAAGGAAAATCATGTATGAAAAATTAATTTTAGTGCTTTTTTTTTTCCTTGTGTGTTGGAGGTGGGGATGAGGTTATAGTAAATAATTGTTAGACTAAATTTTCTTGAAAAGTTTAAAATTACAAGTTTGGTAAAGATTGGGACAAACATGGTGCTTCCTTTCACACCTTTTTAATTATAAGGTAGTTGCTGGAAGTTACTTCCATTACGGCCAATGAGAGACAAAACAATGGAGTTATTTTTGGATAATGGGCAACAATGGAGGAGTGGGAGAGATAATATCTCATGCACTCCTCTCATTGGCCCAATTGATTTTGCATTTCTCATGCTCTCCTCTCATTGGCCAAGCTAATCATGCATT
Source organism: Fagus sylvatica (assembly GCA_907173295.1). NCBI lineage: Eukaryota > Viridiplantae > Streptophyta > Magnoliopsida > Fagales > Fagaceae > Fagus > Fagus sylvatica. Next base: position 26,381,369 of record OU015767.1, on the reverse strand, counting down.
TCTCATACCTCTCATTGGCCGAGCTCATGCTCTCCTCTCATTGGCTGAGTTGGTCATGCATTTCTCATGCAACAACCAAGGTACAACCTTAGGATCTCTAACAATTAAGTACAAGGGGTTAAAGCCTAGGAATGTACTAGACCCCCAATGCACTTAATTAACTAACAAGGTACAAGCTTGATTAGCTTGGACCTTACTAATCATGAATATAAACTAATACATGTTTAATCAAATGTTAAGCTAAGCCAATCCGTGCCTTAGTGGCTAGGGTAAGCATACCCACGGATGTGGGATGGTTGGGGTCTTAACATTCCTCATTGCTTGATGGTGCATCTGGTGGAAAAGAAATTGCAGAAGCTTTGAGGGGTGTGGGTGAACCGTGTTCAACTTTAAATTAAACCTCTTAAGGACACTAGTTGAATGGTTGATAGCGTCGGGATGTCTTTCTTTTTCAAACTTTTTAGAGTTTGGACTTTGGAGAGAAAGGAATCAGCGAACTTTTGAAGGGGTAGAATGTTCAAATGTGGAGTTAAAGAGATTATTTTTAGTTTCTCTGTATGAGTGGATGGCTGCCTTGAGCAGTCCTTTTTCTTCTTTAGAGAAGTTTCTTGATTTATGTTCTTTTAGATGATTTTTCTGTAGCCTACCTGGTACACTCCTTGTGTCAACAAGGAGCATGTTTTTAATCTTTTAATGAAATTCTAATTACTTAAAAAAAAATTTTAGATTTTCTTCACCATTGTAACTTTAAAGATTAGTTTGAGATGTCCAGGTAGTATACTTCATGTATATTTGGTACTTTTCAGTTTTTCCAATTAGACTTATTATTTAACCCAAAAAAAAAAACTGACTACCTCTTGTAACAATGATATTCCCCCCTCCGTTTCATAAGGTGTGTCTTCCTTGGCAAGTACACAATTTTTTCAGCATTGTAGCATTTTTTTAAAGTTATATAAAAAATGGAAGCCCTGTGTTAGTTTTCCCATAAGGTTAGATCGACAGTATCCTCCTGCTCCAAGCTAGTGAGGAGGTCTAGCCTAAGGTCATCATAGGTACAGTTTTGTTGGTCTTTCATTTCACCTATAGATAGAGCAAGGATAGGGTATGTTAGGTTGTTTATAGGATAGTAGGGTGTGGGGTGTCAATATAGAAGATGTGAGAAAAAACAATATGATGTGAAAGATAAGGGGAAGAGTAAAGCTGATGGAGGTCACGTCATTATTCTAAAAAACTGTGAAGGAGGTTTGACCTTGAAAGTTGAGATTGGGTATGAGGGGGTGGCAAGGTTGAGGAGGAAAAAGAAATAAAAAACCTATAGGAACGGGGAAGCTGGTGATTAGGTTGTAAGAGGGGGATGGTGCTATTGGGGATGAGGAGGAGAAATGGTGAGAGTGAAGAGATTGGCTGGTCAGGGGAAGGTCAGGCCTTCAGGGAGAGGGAAGGGGACATAGGTGCTACAGGGAGCACGGGCAAAGTCTCTTTTGTTCAAAAAGGTTTTATCTTGTCACTAGGTAACATGCAAGGCAAGTGATGGTCTCATTGCGTCCATTTTCTTCCATTTCATATATTAACACATCATAATTATAGAAATTAATAGTCATGAATTTTAAAAAAAAAAAAAATTAACAAAAAGTCTCTTATATAGGTATTCTTTTCACTTTACATAAATAGCGAAAATAACTAAAGAAAAATGTTTGTGTTTTCTTAACAAAATAATAAAAGATTAAGCACAAGCAAAGATACATTACTCTGCTTCACAAACACAATAAAAACAATGACCCATGCAATTTTTTGAATATTTTGTTCTACTTTTTCTTTCTTTGACTTTTCATGAGGTTGGTTCTTTGATTTTGATTCAGATTGGTAATGGATATGGACCTTGTGCATTCTTAAATTCAATGGGCTGATTTTTTTTTTTTTCGTATTATATTTTGCCTTGTTGTCTCTTGTAATATGTGCTAGTATGTATGAAATTCTGTTTTGATTTTATCATATTTTTGAGCTTGAAAGTTAAAGTTCAAGACTCTGAATTTTTTTTAAAAAATTCTTTTTAGGCAAAGAAAAGGAATGTTTGGCATTATTGTCCTGGATGGAAATGGCAGCACTATTTGGAAATTGAACAGAAATTCACGACAGATGCTTTGTGAGTTAACAGTTCATCGGCAGCACTACATGAGAAGGACTGCAGTAGCTGTGGCAAGTTCTGAGCTTTATGAGTTAGTAGTTGATCGGCACAACTACATGAGAAGGACTGCAGAACTTGCCACACAGTACTTCATTGATACTGGTACAAATCTGCCTACTGTTTCTGGGCTTATACTTGCTGGTACAGCTGAATTCATGACTGAGCTCAGCCAGTCTAGTATGTTTGATCCTCGTGCGAAGATATTGAACGTGGTTGAGGTGTCATTTGGAAGGGAAACTGGATTCAATGAAGCCATTGATCACTCCTCAGATATTCTTTCTCGTGTGAAGTTTTTCCAAGAGAAATGCTTGATTCGCAAATTCTTTGAGCTTATTATTCCGGAGGATACTGAATCTACTGATTCAAATAAGAAACAAGTCTTTGCTGTCATTGGTTTAGATGAAACATCGTATGCTCTATGCATGGGAGTTGTAGAGAACCTTATTCTGTGGGAAAAGTATCTGAACCATGAACAAGCGGGGGTTCAGGAGGTAAGGTCCTTCCTTGAGTGGTCTGCCCAGTTTCGTTGCGAACGTGAATTTGTCAGCAACCAATCTTATGAGGGATTGCAATTTTGCCAAGGTTTGGGTGGAATAGGGGCTATACTCTGTCCAAAAATCTCCTTCACCTGGAACAAACTTTGTAAAAATTCGTATAGTATCTATAAAAATGGTTCGGATGAAGGATGAAGAGGATGGAGAAATTGAACCCAAGCTCAAAGCAATACGTGAATTTGGAAAGTGATTAGAAATTATCTTTTATTGGGGTAATTTTTTTTAAAGTGACTGATAGGACATAATTTCTAATCACTTCCAAATTCACGTATTGCTTTGAGCTTGGGTTCAATTTCTCCATCCTCTTCATCCTTCATCCGAACCAGTTTTATAGATACTGTACGAATTTTTACAAAGTCTGTTCCAGGTGAAGGAGATTTTTGGACACGGAGTATAGCCCCTATTCCACCCAAACCTTGGCAAAATTGCAATCCCTCATAAGATTGGTCGCTGACAAATTCACGTTTGCAACGAAACTGGGCAGACCACTCAAGGAAGGACCTTACCTCCTGAACCCCCGCTTCTCTTCATGGTTAAGATACTTTTCCCACACAATAAGGGTCTCTACAACTCCATTATACTAGAAACAGCCAGAGAGCGAGAGAGAGAGAGCGCGCGAGCTTGCTAGGGCTCCAGCTCCACTGTAACTCTGAAAGAGAGACAAAGATGAGTATCTGGAACTACGTCGTTACGGCTCACAAGCCCACCAACGTCACCCATTCCTGCGTCGGCAATTTCACTAGCCCTCAGGAGCTCAACCTAATCATAGCGTAAGCCTTTCTCTCTCTCAAATTTCGTTTCTGCTTAGGGTTTATTCCTTCAATTTCATGTAGTAAAATTCGAATGTATCAATTTTTAGACGAGATTTATTGATGATTTGAAGTTTCTATTGTGCTTTGCTATTATTAAAAATTAGTGTAATTAGAAGAGAAATGAACCCTTTCCCCCCCCCCCCCCCCAAAAAAAAAAAAAAAAAAAAAAACTTAATGTTGAAAATATCACAAAAACTAAGAAGTTAGAGGAAGTGAGTGAATGATTTTGTGATCGTTCAATTGAAAATAGAAACTACTAATAGCTCACTCTGTGTTAGTTGTATTCAAATATCCGGGGACTTTGTGTGTGATAATGAATAATACAATTTTGGCATTTGATAGCTTTCTAAAATTTTTTTTTTTTGGGGAAAAAATTGAAATGCGTATTATCTTTTATTGGGGTAATTTTTTTTTTTTTGGATAATTCAGAACCTTTTATAGATGACCAACTGTCAAGAAAGAAACAAACAAGCCAAAAGGCCAACAACCCTCACTGCAGAAGAACACTGCAGAACTCTAACACAACAGACAAAACCAGCAACAAGCTGGGCAATTCACAAAAAACCAAATCTATCCCAAATACAAACCCAAAGCTAAACAACATCTCTTCTTAATACCCCAGCAACACTAATACCCCAGTTACAACAGAGAATTCTATTTAAAATGGTATCTCTGAAACCATTCTTGCTATGAAGCCGATTCTTCACATCTCTCTTGATAATATTGAGGAGTTGATCTTCAGATTTAATCTGTCCAGCATGAATAATAGCATTTCTTTGTGACCATAGAGAATACACAGTGGCCCACCAAGCCACCTTACACACAATAGCCCTCATTTCTGTTCCTTTCAAGTGCACAACACCCCACTCCAATAAGTCCTCCTAGCAGAAACAAGGATCAGAGACAAGGCAAAGAGCCATAATTTTCCTCCACAATCTCTTAGAAAATGAGCATTCAAAGAAATTATGGTTTCTAGTTTCAAGAGAATTTCTACAGAAAACACAATTACCATCAACAGGAAATCCCCGTTTTAGCATCCTCTCCTTCGTGGGAAGTTTATTGTGCATAGCTAACCACCCAATAAAAGAATGACGGGGAATATTAAGAGAGAACCATAAAAGCTTCCACCAATTTACCTCATTCCCTTTCGATCGCAGTTCATTCCAAGTGGCTGCACAACTAAATTTTCCTGAGCTGGAAGCAGACCACACAGCCCTATCTTCCTCCCCCAAATTGATTAGACACAACTTACTTTGAATGGAAACCAGTTCCTCAGATCGAGCAGGCCTCCATTGCCATTCCTGATCCTTGAGAACAGAGGCAACACGAGCATCACTTCTGCTGGCAGCATCATACACAACTCTATGCCCATACTTGAGATACAAAATCCCATCGGGGTGCCAATGATCATGCCACAAAAATATCTTCCTACCATCTCCAACTTCATACTTCAGAAATAACCTAGCATCCTCCCTCAATTTTAACAAGGTTCTCCATCCCCAGGTATAATCTGAAGTCTTCTTTACAGTCCAAAAACATTTATCTTTGATCAAATGTCTATGAATCCAAGCCACCCACAGAGAACCCGATTGGTTAAAAAGGCTCCAAATGTGTTTAAGGATGGCAGCCCTATTCCAATCCTCTACTCTCTTCAAACCAAGCCCTCCTTCTTTCTTTGGAAGACAAACTTTATTCCAGGCAACTCTTATTCCACCCCTGCCAGTACATTTTCTTTGCTAAAGATAGTGATTGAAGTGATATTCTATAGCTTTAATCACTTTCTTAGGCAAGATGAAGATACTAGACCAATACATCTGAATACTGTTGGAATATTTTGCTGAATATTTCGGTCTATCTTTATTCTTCTCTCTAGGAGGTAGATTATATAGGGTACAATAGATCTAAATTTGGAAACAATTAATCACAGCTAATTACTCCTATTAACTTATGCTCTACAATTATGCTACACAATAATTACAATCATATATCACTGTTATACTGACAACACTCCCCTTCAAGCTGGAGAGTAGATATCAATGACTCCCAGCTTGCTACAAATAGAATCAATGGCATTCTTAGGAAGAGCTTTAGTGAAGATGTCTGCTAGTTGACTTCCAGAAGGTACAAACGGTGTGATGATGTCTTTCGATTCTACTTTAGAACGAACAAAGTGACAATCAACTTCGATATGCTTGGTTCTTTCATGGAAAACTGGATTACTAGCAATATGAATGGCTGCTTGATTGTCACAGTAAAGAGGTGTCGGACCTTGTGTTAAGAGTCCGAATTCTTGAAGAACTGTTCTCAACCAGGTTAACTCACAAGTGGAATGGGCCATGGCACGGTACTCTGCTTCAGCACTAGAGCGAGCCACAACTGACTGCTTCTTACTTCTCCAAGTGACAAGATTGCCTCCTATGAAGGTGCAATAACCAGTGGTAGATTTTCGATCTGAAGGTGACCCTGCCCAGTCAGCATCAGTATAACCTTCAATGCGGAGATGACCAGATGATCGATAAAAGAGGCCACGACCTGGAGCATTTTTCAGATACTTCAGGATGCGTATGACTGCATTCATATGAGGAACTCGAGGGTTGGTCATAAATTGACTCACAACACTAACTGCATAAGAAATATCAGGTCGAGTAATGGTTAGATAAATAAGTTTACCCACAAGTCTGCGATAGGTGTCTGGATCATCAATAAATTCACCCTCATCTGGCATCAATTTCAAATTGGACTCCATTGGTGTAGCAACAGGTTTGGAGCCAAGATAGCCTGTGTCTTGCAATATATCAAGGGTATATTTTCTCTGGGATAAGCTTATTCCTGCTTTTGACCTAGCGACCTCAATACCAAGAAAATAACGAAGCTTACCCAAGTATTTAGTGAGAAAACTTGAGCTGAGATGATTTATCAAGATCTGAATACCTTCCTTGTCACTCCCAGTAATAACGATATCATCCACATAAACCACAAGTATCACAATACCCGTTTTTGTCTTTTTAAAGAAAACAGAGTGATCAGCTTGGCTCCGAGTCATACCATGAGAAACTACTGCCTTACTGAATTTGTCAAACCAAGCACGGGGAGATTGTTTGAGGCCATAGATAGATTTCTTCAGATGACACACATACTCCCCCTTGGACTCAAACCCAGGTGGTTGAGCCATGTACACTGTCTCATTAAGATCACCATGTAGAAAGGCATTTTTGACATCAAGTTGGTGAAGTGGCCAATCAAGATTAGCAGCCAGAGATATAATGATGCGAATAGAGTTCAGTTTGGCAACAGGAGAAAATGTCTCAGTGTAATCAAGACCATAAGTCTGAGTAAAGCCCTTAGCTACAAGACGAGCTTTCAGACGATCAACACTGCCATTAGGATTTTGTTTAACTGTAAAAACCCAACGACAGCCAACAATAGATGTACCTGCAGGTTTATGAACGAGATCCCAAGTATGATTCAAGTCTAAAGCATGCATCTCTTCTTCCATGGCCTTACGCCAACCAGGGTGAGAAAGTGCTTCCCTGTAGGACTTGGGAACAACAATAGATGAGACTGGACAAAGAGAATGCTTTAAAAGAAGAAGATAAGTGATCAAAGGAAACAAAGTTAGAGATAGGATGGTCGGTACAAGTGCCGCTTACTCTTACGAAGGGCAATAGGAAGATCAAGATCTGAGGTAGACTGAGGAAGAGGTGGATCTGCAGACGTCGAGGCGGATGAGGGAGGCAATGGAGGGGACTCTACTTGTGGTGGAACTAGAGGTGCATCTTGATGTCGACGACGAACATAAACCTGAGAGATAGGTGGAGCCTGTGGAGCAAAGGGAATAGGTGTAGGAATAACAGGACTAGATAGGATAGATTCCTGTAACTGTCCTCCCTGAGGAGAATAATAAGGAACATCCTCAAAAAATGTCACATCAGCACTAACAAAATGTTTCTGTAAGGAAGGACTGTAACACCGATAACCTTTCTGAGTGCGAGAATAACCGAGAAAGATGCACTTGTGTGCACGAGGATCAAGTTTGTCTCGACTAGGATTGAGATTATGGACAAAAGAAACACAACCAAAGACTTTAAGGGGAACAGAGAAAGGACTCTTATCAGCAAATAAAATCTCAAAGGGAGACTTACCTTTGAGAACACGAGAGGGCATTCTATTCAAAAGATATGTAGCAGTAAGAACTGCATCTGCCCAAAAAGGTTTAGGAACATGCATTTGGAGCATAAGAGCACGAGCAATAGCTAGAATGGGCCCATTTTTACGTTCAGCAATGCCGTTTTGTTGAGGAGTACGAACACAAGATGTTTGATGAATAATACCCCTAGACGTAAGAAATTCCCCTAGACGTAAGAAATTCTTGAAATGAACTTTCTGTATATTCACGAGCATTGTCAGTGCGGAAAGCAAGAAGTTTGGCATTAAATTGATTAGAGATTTCAGCATAAAAAGATTGAAAAGTTGCAAACAATTGAGATCTATCTTTAAGCACATACACCCAAGTTAAACGAGAATGATCATCAATAAAAGTAACAAAATAACGTGCACCACATAAACCAGTAGTGCGAGCTGGTCCCCAAACATCAGAATGGACCAACTCAAAAGGATGTAAACATGGCTCATCATTACGAAGTTTAAAAGTAGCTCTATGATGATTTACTCAGTTACAAGTTTCACAATTAAAGCTAGAAAAATCAGATAAAGATGGAACTAATTTTTGAAGATTGAGGAACGAGGGGTGTCCAAGACGGCAATGCCACTGATATGGAGAGACTGAGGAACGTAGAGCAGATGGAATCGAGGTGTGAAACGGTCGAAAGTAGTAGAGTCCATCCTTCTCAAAGCCCCCACCAATCATGTCCTCTTCGTCTTTAGATCCTGAAAGACACAATAAGATGGAAAGAAGGCAATAGAACAATGTAAGGCAACGGTAAGCTTGTGAACAGATAATAAATTAAAAGGAAACTCAGGTAAGTATAAGACATTGGAAAATGTGAGATTAGGAGTGCTAACAGTACCTATCCCTTGGACAGGGGTTTTAGTGCCATTAGCAACAGTGACAGAAAAAGGAGAACAAGGATCCGATAATTTATTGAAGAACAAGAAAGATAAAAAGTGAAATGAATTACCAGTCATATGATCAGAGGCTGAAATATTCGATTAAGTGAAGTCAATAACCCAAGAAGGATCAGATGATGAATGAAGACAGGTGTTACCTGAAGAGGCGACGACCATGGAGGAGGATGAGGCACGTTGGAGAATTGAATCATACTCAGCCTTGCTTATAAGAACCTGCTCCTCAGAAGGGGTGGAGTTATCCCCATCAACAGTAGCATGATTAGCCCAAGCTGGTTTGCCATGAAGCTTCCAACAGAAATCAACTGTGTGGTTAGTGCGACCACAATGAGTACATTTCTTTAGGGCCGCGGCCACCACCCCCACTACGACCACCTCGGCCACCACGACCATTATGGGTACCCCGGCGAGAGAGCTATGATCACCACGCTCCCCCTGAGGAGTATCATAATGCCCAACAAGAGCAGATCGCTCGTCTTTGACACCAGAAGATGAGATAGCTGCTCTTCTAACTCGAGCATAAGTCTCACGAACAGTAGGTATGTCCTTTCCAGATAGGATCTGAGAGCGAATGGGATCAAGGTCTGGCTTAAGACCAGATAAAAACTTAGCAACTCGAAATTCTTCCCGATACTTTTGCTGTTTCTGCAAGTCAGCTGTTTCTGCAAGTGGCTGGATACACATTAAGTTCATCACACATAAAGTTCATCCCACATACCTTGGAGAAGAGAGAAATATTCCTCAATTGAGCGATCACCCTGCTGGAGAGAGAACATATCTTGATAAAGCTCATGAATTCGAGTAATATTTTCTTCAGAAGAATACATGAGATGCAGTGTATCCCAAATATCCTTAGAAGATTCCAAGTACGACACATTGTTGAATACATCGGGTTCCAGGCTGTTCCATAACCAAGTCATAATCTGTGCATCCTCTTTGATCCACTTAGAAATTTTGGTGGCATCAGTGGGTTTGGTAGTCGTTAGATACGATTCTTTGCCACGACCAGTCAAGAAAACAAGAACAGCACGTGACCACTGAAGATAATTGGAGCCCTTTAATTTGGTACTAGTCATAGAACCAAAGAAAAGGGAATCCTGCAAGTCTTTAGTGTCACCCATAATAAGAAAATAAAGGTACTGTGTGGTGAGCAAATATATAACCAAACAGTAACTTAATATCAAGGACCAAGGCTGAAAGTACTGTTTGTATGTGAGACAAAATAGCCAATAGTAACAAAGCAATAATAAGATAGGAACTCAGTAAAGTGATATTGCTGTCTTAGACCAAAAAAAAAGAGAAATATGATACCAAGCCTCCACCACCGAGTCTGAGAGAAAAATCCAAGAGAAATCAATAGTGAGTGCTGGCGGCGGCGTGAGAGAATGACCGAGAGCAGTAGATCGAGAAAACCAAAGAACCACCGGAGTAAACCTTGTGGTGCGAGAGAATCCGAGTGTCACCGCAAGACCAGGTGAAAGCCAAGAAGCCGAGGGGAAGCCGAGATGGTCATCGGCGTAGCCTGGTGAGCCGAGAAAGTCCGAGATGCCGAGATGGTCACCAGGGATGCCTAGTGAGCCGATACTGTGCGAGCGGAAGCCGAGATGGTCACGGGCGAAACCAGGTGAGCCGATAGAGTCCGAGATGACCACCGGTGATGCCTGGTGGTCTGAGAAAGGTACCGGAGAGGCCTGGCGGCGCCGAAATCCGAAAAAAGAGAGAAACCCTAAATTTTTAGGGTTTTCAAAAAGAAACAGCTAACCTGCTCTGATACCATGTTGGAATATTTTGCTGAATGTTTCGGTCTATCTTTATTCTTCTCTCTAGGAGGTAGATTATATAGGGTACAATAGATTTAAATAAGGAAACAATTAATCACAGCTAATTACACGATTAACTCCTACAATTACGCTATACAAATATATACTGACAACAAATACTATGTAGAATAGCTTGAATTAACTGCAACCTACCAGCAAATGAGAGATGTTTTGCAGACCAAGTATGAATTCTGCCCACAATTTTGTCAATAAGAGGTTGACAGTTCTTGTAAGTCAATTTACCTGATATTAGAGGCATACCAAGATATCTAACAGGGAGATTACCTTCCTTAAATTGGAGACATGACAGAATCTGCTCTTTAATTTCACCAGGGACAGCAGCAAAAAATACTTCACTTTTATTGGGATTAAGAGCCAAGCCCGATATATCTTTAAATTCTTCAAGAACTGACTTGATCAACTGGATTGAGGGAAGATCAGCTGATGAAAATAGCAAGAGATCATCCGCAAAACTAAGGTGAGTGATTTGAAGTTGCTTACACTGAGGATGGAACTTAAAATTTCTGAACTCAAGAACTCTTCTTTTCAATAACCGAGTGAAACCCTCCATAGCAATCACAAACAAATATGGAGAAATCGGATCGCCTTGTCTCAAACCTTTACCTCCTGGAAAATAACCCACAAGGCTACCATTAAGAGAAATGGTGAACCTAGAGTTTGTGATGCATTCCTTAATCTAGTTCACAAATTTAGGAGGGCAGCCAGCTGCTAGAAGACACATTAAAATAAAATTCCAATCAACTGAATCATAAGCTTTCCTCAAATCTGCTTTAATTGCACATTTGCTAGATCCCCGCTGCTATGGTAATTCCTTACAAGCTCTTGAGCTAACAATATATTTTCTGAGATGCTCCTCCCTTTAATAAAGGCTGACTGATTGGAACTCACCAAGCTACCAAGGTAAATTTGCAATCTATTGGCTAGGATTTTTATGATACACTTATAAATCACATTGCAACAAGCAATGGGTCTAAAATCAGATACAGTAGTGGGATTAGGGACTTTGGGGATTAAGGAAATAATAGTTGAGTTGACCTCTTTAAGAAGTTTTCTAGAGGTGAAGAACGATCGAATCGCTTCCGTAACTGAACCATGGATAATAGGCCATGATTTCTTGAAAAATAGAGCTGTAAGTTGAACTCTTTGTTCTCTTGTAAATTTTTCCAGTAAATTGTGTTTATCGTCCACATTTTGGCTATTGTTTGCATCGAAAGTTGCATTTATAAATATATAGTTTACTCACAATTAAAAACATTTTCAGGAAATGCACCCGGATCGAAATTCATTTGCTTACGCCTCAGGGCTTGCTGGTACATTAATTCCCTCTTTATGTTCTTTTGTTTATTTATTCATTTTGTTGGCCTTTTTAATCTACATTTCATTTTAGCTGCTATTAAGGTATTATAGGTTGTATGTGATTGTTATTCTTACTCTACAAACACACACACAAATATATATATATATATATATGTGGCAATTGAGTTTTAAGATATGATAAATTAGGATTACAAGAAGAACACAAAGAGAGAAGAAAGAAAAGGTTTAGGGCGTAAGTGGTCAAACCCACACCTTAGCACATATTATATTAGAGTGATATAGCAAGGTTACAAGAATACCCTTATGCTAATATGAAATAACAAGTGAACTAGAAAAATCATAACAACAACTCTAACACTCCCCCTCAAGCTGAAGCATAGATATCAAACATGCCTAGCTTGAAAGACATTTGTTGAAAAGAGGCACGAGCTAACAGCTTCGTGAGAATATCACCCATTTGATCATCGGAGCGAACGTAGGGAGTGACAATCTGTTGTCGCATCAATAAATCTCGAATAAAGTGACAATCAACCTCGATATGCTTGGTATGTTCATGGAAAACAGAATTGTTAGCAATAAAGATAGCGGCTTGGTTATTACAAAACATCTGCATAGGAGTTGGAACATCAATACCCAAGTCACGAAGAAGAGAGCATACCCATAACATCTCAAAAGCAGTATGAGTCAGCACGATATTCAGCTTCAGCACTAGAACGAGCAACAACATTTTGTTTTTTACTGCGCCAGGTAACAAGATTACCACCAACAAAGGTACAATAGCCAGAAGTGGACCGCCGATCAGAACGACTACCAGCCCAATCAGCATCACTAAAACCTGTCACAAACAAAGAAGCAGAGGGTTTGTACAATAGGCCTCGTCCAGGAGCACCTTTCAAATAACGCAAGATACGGTAAATAGCTTCATAGTGAGGCTGACGTGGAGCATGCATGTATTGACTGACCACACCAACCGCATAAGTAATGTCAGGGCAAGTAACGGTAAGGTAAATTAACTTCCCAACCAAGCGGCGATATTGACCAACATCACTAAACAATTCACCATGCTCATCATCAAGTTTAACAGTAGAGTCCATAGGAGTATCAGTAGGACGAGCACCTAAGAGACCAGTTTCAGACAAAAGATCAAGAACGTATTTCCTTTGAGACAAAAATATACCCTGAGAGGAACGAGCAACTTCAATTCCAAGAAAATAACGAAGAGCACCTAGGTCTTTAGTATGGAAATGCTTATTCAAATATGTTTTCAAATCTACGACACTAGTGGAGTCACTTCCAGAGATAATAATATCATCCACATAAACAATCAAAACAATGGTGCCATTGGAAGAGTGACGAACAAAGACAGAATGATCAGAAGTAGAACGCTGGAAACCATACCCAAGTACAACAGCACTAAATCGGTCAAACCATGCATGGGGAGATTGCTTCAAACCATACAAAGTCTTTTGTAATCGACAAACAAGATGCTCACTACCAGCAACAACATATCCAGGGGGTTGATCCATGTATACTTCCTCCTTAAGGTCGCCATGAAGGAAGGCATTCTTGATATCAAGTTGATACAAAGGCCAAGAGCGACTAACTGCAATAGAGAGTAAGATCCGAACAGAATTGAGACGAGCCACTGGAGAAAAGGTCTCTAAATAGTCAACACCATATGTCTGCGTGTACCCTTTAGCAACCAACCGCGCTTTAAGGCGCTCAACAGATCCATCAAGGAGGTACTTGATAGTATAAATCCAACGACAACCAACTGTTTGTTTCCCAAAGGGAAGAGCAATGAGCTCCCAGGTTTGATTCTTATGAAGAGCACTTATTTCCTCATCCATAGCATGTTTTCATCCAAACGAAGATAAAGCCTGCTTATAAGAGGAAGTAATAGAGATAGAGGACAAAGTACAAACAAAAGAATGTAGACAAGGTGAAACACGATTATAAGACAAAAAATGAGTAATTGGGTGTTGAGTACAAGTACGTTTACCTCGTCGTAAAGCAATAGGTAAATCATCAGTCTCAGGAATAGAGGATGAGGGAGCAGGAACCTCTGACAAAGAAGATGTAGTATTGGGGCGATAAGATACAACGCGCCTATCTTGAGATCGCTGATAAACTTGCAAAGGAGGGTTAGCTAGGGAAGCCATAGGTACTTGCGGAGGAGAAAGCGAAGGAATTGGAAGAGTAGGAGACGAAAAGGAACCCTCCCCCTCACGACTAGAGATGAGATCAGGAGACAAACACTGACCAGGTGAGGAAAAGAATGGGGTGGACTCAAAAAAGGTAACATCAGCACTAACAAAATATCGACGAGACTCAGGACTGTAACAACGATAGCCCTTTTGAGTACGAGAGTATCCAAGGAAAATACACTTACGAGATCGAGGAGATAGTCTATCACGACTAGGATCAAGAACATGAACAAAGGCAACACAACCAAACACATAAGGAGTAAGCGAGAATGTAGTACGTTCAGGATATAAAACAGAAAATGGACACTCCTGATTTAAGACAACAGAAGGCATACGATTTATAAGATGACAGGCAATAAGAACAGCATCACCCCAAAAGTGTTTGGGTACCTGCATATGGAATAACAAGGTACGAGCAACATCTAGTAAATGACGATGTTTTCGTTCAACCACACCATTTTGTTGAGAGGTGTGAGGACAACTGGTCTAATGAATAATACCACGATCAGCACAAAAGGAATTCATTACAGACTGAGTATATTCTGATGCATTATCAGATTGAAGAATCTTAATGCGTTTACTAAACTGAACGAATATTTCATTATAGAATGTTGAAAGAATACGAGGCAATTCAGATCGCTCTTTCATCAGAAACAACCATGTCATTCGAGAATAATCATCCACAAATATAACAAAATAAAGAAATCCATTCAAAGTAGAAATGCGGGAAGGACCCCATATGTCCGTATGAACTAAATCAAAGGACTTAGATTGGCAACTAGGACCACTACTAGAAAAAGAACTACGATGATGCTTCCCTAGTTGACAAGCTTCACATTCTAGACTGGGCACATGACTCAATGTAGGAATGGCAAACTTAAGTTTGGCTAAGGAAGGGTGACCTAAACGAAAATGCCACTGAAGAGGAGATACGGTAGCACTCAAAGCCGAAGCCGAGAAGGCGGGGGAGGCAGAATTATCAAGATCCAGGTAATATAGCCCGTCTTTCTCATGTCCCGAACCAATCATCTCCTAGGTCTTGAGGTCCTGAAAAACACATGAAGTGGGATCAAAGGTGATAGAGCATTGTAAGGCTTTAGTCAATTGACTAACAGAAAGCAAATTAAAAGGAGAATCAGGAACAAAAAGACTAGATGGTAAGGATAATGACGAAGTGGGATGAAGAACACCTTTTCCAAGAACAGGCCGAGAAGAGCCATCAGCTAAAACAATATGGTATTTAATAGGAAGCAAATCAGAGAAAAGAGATAATATACCAGATATATGTTTGTTAGCGCTAGAATCAATGACCCAAAATGGAGAGGAATGGGCCACACCTGCAACATTACCTGAATCAACAAATGTAGCCACAGAAGGAGAGGAAAGTGCGACGCGCAATAGCTGGACGAGTTCGCTAAGCTGAGTAATGAGAGCATCATAAGAACCAGACCTAGAAGCAGCATGCCCAAATGGAGTAGAAGTAGATTGTGGTCGTGCAGCACCATCAATCACTTGATTTAAATAATCTGGCTTGCTATTTTTCACCCAACAGTAAGGCTCAATATGATTGGTCTTACCACAATGATCACACCTCTTGTCACCACGTCCACCATGAAAACCACGGCCTCCACGGAAACCACCACGAAAATTAACACGACCTCCACTATTGGAGACTAAAGAAGAAGATTTAGGCATATCATCATCCTTGAATAGTGATGTGTTTCTTGCAGCCATAACCATTGATTTTCCTTCAAACAACTAACCCAAACCAGAAAAATAATAACAACAACAACAACACAACTCCAAGACCCAAGACGGCAATCAATAGCTTCAAATCTCAATCTCTCACTCAGGCTACACTTCTCAAGGTCTGAAACGAGAAACTTAAACGGCCCAACAAAAAAAAACATATCCCGTAGCACTCTTTCAAAGGGGCTGAAGCTCTCAAATCCTCAAATAAAGCAAAAAAACTTCATAAACCAACAAATAACCATCAAAACAATCCTCCACAAACCTATCCGGCCCTTAGGGAACAAAACCCATCCATCAAAAACAGCAAAAAAGCTCCAGAATTGCAGATCGAAAAATTATGTCGGTAAATCCAAAAAAATTAGAAAATAGAAAAGTCACTCTAAATGGCTTCAAAAAATTCCACAAAAATCACCATAATTACCAGGAGAAAGAGACGAGCCTACCCATGTGGTCGCCGGACCGAGGTGTCTGTACCGGCGCTGACATCAGCATGACGTCATCAGACAGATGCTGATGTCAGCATCCGCTGTTATCTGAAAAGTGTTTCCAGAGTGATTTAATGGCTTCTAAGGTTGGATCGGAACGCTCTGATACCAAGTTGAGTTTTAAGATATGATAAATTAGGATTACAAGAAGAACACAGAGAGAGAAGAAAGAAAAGGTTTAGGGCGTAAGTGGTCAAACCCACACCTTAGCACATATTATATTAGAGTGATATAGCAAGGTTTACAAGAATACCCTTATGCTAATATGAAATAACAAGTGAACTAGAAAAATAATAACAACAACTCTAACAGTGGCTTTGATGGAACAACTTGTTCTAATTGTCATTTTGTTTTGTTTTCCTGAATTACCTTAAACCTACAGTTGAGATATTGACTGGCTGCCAAGGAAAATAATAAGGATAGTTAGATGTGTACACTTTCTATTGAAATTGTTGTACCGTTTGTGTCTTGCACCCTTAAACTTATTATGAAAAATTATGCACAAAATTTGTCACTCTTTTTTATTGCCATTTTCAAACACACACACACACAATATATCTTGAACCATTACTTCAACCTCATACTGTGACTTTGAAGCCTTGAACTTGCCCTTGGCAGCTTGTGACTTTACCATTGACTGGACAGTGACCCCTTAGTTATTTGAGGTATACCTTTTCATAATTTGTAGAATCTTAAGGTTCGTGAATCGATCTTGAACACCTAATCAAAGATCCTTGGTTAAATCCTTGTTCTGATAACCTTGAGGGATAAAAATCTTCCAAAAACTTCTATAGATTAAAATGAAAAGCATCTCCAGATATTTCAATTATATACTGTATTGCAAAGAAAGAAAATTTTCATGTCCAAATTCTTTGTGATTTGATCTTCTTTCTGTCTTCAGTCTTTTGTGTCTACTGTCTAATTCTTGATAATTATTATTTTTTTTATTTTCCATGGGCCAGCTAGGAGTAAGATCTATGACCATAAAACCTTATCTAAATTTTTTTCCTGTGCAGCCTATGTTGGACAAGCCGATATATGGGAGAATTGCAACACTTGAACTTTTTCGCCCTCATGTGAGCATCACTATAGGCTTTTTCCTCAAAACCCACAAAATTATGTTATGACTTATGATTTACTTCTTACCTTTCCTGCATTCATGTCACTTGTTTTGAACAGGGTGAGGCACAAGACTTTCTATTTATTGCAACAGAAAGATACAAATTCTGTGTTCTTCAATGGGATGCTGAGACATCTGAGCTTATAACAAGGTTTAAGTTTGAACAAATGAATTATAATTTCTAAGTTATTTTCTTAGTTGATGTTTGATGTTGTTGGAGTTTAGTGCTCATAGAGTTATTTGTTAAAAAAAGTTTAGTGCTCATAGAGTCATAAGTTGAAGTTAATGCCCCTGCTCCCTTCCTTTTCTTATGGAAAACATAAATTTCCGCATCTTTTATGTTTTAGGAAACTATTATGCCATAGTGAAGAGTGGAGTCTCAAAAGCTGTTACTTTATTTTTTACGGAAAAAGAAGAAGAAGCTGTCATGTTGTATATGGGTCAGATATTTAGTATTTTTACTGTTTGACTTGGATTCTCCTATTTATGCTGCTAACAAAATATATGTCTATGTTCTGTCTCTACCATTAAGAGTTGTAACTAGTGGGAGTTCTAGTTCTATCCAACGAGTTATTAGCAATAGGTTTATGTTGGGTATAAATCCCTTTTCTAGGGTCCTCTTCTAAGGATTATCATCTAGGAAATTGTCTGCTTGCGTAATTAATTTGTGGGACAGATTATGATTTTTGCAGTTAGAAATCCCTTTTCTTGTTAAGACATACCCTTCTGTCTTGTGGTATTCTTAAGTTATTACTAATTTGAAAGAACATGCACTCACTTGATACATCTTTTGACTTTCCATTTTCCAGTGGCAAGCTCTTTACCCTTTAGGAAGGTTAAAGATCATCGTAACACCTTTTTTTTTTCTGCCTTTTAACAAAGTTTTCATTCCCTTTTTTCCATGGATTCCAATTCCACTTCTAGGGCATATGTTGTTGATTCAGGCCTTTTTCCTATAAATAAAAGTAGAGGTTTATGGGGCTACTCTGTGATTGGAGAAAAATACTCTAGAGGAAAAGTTTGGGTTACCATGCAACATATTCCAAATGAAAGTCACTTTGTTGTCTCCTAGGAAAAAAGGAACAATTTATTTGCCTATATGAAAGGGTGTGTAAAACAAAGTTATAAATTTTATATAGTACCAGCCAGTACGGTCTAGATATATTGTAGCGATCACCAAACTGGTACAGTAACCCCTTGGAAATGTATTAGTTTAACTACTGAATTGTTTCGGCTCGTTTTAGCTGCTCTTACCGATTTTGGATTTTTCGGTTGATACATTGATTTTGAGCCAATACGGTATAAATATACAATGCTGACATGATAGAAAAGGAACATTTCAAATACCATCTACTAACATCACCAAAAACCTTGTTAAAATACTGTTAATACAGGTTTTTTTTTTTATATATAAATTTTTTTGGTAATTTTGGCTGCCCTTATGGTCCATGGGGCTGGATTATTTGGTGCCTCCACAACTTATCCAAAGAAAAAAAAGAAAGAAAGAAAGATTGTTCGGTAATTCCACTGTTTGAAGAGGAATACAAGAGAGATATTTGGTTCAATTTAACTAAGAAAAAGAAAAGAACATTTTAGATATCAGAGTGACAAAACCTACAATAACTTGGTGATGTTGATTGCTCCAGGTAACCTATGATTGAGGTGAATTTGAGTTGATTAGTTGGAGAAAATATGTAGCTAAAACACATTTCTCAACTGCCTGGCGGTATATTATTTTTGGTCGCTTCTCTCTCACTGTTTGAAGAGGGGTAGACGAGAGTTGAGGGGAATGGAAGGCAGTTGAGAGAAAAAGACTTCTCACTATTTGAAGAGGTAAAAAAGAGACGGCTAGGGTTTTAACTCTTTGAGCGAGTATATATATAAGAGTTAGGATTTTGATGTGGTAGGAATCACCCTAACAGATTGTTGCTCATCCTTGATCATGCTTCAGCCTAAGGTTTTAGTGTGTGAGTGGTAATTAGCCCAAATTGTGCCTTAGCGCTATTAGTCTATTCATGTTTAGGCCCACCTTCATCAATTATTGAAATGTTTTTTTCTTTTTCTTTTATGGTTCATGAAAAGCCCATTGTGTATTAGTGGCTACCTATGTCAAGGTAGAGGTAATTTGTGAAGTTCCAAAATAAGGTAGTTGCTTCCTTTCATACCTTTTTAATTATAAGGTAGTTGCTGGAAGCTACTTCCATTACTTAATAAATTGTTGGTGCCAGATAATAACTTTTGATCAGCAATATATACATCATCTTGTTTTCTTTTCTTTCATATGTGAGAAACATTCATTACTCTATGAAACCATTGTAATTTTTGGATGAATTAATTAAATTTTTGCACTGACAAGTGTATGCCTGTCATTTAGAGCAATGGGGGATGTTTCAGATCCTATTGGTCGTCCTACAGACAAGGGTCAGGTATTTATCTGATTCTCCCTTCAATTTCTTTATTAATTTTTTTGCTGGGTTAAAGTATTTATTAAAGCAGTTTTTATTTTTATTTTTTTAATAAGTAAATAATTCATTAAGAAGTGCAAATGGGATGCATCCCAAGTACATGGGAAGTATGCAATAGGTACACCACCGATTAAGCATGGAAATTACAATGATCAAGCATTAAGTAAATTCAAAAGGAATACTGTCCTGAGGCTGCCATCCACATATATGGATTTGAGGAATAGAAGTTTCAAGTCTAAAACTGATCTTTCACACCCTTCAAAGCAAAATGCAACACATGAAACAATGAGGGATTGCCCTCCAGATGTCTATACTTTTAATCTTTTAATCTTGTTCTTTTAGAGCTTGATTGTTTTGCTTTCCAAGTATACGCCTAGTGTAGTTAGGGCTCTCTTTTCATCAATAATTCTCATAATTATTTAAAAAAAAACCCATGCTATCAGCTCTGTCACACCTCAAGGCTTCACCCACTAAACCCCAAAGAGAATCAGAACCATAGTCCATAGTTCTCTTACAATATCACAATGGAGAAGCAAATGATTGGTTGTCTCCCCAATCGTTTTGCTCATATAGCACCAATCTACCATGATGATATGCCATTTCCTTAACTTGTCCTTCGTTAGAATCTTCCCAAGACCGTTGTTCATAAGAAATGCGCTCATATTCTTAATTATATTAAACTTAGCAATTTACATTTCCTCTATAAAAGAAAAAATTCTCTCTTTTCAATGACGTGTAATATAATTGAAATTAATTCCTTAAATATTATAACACATAATGAGTATGATACATGAGCCATAAAAATAATCTCTTACTAAATTTTTCAAAATGAACTTATAGCGTACAGTGCGGGACATCAGCTAGCTGAAAGAGTAATAGCCCAACATCCATATATACCCATAACAGATCATATCACAATCATAATTGAACAATTCCCTATTCACCCATTTGGCCATGGTGCCCTACGTTCATGGCCGAACACCACCTCACAAAAAGACCCACTCATTGCTTACTACGACCTGAATTCTCCTTCACTAAATTCAGTTTAGACATTACCTAACTTGTTTGGTCAAAAGCTTGATTGGGTACAAGTGGAAACTCAAAAACATTTCAGATTTCACAAACTATCAGGTTTTTGGCCCTACTAAAAACCAAGTCAGAAATTTCCCATACCAAATCATATTTTCTTGTTTAAAACCATCAATTTCAGCCCTACATAAACCCCTCATTCAGATTTTTACTTTGATTTCTTAGAAAATAGGGAGCTTACCTCCAATTTCTTGCTTGGTCGAAATGGGTGGGGAGCTTCTCCAAAAATCTTCTTCTAATCATGGCAACTGCTTGGAAGGGATGGAGTTATAGGTGGTGATGAGACTGGGGAAGAGAGAGGAGTGGGTGCTGTGTGTGTGAGAGGGGAAGAGCAAGAGAAGATGAAAAACGTTAGAAGAGGGGCAGCTGAATAGGGGGAAAATGAAAGTTTTTATTTTCTTTTCTCTTTAGTAAGTTAATGGGCTAGGGTTTTTCCAAACAAAAGGCTCATTCTATAATTCCTTTCCTCTTGTCTACTTGCCCCCAAAAGGTGGTTACTCCCATTTAAACTCCTTGGACCCCAGTTCCACTAAAGCAAATGGGCATGGGCTTCTTAAAATACTAATCCCCTTTTCAATTTATGACTATTTGCACTTAGGATTCTTATGGCTTTCTAAAAAATTTAATTGCTCTGCTTATGATGTGCACAAGTAAATGCGATATTAATGGTTATAATGATAAAATTGTGGGGTGACGTGTTACACATAACATGTATTTTTCTGCAGATTGGCATAATTGATCTAGATTGCAGACTAATTGGACTCCATTTATACGATGGATTGTTCAAGGTATATAGTTTTATACAATTAATTTTTTTTGGTATTTTGCATGCTATTGTTAGCATAAATTCCAAATTCGCTATTAAATTAATATTTTTAATGTAACCATCATAGTTTGTTTTTTCCTCAGGTCATTCCTTTTGATAATAAAGGGCAGCTCAAACAAGCATTTAACATTAGGTATGCTTTTATTGTTCTTCTGGTCTCCTAGCCCTTAAATGATTTTATAGATGGTTATGCTAGTGAAAAATTTAGCTTTGACATGGGTGCAGAATGTATATCATTTTCAATACCTCATATGAATGTATCTGTCATAAGTTGCTTTGGGGTTCGTTTTAGTTGTTTTAGTTGCTTAATATTTTCGGTAAGCCAAAATATGGTGTGCATAGTTTATTAATTGTATGTTGTTGAATCTGACTTACCATGTACCTTTATGTTGGATATCTTATAAAAAAAAAGTGCCTTTATGTTGGATATTAAATAGGATAAATTACACTGACACCCCTGATGTTTGGTAAAACTAGACATGCTACACTCTATTTTCAACAAATGACACTCCGTTCCAAAATTTCCAAAATAATTGACATTTCGCTCCAAAATAATTGACACTCAACTCCAAAAATAATTCACACTCCACTCCATTTTTTGAGCAGAGTGTGAATTATTTTGGGAATTTTGGAGTGGAGTGTGATTTGTTGAAAATAGGGTGTAGCGAGTCTAGTTTCACAAACATTGGGGGTGTCAGTGTAATTTACCCTATTAAATATATAGACATCAATAATTGGTGTAACTCAAAACAAACTAGTGATAAAAATTTTATGTCCCCTTCTTTTTTCTGATAGTGAAAAAGAGAGTGAGATATAGGGAGAAAGAAAGAAAGGAGGAGGAGGTAGGAAGAAGAATTCTAAGATTAAAAAAAAAAGAAACAAAAAGGAGAATAATTGAGAGTGACAGAAAAGTACAGTGAAAACAAGTTAGGAAGTGGGGATGAGAGGGGGAGGGACCACATAGGTCTCCTCCCATTTTACACAGAGGATGCCTATACAGATATAAAAAAAAACCCTTGAGTAAGCTGGTGTCCATCATATAGCAAACCCTATCCTATACTGTAGCAGAAACCAAGTTTCACTCTTTCTCAAACGAAAATTACAGCCATAAAAATAACTTGACTCCTAGTATAACTCAAAAAACTAAACATCAAGGCTCACACATGAAATAAAGTGGATCACTTACCTAACCAAACTATCATGGAAGTATGCCCTATCTATTGGCTTTTAGGGTTTTATACATTTAAAATATAATGTCTTAACTGTAACATAGGTTAGGTTATTTTTGGGTTTGGTTGCCATGCATTCTCACCCTGGATGACCCATAGCTTTCAATGTTCAGCAAAGTCTCTGCAAAAGCCAGTTTCATCTGCTGTTTGATCTTATTCAACCATTCTTAGTGCAACCTCGTTAGACATTTGTCAGTGAGGAATGTGTTGAGAAGTAGTAGATGAGAGCTTGGAGTCCTCTGTTGTGATCTCATATTTCCAGATTTTGATAACAAAGATGTGAAAGTGTATTGAAGATAGCCACTGACAATAGACACAAATTTCAAATGCTGATATACACTTAATTTGTTCTTCTTAAAGATCAATTTCTATGAATGATATAATAGTTCCTGCTTTTTTATGTTCCTCGCGTTAATTTAGTTTATCAGAATAATCACACTGATCACATCTTTTGACTGTGAATCTTTTCAGGCTTGAGGAACTTCAAGTTTTGGATATCAAGTTTCTTTATGGTTGTTCAAAACCCACAATTGTGGTTCTCTACCAGGTCACAAAACTGATAATAACAAATAGATGGAATTGCACCAACAACAGAAAAATAAAAGGAATTAGATAGTGTATAATAATTGAGAAAAAATGGTTATCTTTAATTGATAAAACAAAAAATAAGTTAGAATCAAGCATAAAAGATAAAAGATTCCTTAAGTTCAATTGCCTCTTAGATCCCCTTGTAGTCATATAAATGTACAAAAACACAAAAAAAAGGAAAGGAAAAAAAAAATTCGTGTTTGAAAAAAAAAATAAATAAAAAAGAAAAAGAAGTAGAAGAACAAAACTTGTACTGGATTACCATTGTTTAAAGCCCCTTGCAGTCATATAAACGTACAAAAACACAAAATAAATATAGATCATGATAGAAAAATAAATAAATAAAAAAGAAATAGCAATAGAAGAACAAAACTTGTACCAGATTATTATTGTTGAAATGTTACGTAAGCAGATTATGCAAGAATGAGGAACCTTCAATTTAACGTGCTCTATTTATCTTCTTTCTATCAAGGAGTATGTCTGTTCACCAAATGATATCTTAAGTGATTGTTTACCAATCAATACCTTTTCACTAAAAGAGTACTTCTAACATAATTACCTATAGTAAGATTTATTATCAAGAATTTTTTATTATCTATTTTTATTTAAAAGTGTTTGACAGTTTTTAAATCAAACCACTTAGGAAATTTAAACAACGTATGAATTTTTTTTTTTAATCTTTAAGAAGTCTTCTAGTATTAGGAGATTGTCATAATTGTAAGATTTTTAATATGATATTTTATTAAGATGTCTTTTAGTAGTAGGAGACTTATTTTAAAGAATTTGTTATTATCTGTTTTTATTTTAAAGATTTTTATTATGATATTTTATTAAGATATCTTTTTAGTAGTAGGAGACTTATTATCAATGATTTGTTATTATCTATTTTTATTTAAAAGTGTTTGACAGTTATTAAATCAAACCACTTAGGAAATTTAAACAACGTATCACTTCAGAAATTTAAACGATAAATAGACATGCAAACCACTTAGGAAATCTAAACAACGTATCACTTTAGAAATTTAAACGATAGATAGACATGCCACTTGTCATGATGTGAAACATTCTAGGTTTTAACGCTCACGTCTTCTGCTTTTATATATTATATAGATCATATAGAGATGCAGAGACTGCCTCCTGTTCATAGTTGCCTGCTCAAGCAATTGAGGGTGGCAAAAGAATTCCGTCTTACTTTTTTTTTTTTTTAAACGAAGTTTAAAATGACAACAGATTTTTATTTGTGGATGTGTTTGCAACCTCTTCCTACATTTTTGTGTATCTGCTTTGGGTTATGCCAACGTTAAGCAAAAGAAATATATATTTTTTTATTCTTTTGGTCTGTGGTTTGATTAGGGATTTTGAACTATGTTGTATAGTGTCGGTATGACTCGTGGATTTAGTTGTATATTGTTTTAAGGTCACTTGCAATATCTGATAAACACTTCATAATGGTGTGTATGCAGCTTTTAAAGTTAAATCTTCAGCCTGATGCAAAAGGCTCATATGTGGAAGTACTGGAACAATATGTCAATTTGGGGCCAATTGTTGACTTTTGTGTTGTGGACCTAGAGAGGCAAGACCAAGGTCAGGTTGTAACTTGCTCTGGAGCTTATAAAGATGGTTCTCTTCGCGTAGTTCAAAATGGAATAGGAATCAATGAACAGGTATGTTTTACTTAGTGGTTCACTTTTCCTCAAACCGTGTGAGCACTTATATAAGATTAATTTGTTGATGTGTGTATATGAAATGGTGTAGGCTTCAGTGGAACTTCAAGGTATTAAGGGAATGTGGTCATTAAGATCTTCTACTGATGATCCATTTGACACATTCCTGGTTGTAAGTTTTATCAGTGAGACACGAATTTTGGCGATGAATCTTGAGGATGAGTTGGAAGAAACGGAGATAGAGGGATTCTGCTCTCAGGTGCAGACTTTATTTTGCCATGATGCTGTGTACAACCAACTTGTACAAGTAGGTTTTCTAATTGTTTTACTTCATTAATCTATGACTTCCTCTATTAGTGACAATTTATTGACTTGCTTTACATACGGGTGCAAAGTATTATTTGTGCATAAGATTTAGAGTTTCAGCTTAAAAGTCAGTACGTGTAGTCTGTATTAAGCCTTATCTGGCTAATCAAATGCCATTACAGGTTACTTCAAGCTCTGTGAGCCTGGTCAGTTCTACATCTAGAGAGCTGCGGAATGAATGGAATGCTCCATCTGGCGATTCGATTAATGTTGCCACTGCTAATGCCACCCAGGTTTGTTTACTACCTCTTTTATCAGTTAGGACTTAAGTTCAATTTCTCCGATCTTGGGTGATAACGTGCACACTGAAGCAGTTTTAATCAGCAGATTGAAGTCGGAATTCATAATAGTGAGAGATTATTGGAGCTTGGGGGAAATTCCCCCCTGTACTGTCATGATCTGATCTTTCCATTATCTTTAAATTATTGTTATTTTTTTTTTTTTGATAGATAACATGAAAATTTTATTAAAAAAGAGCTTCAAATTGTGCATAAAGTATGCACAATGCAGCAAAAACACAGTTACATCATCCTAAGAAGAATAAGATAAAGAGGAAATAAAATCAATAACATTTGGACTAGAGGTAAAACCCCAAACTCTAGACCAAGCAAAAAGAGTAGAAGCAAAATAATCCCGAAGTTGGCTGTCTGAACTGGATATATCCTCAAACGAACGACGATTACGTTCTAACCACACTATCCACATCAAACATAAAGGAATAAGATTCCAGATATCTGAAGCATGTCGACCCAAACCATTCCACCAACTAGAGAGAAGATCCATAATATTTCTAGAAAACACCCAAGAGATCCCAAAAGCACTTAAATCTAGCACCATAAACACCTAGCCACCTGACAATGAATCAAAAGATGATCCACCGTCTCGCCACTACACTTACACATACAGCACCAGCTCATTATAATGTAGCCCCACTTGATAAGGTTGTCACAAGTTAAAATCTTATTCCAAGCCGCCGTCCAAACAAAGAATTGAACCCTTCGGGGAGCTTTGGTACGCCAAATAATTCTCCAAGGGAAGGCAACAGGGGTAGCTGCACGAATAGCATCATACCAGGAACGAATATCGAATCTGCCATTCCTCCTAAGATGCCACCAAGAACCATCCACAACCTCCCTTACAGGGGACTTGGATTCAAGCATTTCCAAAATGGTAGCAACTGTATCCATTTCCCAATCATTAAAGTTCTGACCAAAAGTCACATTCCAAATCACCCTACCATACTGACGAACCATCACTTCACTAAGGAAAGCATCCTTATGAGTAGCACAAGCAAAAAGAGTAGAAAAAACTTCCTTAAGAACCATATCACCACACCAACGATCATGCCATAAACGCACTCTATCCCCCATACCCACTGTAAATCTCAAATATGTGCTAAAATGATCCCAACCCAACATAATGCCCTTCCACAAACCACACCCATGAGGCCCCTGCACCTGGCGAGTGCACCAACCCCTGCCAACAACCCCATGACGGGCTGCCATCACTCGTCTACATAAACGATTCTCCTCCACTCCAAACCTCCACAACCATTTACCCAAAAGTGCACGGTTAAAAGGCACAATCTTGCGAATACCAAGTCCACCTTTATCAATAGGAGAACACACCGTATCCCACCTGACCAGACTGGATATATGCTCCTCCCCCGTCCCACCCCAAAGGAAATTCCTTTGAAGTTGCTCTAGTCTCTTAGCCACACTAGCAGGAATAGTAAATCAATAATGCTTTTCAATAATATCATTGTTTGAATTTTGTTAGTTAATAACTATTTGAACTCCAAGAATTATTTCTTCAACACCCCTCTATTTTCTTCTCTTTTTTTTTTTTAAATCTGGTTCCTCATAAATTTGTTCTTCATTCTCTTTTTCCCCTTGCCCCATGCCCCCATGGGTTTGAGAGGGGGGATAGAATGGAACTTGGTCTATACTTGAGTTGGTGCACTTTGGGTGGCATGGATTGAGAGTGTGCCTCATACAACATTGCAAATAAGTGGAGCACATGATTGCTTTTTATTGGCACTCTTTCACCTTTTTCAGATTGTCTTTGTTAACATGTAATGTGGTATTATAGTTTATAGAATAACTAACCAATTGATGCATTGAACTTCTATGACAGGTTTTATTGGCAACTGGTGGTGGCCATTTGGTTTATTTAGAAATTGGAGATGGGGTATTGACAGAAGTAAAACATGCACAGTTGGAGTATGAGATCTCATGCCTTGACATAAACCCCATTGGGGAGAATCCGTACTATAGTCAGCTAGCTGCTGTTGGTATGTGGACAGATATTAGCGTGCGGATATTTTCGCTTCCTGACCTGAATCTTATCACAAAGGAGCCTTTGGGAGGAGAAATTATACCTCGGTCTGTTCTTCTTTGTGTCTTTGAAGGGGTATGCTTGTGCCTGAGCTTTCTTTCCTTTAATTCTTGTCTCAATTCTACTAAGGTTATTTTTGTTCACAATTATCTTATCTAAGAAGCACGGATAAGGAAAAAATCTTTGTGTCCATGTCAGACACAGACATACATGGGACACAACTGCATGCGTGTCTAGAATTTTTTTTAATTTTATTTAAAAAAGAAAAAAGATTTTGGACACGGTCCAAATGCATCTAAGACATAGAAGCTTAAAGTTGTAAGAAAAAAAATATGGAAGGCTTGAAATTTTGGAAGAGCACGTGATGGCCTACTATGAGATGCGGCCTGGTTCAATTCAAAGAGGAGGGAGTCGATGAGGTTGTAGTGACCATGGAGGCAGAGATCAGAGGAGCGGTCTCAATGCATTCCAGGCACAGGGTGAGGCAATGAAGTTCAGAGAGAGCGGACTTTGTACCCAACAATAGGAAGAGCATCAATCTTGGATCTTTGGTGGCAGAGGAGGCTGAGCTACCTCTGCTTCTCTCTTCCTTTGTGTTGTAACTTGTTTAAAGTGGTGTTTTTATTTTTTTTCTAAAGTAAGGAAAGTGAGAAGGAATCATAACCGAGCAGAGGATTAAGAGTATTCTGAGAAACAAAAAAATATCAGTGTCTATGTCCGTGCTTCTTAGGTTATTGTACCTCAATGGGTAGTACTATTGGTAACAATCAAACAACTAAAAAAGAGAGTAGTACAATTGGTTGGAGCCCATGTCTTATGAAAGCGGATGTCATTAGTTCAAATCTCAGCTTCCCTTCCTCCCCTTGGGCCCAAAACTTATAAAAAAAAATTCATGTTGCATACTTCTAGAGGAATTTTAATAGTAGTCATCATGACATCCATTTCAACATTGAAAGAGGGGGGGAGGGGGGGAAGGGATGACATCCAATGTCGAATGATGCTTTCAAACTCAAGAGTCTGCTTCATTTTTCTTCAAATCATTAATGGTTTATATGTTACCTAGTTTTTCGTACCCCTTTTTAAGTTACAGTGAATTTTGTTTCTTTCAGATATCTTACTTGTTATGTGCCCTTGGAGATGGACATCTATTAAATTTTCTATTGAACACAAGTACTGGTGACCTAACAGATAGGAAAAAGGTCTCTCTTGGGACCCAGCCTATTACTCTTCGTACTTTCTCATCCAAGAATACTACACATGTATTTGCCGCATCAGATAGGCCAACCGTTATCTACAGTCGCAACAAGAAGCTACTTTACAGCAATGTAAACTTGAAAGAAGTTAGGCATATGTGCCCCTTCAACTCTGCTGCTTTTCCAGACAGGTATTTTCTCACTTCACCCCTCCCTTCTAAGTTGGCCAATATCTAAGCAATATAGGATAGAGTTGGTTAATATTGATGAATATATCCTTGTATACACGTGTGATCTATGACTCGGTTTAATCCTGAAATGCGACGCATATTTCTATTCATAAAAAAATTCGTAGGAATGAGCTAAATAGACAGTCAAAATATATTCATATAAATTTCTTCTTCTTCTTCTTTTGTTGAGAAGAAAAATAGGAGGAAGGTTGTTTGTATGAATTCACTATTATGCCCCTATGATCTAAGAAGTAAAAGACAGAAAAATAGGATCTTACCAAGAATTCCTCGGAATATTTGGTGACAGTTAGAATTTTCTTTGGCTACTAAGAAATGGTGAAAACTCGCATAATGAGGATCTTCAAGCAGTTTTATTTATTTTTATTTTCTCTGAGCATTCTTTATTCTACGTTAGAAATCAAATAAGAATAGCAAGCTAAGTGGCACTACTTCATTTTGCATCTCTACCGTTTGTTTCTCAATTCCTATCAATGGGAGTCCCTGTGGCTTTTTGTGAGAGTTCTAGAGGGCTACGGCAAAGTAATCCCCTATCCTCTTTGCCTTTTGTCATTGTTATGGAGGCTTTGAGAGGATGTTGGATAAAGCAGAGGGAGGTGGTTTTGTGTCCGATTTACTGTGGGTAATGTGGAGTCTGGAGACTAATGTTCTGATGGGGTCGCATTTACATTTTGCAGATGATACTCTCATTTTTTTGCGATGCTTTGTGGGTAATATGGTTTTGTCCTTTTTTGGGTTCAATGGGCGATGCTTAGAGGGTCGTAGGATTGCTAGCTTGTTGGTAAGGTCGGTTTGGGCGACACTGAAATGGAGAAATTTCGAAGTCCATCCCTCATTGCTTGATGGTGCATCTAGTGGAAAAGAAATCCCAGAAGCTTTGAGGGGTGTGGGTGAACCGTGTTCGACTTTAAATTAAACCTCTTAAGGACACTAGTTGAATGGTTGATAGTGTCGGGATGTCTTTCTTTTTCAAACTTTTTAGAGTTTGGACTTTGGAGAGAAAGGAATCAGCGAACTTTTGAAGGGGTAGAATGTTCAAATGTGGAGTTAAAGAGATTATTTTTAGTTTCTCTGTATGAGTGGATGGCTGCCTTGAGCAGTCCTTTTTCTTCTTTAGAGAAGTTTCTTGATATATGTTCTTTTAGATGATTTTTCTGTAGCCTACCTGGTACACTCCTTGTGTCTACAAGGAGCATGTTTTTAATCCTTTAATGAAATTCTAATTACTTAAAAATAAATAAATAAAAATTTAGATTTTCTTCTCCATTGAACTTTAAAGATTAGTTTGAGATGTCCAGGTAGTATACTCCCTGTATATTTGGTACTTTTCAGTTTTTCCAATTAGACTTATTATTTAACCCAAAAACAAAAAAACCTGACTACCTCTTGTAACAATGATATTCCCCCCTCCGTGTCATAAGGTGTGTCTTCCTTGGCAAGTACACAATTTTTTCAGAAGATGCATTTAGTGCTAAAGATCTCATATTTTCTAATATCATTTCCCCTCAAAATTCACTTATTTGCTTGCGTTTGGATGTAGCTTTTTGATCAAAGGTTATTTATTTATTTGTTGAAAGTTGGTTAAAGTACAATTGTACCTAGAAAGAGTGATGCTTTAAAAAGCTTTACTTAAACAAACAAGCTAAAAAGCTAAGGGAAGGACAGTACGCAAGATTAAGATAAATGCTTTCACCTTAAATGGTGGACACATTTTGGGACAAGATAAAATGAAACTAATATACTCATTATGGGATAGATGGAGTATTATTACAGTATAATGATTTATGATAACTGAATAGCATTCTGAAAACCACCATGCTTCTAAAAGAGAGACAGTGGAGAAGAAGCGGATCACACACACATTTGCATAATTGTTGGTCTGTCTAGAAATGACTCTTAAGGTGCAAGCTTTTTTTTTTCTTCCCTTTTTTGTCCTTCAACAAATTGATTTTACTTTTTTGTTCGTTTATGAACAGACTCGCAATCGAAAAAGAAGGTGAACTTACTATAGTCACCTTTTTTTGGACGTATATGAACAGCCTCGCAATCGCAAAAGAAAGTGAACTTAATATGGGCACCATTGATGAGCACATCCGCTCTATCCCACTTGGGGAGCATGAACACCGTATCTGTCATCAGGAGCAGTCCAGGACCTTTGCTATTTGCAGTGTGAGGTATAACCAGTCCAGTACAGAAGACTCTGAATTGCACTATATCCGCCTGCTGGATGACCAGACCTTTGAGTTCATTTCCACTTACCAACTGGATACCTTTGAATATGCCTGCTCCATCCTTAGTTGTTCTTTCTCTGATGATAGTAATGTATACTACTGTGCTGGCACTGCATATGTATTGCCAGAAGTGAATGAGCCAACCAAGGTAGTCTTGACACTTTTGATCCTTTTTTTTAATTTTTGCTTTATTTCCCTAAACTTAAACTAGATATGCTGATGTTGTTTTAACTTTTGTGTTTCCTTCATGAACAATTTTAGGGCCGAATATTAGTTTTCATTGTCGAAGACGGGAAGCTACAACTTATTGCTGAGAAGGAAACTAAGGGGTGTGTTTACTCTTTGAATGCTTTTAATGGCAAGCTGCTGGCTGCTATCAATGAAAATATCCAGTTGTACAAGTGGATGCTCCGGGATGATGGTACTCGTGAGTTACAATCTGAATGTGGACATCATGTACACATACTTGCCCTCTATGTACAAACTCGTGGAGATTTCATTGTTGTTGGTGACCTGATGAAGTCAATCTCCTAGTTAATCTACAAGGTAAGTAATAAGCCGTCACTTAATATTCCACTACCCTATAATTTACTGTCAAGACATTTAATGAATGCTTATTGTCTACTAATCCAACATCCAATGAGCTATAGCTAAGTTGCACCTCCTCTCCCTTTGGAAGGATGGTTGTGGGTTTAAAACCCACTGGGTGCGTGTGCTAGTTACCAATCGAAACATTATGTACTAGTCCAACATTATACATGTCCTGTTTGCTTTCCACTCGACAACAAAAGACCCCCCCTTATTTGGATCTTCAAACATAAATTTAACATGGGTTTTTTTATTTTTTATTTTGTGTCCTCTTGGCCAGCAGTTTAGTTTTTACCATGATTCTTATAGCTACACTATTTTCTTGCTGATTAATGCACTACTGCTCGTTTTCAGCCTGAAGAAGGTGCCATTGAGGAGCGAGCCCGTGACTATAATGCAAATTGGATGTCAGCTGTTGAGATTCTTGACGATGACATTTACCTTGGTGCTGAAAATAACTTCAATCTTTTTACTGTTCGGAAGAATAGTGAAGGTGCCACTGATGAGGAACGGGGCCGTCTTGAGGTAGCTGGTGAGTATCACCTTGGAGAATTTGTCAATCGGTTTCGCCATGGTTCCCTTGTCATGCGCTTGCCAGATTCTGATGTGGGCCAGATTCCAACTGTCATTTTTGGTACTGTTAATGGTGTTATTGGAGTCATTGCTTCACTTCCTCATGAGCAGTATCTCTTTTTAGAGAAGCTTCAGTCGAACTTGAGGAAGGTGATAAAGGGTGTTGGAGGGTTGAGCCACGAGCAGTGGAGGTCATTTAACAATGAGAAGAAAACAGTCGATGCCCGAAATTTCTTGGATGGAGATCTAATCGAGTCATTCCTTGATCTCAACCGTAGTAAGATGGATGAGATTTCAAAAGCAATGACTTTCAGTTGAGGAGCTTTGCAAGAGAGTTGAAGAATTAACAAGATTGCATTGATAGTGTGACCTAGTTGAAGTGTTCTTTAATTTTTTTTTTATTCTATTATTCTCATATGGCGGCAGCCTCGTGCACTGTGCCGCCCTTTTTTTTTCACATGTAACATTATTGCATATTGTCTTCTTTTGTTTTGGGATAGTTTGGGAGTACATAATGGTTTGTCCTATATACAACGTATATTATCTGTGTTCGTTTTATGTTTAATAAGATGAATGCTTGGGCCCATGGGACACATGCAAATTGCAGTTTTATTTTTTCAATTGTTTCTGGCAAGTTCCTTCAAACGACATAGAGGTTATAGAAGCTCATTCCTTCAAACTTCTTTTTCAAACACAAAATCAAGGCCATCTTGAGCCAATTTTGCTACTATTTTTTTTTTTTTTGACACAGGCAAAGTAGTCAGACACTTTACATCATTACAAATTAATCGGTAGTCTCTCCTGGCCATTTCTTTGATTGAGCCAAATCTGCCAATCAATATCCCAATTCTCGTTCTTGTAAAATGGGTTTGGAATTTTTCTTTCATTTCTGCCCACATATGAAGGCTTGGTCAGTTAGAGAATTTGCGAAAATTCTCAACCTGCAATAATCATTATTTGATAATTCATCACTCTGAATGGTAAACGTCTCAAGGAGCCAATTTGCTGGCTGGACTGGTATTCGTATTTCAGCTCAAGGTTGTTCATTGTGGGCTTCTACTTGAGGGACCTCCAGATATCCAATAGGTCGGTTGCTAGTTGCTACTAGTTCCTACCCCCCATGCGTGAAGAGAGCAACTTTTCCGATTTCCATTCCCCAAGTCGTGGAGCTTTGCCAAACATATAACAAGAGCACCAATTTCATTTTAAATAATTAGCCAATAGAACCAAGGGACTGGTTATAGGATTTTTTTCTGTCTATTGCTTTGTGAGTGGACTTCAAGAAGAGTTGAAGCATGATATCGATATGTTCCGCGCAAACACTATCTCACAAGCTATTACTTGCCTTACACAGAGAATAAGGTGAGCACATATCCTACAACTTTCAATTGCTTTGGTGGACCCTTGTAACCAGTAAAGCACACATGTACATATTTGTACATACATATAATTGTATTCTTTCCTATTTAACTTCTCCCTTATCTTCTTCTTGTACGAAAAAGTCTTCTTGAGTACTTTTTTTTTTGTCTTCTTGTGTACATTCATTTCTCCTATAAAAGGAGATTCATATCTTTGTAACATTCATACGTGAATATAATAATAATATTATTTCCTTTCTTATATCTTTTTGTTTCAAATTTGATGGCTCAAACATGATTAATAATATTGTAGCTGAAATGAAGGACTTCAAAGAAAATAGTGTTCAACAAGAGATTACAAAAGTCATTTGTGAACAAGACTATATGTTCGAGTTTAGGAATCATGGAAATTGACTACAAAGATGTTAAACATCAAGAGGTCAAGACTAATGAGAAAGTTATCTTGTGAAATTAAATCCTGTGAGCCCATATCCTATAACTCCTAAGAACTACTTGACTTTCTAGTAAATAACATAACATATTAAATATTTCGATTTTAATGGGCTTGAAAATTGTAATTTCAAACTATTTGGAAGTAATTATATCTTCGAAATCGATGGGTACTTATATTGGTTTTCCTCATTGAAGAATTAATGAATTTTTTGCATCTTTTAATTGACAAAAGTACTTAACAACATATG
Organism: Fagus sylvatica; assembly: GCA_907173295.1. Classification (NCBI taxonomy): domain Eukaryota; kingdom Viridiplantae; phylum Streptophyta; class Magnoliopsida; order Fagales; family Fagaceae; genus Fagus; species Fagus sylvatica. The sequence goes on along the minus strand of OU015767.1, from coordinate 26,346,555 downwards.
GGATCCTGGAGGAATCAATATTTTAGTGAATTACGTTAAGGACAAAGTTGATCTTTTAGGGTGTGGAATGATATGATACCATAATTATTATCACCATTATGTAATCTATTTTCTTGGTTTTATATTTTTCATTTGGTGTGTGTCAATAATCTAGGACTAGGAATGATTCATTCCTTTTTAGGATTGAAATTCCTTATGAATTAAGGTATTGGTCCACTGCTTCCAACTGAGTGCAAGTTGTTATGTAAGTTAAAAGCAAATAAAAGACTAAAACTTTTGCTTTGGAAGATTCCTTGGGAAATTCTTCCCACAAGAGAATTTCTGAGTAAGAGCTGCATCACACACTCAATTTAATTACCTTCTTCAATCTGACTATTTCTCTAATTGATATAATCCTTCTTCCTAGTGGCAAAGTGCAGTTTTTAAGAGTGCGTGTTAGAGTGGAAGGGTGTGAATGTCGCGTGCTCAGCCAACCCAAGACAAAGCCATGTTTTGTTTTTTGTGTGTAGTAGCAAGTCCCACATAGGAAACGAGTAAGTGGATAAGGGTGAGGCGCTATTATAAAATGTGAAAGAGTAGGACCGAGCAACATACTTACCTGGACGGGGTCAATGGGTGATCAAGAAGGCCCATGGCCTAGTTTAGTGACCTCCATTGCACGCAGGGGGGGTGCTAATCTAAGGTCTGCCCAAGTGGCAGAGCCTACGTCATAATTTGTGGTAGTGGGGGCCTGCGTTCGCGCGGCCCCCATCAAATACTAGTGCTAAAAGTCTATGGTCTCTCCTATTTCTAGTGGCAGTTAATTAAAAAATTTACCGTTTTAAGTCTTTAAGGAAAATTTTTTTCTCAACATCTTCTGGTAAAACGAGATTTTTATTTTCATTACTAATTCAATTTTCAATGACACTTCCAAAATTCTCAATTTCCAAAATAATTCAAGGTTTTTCAATAAGCGACGCTGCCAAAATTCTCAATGTTTCAAAATAATTCAAGATTTCACCAAACATCAGAGTAATTTACTCTATTTAAAAAGTAAGATTAGATTTGTGTAATTTATCTTATTTAAAAAGTAGGATTTTGTTAACGAATGCTTTTAGGCTTAGAGCAATTATTAAATTACGATAAATTTTACTCTATTTAACAAGTAAGATTTGTGTAATTTATCCTATTTAAAAAGCAGGATTTTGTTAATGAATGCTTTTAGGCTTATTAAATTACGATAAATAAGGAATCTTTAATATTAAAATAATAAATGAAAAAATTAAAATACATAAAAACTATTTTTATATTATTTTAATATTAAAATTTTACTATTTCTTATAAAGTAGAAACATTAAATATTTTCTTAACCATTGCTTTAAGCGCACTCAAGACCCTAAAAAGTATTACCATGAGCTTCTCACATAAGAAATAAGGCATGGAAAAGAACTAAAATGTACACATCTTCTATAAGTGCCTTACAATACATTTTAATGAATGAACTACAACAAATGTTTCGCTCTATCTTTTAAGACCCATGGTCCTACATATGGTAGCTGTATTCGAGCTCCTTATATAACTTATAACCCAGCTAACTACACGTTCTTCCAAGCCCTGCATCTGCATATACATTTACTGAATCTCACGGATTAAAAAAGCACTTGTAGATCTGTTTGGAAAAGACATCCTTAAGAATGACATTAACCTTCTTTTTCTCTGAGTCATGGTTATTAAAATCCCGATTCGAATCTTAAAATCTTACGATTTTACGATTTAATATTATGAAAACGATTCGAATCTTAACTGAATCTTAAAAGTGGTAGAATCTTAATAGAATCCCGATTTGAATCTTAGAATCTTTAGAATCCCGATTTACTTTCGATTCTATATGATTCTACTGCACAAGATTTATTTAGATTTTTGGGGGTTTTTTTTTTGGGCCTCCAATGAAAATTTAGCTTGTATTGGGCTAATTTTTACTTTTTAGTATGTTAGTAGCCGGTCCATTTTTTTATTTTTTTTTTTGATAAAAAGTAGCTCGCCCTTTTTTTTTCTTTTTTCTTTTTTTTTATAAGAGAAGCCCGTCCATTTTAGTATGTTAATGTTAGTACTTAGTAGCCTAGCTATAAGTTAATGGTAATATATGATAAAAAGTTAACTATAATATATAAATTCTAATAACTTGGTGTTTGTAGGTACACACAAAAAGAAGAAACCGTTTGCTCCAAAAGAAAATGAATGACTTGGTGTTTGTCATGTGCAACCTGAACTTGATAAATAAACCTACAAAAAAAGCAACTGGAACCACTCAAGTTTCTTTGGAGGACATCTCTTCAATGATGAGTGGATAGCTGCAGAAGAGAGTCAAATGAACCAAATGAAGAATGGCCAAGTGTCTTTCATAGGGATGCTCAAGAGGAAGATGAAAATGGTAAATGGGTTTTAAATCAGAATAAAAGATCAATATCAATTTGTTTTTGTTCTTTTTTGCTCAATGCAATGTTACTCTGGATGATTTAGATGGAAGCAACAACATTTATGGTGAAGGTCTCCCATTAGAGGACAACATTCATCAAATCAATGATGATCTTGGTTTTTATAGAACATTGAACAATAAGTAATGTGTTACTTTTGTCACAAAATCACCATTGTGAAAATGGTTGGGAAATATTTTGATTTATGTAGTGTTATTATTTGGAACATTATGTATGTTTGTGGTTATGTGGTATTAAAACTTGGAACTTGAAAGTTTGAAGTTTGAAATTTGTCATTTGGTATTTATAGTTGATGACTTATTGCATTTTATAAATTTTATGCCAAAACTTATTTATTTTTCAATGATTCTTTAACCTATGTTATGAATTATAATTATTTATATATTTTTTATTTACGGAAAGTAGAATCTTACGATTCACGATTCGATTCTACGATTCGATTCGCGAAACCCTCCCAACGATTCAAGGTAGAATGATTTTAATATACCTTGAATGGGAAAAGAAAAAGACAACTTGGAAGTAGATTCTAATAAAACACCAAAAAGTAAAAATTTAAAGGAGGTCCAATTGTTAGTAAAAAATGAATTAACAAAAACATCTGAAACCCATCAAAGTTGAGAACCAAGACAAATGGAATGGGAAAAGAAAAAGACAACTTGGAAGTAGATTCTAATAAAACACCAAAAAGTAAAAATTTAAAAACATCTTTCAGCAACAACCATCAATTGATAATACACAAACCAAAGAGGGGAGGTTGCACAAATTGAGTTTCATCATTACGTTATTGATTGTAGATGCAAAATCTTGTTTCTAGGCAATGGCACAAGAAACAATAAAACCTAGATTACATGTATAGTCTACCCCAAGAAAGTATATATGTGAATCTGCAACACTTTCTCAAGAATCAACACAATTATAAACTCAAGCACCTGCTTCAGGAGACCTGATCTGTTGTCGTAACTCTTCATCAGCATTCCTCAAAAATTGATCCCAGCCACTCCCGGAGCTGGTATCCAAGTAATCATATGGCACTGCTGTCTTCATGCCAGGCCTAACAGCACACTGGCTCTCCACAATTCTAAAGTCCATTTGGTCTCCTTCTTCCCCAGTGTTCTGCTCTAACTCCTCCCAATTAAACAACAGCGGCAATGTAAATGCACCCCAAGGGTTGAAATCCAAAACCTTAATCCGCTCATCATTCGTAACATAAACATCAAACGTGTAATTCTCTGATTCAAATTTCAGCCTCACGTGATCCTCATAAAATTCATTGATCAAACTCTCAATATCATTTTTCTTCTCAAGAAGAACCGGATAAAAAGTAGTGACCTCACGCTGGGAAATACCAACTAGGTTTTGACCCCATACAAAACAACGGAATTCCATCTCTGGCCGAAGGGATGGGTACCACTTGCGGAGTGCAAGGAAGAAACTCGGGGGTCTTGACAATGACTTATCACTGCACGAATCATATGCATGACACAAATCATGGATCAATGAGTCAGATGATCGTAGCAAGAGTGCAATCTCACTGAACGTGGTGCATCGAAGCGTCCCGGTGGTGCTAATCCAAGCAGAGTCTTTAGGTGCACTCCAATTCAATTTAGGAAAGACAGCACCCCCAAGGGATTCAATAGATCCCTTAATCTGCAATTCAAGTTCTGGGAAAGAAGGGGGTGGCAAAGGTTGTTCTGACTCATCTCCAGATTCTTCTGATACCTGATAGTCTTCTTCCTCTTCAGGGTTATGAATTCTATTAGGGAAGGCATCATCATTTGAGATGGAAACTGGTAGAAGGAAAGGGCCGGAATCATCAAGAAGATACTGGATAAAGGATTCTGGAAGTTCGTGGATATGGGTTTTAATGGAGACAGACTTAAATTTTGGGTACCATTCTTGAATCTGGCATCGGTTCACTTCTTCTTCCTTCATTTCGAATTGGATAGATGGTTGTTTCTCTATAATAAGAAGGTTGTGTTTACTTCCTTTTCGCTATCTGTTACAAGAAAATCAAACACAAATGATAAGTAGCTGTCACATATCTGATAAAACATTTGAATGTAACTCTCTTTGCGGGAAATAACAAAGTTCCCCATATGAGTTCTATTTAATCAACTAAAGAAACAAAATTCATGTCTCAAGAAATTTAAAGTCATTCAATAAAAAGAGAGCAACTTCTATTTTAGAACAAGCCCCAGATAACCAAATAGGTTTTTTTTTTTTTTTCAAATCAGTTGAAATCGAGTTAGTTTATGAACCTAGAAAGTATTGCAACAGAGAATTGTTTTGAGTGATCTTTCAATGATGTCACAAACATACCTTTTCGGTTATTATTTTATTTTATTTTATTTTATTATGACAAGGAACCTCACCAAGGCCCCTTTGGACCCACCATTGGGTAGTAAACCTCGGATACACGGCCAACCCGCTAGAACCGTGTATCAGGTACCTTTTCAATTAAAAAAAAAAATCCATTTCCATATGAAAGTTCTCAACCAATCTTATAGCTTACACACATACATGAAAATACCTACCAGGTTCCATTGAGTTCAATTGGTAAAGTCAGTTGTCATCGAGCAAAGGACTTGGGTGCACGTGTGTGTATACACAGCAATAGAAACAGAACTTCAGGAACCAGAACCAAAAAAAAAAAAAAAAAAGTAATACTAATAAACAAAATAAATTAACATCTTAATTTTCTGTTCCTTTCATTAATTTATATCCAAATACATTCAGGAATTTCATCAAATAGGTGGTGAGCGTCCCTCAGCACCTAGCTCAATCCATCCAAATCATCAATCAAATATTCCACCCTTTACACTTTACTAAATACTAGCATTGGTGGCATGTGCAAGGCACGTGCTTGGTTCTTGGTAAAAGTTACATTATATTTGAATAAATAACACTAATTTATCATATGAAATTAAGATTATTTGTAATTAATGATCCAAAGTGAATCACATGGCCACTTCAATACAATTTATATATATATATAACATAAGAGAACTTCACTCAAAGAGTTGCACATCGCAGAAGCATATTGTACAACAATCCTCGCTGCTATCAATTATTTGCATTAAGCTTAGTTAAAAGTCAAAGCCTTACTTTCGGGGAAAAACCCAAAACCCAAAAGGTCTAAGAACTTCAAAATTCAAATCTCTAATACCTTTTTTTTCTTATTGATTTCTCAGTCACCAAACAAACTACCAGATAATTAACATATTATTTTTTTCTCGACCTACCGAATTTGATAAAAGCACAAGGACTACAAGAAGTATAACATATCAACCAACGAATCCCATGATAAGCATAATAACAGGTAACCTCCTACATACCACATAAAAATTGTATTCTGACACTAAGCAAATAGATTAAGACTATGAGCAAAGATAAAAACCCAAGATATCCCATCAAGTCTATCTCAATACTTTGTGACAGGTACATACACTCAAGTTGCTTTCACATTTGTCTCAGATTCACTAACAAACACAAAATAATGTGCTATTTGGATCTCAATATAGGACTAACCCTTTTGAAGGTTCTTCTTGTTGTCAACAACCAGTTCCTCTAGAACTTCCTTTCCTTTACTAAGAATTTTTACAGCAAAACCATTCTGTGCAGGAAAAATTTGACAATCAAAGATTCTTAGTATCGAACTTTATTCAACAAAAAATGCAGTAACCAATCCAAATAATAAAACTAATTATTCAAAAAATCTGAATTACAAGTAGCAAGGTTTTAATTTTACAAGCCAAAATAAGAGTATAGGACATTTTATATTCTTTTGTATTTCAGATGCCACCAATCTTCAAAATATTCATATTATAGAGATGAACAAAATTGAAGAAAAAGATAGAACCTGGATGCACTCCTCGGTTGGAGCAATTGGGGATATTTGAGTTTAATCACTGTCATTCAAATGTTTGTGGACACACTGCTGAATCCTAATGCTTGCTCTTGTTCAAATAGCCATATGCAGCCCTTCACAGCCTAAGAATGATATTAATAGAAGTGAGATGTTGGTGCATGAAAAGCAGAATTTCTAACTACATTTTATATTATCATAAAACTAGTTTATTCCTTCAAGTTAAGGTTTACTTTTCAATTTGAAAACTGGACTCTTAGCATTTCAATGAAATATCAACCTAGCATTTGAAAACAAAGGAGAAAGAAACCAAACTTTATTTATTCCTTTTTTCTTGTTCAAGCATTTTCTCAAACACCATGTCTACATCTTCTTCTACCACCAAAAAATAAAGGGTGAAAATTTTAGCAGAACACCTCCCTGCAGCAAATCACCATCCACCTCTCCCAATAAACTAACTACCATTGATCAATCAGTTCTATTGAAGTCAAAGCTAAAGCATCCTTGTTTTTAAAAAGGAAAAGAGAAAAACCACATCAGAAGCTTCATTCTAGAGGAGGACAAGACAGACTAACTGCAAAATTTACTTCAAAATTAAAATTTTCCAAATACAATTTGAACCATACGGATTTAGCTTTTATTGTGAGTCTTTCCCTCCAGCTGAACCTAGCTATTATTGGCATCAAGGAAACCTCTTTCCCTCAAACATCACCTCCAAAACCCAATCCCATAAACCACAGAGAACCACTCACATGGATAAAGAGAGGGACTGTGTAGCTTTCTCCAGGGCAAGACTGCGTCACAAACAGAAGCGGGATCGGCGAAGGAAAAGTCTCTACGGCGTCGTACCCAATGGTCTGGTAGCAGAATCGGTGAAGCCCTACGATGTGCTGGTTGAGGGGGATAATAATTCTATGGGCCGGGCCTGAGCAAAACCTGAGTGCGAACTGGGCTCTAGCTAATATTGGGCTGGAAATGGTTTAACTCCAACCTTGTTTGGTGGAACCTTCTTTCAACCTGACAAGTTAGAGATTATCTACATGTACTTTTAGTCACATCAACTTTTAAATGAGTCATGTGAATAGTCTATTTAATTGACACTTAGTAGGTTCCAAATCAGATTGGAAGAGTCCTATAGGGCCTCACTTCCAATCCCCATCCACTTAGCACCCTTTAGTTAGGTTCATAATAACTTATTGGGCTTAGACTTCATACTCGGAGCAGAACATCACTTGTGCTGGGGCTACCATATGATAAAGACTTATTTTTTATTAAAATATCCATAAAAGGTATCTAAAAATAAGAAATATATAACCCTATTCTTAAAGATTTGACTGTTTTTTCATTGGTTTTGATCAATACAAATTTTTATATTGGTTAATTTTTAGTTAGGATGATCTAGACATTGATTCGCAATTAAACCAGTCAAATTGCCGTCTGATTCAATTTTTAAAACTATAAGAAAATAACATTGATCCTAATTAAACATCAATCATAATATATCATCAAATATTATAAGTAGTTAAGCACAATCCATAATGTGTAAAGGATGGACTGATAGTCTGACACAAACTTTTTTCAGTTAATTCAGGGCAATGTTGAAAATAGAAAAGAAAACAGATGCTTGATTAGGTGCAAAATATATACACAAACTCAGACACATGACACTGAATAACATGCAACGAAGTGGATGTATCCATTTTCTTATGAAGGAGCTAGCTTAACTGAGAGAGGAAGGGTTCATATGTTGAGCAAAGTAATAAACTATAAAAGAAGACAATAATGCTGGATTTTGTTTGTTATAAGCAACTAAAGTCTAGTGCTTCAGTCCCTTTGAAAAATATAATTTGAGCCACAAAAATAAGAAGGTTTAGAATGTGGATAAATGGGACCTAAAGATGAGTGGTAATTAAAGAAAGCTGTTTACAAATGATGACAGCAAAAGTACGAATCTCTCGATTATATCAAGAAAACGGACAAATTCCAATTGAGCTTTTTGTCTCATCTTTATGAATTTTGTGAAAGTGTGTCTTTTACTCTCGGTTGCTCTCTCATTTCTCGAGAGGAGAACACGTAAGTCCTTTCATGAGATGGTCACGTTTTTATTGTACTTTACGTCTTTACCGCTTGCCCCGCCCAAAAAAAATAATCAAGTCACTCTTTCCTAGTCTTTGCCTTTGTATATTTGTACCATGAAAATATAATAGCCAAACTACTTTGTCATTTGAAGAATTGACCACCTCAAAGCTTTTTTTTCCTTCTTCTTTTCTTTTAAGATTTGAGATCATACTAGCAGCAAAAACCAGGAGTAGGTGTAATTGATAAAGATGATATAACTCCCAGTCATTGTTATGACTTTTCTCAATTTATCACTTGTGTTATTGCGTAGGAAGTGAACTTTAAATCAAGTAAAGCAACTTTTGATGCTGATTGATTGAGACTCATTCCTACATGTCAATCCAAACAGTCAAACCAAACTCTAAACTCTTTGCAAGGTATTGGGAATTTGGGAGATTGGAACATGTATTATGTTCCCACTTGTTTGGGATATTTGTATCACAAGGAAGGATTGAGATCTTATGTAATATTTATCAAATAATTTTTTAATTTTTAATCTCAATTACTTAATAAAAATTTGTTAAAAAATTAAAAAAGCAAAAAATAAAAATATGAAAAAATTGTAAAAAAGGGAAAAAGGAATTGCAGCCATAAGGACGATTGTAAAAGTATTGCATGGGATCTCAATCCCATAAGGACGATTGCAATTTCGTGCTCACGGTAATTTTTTTGTTTCTAATAATGATAAGACAACTGCATTGTTTCAAGATTCTTGGATGTTTTAAGAGGTTATTGATTATTCCATTATTTGGTTACAAAATGGCTCTTAAAAGAATCAATATTTAAGATTCTTTGATGTTTTAAGGGGGTTATTTATTATTCCGATTCAAATGGCTCTTAAGAATCCATATGTCTATTTGCGTTTAGATTTTTTCAATTCTAAAAATAATAGATTCTAGAAATGTAACTATTTGGTAGGTGGATTATAAAAGTGTAGATATTTTCAATTCTTAGTATGCTCCCCAATGGTCACTAGTTCGAGTTTCCTCATAACCATCTACCCAAGGTAAAGTCTTGTGCCTATCATGGTATACGTGCTAGTAGAGTGTTGTATGTCCCCTTAGGACTAGTCAATGTGCGCCTATCTACAGAATGCTGACCCGGACACCTAAGATTATAAAAATATATATATTTATTTATTTGGTAGGTGGATTATAGAACAATTTTCATGGATTATAATTCAAAAATATTGGGTCCCAGATAATTCTGTTATGTTTGGCAATCCATTTTTCAGTTTTCATTACTAAAACATGATTACTCAGTTTTAGTGTGGATAATAGATTTTGCAAAACAAATTTTGGCTGTTTTAACCCAAACTCAAAAAGAAATCTCAAAATAAAGTGATGGCATTTACGTAAATTTCCAAATGTCTTCAAATGGTCGACATCACGCATCTAATGAATCTTTTCATAAAAAAACAGGGACGTAGCTAGGATTTTACATGAGTGGGGGCCGATGCATCAACCAAAATTTTTACGTGAAAATCCAAAATAGCATCCATATAGTATTAACAAAAGATCAACAACTGGAAAGATACAAAATATTCAATCAAAAGAAAAAATACAAATAACTATTCTTAATACATTACAATGCATTTTTCAAAGAAAATAAAAGTCGGCGCGTTTTCACATTATTGAAATCATCTATAATTGAATCTGTACTAAACAATTGAGTAATTTCCCTTTCAATGTATAAAAGCATGGAGTCTGTTAAAAAATCATCTTCCATTTTGTTGCGAAGCCTAGTTTTGACGATATTCATAGCTGAAAATGTTGCGCTGTAGTTGCAGTAGAAACTGGAAGAGTAAGTATAAGAATAACCACTATAAAAACAAGTTGCTAGGCTATTGATTTTCTTGTCCTCACCAGCCATTGACACAACTCAGAAATGCTTGACAAACTTTCGAACTTTGGATGCCGAACTACATTATGCTTAAAATGACAAAGTTTTGTTTCCAAAACCTCTTTTTCATGCTTCATGAAGTCTTGTGGATAAAACTTAGTTACCAACAAACAAATATCATTGATTCTAAAAGATTGACATGCTTGATAAGGATCTAGAGCTGAACTAAGCACAAGTAACTCTACTACATGCTCATTAAACCGATGATTTAGTTCTTGCAATTGAGAATCTATTGCAGCACAAAAAATATCCACTCGATAATCATGCTCAATTGTAAAGTCATTTTGCTGATAGTGAGCTGGACCTCGTTTATCAACATAACGAGCAGTCATATCCGGCACATATATGGATCTTAACTCACAAAATGATATCACATTGGTAAGTAAGTCATCCTATTTATCATCTTTGAATGTTTGGATAAGTTCATTAGTAGATGAAACAAGACGCATTGCAGTTAAAATATCTTAAGTCTGGCATTGCAAAATTTGACAAAGTTTATCACTGAGCTCCATAGTTTTTTTCATAAGATACAAGATAAAGACAAATTCAAATGAAGTTAAGGTCTCATAAGTTGTGTCTGCTTTTACCTGCCGTGAAGAAGTAGATCCTTTCTTAATAATTTTGAGCAAAACTTCACATGTTGGACTAAAGATCTTTATCAAACTGGAAATCGATCTAAAGTGAGAACTCCAACGAGTATCTCTAGCTCGTTGCAAAGTGCACTTTTGATTAAGTTCCCTTTTAGTCTCAAGCTCATCAATATCAATCAAATATGCAAATTCAGTGTCTTGAGCAAGTTTCAATTGCTCGTTACGCTTACATGAAGCACCAACAATGTTGATAATGAAAGCCAACCGATCAAAAAATTTACCAACGGGAATAACTGCTTTTGATGCTGCTACTAATGCTAATTGTGAACGATGTGCAAAACAATGGATATAATAAGCATTTGGACAATCAAGTGTGTTACCCAAATATCAACCGAAGAGGGGGGTGATTTAGGTTGAGGCAAACTTTTTCGATTTAAATGCAGAATTAAAAACTATCTTCAAATAAACTATTTTCAAATAGCAAATGTTGATTTAGCAAATGTTTGATCACAATTCAATTGCAATATAGATATGATATTAAATCAAGCACAAGTATATATATAAGCAATTAAATATGTAAGAGATAGAGAGAGAGAAAATCAAACACGATGATTGTTATCGAGGTTCGGCTTCCGTGCCTACGTCCCCGCCTCAAGAACACTTCTTGAGGATTCCCAAATCCACTATTTGATAATCTTCTTTCGGGTGAAGATCAAACCGTTACAAATCTTCCTTTCACAGTGAAGAGTAACCACCGAGTGAAAAATCCTTTTCACTCCTTAGGATTTATACCAAAACCCTAACAAAATGCTCACAGGTTTCAACAAAGTATTTGTTGTACAAGATAAGGCTCTCTCAAAGAGTAATTGTACACAATATGCTCACTTTAATAGTATATCAAGGATTTGATCAATATGGCTCAAAAAGTGTTTAGAGAAATTTGATTTTTCAATCAAGGATTTTGAATGATATGAAAATATAAGCTTGAGAAGGATGGATTGATGTATAAGATGTTATCTTTTCTATCTTTGATTTCTCTTGTATGCTTGATGTTTAGAAATGAAGAAAGGGTAGTATTTATAGCCATAATTGTTTTCTTCCCCTTATCATGTTGTCTTGCATTCTTCTTGATTTTCAATCAATCAAGTTGCTTTCTTTGAAAATTTTTCTTCTTAAGAGATTTTCCAACCATAATTGATATGGTTGTCTTGCATGTGAATTTCAATCAAGTTGCTTTATTTGAAAACTTTAAGAGATTTTTCAATTGATATGGATGTCTTATATTTGAATTTCAACCAATCAAGTTGTCTTTGAAAACTTTAAGAGATTTTTCAATTGATATGGTTGTCTTATATTTGAATTTCAACCAATCAAGTTGTCTTTGAAAACTTTAAGAGATTTTTCAATTGATATGGTTGTCTTATATTTGAATTTCAACCAATCAAGTTGTCTTTGAAAACTTTAAGAGATTTTTCAATTGATATGGTTGTCTTATATTTGAATTTCAACCAATCAAGTTGTCTTTGAAAACTTTAAGAGATTTAAGTTGGTTTTAAAATTGAGCCATAAATATCAAATCTTAATAAACTTTACAAAACCTAACTCTTACTTCTCATATGTCTCGGATCATTGTCTTTGAGCTTGATTTCTTTGTCTTGAGTCTTGATGACTTTGTTCTTCAATGGATTTGTTACTTGTCAACTTGCATTTGCTTGACATTTAAATTAGGCAATGTTGGTCCAATTAAATCAATAGTCAAAATTAAGCTTTAAAACATAAATCATTAGTTCATATGAAAATATCATTAATGAACAATTTAAAGTCATGGTTATCATCAAAACTACATGAATGTTCTTGGATTAATTAGCCAATTGATAGGTATTGAAACCTTGAGGCTAACAAAGTGAAATCAAAGCTTATAATTCATTCGACTCATCTCGCATATTACTTGCACCGTCATATCCTTGCCCCCGAATATTTTGAATATCTAGATTATAACGAGATAACAAAGAATATATCTCTTTTTTTAGAGTTAATGCCACAGTGTCAGAAACATGAACAACCCCAAAAAAGCGTTCTGGCATAAAGACATCTTTGTCAACAAATCTTAAAATTACAACCATTTGTTCTCTCACTGACTCATCACGGGCTTTATCAACAACTATGCAAAACTTTGCATCACCAATTTCTTCACGAATTGCATTTATCACTTTCATTGAAAAAACATGTAGAATTTGTTTTTGGATTTGTGGTGATGTGTAAATCTCATTTTTTGGAGCTTTTGCTATCACTTCAGCAACCTTTTTATCATATGAAGCTACCACATCCAATATTTCAAGAAAGTTTCCACGATTGACTGAAGTAGAGCTTTCATCCCGACCTCTAAAAGTAATACCTTGCAATGCAAGAACTCGAACAACATTAATTGAGACCTTCAACTGTAGCCGATTATTTGCAATTTCAGTATGACATTGTTTGTTGAATACCTTGTCTATATGTTGAGGTTGGTTCATCAAATCATCCATTCTTTTCTTGGCAACTCTATGAGATGAATTAAAATCTTTCCCTACATGAGACAAAAAAACACATCTTGTTCCATTTCTAACTTTCTTCCAACTTTTGAATCCATCAACCGTGAATGCATTTTGTTCAGGATTCCCAGATGGCTTATGAAAGAGAAAACATGGGAGACAAAATGCTGCATCTTTCGTAGGAGAATATTCAAGCCATTTTCGAAAGAGTTTGAACTAAGAGTCTTGAAAGCTATGACGATGCTTTTCTGGTCTGGATTTTTTGTATGCAAACAATGTGGGTTGGAAAACACTATAGTTATGGTAAGCTCGTCGAATTTCATCATGTTGATTAACATGATAATCCCATATTTGTTGACCTAATCCAGGATCCTGCTCCAAAAAACTAGTATCAATTTTTTGAAATTTTGGATGAGGATTTTCTTGAATTGGGATATCAACATTTTCTGGAACATGGATATCCATATTTTCTGAAATTGGAATTTCGATATTCCCTGGATTGGGATGTTGGCATTAGTGGTTGGTAATGTTGCATCACTAGTCGTGGCTTCTGAATCATTCAAGTTCTTTCTTTTGAAAAAGTGTGTTATTGTAGTTGACTTACCCATAATCTACAAATCAAATAGAAATTATGTTTATTTTGTGCATTACATCACTAATACATATTATACAGTTGTTAAACACAGTAATTTTGACACTCATGACCCACAACGCAGCAAATCAGCAATTAATAATCAAATACTTACACAGAGCACTCAAGTGATCTAGCAATTAATAATCAAACAATACACAGCACTTAGCAAAAAAAAAAAAATGCATTGAGATATGAGAAATTGACTAAAGACTATAGAGAGAGAAACAAAAAAAGAAAGAAATAGTGATGGTGACTATTCACTAAAACTCTAAAATAATTGATTTGAGAGTGAGTGGGGGACATTGAGTTTACTAACTAGAATAAATAAGTGTGTGCAGTGTGCAGTGAGCCAACATTTTAAATCAATGCAATTGACTTATTGACCGGTGACTATTCACTAAAAAAATCTAAAAATCAAACCTCATGTGAAATGCCCAATTTGGCAATTCCCAAATATATTAACACAATAACACTTAACAGAGACTTGAGTAGTTGAGTGAGAGAGAAAACAGTAAAGCAAGTGAGGTGAGAATCTGAGAGACAAAGAGAGAGTAGACTTACCAGTGCCGAGAATCTAAGATGCGGGCTGCTACTCCGGCGAAAGAATGGACCGTGGTGGCGAGATCAGTGAGATGGTGGCACTGTGGTAAGCTGGCAGCGAAGCGATGCGGACGTGTGGTGCCTTTTAGGCCTCCAGCTAGGCGTGAGTCTCCAGGCGAAGCCAAGCTGAGCCTCCGGCGGTCCCGGTCCAGTCCAGCAAGGTATTGCGCAGCCTTTAATCAGTTTAATATCTCCGACAAGTCCGTAACTCACTAACCCTAGATCTTGCTTCTTCTTTTTTTCATTTTTTCTTTTTCCTTCTACTCGGTTTGGCCACCAACCGTAACTATTTTTTTTTTTTTTGAATTTTATATATTAATACATTTTCTGATTTGTTGTAATTTTGACTTGGGCTGATTTATATTTATTTGTTGCTGTTGTTGTTGTTGTGATTTGGGCTGATTTGTTGGGATGATTTTGACTGAGTTGTATATTTTTATTTTTTATTTTTGGATTTGGGCTGATTTGTTGGGATAATTTTGTCTATTTCTTTTTTGGGGCTAATTTCTGTTGGAAGGGGCCAAAAATTGTGTTAGTAAGGGCCCAAAAATTATTTGAATGGGGGCCAATTAATTTTTTATATCCTACTCTAGCCTTTTTTTTTTTTTTTTGGTAGAGCCAGCAGGGGCCAGGGCCCCCTTGGGTCCCCAAGTGCCTCCGTCTCTGTAAAAAAAGGATATGATTCTTATCTTTCTATACTTGTTCCTCATTACAACCCACAATAAACTCCAACACACACCCAAAGCAAAGCACAATTAAAACCAAAATTAAGATCAATCCCACTTAAGAATTAAGAGAGAGCAAGAGAGTCATCTTGGATTGAAGGAACAAAGCATAGGTGAGTGGGTTGATTCGAGAGTGTGAACAACGAAAATGGTGGGTTTCACCTGGTATTGGTTTGACAGCACATTTGGGAACTGGAAGCCAATTGCGATGGGAGGGGAATGGGTTCGACGCTAGCAGGAGTAGAGACGTAGTTTCTCTAATATGCTGATGCAACAAGTAACAACAGTCTTCTCTTCTCGCAACTTTGAACTCTTTTGAGTTAGTGCCAATTGTTTTTGTGAATTTTGTGGTAAGGGAGTGAGATTAGTTGTGATAAGTGTAGGTGAAAGTGAAAAGAAAAAAATCGGAACAACCTACCAAACAATCTTCAGTCAAAAAACAAGTTTAAAAACTTCTTCTTAAACTATACAGTCAAACAAAGAAAAGAAAAACAAAAAGTTTATTTTTTTGTCATTTTCCAAAAATCAGACATGTTTTTGAATTGGCATGCCACACACTCTAAAATATCTACATTTCCATGACTTCAAAATTCTTGCTAATGGGTAAAAAGTGAAAACTAATTTATGTATGTTGAAGGCTTCTTTGAGTTGGAGCACCCTTTTCAATTGGGCCAAATGTTCAAAATGTAAGAAAACGTTGTGAAAAGAGGAGTGAAATAAAAACATAAATGAAAAAGGTATTCATACATTACCTTTAAATAGTCCACCCAAAATTTCCTTGCCCAGCTTTCATTTCCCCTCATTTTCTGTTCAATTTGGGTGGGTCTGACTGAAAACAACTTTGTAGACTACTTTCATCTTCCAACAACCAAACAGAAAAAAACTATCATTTCTTTTTTCTCATTCTTCCAATCAATTATTAATCATAAATGATTAACCATCTGAGTGGAAATAGATCATTAACCTTTTTAGGGGCACCACCAAATCTGAAAGAAAATCCTTGGGGACCCCACCATTGCTTTTACCAAAACACCAGCCAATCATCAGTGAGCACACCCACTCCTACAACACAAAAAGACAATCCTAACCCTATCAAATATCAACGAAGCCGTCAGTTCGTGTTCACATTACGTACAGCGAGCCAAACACAACAGCCACAACTCACTGTCCCTATTCCAGCAAAATCCAAATTTCCCGGCCCCCATAAATTCTCTTTCGACTTTGGTCCATACCTTATAAAAAAGGGTCTACCCAACTGATTTTAAATTTTAATAACTATAGTACCCTTGGTGGTAAAAAAAAAAAAAACCTGTCTGACCCAAACAGAAAAATTCACCAAAATACACAAATTTTTTATTTTTAATAAAAAAATGTGTACTGTAGAATAAAATAGGTATAGAGGGATGGGAACAAAGTAAAAAATTCAAAATAGATTTAAGGACATTTATGTCATTAGCTGTTGTTAAACTTTTTTTGACTTTTAAGTGTGAGGGAAGCAATTAATGCTCAAGAAAAAAGGTACCAATAAATGCTAAAAATTGAAATAGTAAGCGCTTTTTATTTTATTTTTTGCTATGCTATTAATACATTACGACATATTTTAAGATGCATTTAATATCATAATAAATGATATTTTTATATATTTTTTTAAAAATAAAGTCAAACTGTATATAAATAATTTGTGCCAATGAAATATTAACAGGTATAGTTTATTTTTTTGAAAAATATGTATCAATACTATAAGCACTTTATTTATTTATTTATAATAATTAAAAAATGGCTCACATGTGTCTATATTGTCCCAATCCGCTTAAACCCGACATAACATACGTCTCAAATAATAATAAAATTTACCACTACTCAAACCTATAACTCCTACTCATAAGTGTAATGACACACTATAGTTTCCAATCACATAAATACCTTAAGCAGCAGGACCCATAGTGCAATTATTTAGCCAAAAAAAAAGAGGAGCATAGCGCAATCAAGCAAATTCCCAAAATCTATAAAAAATTCCATTTTTGTCGTAAGCCGTGACGATGTATACTTGGACTACAGTATATTTTATTGTTTGGTTCGCAGACTTCACAACACCGAAGAACCAAATACTTGATTTCTCTCCGATTCCTCCACGACCACCAGCATTTGATTCGCCCAGAATCCAATTCCAATTCCCTCTCTATCGCATTATCACAGTCCAACCTCAACAAAGGTTTGCTATTCTCTGTGTGTGTGTGTGTGTGCGCGCGCGCGCGCGTGTGAGAAACTTTTTTTTATCGGAAAAATGTTGTGGTCCACTTTTTTTTGAACCGGACGTGAAAGAGCTTTTTGTTTATATGCCTTTTCGATTTCGTTTTTGTTTTTGATCTGAGAAAATATCGTGTATTGTGAAAAAAGTGTAATAAAGCTTTTGTTTCTGTGATATTATATGTGTCAGAGCTTGAGTGAAAAAAAAAAAAAGCAAAACTAAGAGGTAGTTTTCTTGTTGGCTTTGATAAATGGTTGTGGTTTAATTTTTGTTTTGTTTTGTTTTTTTTTTTTTTTTTTTTACTTTTGGATAAGTTTTTGTTTTTCATTTTCTTGAGCTGTAGTTTTGTTTTGGTGTTGAATCCTGTTTATTGCATTTGGACAGAGAAGAAATTGTTTGAATAATTTTTTTTTTTTTGAATTTTTTTCTGGGGTCTTGCACTGTTTGGCAACTGAGAAAATGAGCTAGAATAAAGGAAATTGCAAATTTGGATGATATTGATGATAATTTTGGACCAGAGAGAACACAAGGGTTTTTTGTGTGTTGACTTTAGCGTGAGACATTAAATTTTCGTCGTTAAAAATGATTAAATTTTCGTATGTTTGACTTTTTAGAAGACTATATGGTACTCTGATTTTCTTTGAATTGAAATTTTGATATTCAAGATTTTATAGATTCATGGTTGTTTTAAGTTTAGCATTCATTCTTAAGGGTCTCTCTTTTTTCTTGGATTAAAATTTTCAAACCCTCTAAGTCTAAGACTTTGTTGAAAAGGCTAACCAAACATGAAAAACCCAGGTCAATTATTTTAACTAGTTAGTTGAGTAGAATGTGTTTTTGTTTTTATTGTTTTTTTTTTTTTTTTTTGATAACTAGTCTTTTCTTCCTATGAGGCTGAATATGGTTTTAATTATATTGCAGGGATAGCTTAATTGTTGAAACTGAGAAGCATTGGAATCATATCAGTTGTGGAAGGCAACTCCATTAGGAGAAGGAGAGTATTGGAGATTATGTACTTTTAAGCTAGGAACTTTTTTTTTTTTTTTTTTTCTTCTGGTGGAAGAGTGATACAAAAAATGGCTTTTGAGCCACTGCTTTGGTATTGTCAGCCGGTGGCAAATGGGGTGTGGGCAAGAACAGTGGAGAATGCATTTGGTGCATATACACCGTGTGGTGTTGACTCTATAGTTGTCTGTGTTTCTCATTTGGTTATTCTGGGTCTGTGCTGCTATCGGATATGGCGGATTAAGAAGGATTTCAAAGCCAAGAGGTTCTCTCTGAGGTCGAAGTTGTATAATTATGTGTTGGGTTTATTGGCTGCTTATTGTACTGCTGAGCCTTTGTTTAGATTAATCATGGGGATTTCAGTCTTAAATTTAGATGGGCAGACCGGTCTTGCGCCATTTGAGGTGAGCTCTTTCTTTTGATAGTTAAATGGCTTGTATCTTTATTTTTTAATCTTATTTTTTGTTTTAAATGGCTCTCCTATTTGGGATAGATAAATTAAATTCTATTAAGTATATGCATCAACTTGCATCTATATGTGGGTGCCGTAAAACATTTTTTGTTTTCATGTGGAGACAAGTCCAATGTTTGTGGGTATTTATTTTAGAAAAGAATCACATCTCTTTTGTTTTGTTTCTTTGCTATTTTTTTTTTATAAGTAAATATTTCATTAATCAAAGGAGAAACGAACCATGTACATAGGAAGTATACACAGCAACAAACAGAAAAACTTAAACCTCAAAAGAACAAATATCAAGCATTTCCGATAAGGAGTAGGAAGAAATTAAATTAGAGGTGTTCAACCAATTGTATAAAGTCTCCAGGAAAGAGTATTTCAGTGCTGGAACCGATTGCTCCTCCCCAGAAAAAGTTCTAGTCCTAATCAAAGTCTCAGACTCTCACTCTTTTTTTTTTGTTGGTGAAACTCAGACTCTGACTCTTGCTGTTCAAGTATATGGCCTGAATGGAGTCTCACTATTAAGATTATTGAGTTGTGATGAAACTTCTTCTGTTAGGAAAAAAGACATGCTTTTCGGTCATGATCCTCAACTAAAAATTATTTTTCCTTTTTTAGTAGGCATATTATCTATTTGTATTCACTTGAAACACAAATGTTATGTATGAAAATGCTTTCAACAAGATACCTTTGGGACTATTGAAAGAAATGCTTACTTGGTCACCACCTGCTAAGTAGACGAACAGAAAAAGAACAGGTTGTTGGGCTTGAACTCTCACACGTAATCTTGGATTTAAACCCATAATTGGAATTTCTTATCTGAAGATTCAATGCTGTTAAGTTTCAAAATAAATAAGGATTTTTTTTTCAAAACACATGTCCTATGTTTTGAGTCATTGGATTGCAGTTTCCTTTTAGTTTAATTGGGGTGGTTTATGGATTGAAACTTAGATTTGTTTAAGAATTCATGAATACTTCAAGCACATGTTTGGTTTGTTAACTTGTTGCAGTTTTTTTGGTCAGTTTCAATGTATCTTAATTTTATCCTCTTTTGGCAGACTGTTTCTCTGTTCATTGAGGCTCTTGCTTGGTGTTCTATGCTGGTCTTGATTGGTGTAGAAACTAAAGTCTACATCTGTGAGTTTCGATGGTTTGTTAGATTTGGAGTCATTTATGCTTTAGTTGGCGATGCTGCGATGCTCAATCTTGTTCTTTCAGTGAAGGAGTTCTATGATAGGTTTGTGTTTTCTGGTTGTTTGAAGTGGATACCTCGTTGGTTAAAGATGATATGATTTTTTCTTTCCAAACCTCTCTCTCCCTCTCTTAGATTTACACATGAAAATATGCATATAGTGAATGATACGCTTGTGTTATTTTTAAGAGTATCTTGTGTAAACTTCCAGTGTACATGAAGTATCTCCTTTTATATAAATAAAATATATTACTTATCCAACAAAAATAAGGAATGATATGCTGTACCTCCAATATCTTTTGAGCTTACTTTTATTTTTTGCTGAAAATTTCCAATCTTGTTAAACAAAAATTGTGTATGTAGTGTATTAAGTCAAATACTGGATTGGGATAATATGCATGTAGTAGTGGAATGATAGTTTATATCTAGAAACATGCATGTAAAAATGATTAAGCCTAGATGAAATCTGATAAATTACCACTTTTCCCAAAAATTTAAGTTGTTAGGAAATAGTGAATTTAATTATTATTCTAACGCTCCGCCATGTGTGGGCTCAGGCTCCCCTAATAAGTGGGATACAACATGTGAGAATTTTTTTTTTAAAACTTTTTAAATGAGAGATAAAGTGGAGACAAGGTTTGAACTTAGGGTCACCTGCTTTGATACCATGATAAATTAAAACTTGTCCCAAAAGTTTAAGCTATTAGGAAATGGTAAATTTAATTATTTAACCATTATTCTAAAAAAATTGTTGGATCAATATCTCCTTATCATTTTCAAGCTATACACAGATGAGTTTGTATTGGAAAAGCTGAGTTCTAGAGTCAAAATTTTGAACATTTGTGGTGGGACAAGAACAACTAACAGTTGTGTGTTATCTGTGCAGGTCTGTACTGTACTTGTACATCAGCGAGGTTGTTGTCCAGGTTGGTTGCTCTTGAGTTTAGTTTTAATCATTTCCACAACAGTCATGTTTTACTTTGTCAACCCAAATTTTAAATTGCATTGCAATTATTAGGATTTGGTCTTAACCTAGTGATTGGCATCCTAGCTTGTTATTCTGCAAGTAATGAAAACTTTAAATTTGTTCAAAGAGATATGTACATGCACACACACTGACACATACAAATTCATACACACATATATAAATGTGCCATAGCTCAAATGGAACCTCCTCCTCCCATAAAATGGGATAGAGAGTAAGGTCATGGATTCAAGTATTCATAACTCATTGGGTGCGATCTAACTTACCAATAATAAAAAGTGTGTGTGCACAAAAATGGCCAAAGTATGGCCTTTGTACATGACACAGGAAAGACCGAGAACAGTAATATTCCTTGCAATCTAAACCTTTTAATTTACACTCAGTTACTTTGCAAAGCATGACAATGCATTTTGACATATGCTTATTCTTTCTTGTACTTTCTGTGAACTTTGACTCTGGCCTTTCCTTCTGTTTGGGATAAAATTCACTTATCAAAGTAAAGATAAATGATTATTTTTTGCAGGTTTTGTTTGGAGTACTTTTACTTGTGTATGTTCCTCAATTGGATCCCTATCCTGGTTATACTCCAATTGGGGCTGAATCAGTTGATGATACTGCATATGAAGAACTTCCTGGAGTAGAGCAAGTATGTCCTGAGAGACATGTCAATGTATTTTCAAGTACGTATATATCAATTTACATGACCTAAATGCCTGTCATTTAGAAAATCTCAAATGTGATACATGTTTATGTTGATAAAAATCTGTTTTAGAATGAGAAAATTATAAATCATATGTCAGCTGGTCACCCACACTATTCTTTTTAACAGCTAGCGTCATGCTAAATACTTTCTTATTTTTGTTTATGAAGACATTAAAAACCTGTTGAAATTACTTTCATACTTAATTTGCTTACGGAGAGATATGGGGGAATTAACTAGATGTTTCCAGCTGTCTTTTCCCCACCACCATTTTTTTTCTTGCATGCTGATTGTTGCACGGTGTGGTCTCTTTAGAATAATTTGAATTGCTTTGTTAACTCATTTTTGTTTATTTGTTAATTTTTTTTTGCCAGAAATATGTTTTTCATGGATGGGTCCCATAATGAAGCTAGGCTACAAAAGACCTATCACAGAGAAAGATGTCTGGCAATTAGATACATGGGATCGAACTGAAACATTGCACAATAAGTGTGTGCTTGTTTTCTCCTTAAGTTGGTTTTCTTCATGAATTCATGTATATTAAGGTTGCATCAAGGCTTTTATTTAACATTGTAGGTTCCAAAGATGTTGGGCTGAGGAATGTCAGAAGCCTAAACCATGGCTTTTAAGAGCCTTAAATTGTTGCCTTGGGGGAAGGTAAATTGTGATAAACCTGATTATTTATTTGTTTTATACCGTGCTACATTTGACTAAGACTAGCTTGTACCTGTCTTTGCTTTGGATAACATTTTAGGTTTTTTCTTAAGCAAAAGTAACTCAATTAGATATCATTCAAAATATTTTTTAAGATATCTCCTTTTTATATTATATTTCTGGCCTTTAATACAATGGTTACACCAGAAACATTCTTCCACTTTGCATACAGAAGGCTCAAGAATTATACCTAATGAAATGCAAGAAACCTACAAAGTTGCTGCATTAAGTTGCTCTCCTTTTTATTCCTTTCCATCACTTCCTTGTTTCTCACATATTTTTCAGTGCTTCTACCCATTTTATTTTAGGCTCTCTCTGCCCTTTCTTTTCCTCTTGAATTAAGTTGCTCTTTCTTTGGTGTGAATTCATCAGTTTTCATTTGCACGTGGCCAAATTATCTTAAGAGACTTCCCCACTACTCCATCTTCATATTCTCAGTTTAGTTATACTTGTTTTATGAACATGTTACTTTTTAATAGCCCAAAATTCGGTATATAAAGCATAGCTGGTTTTATAACAGTCTTATGAATTTTCCTTTTACCTTACTGGGTATTATATGATAACACAAGACTCTTATAATCCTCATGGGCTTCTTCGCTTCCGTCACCCTGGTCTAATTTTATGGCAATATCTGTCTCATTATCCTTTTTTATGTAAGAAATTACTGATTCAAGATATTGAAAACTATTAGTTGATTACTCTCTTTAATACATTACGTATAAAAAAGAGGAAGATAAGTGTCTTTAAATTACATTTAAATGGGTGGTGTTAACTTCACAAAAAAAGTATATAATAGTTTTTTTGTATTTTTTATTTGGGCTTCTCCTTTGTATACCTTTCATGTAATAGGGTTGAACCCCCTTTTTGCACTTTTTAATTAAATTTAATGCTTATGTATAAAAAAACATAATGCCATTGTCAAAATAGCACTCTGCTTCCTATGTCATTATTATATACAAGCATATCATTGATATCTTCTTTTTGCTTCCTGTAGGTTTTGGTGGGGTGGCTTTTGGAAGGTAACAAGCATATGTGTTTGGGAAAATGATATTCGTACTCTCATTTTTTACACACACACACACACACACCAGTGGCGGCTCCAGAAACTTTTTTCAGGGTGGTCATTAAAAAAATTAAATTTTCATTAAAAAAAATTTAAATAGCCGTGAAAAAACTTAAATTATACTAGATGTAATAAAATGAGAACTTGAATATACTGATATCATAAAAAAAAAATACATGAAGTTTTACAATTTCCTTTTAATTATAAATAATAAAACAAAGAGAATAAAAAAAAGTGTTTAATATTTTATTTAAAGGGTGAGTCGTTTTGATTCCTAAGACAGAGAAAAAAAAAAAATACACGGTGAAGTTGAATATTAAATAGGATTAAGTCTTTAGAATTTCAAGTAAAAAGTGTTTAATATTTTATTTAAAGGGTGGAGTCGGAGGCAATGAGTTAATACTAAAAATCGTTTTGGTTTCATCAGGAAAACGAAATATTTTGATATCAATTAGTATCAAGATTCTTTAAATTATAAGCTCATATTTCATGTTAATCTTTCGTCTAAATGTTAATACACTTATATTATATAATGAAAAAATAGAAACACCAAAATTCATTTTAATATTTGAATAAATACTTTTAAAAAAAAATTCAGAAAAAAAAATAAAAGAAGAAGAAGAAGAAGAGAGCACTTGAACAAAAACCAAAAAAGAAGGCACATAAAATTCAAGCTTCACACGTGGGTCAGCAAAACTGTGGGTCAGAAAAATAGTTTTACTTTCAACCTTAACTTTTTAAATTGAAGCTCCACACGTTGCTTTGCTCTAAAATGTTTCAACCTCAACTGTTTCCAATTTAAAGTTGTGACACACGTGGAGGGACAATAACCACAAACAAATTAAAGAAGGCACGTAAAACAAAGACAAAAAAATAGAAAACAGTGGGTGGTTGGGCAAAACAAAACATGAAAAGAAAGAAGAAAGAAGGCAGAGAAGAAGCAGAATGGATTGGGCGGAGACGCAGAGGAGAAGAAGGAGAAGAAAAAGAGGAGGCAGGGTGTTCAACATCTCAACTTAGGGTGTTCAATATTATTTGAGAGTGTTGAATATATATATATATATATATATATATTTTTTCCTTTGATTTTTCAAAAAGTCAGGGTGTGCAACTGCACACCCTGCCTTCAACGTAGCGCCGCCCCTGACACACACACACTCACATGTATATTTATGTATATTACTGTATTGCCATTGCTGCCGATGTGTCAAATATTATATGAATTTTTCAGCATTTGGTTGACATATTTGTACTTCTATTATAACTTGTAAGTTCTATATATTTTTGTTATGTTTTGTTAACATATTTATCATCTTGCAGATTGGAAATGATCTTTCCCAATTTGTCGGGCCGCTCATCTTAAATCACCTGCTACAGGTTAGCTGGTTTTTATCAATGCTTTACTGGATAAATCAATCTTTTTCAGGTTTTCTATATGACATCTAACTCTAGGATGCACCTCATTGCAATTTACAACTTTGATGTGTGCATATATGTGTAATATGCATACATTTAGATGGTTAATTGAATTGGTAATAATACTCATCAATTTTTGGTGATGTTAATCCTGTTTATTAGTTCAAGTTATCGTGGTCAGGACTTATGATTTTGTGATCATGTGGATCTGTAAATTAGTTGCTTTGTTCGAATGTTCCCCTTTATAGGCCTTCTTGAAATGGCATATTTCTCTCTTGTAATTGAAGCCTTTAATTTATTGTGGTTGAGGGCCGAAAATATCCTAGCACCTTGGTAAAGGGCTTAAGCATCTCTAGGTAGGCCATGATCTAGGGTTTGGTTCTTATTGTTCCCACACTTGTATGAAGAGGTTGACTGGCTTCTTGATGGTACATTCTGTACTTTAAGCCATTGTCCCTTTTCTCATTCATTATGTGTTCCATGTCATTTTTACTTTCCCGCATATATTCTTTGTCATAAACTAGTTGTGAAAAGGTTTTCACTCTGTTTGGGTTATGAAATCTTTAAGGTGGAGGTGCATTGTAAGAACCTCAAAAGAATGTCTTAAGGGTCTGTCTGTTTTGACATAAATGGGTTTTTGACGGAAAATATTTTCAGCTAACCATTTTGGAAAATGGGTTTGTTTTTCGGGTGTTTGGTTGCGTTCCTGCGAATGGGTCAGAAATCATTTTCTGGTGTTTGTTTCGTACGTAAATGGGAAAAAAATAATTTTTTCTTCACACCTTACCCACACAGGATACCTCAGGCACAACTAAAAAAAACCCATCACCACCCTCAGCCACCACCATAGCCTTGACCAAACCCATCACCACTCTCAGCCACCACCATAGCCTTGACCAAACCCATCACCACTCTCAACCACCACTTTAGCCTTGACTAAATCCATCACCACCTTCAACTACTGCAAAAACAAAAGCACAAAACCCAGCAAAGATCAGAACTCAGAGATTGACAAGGATATAAATTTATTGTTCATAAATCCCAACTCAAAACACCCAAATCACAGATTCACAGAGTGTAGATCGAGAGGAAAAAAAAAATGACAGCAGATGGAGAAAGAGAGAATGGCAGATCGGTGGGGTTTTGCAGCCAGCGATGGGGGCCGCAAAGGCTCGCGGGGGTGCTCTTGTTGCTTGATCCGGTAGCGATGCGAGGTTGGGCCATCTGTGTCAACTTGGGTTTGTGGATGCGGGCTTGCGTTGGTTGTGGTTCTGGAGGCGGCCCTTGAAGACGACATTGGGGGCTTTCTCGCTGCTTTTGGAGATGATGTAGTCTGTGCTGAAGTTGTTGGTGGTGGCTCTTAGGTCAGTGAGCGAGAACTTTGAGAAGCTAGGTGCGCCTCCTCCGGCTCCGATGGAGATGACGGCATCGGTGCTGTTGAGTGGTGGAGCAAGGTGGATTTTGTTGTTGAGGTTGTATGGAGTCTGCCCTATACCGCCAAGGGGGGGGGGGGTTGGGTTTGGTATGTTGTGGGGGACAATGGATTACGCCTTTAAGAAGCGTAATCCATTTTACGCCCCATGTGTGTCCCATTTATGGTCAATAGAAAATTATTTACGCTTTGACCACCCATTTTCATCACCCCAAACACCCAATAAAAGGGACGATTTTCGAGAAACCCATTTACGCCCAAACAAATGCACCCTAAGTGTTGTAAATTGAAGGAGTGGCGTGATTGCAAGAAAAGAGTATGCTAATTTACAGTAATGTAGTGCTTTAGTGAGAGAGGCCTCAATGATACTGCGGAGTGGGTCTTCTATAATGGTAGATCTATAGAAAAAAGATTTCTCTCTAAAAACGCCAGAATTCTCCGAAGTACACGTCTCATGAAAGCATTCCAATGGCCTTTGGGCTAAATGGAACCTCCATCCCCCATCATAATGGGTTAGTCCCGTGGGGTGTGTTAGTAATTTATCTATAAAAAATTCTGTGGAGTCATTTTTGGCAGAGGCACCTCAACCATTGAGGGCAACTTTGTCACCGCCATCCCCCATCATAATGGCCTACCAACGTCTTGAAAGTTCTTCTAATTGAATATAAACTGAACTATGTATCTGTATAGATTTAAGGTTCTGTATGCACATACTCTTGAAGCTCTTGGGATCTTATGTATGCTGAATTGAACCAATTCTTATGCATCCAACCCGTGGGTACCTGCTCTACCCCGCCCCTAATGGGGTGGGTTTTATCCGATCCGCTATTATAATGGGGTGGGGGATGTTTTAAAAACCTGTGCGGGTTTGGGGCGGGGTTGGGGGAGGCATCCCCCGTCCTGTATATAATAAATTAATAAAAACATGGTTTAGTCTTTTAACCCTACTTAGTTTACCCACATATAAATACTCACAGTAATTAGATTTTCCTGTAAATTGATGCAGATAAATAGATTCTGAGATTATTAATATTATTTTGGAATATTAGTAGTGGTATTTTGGAACATATAGTCATAATATTATTAAGTGATTATTATCTTTTTAAATATTCAAGCGTGGATTGTTGTTTCATGTAAATTGATTAGTGGCAAATTGATTAGCTAGTAAATCGATTGTTGTCATACTAATGGAATTTTTTTGTTTCATGTAATTTAGCCAAAAAGAGTGAAACAAAAAATAAAAAAATGAAAATTCATATTGGGGCGGGGCGGGTACCCGCGGGTACCTTGTGGGGTGGGGACGGGGGGAAGAAAGTTTCCCTGAGAATAGGGCGGGGTGGGGCGGGGATGGGGGATGGGGCAGGGATAACGGGGTCGGGGGATCCAAATCTCCCCCATTGCCATCCCTACCTATGCTTGACCCTGTATTAATAAGTCGAAAGGAATGAAGAATTAAGTTAAGATGGGTGATTAATAAGTGCCCAAATGGAATTGTTTTTTGAATTTTAAAGACCATTCTCTCACTTAGCGAATGAAAAATGCAAACAATGGTTGTAGTACTGTTAATTTTTTTATTAGAAAAGGGATGAACAAGTTCCCCATGCATGACTATACCAGTGCAGATATTACAATTGCTGTTGGTTAATTTATCTTGTTAGTGATTTGGGTTTTCTTTAAGTGTGTTAGTTAGAAGATACTACTTCATGGTGGAATATATATATTCTTTTGAGTACTGTAACAGTGTGAATCAATTTCTGCATATCTTTAAATTTGGTAAAAATGTACTAATATGACAGCCTTGTCCAATGCTCCTTTTAGACTTTTTTTCCCCCAGAGTACACAACTTTAATTTATTTGATGAATTATCTGCAGTCAATGCAACGAGGAGATCCAGGATGGATTGGCTACATCTATGCCTTCTCAATATTTGTTGGAGTGGTATGACATAAGTCCTCACTTTTAGTTTCTTCAGTATCTAATATGCGAAGATATTGATTGACTTTAACTTTGATGTATGCTTATCATAATATTGCTACTTTAATCACACATATGCATGTTGCAGATCCCATGCCTTGTGAATTGACAAGAAGCATTGTGTTAATCTAGTTTCTAGCTTTCTGTTTCTTTTCTCAGTCTTACAGGGCCATGATGACAAGTGATCAAAAACTGAAAAAATCCTTTTGATGCAGTTTGATAATGTATTAGAATTTGTTGGACAAAAAACAACTTTTTTGTTCTTTACTGTGTTCTGTTTTCGTCAAATTCAGTTTAAAGAATTTAAATGTATATTTTTTGATAAGTAGTGTAACTGAATTTGTTTCTACACATAACTCTGGATTTGGAGACCACAGGAAAGTTGGCTTGTTACCACCTTTTAGGTCTCTCTGTGTGTTTGAAAGTGCTCGGTTGTTGATGTATTTCATTTACAGAAACTTTTCTTGAAATTTCTAGTGCCTCTGCAGAAAAGCAAAGCTGCAAATCTTTCTCTCCTAAGCTATTCTTTTACTCTCATCTCAGGATCTCCCTAAATCCATTTGACTGGGTTATCCTGATTAAGGTGCTCTTGTATAGACTTTTGGAGATTTTGTATGTTCTTGTAATACTTTTCATCCTCGGGTTTCTAAGAAGAATGATCATGGGCATGTCCTGCTGTTTAATTCTTAGTGTAATAATCATAAGATAATATTGCAGGTGCCTTAGAGAAAGTGTCTATGTGGTGCTTCTTTAATGTTCCTATGCTCTTTTTCCCCCTTATTTTTATGGCATCTTCCGAAACATTGAGTTGTTGTGTCGGTAATTGCATCTTATTGTTAACTTATACCTTACAATTATTAGCTACCTGCTTTAATTATGAAGTAGTGCTTTCTAATTTTATTGGCATAGCCTCTTTCCACTGCACCTTTGTAATAATAGCTGAAATTTTGGAATAATTGACTCATCAAGAAGAACATAGAATTTCTGACACGGTGTAATTTTCTCCAGGTATTTGGTGTATTATGCGAAGCCCAGTATTTTCAGAATGTAATGCGTGTTGGTTTCCGGCTGAGGTCAACCTTGGTAATATTTTTGTTAAATTTGGTCCCTGATCCTTGTGACATGCTTTTGGTGCTTATTCATGTATTTCTCATTTAGCTTTGCCTGCCTTTTGGAATATCTGACAAGTTTATTTTATTTCATTAATGCCATGATGTTAACCGATGGTAACAAACACAACTGTAGCTCCTTTTTTTTTGGGGGGGGGGGGGGGGTGGGTGGGTTTGGGGAGTAAGTGGTTAGTATTATTTCAAAATTTTTTGGATATACAACAAAGCTGAGCACACGGTCTAGGGGTCTCATTAAACCTTAAAGCCAAGTAAGACACACTCTTGGGCATTCCCTTGTGCACACAGCAGTTTATACCCAACACCTGTAAACCTAGCCTACTAATAATCCTCCCACATCCGAAGAGGCTAGGAAGCTAAACCATAAAACCAAATATGACAACTAGCCTACTTTCGAAAAAGCCCTCACAGTTTGAGAAGCTAGGTCTCCCAGCTTTAATTCTTTAATTACACAAATTAAAACTAGCAGTCCTTATAGAATGATTGTAACTAATTTCCAATAAGAACGGCCACACCGTATTGAATTCTGATGCAGGAGCATCTAAGCTAGTGTTTTTATTTCTGTTTTAGGCTTGTAATTAGTTTTGAGACAACCTTGTACTTGTTGTCTCAAAAGCTTAACAACCTAGTACTTGGTCTTTTCTTGTTAACCACTTAGAATTAAGCCATGTGCAGCCAATAGGAAGGCTTGGCTGAGTTGGTTAGTTTGTTAGGGGTTGTTAATAATTCAGCCAATGGGCTTTTAGCATAGGATAGCCAATCATAGGGCTGCATCCAGCAACCAATCAGATTGTACCTGAGGCATGCTATATAATGCATGGCCTTGCCTTTGTAAATTTAGTTTTAGATTTGATATTTTGAGAATGAGAATTACTTAGCCTAGTGTGCTATTTCTTTTAGAGATGGACTTCTCTATGCAGAGGCTTTATGCTGCCTAGTTACTACTCA
The DNA here is from genome assembly GCA_907173295.1 of Fagus sylvatica. NCBI lineage: Eukaryota > Viridiplantae > Streptophyta > Magnoliopsida > Fagales > Fagaceae > Fagus > Fagus sylvatica. The sequence continues at coordinate 26,315,855 of OU015767.1, read as the reverse complement.
AATTAACTCACACTCCAACCCCATTCCTAAACACAAACCCTTCTACCCGAGAGCCTACATCAAATTCATAGGCCTTTGAAATTGGCTTTAATTTCATGCGGAGGTGGCCCACATATTTAGTCTACAAACAATCTCTATCCCAGGCTTGCACAGGCAGGCAACAAGAAGTGCCTAAAATTTAAAATTCTAAATTTTCAAACTTTGTATCTCAAACTTGTTGCCTGCCTCACTTGTTCAAAGAGGCATCACCTTTGCCAAATGGCTCCGAATAATTGGAGCTTGGAGATTCAGGTTACCAACCATGTACTTGTCCAATGAAAGAGCACCTGTACAGAACACTTTGCACTAGATCTCACACCCCAGCATGTGGCTGACTGCTGACCAAGCTGTGTGCTGCCCGACATAAGCCAACAAAGTCTGCCCTAGTGAAGCATCACTGAGAAAAAAATTTCTGGGTGGGCAAAATCCCGTCCAGAACACTAAAGCCAGCTGGGAGTCACATTGTCATTTGCACTTGCCACTTGGCTTCTCCTCAACCAATCTCAAACTTGTTGCCTGCCTCACATGTTGTTCAAAGAGGCAGCACCTTTGCCAAATGGCTCCAAATGATTGGATCTTGGAGATACAGGTTACGCAACCATGAATCTTATCCAATAAAAGAGCACCTGTACACAACAATTTGCACTAGATCTCACACCCTTCATGTGGCAGACCAAGCTTTGTGCTGCCCAACACAAGCCAACAAACTCTGCTCTAGTGAACACTAAAGCCAGCTGGGAGCTACATTGTCATCTGAACTTTCTACTTGGCATTTTCTCAACCAATCTGACTTAAATCCAACCAAAGTGCACACTATCATACCACACAAGAACATTTCTCCACCATGTTCTGGAAATTAGTAGCAGTAATTAATGTCACCAACTAGTCTGATTATTGGAAAGTTCCAAATTATATGCAATTTTTCACTTTAGGAAATTCAAGACTCATTTATTGTGTTGTGAAATTATCTGCAATCATTTGAGAAAAAGATATTTATCACAAGACTTGGACTTAAAAGTTGCTAGAATCATAGTATAATTAAATATTTTGTGATTACTGCAGTTGTTTTGGTGCTATTCGGATTTTTGTTTGCTAGCCTATCTTGTTACAACAAATTATTTTGTATGAAAATTTCAAATTGGAACTCTCTGGGGCTTTAGAAAATTTTATATTGGATTTCACTATTTGAGCCTGCATTAAGTCCTTCGATGAAAACATACGCATTCTTTGTCTCAGAATTTCTTGTAAGCTTCACTTTTTGGTGTCAAATAGGCTGGCTGTTTTAATTTCTGGAGCTGAAATTTTAGTAGTGCATGGATCTATTCATATAATTAGTGATGTCTTTAATTTGGCAATAGATTTGTTGATTTTGGCCGGGTCATAATTGGTATGTTTGTGTGTGTATTTATTGAGGGAGAATGGGGCTGAGCTGCTTAACAAAGAGAAATTTGGTACATTTGAAAGGTTTTGGGTTTTATACATTAGGTACCCGAACCCTACACGATTAACAATGTAATATGTCATTGGATTTTCAGAATTTTTTTAGTGGTTCGAACATAATGAATTATAATGACAATTGAGTTGTTATAGTGCTTGATTATGTTTGGATTATACTGTAAATATTGTTCAATTTTGTGTAAAAGTGCTGATTAATTCTTAAATTTAGTTAAATAGTATTTTCAAGGTTAGGTTAATCCAACCCGATGGGTTTGATCCGGCTCGTGGTAGATAAATAGGTGGGTTTGTGATGCAGGAGCATCTAAGCTAGTGTTTTCATTTCTGTTTTAGGCTTGTAATTAGTTTTGAGACAACCTTGTACTTGTTGTCTCAAAAGCTTAACAACCTAGTACTTGGTCTTTTCTTGTTAACCACTTAGAATTAAGCCATGTGCAGCCAATAGGAAGGCTTGGCTGAGTTGGTTAGTTTGTTAGGGGTTGTTAATAATTCAGCCAATGAGCTTTTAGCATAGGATAGCCAATCATAGGGCTGCATCCAGCAGCCAATCAGATTGTACCTAAGGCATGCTATATAATGCATGGCCTTGCCTTTGTAAATTTAGTTTTAGATTTGATATTTTGTGAATGAGAATTACTTAGCCTAGTGTGCTATTTCTTTTAGAGATGGACTTCTCTATGCAGAGGCTTTATGCTGCCTAGTTACTACTCAAATTAACTCACACTCCAACCCCATTCCTAAACACAAACCCTTCTACCCGAGAGCCTACATCATTTGGTATCAGAGCTTGAGATCCTTAGAGTCTCTGTTTTGCGCATTTTCTTTGTTCTTTATCTCTCTAGAATCATCCAAGAACCAATTATCCTAAGCCTAAACACTTACCCCAGCCTGAATCAAGATGGCAGGAGAGAAGTTGAAGAAGCTTAAGAAACCAATTCAAGGAATGGCTCCAGAAGTTGAAGCCAAGTTCAATGCAGCCAATGAAGAGGAATTTCCAAAGAGGTGTGCTTGGAAAATTGAGATGGAAACGATGAGGAGACAGCTTGCTGTCTTGACCGAGCAGTTTCAAAAGTATAAACCACCCCAAGATCCAGAATTTAAACATGTATTCCAACAACAAAGGAGAGCACCCGAGAGGCAGCAGCAGCTACAAGCTTCTCCTTTCATGGGTTATCACCGAGAGTTTGGGCAGCAGTGGGAAGGAAAGGATCAAAATCAGAGATATGAATCAAAGTATGAGCAGAAATGGAAAGGTAGTGTCAAGATTGACGTGCCAGAATTTTCTGGTGTGTTAATTCCTGATGACTTAATAGATTGGATCAATCATGTGGAATGTGTCTTTGAATACCATGACATTCCAAACCACAAGAAGGTGAAGCTTGTGGGCACCAAGCTCAAAGGGAGAGCATCAGCTTGGTGGGAGCAGATCCAAATGCAACGAGTCAGATTTGGTAAGAAGAAAATTCAAGATTGGAACAAGATGAAGACAAAGCTTCAAGAACAGTTTATGCCTTTCAACTATCTACAAACCCAGTTTGAAAGGAGGACATTGCAATACCAAGTCTTGGCAGAAGCTTTGGCAGTACCAACAAGCCTGAGCAGCAACCTTGGAAAATCCAAGAATGCACAGCCTGTTCAATCAGCCCACACCTCCAGCAATGTTGCAACCAAAACATCATTTGTTGGTAAACCAAAGAACTCCAACCTTTCTTGTAAACACTATAAGTATGGTGAAGAGAGTCACAAGTCCATTGAGTGCAAGAAGCCAGCTTTGCAAGCCAAAAATAAGACCTTGATGACAAAAACAATGGAAGAAGAAAGTGATGCAGCCACTGGCAGCAACATTCCAATAATGCAACTGGATGCAACAATCCAATGCAGCAATTGGCAGCAACATTCTAGCACAGCAGCGTTCCAGTACAGTGAAGGAATGATGAAAGGCATCTTGATGATTGAAGAAAATCAAGAGGAGGACTACCTTCAAGAACCCGTTTATGATCAATATCAAGAAGCAGAGGAAGTGAGTGAAGGTATCTTGATGATTGAAGAAATTGTAGAACAACCACCTGTTTATGACATAGAGGTTGAAGCTGAAATTGGTGATGACCAAGCAGAAGGCATAACATTGGAAGGTATGATGACCTTTAAACCTGTGTCTAATCAGTTTGTGCTTGAAAATATGGATGCTACAACAAAGATTTTGCAAGTTTCTAAGGAAGAAATGGAGGAAAAGAATAGGCTTGCAAGCAAAATCTCTCACACAACTTGCAGCAGTGAAGACAAAGCTTGTGACTTGTTGATTGAGGGGAGTCATTGTAGCTTGCACAAGAGAGAACACCGTTATACATTACGACCAAAGAAGGACACAAGCAAGTCCAAGCCCATGGTCAAGATAAAGAAGATAAGCTAAGAAAGACTCGGCTTGAAACACTTGGGGCCAAATACTTAGCATGCACCTGAGATCATTTGAGGCCAAATGCTTTTTAAGAGGGAGAGTATGATGCAGGAGCATCTAAGCTAGTGTTTTCATTTCTGTTTTAGGCTTGTAATTAGTTTTGAGACAACCTTGTACTTGTTGTCTCAAAAGCTTAACAACCTAGTACTTGGTCTTTTCTTGTTAACCACTTAGAATTAAGCCATGTGCAGCCAATAGGAAGGCTTGGCTGAGTTGGTTAGTTTGTTAGGGGTTGTTAATAATTCAGCCAATGGGCTTTTAGCATAGGATAGCCAATCATAGGGCTGCATCCAGCAGCCAATCAGATTGTACCTGAGGCATGCTATATAATGCATGGCCTTGCCTTTGTAAATTTAGTTTTAGATTTGATATTTTGAGAATGAGAATTACTTAGCCTAGTTGTGCTATTTCTTTTAGAGATGGACTTCTCTATGCAGAGGCTTTATGCTGCCTAGTTACTACTCAAATTAACTCACACTCCAACCCCATTCCTAAACACAAACCCTTCTACCCGAGAGCCCACATACCAGTTTTGCGTTTTAGTTGGGGTCAACTCCCATATATACTATTAGATGGTTTATGGTTTCCCTGATTTCTTTTCATGTTTGGGTTGCGTGGTCATATTTACTGGATCTTATGCAAAGGGGTCAGTGAAGTAATATGATCCCCATTTCTAATGTTACACAAATTTGAACTCACATCCTTATGAATTATCATGCCAGCGCTGAAGGTGTTGATGGTTTGCATATATTTATATATGGTTCTTACTTCTTGCAGGTTGCCGCTGTATTTCGTAAATCGTTAAGGCTAACTCATGAAGCTCGCAAGAAGTTTGCATCTGGGAAAATAACCAACTTGATGACAACTGATGCAGAGGCACTTCAGGTTTGCTTTCTCTTTACTATTTGGAATATGTATATATAATTTACTTAGTAATTGATGCTTTAGTCTTTACAAGAACCAATTCAGTTTTTATTGTTCTCAAGCCAATGTGTATATCTACATAAATAAAAACTGTTAGCCTACGTAAATTTATATTTAAAATAAATACAGTTGCATGTCAACTCCATATATGCGTTCATATGTCACTTTAAAGTGTATAGAATTACATTGAACGCAGTCAGACCACAGTGTGAAATGTCTTTTGCTCTGTTTTTCCAGTTGCTGAGTAAAGATATGAAAAATTAATTGGCAAGGGTGCGGAATGTTGAACATTTTCAAAAATCTTGTTCAGTTTGGTGCGCTTGGTAATCAACATCATCTCTGGGATTGGATTTGATGGGTTGGAGACTTGGAGAGTAACGCCCCGGAGTTTTTAAATTCCAATACATCAAATTGCCATCCATCTATAAATGACATAATAAATCAATATCTTGAAACTTTGAGGAACAAAAAAAAAAAAAAAACTTAATACTTAAGACATCCAAAAGATTGGAGCTTATTTTAGTTCGGTGTTAAGCCACTTTAGTGGGTAGCTAGAAGCACTCTTTCTTTTCCCATTTCCTTCCATGCTTCTGTTAACAACTTAACGTGTTCTTTTTATAATATATCATTTTACATGTTTATCCACAATTTTCTTAAATGAAAATATTAAAGTAATGAATAAAAAAAATTCAATTCTATTCATTATCATCTCAACCTGTCAGAGTAGTGGATCTCACTGACCAATTGCCAATTAATAACAGTTAACTAGATTTTATTTTTGATAGTAATTAAATTTTATTAGGTAGAGGAGAAGCCTCAAGTTTATGTATAAAACAGTTTCTTGTACAAGTTTCCAATTAATCTCAATTCAGAGAAAACGGTACTGTGGTTTGAGATCATTCAGTTGATGAATGTTTGGATACTGTACATTTAGGGGTACTACCAGACTGATTATTTAAAGTCTTGTCAGGTTTTTCTCTATTTTTTAAACTAATTTGTTGCTTTCCTTGTACAGCAAATAAGCCAATCACTTCACGCTTTGTGGTCAGCTCCATTTCGTATTGTGATCGCTATGGTTCTTCTTTACCAGCAATTGGGCGTTGCTTCACTTCTTGGTGCAATATTACTAGTTCTTTTGTTCCCCATACAGGTTCAAGAGTTACCTTACCTTTGCTTACTATCATTGAAAGAAAAGTAGAAAAAAAAAAAACAAGTTGGATTGTCTATTCTATGCTCTTTCAAAAAAAAAAAAAAAAAGAAAAAGAAATCATTGAAAGAAAAGTATCAGTATAATGTTACATGCAATTTATTTTAATATTTGGTTTGTCTTTGACTTTATCTAGTGTCCAAATGGTGTCCTGGTAAATTTGCTTCTGTTTCATTCTTTTTCTGTTAGATTAATCTCCTGATATTGGTATATATGAAGCATAGGTACTCCAAAAATGGAGCCGTACCATACCGGGTACTTTTTGGGTATTGGTACCCTTGGGGTACTGCTGCTTGCGAACCATAGGCGTACCCAATTTATTTAAAAAAAAGTCTTTTTCTTTCATTTTTTCTTTTGGATATGTCACAGATAAAAGCAATGAAGGTGGGGAAAACATGAACTTTAGGTGTAACTATATGGATGTACACTTCTTTCATTTACTCTTTTGGATCTTGTTTTCTAATTTAAAGACCATTTAATGGCAGTGGATGTACTTTATTATCTATAATTGCTCTTAAATTCACATATGTTTAAACAATATATGAAAAATATATGTATAATATTATATAAAAAATATATCCCCGCTGTACCCGTACCCTAATTTTCTAAGAATTGTTATACCACCGTACCATACCGGAACTGGTACAGGTACTCGAAAACGTACCCGTGCTTAATATAACATAAATGTAGTTTTAGAGGTCTGTTTATGGAAAATAACAATGATTGTGGAGAGAATTTTGGAAATTAAAAGCTTCTAATAGAATTAGGACTAAGAAAAATAGTCTAGTTAATTTTATGTGTAAAGAGATAGCTCATAGCAGTGGAGAAAGATCATTAGGAGTTGCTTCCTTTGAACATTTTGTTACTTTGGCTTAATCACCCGTGAGCTGGGGGAAATTGAGTAGGATGTTGGAACTTGGAAGTGAAATAATTTTGGATTACACTCAGCACTAACACTGTTATATAAAAGGAATAGGCATTTATAACAATTGGAGGATAGATATTTGTTCTCAAGTTGACCTGAAGGAATTAATATGTTGTAAAAGGTGAGTGAAAAGGACATGGAAATTCGAAACAAATGGCTGTGTGAGATTTTGGCATGGCATTAATTGGAGACACAGTGAGATAAAGTTGGTTGCAATGGTTTGGTCTTTTGCAATTAACAGCAGTGACTCCAGTGAAAAGGACTGATAGTCAGTTTACATACGAAAGGACTATTGAAAAATAAAATGAGTTGCTTAAGGAGTAAACAAAATTATATATTAGTGGTGTCCTCTTAGTTGAAATTGTTGCCAGATTGCAAGAACCTAAATTGTGCAGCTGACCACAAATAATTGGAATTGAAATATGTTGGCATTGAATGTTGAATCTATCTTTGGGATTTGATGCTTATAATTTTCACTTCCAATTTGTCTTTTTAAACTCTGAATCAGCTGTCGAGAACTAGATAGCATAGAATCATAGAGAAGCCTGGCATCTGGAAATACCATCTTGTGAAACTTTCAGTTTGTGTATATTGGGATTATTGTCCCAAATGGAAAAATGGTTTTAAAGTGAAAAGCTTCATAAATTTTGCAAAACATTCATTTACATTAAGGGCGATGGCAAGAAGTTTTATGTTGGAGAACATGCAGTGGTCGATAAGTGTGTGGTGAAGCTTTAAAAATAATGATGAGCCTCCAAATTGATGGCTCCAAGCTGATCGTTTTCAGAAGGAGATTGTCTGTGGTTGATCAGTAGTCTTCATTCTCTAATTGTGGAATTAAAATTTTTCTAGTTTACAGGATGATTTTGTCTTAATTTACATCTGCACTCTATAATTCAGCACCTTGACATGAAAAATAATTCATCACCTGCTGAATGGTGATTTGAAGATGTTTGGTGCTAAAAAAAAGGCCATGGAGCTTAAAATGCACAAATGGTGGTGAATCATTATGCCTTTTACGTCTACATTGTTCAGTTGCCAGTGGTTCTTTGGTCCATGATTTTCTCTTAGGTGTATGTTGGGTTATGCTCAATTCTGTGGATAATATGTTGGCTGCTTGGGATAGGAAATTATGAAGTGGGAATAGCTTAGTTGCTTGGACCACTGCCATCCTGTTTAATGCCAGGGATAATAGGGCTTTTGAATGCAAAGAAAGTCCTTTCCCTGCTGAAGGGTGATTTGAAGGTGTTTGGTGCTAAAAAAAAAGGCCATGGATCTGGAAATGCAAAAAGGATGGTGAATCATTATGCCATTAACTTCTACATTGTTCAGTTGCTAGTGATCCTTTGGTCCTTGATTTTCTCTTTGGTGTGTGTTGGGTTATGCTCAATTATGTGGATAATATTTATCAAAAAAAAAAAAAATGTGGATAATATGTTGGCTGCTTGGGATAGGAAATCTTGTAGTGGGAATAGCCTAGTTGCTTGGACCAGTGCCATCCTGTTTGATATCAGGGATAATAGGGCATTTGAATGCAAAGGAAGTCCATAGGAGAGATCAAAATTGGTCTCCTTAAAACGAATAAACTCACACATTTGCTGCGTTTTGACTTCTATGCTATTCTGTCATGGAATATGTGATAACTTTCACTTTAAGAAGCAATAAATCGGGTTAAGCTCATCCATTCCTGTTGCCTTTTGGATCCAGAAATATGGTTGGTAGGTAATGTGAAGTCTGTTAATCTGACTTTGCAGTCATAGAATCAAATGGGTATTTGTTTCTTTCTGCCATTTGGTTTGATGATATTGTGGTTCTATTTTCTTTTAAATTTGTGCATCTTACATTAACTCTTTTCTTGAAATAGATTGTCAATAATCTGTGTAAATCATTTTGTGGGAACAGACACTTGTGATAAGCAGAATGCAGAAATTGTCTAAGGAGGGGTTACAACGTACAGACAAGAGAATCGGTCTGATGAATGAAATTTTGGCTGCCATGGACACTGTAAAGTATGATTAATTTTGAGCGCAGTTATTTGTGGTTTTTGATGTGATATTAGACTTTAATGTTCTTTTTGATTGTCTATTCTGAATATGGCTCAGATGTTATGCATGGGAGGATAGTTTCCAATCTAAAGTACAAAGTGTTCGGACTGATGAATTGTCTTGGTTTCGTAAAGCATCACTACTAGGAGCGGTATGGCATAAGACATGTTAAAAATTAGTTTTTTTCCTTACTATATGAAGAATGCAAGCTATAAATATAGGGTTATATTGCTTTTTTATCCAGTATAATTTCAAATACACTTCATATATTGTAGTTCATTGGTTTTTTTTTTTTTTTATTTCCTCTATTTCCATGAATAAAATTACTATGCCCATTAGTAATTATACTTTTTGTTTCATGCACAAATCTCAAGCATGCTTTTCCAGCCCTAGGAAAAAAGAAAGAAAGAAAATAAATTCATTAATACATGCTCATGGTCCCATGGATTTATCCTCTTTCAATTTGTGTAACAAGGACGGGGGAGATACACAAGACTGTCAGTGTCTGACACAAGACAGTCGGTGTCGGCCCCATGATTATTTGTTCATGTCCAACAAGGCTGGTCCATCTATTTTATGCCCCTGATATTTTGCATATGATTTGCAACTGTGGCTTTCTCTATGAAAATAGATGTTACCCATGGGGACCTCTTCAGTGCTATCTTTTTTTCATTTTCTTAACTTTTTCCCTTGTTTTGCAGTGCAATGGATTTATACTGAATAGCATCCCAGTTGTGGTGACTGTGGTTTCATTTGGAATGTTCACTTTGCTCGGGGGATATCTAACACCGGCAAGAGCATTTACTTCCCTTTCTCTATTTGCCGTGCTTCGCTTTCCCCTATTCATGCTTCCAAATATAATAACTCAGGTTCTGTCTTCTTCACCTTGGTCATTTTGCTCACATACTGATGGAATATTTTATATGACATTTTTGCATGCTTGTCCTTTCCCCTCTCCTTGGTGCCAAAACTTACTTATAAAAAAAAATAGTAAAACTACTTGTAAAAAAAAAATGAAAGAAAAAAATATACTAATAATACAGTAAATATTTTCAGCATGATGAAGCCTTTAAATATTCTCATGTCTGGAAACTGCAACAGTATTCTACTATATCAGAAACACAATCCAACTCAGATTGGCACGCAAAGGAGAAAAGATGAATGGAAAGGAAGGAGATATTTAGCTGTTGCAGTTATAACCACCTCATCTTCTCCTATTTCAAATTCCTCCTCTCGTGGTCTTCCTCTCTTCCCCCTCTCCCTTTTACACCCCTCTATTTGATTCATACTTCTCCAATTTATTGTCACTACGGCCGATATTTTTGCAACATAACTACCTCTTTTAAATGTAACCTTCACCTCTTCTTTTCATGACTAAGGATCATCCTGTGGGTATACCAGCAGTCTACTCCTTAGATTCTTTTTATGTAAATCTGTTTCTATTTTAATAAGTTTTTTTATTACCTATATAAAAAAGACTGAGGATCATCCTGTCTACTGTAACTACCAGAGACTGCCACTAATTCACCACTACCATCGATAGTCCCTTATAGCTACCACTTTAATTATCCAAATCGCTGTGAACATTAATCACTATTATGTATATGAATGTCCCTTTAAAAATCACCGTCAAAACAAACGAGCACAAATTACCACCCAGTATCATCACTCAACCACCTTTGAAAATAACTATGGAAATATTATTGCCTTTACTATTTAGTGTCACTACCATCAAATCTTGCTATTGCTAGCAGTCTTCCATACCCTTGGGCCCCAAGATTTTGCCAACCCATAATACCACTTTGAGGGAATCCCTCCTACCACTCAATCTTTCCTATCTCACTAAAGCCCCTCTCCCCAATGAGGCAGGAAATCAGATATCTCTTTTAGTTGTTGCTATTTATAATTTCTCTATTTGTTCTAGCTCTTTATGAATGAGGGCTTGGAAAAAGGACGGTTTGCGGTAGATTGACGGCCAACGTAAAATTTAGTCACTTTATTATGAATAAATGAAGACATTGTAGTCATATCCTATATAGTGCCTTTTAGTCATTTAAACAAGGAAGCTTGTGGGAAAAGCAAGTTTGTCAAACAAATGTATATTTTCAGCAGATGTTAATTGCAAGTATATGGTGGATGGAATTTCAAATATAAGAATTTCATAGGATTTACGGTATTTAATATTTTAGCCTAACAATTCTAATAAATAACATTTTGACTTGAGCTCTAGCTCAAATGGCACCCTTATCAAATAAGAATGGGGTAGAGGGCGTGGTCGTAGATTAAGAGTTAAGACCCACCAGATGCTGGTGTGACTTTCCAATAAAAAGAATTATCTTTTCAAAATAATTATTATGGAAATTACTTTGGAAATAACTAGCTTAAATTGTTGTATTGTTTTTCTGCTTCTAATGTTGCATTACTTTGGCAGGTTGTTAATGCAAATGTATCCTTAAAGCGTTTAGAGGAGCTACTCTTAGCTGAAGAGAGAATTCTTCTACCAAACCCACCTCAAGATCCTGGACTTCCTGCCATCTCAATCAAGAATGGAAACTTTTCCTGGGATGCGAAGGTCTTTATATTTAATGCTATTGCTTTTGTGTGTGTGTGTGTCATGTAGGTACACACATATATACATACATACATAGATTCTTAGACATCAACATGTGTCTATCTATCTATCTATCTATCTATCTATATATATATAGATACTTTTTAATTTTATTGATAAAGAAGGTAAACCTCATGTACACACAAAGAACCCCTAAAAAATTACAATATATTAAAATTACTTTTTATATTAAAAAGAGAAAAAGAAACAATATATAAAAAGTACATTCTAAAGGAATCAAAATCTATAGCGTACAACAGATTGTATGTCACCAGTGCCAGGAATATGAGACCAGTTAAACTATGATCTCAAGAACATAGTTTTTTGCTCAATAACTAAGGTCTGAATACCGTTTAAACAATGATCAGAATACTGTTTAAACAATGATCTCAAGACCAAAGTTTTAAAAACCGTTTCGGGAGCCGTTTGGCCATCAAAATGGAATATTTCCGGTTTTGGTGTATCGTTTCGGGATTACAACTATATATATGTAGTTTCTATATTTCTAAATTTAAATACTTGTAAAATAATTATAGGAACTAGATAATTCATGCAATCTCATTACCCAATATAAAAGGGTTATAACATGAAAAAATTATGGACATAACCAAATCATTTCGTATACCCATCTCAGAATTATTCTCAAAAGAAAAAAAAAAAAAATTAGAAATAACCTAATTAAAAATTGAAATGCACCTGATTAGGTCGGATTTGGGAGAAGAACATTTACCAAAATGTCCAAAGTTTAATACAAAATTACAACTCAACCCAATTTCTATTCTAGGCCAAAATAGGTTTTCATTTGGAATTGCCGGAACACTGGTATGACTCAGAATTTGAGTTTATAAAGAATAGGAGGTTGCTGTGTTCCGGTTTATGCTTGGGTATGGTCAATACTGGCTAGTACGGAATGGAATTCAAAACATGGATCTCTACTCCATTGATAGGAGGCTCTACCAATTAATCTACAAATGGACTTTACAACAAGCTTGAGAGAGAGAGAGAGAGAGAGAGAGAGAGAGAGAGAGAGAGAGAGAGAGAGAGAGAGAGAGAGAGAGAGAGAGAGCAACTACAAGAGCTAAAAGATTTTATGATTGAAATAAAAAAATAAAATCTATTTCTAAATTGATGAGGAAAGAAAGAGAGGTGATAGAGAGAAAAAGAGAAAGAGAGTAGCCCGAGAGAAGGAGAGCTAAAAAATACCTGGTGGCTGGCAAATGTGGTTCTGAAAGCCCTAATTAAGGGAAGAAGACAACTTGATTGGTATGTACCGTGTTGATTGAAAGGTCTCCTTTTGTTCTTTTTTGTGAGCCTAGTTTTTTTTTTTTTTGGGAGGATTTTGCCTCAAGCACCTTAAAGCTTGTTTAAGGTGCTCACCTAGACTCTAAAAGTGAGCGCGAGCCTAGGCGAGCGCCTCACTGAAGGCATCCTGCTTTAAGGATTCAGAGGTGCCTTACTGGCGCCTTACCTCGCCTGAGCACCTTGGTGAGCGTCCGGCTCATCTTTGATTATAGTAAATAGTTGATCCATCACTCTCATTACCAAATGAAAATACGTCATCCACACAACTCATGGGAAACTACAAAATGCATAAAGTGACCCACAGTTTCACCACCACATTTACACATGCAACACTGATCTGCCAAAATTATACCCCTACTAATAAGGTTATTATTATCCGTTAAAATTTTCCTCTATGTTGTCCACACAAATTTTGGCTGTTAAAAGTTTCATGTGTATATATTATGATGATATGTGTATTACTAATTGGCTTAAGTTCTGTTTTTTGCTGGCAATTGATGATTGCTTTCATTTTGAATAACGTAAAATTGATGATTGCTTTCATTTTGAATAACGTTTAATTCACGCTACTACGGTGACTGCATCTAAGAAAAATTGGCATTCAGATGATTCAAATTCTTTATCCTGAAGCACCCAGGTTAAAATGATATTTTCATTCCTTTCAGCAATGCCAATTGATGCATAGTTATTGCTGGATTGATGCTTCAAATTGTTCCCAAGTAGAGCAAATTATGACATAAGTATGGTAGAATTCATTATTTCTGAAAAAAAGTATGGTAGAAATCATTCTTTCTGAATTAACAATGTTAAAGACGTGAATCCCATGTTTATCATTATTTGTTGGTTTGTATCAGTACCATTTGTTTTCTTGAAATTTTGCTTGCTTGTATGATCACTCTTCCTTTGTCTTATGCTGAGTAACATTTTGAATACTATGAACTTTATATGGTTGCTCCTCTTTTGTCTAGAGACTAATAGTCCTTGAAGTATATTTCTTCTTACCAGGCAGAGAGGCCTACATTGTCAGATGTCAATTTGGATATACCCGTTGGTAGCTTAGTTGCAATTGTTGGCAGTACTGGAGAAGGGAAGACATCACTTATTTCTGCAATGCTTGGGGAGCTTCCTCCAATCTCAGATGCCAGTGTTGTTGTGAGAGGAACAGTTGCTTATGTCCCACAAGTTTCATGGATTTTCAATGCAACAGTAAGTTGCAGAAAGCTTACATTTGTACCAATGTATAGTGTCTAATATAAATATATGTAATGTTGTAAAACATTGATTTCATGTTGATAAATTACTGATTGTCCTAAAAGTTTAAGCTTCCCCTTAACAATTAGGGCCCAAGACGTCGGATTTTTAACTTTTTAAATGGGATGTAGAGTGGAGACAAGTTCGAACTTAGGACCACCTGCTCTGATACCATGATAAGTTAATTACCGATTGTCCCAAAAGCTTATGCTGTAAGGAAATGGTGAATTTAATCATTCAACCATTATTTTAACACATGTCAATCTTACAAACCTTGCTGTTGGAATCATGCAGATATAGCTGATAATTTTGTTGTTGCTTTAAATGGTTAGGGTGGTTTGATGGATCAATTTAGCTCTTGTGGTCATTCCTCTTTATGATGTGAATTTGCTGACCTTCATAATTTTCTTTGTAGGTACGCGATAATATTTTATTTGGATCTGCTTTTCAATCAACAAGATATGAGAAGGCAATTGATGTGACTGCATTGCGACATGACCTTGACGTACTACCTGTAAGTTTTTCACAATGTCTTATAATGTCACTCATTTTCAAGGATGTTTGACATACTCACATGTTATTCAACTGTCATGTGCTAAATTTAATGTGCCTTACGTGCTTAATAATTAGGGGGGCGATCTGACAGAGATTGGTGAGAGAGGGGTCAACATTAGTGGTGGGCAAAAGCAAAGAGTTTCCATGGCCAGAGCCTTGTACTCTAATTCTGATGTGTATGTCTTTGATGACCCTTTAAGTGCCCTAGATGCTCACGTGGCTCGACAGGTAACATATTCATGTTCGACAATATTAATTCTCATTAAGATTTATGTTCATTATTTGCTTCTACATTCTACTTCAAGCTATATATGATATGATATAATCTATGGTCATGTTACGATGGCGTGGCTCCATATAATGTTTCTCACATGGTTTAGGTTTGGTTTGTGGTAATCAGGTGATGCAGGACAAATAGACTCTAGGAGGGAAATTTTATTTGGGAAACAAAATAAGAACAAATAAAGGGATATGACCCAGGAATCGACACCTAGGGTTTGCTTGAAGTCAGTGTTAAGTGGATAAAATAGAAAATATATAGAATTTAGGCATCAGCAGCTAGGGCTCTTGGAATTTGGACCAAACATGATAGGAACCCAAGAATGAGCACCTAGGTTTGCTTGGAATCAGCACTAAGCACTGGAAGAAAACCTCCACCCCAAATTTTATAACTCCATAATCGACTGCCTACAATACTGTGTTCTGGACTTCTGGGCCTTTAAATAAGACTCCCAAATTATATCATAGAAGGAAAGGAAATAAATTTCTATCCTAACAAAGAGAGTAAATAATTTATAATTTATTACATTAAATGCAAAAATAAAAGAGATTAAAATTCTAAAAAGTTGCTGCATTCATCAACATCAATCATGAGCAATCAAGTCCAATAAAATCAATCATCATTAATAGATGATTTTTAGTGTCCGCACCATCAGGATTATAGATTGGATTCCCAAAATCTTCCTTTGGATTATTGTAGGATGGACTGGACTACCTTGAGATTCTATTTTTTTTTGATAGGTAAAACGAATTTATTAAGAGAAGATAAAAACTCCCTCTAGGTGCATAGAGCATGCACCAAGGAGGAAGAGGGATTACAACAGATTACTAGCTGAAACTATAGAAAAATCTAAAGAAACAACAAAATTAGCAAGGGAAACTTCCGGAGTGAAACCCCAAACCCGAGCCCAATCAAAAAGAAGACCAAAAAACAACTCCGAAAGCTTGGTCTTTGAGTGATCTTCATCTTCAAAAATCCGACTATTGCGCTCACGCCAAACAGTCCACATTAAACAATGGGGGACCAGATTCCAGATTGAGGACTTATGTTTACCAAAATAATTAAACCATCCAAAGAGAAGATCACCAATATTATTCGGAAACACCCAAATAACTCCAAAAGACCGCAAGACCATATGCCACAAATCAGAAGCCATAGCGCAATGAATCAGCAAATGAGTCCCAGTCTCTTCAGCACTACGGCACATACAACACCAAGTAGCCAAGGAATACCCACGCCTCATCAGATTATCACACGTTAGAATCCTCCCCCAAGTTGCAGACCACAAGAAGAAAGAGACTCTACGCGGAGCTTTGACTTTCCAAATGGCACGCCAAGGAAAAGAAACAGCAGAATGATTATCAATGGCATGATAGAAGGACTTAACATCGAAATTCCCATGCTGATGGAGCTTCCAAAGCGAAAAATCTGAATCAAGAGTGGCTGGAATTTTAGACTGAATGAAACTAAAGAAAGCCAACACTTCTTCAAATTCCCAATCATTAAAATCCCGAATAAAAGTAACATTCCACATTCTACCCGCACCAGCATTGGAAGGAGTCAAACAAGAAGCAACAGAAGCAGATTGGGATGAAGAGCAAGAAAAAAGCACAGGGAACAAGACCTTCAGAGGGACATCTCCACACCAATTATCATGCCAAAAGAGAACCTGAGAACCCAGACCAGCAACCAACTGCAAATGCTGATGAAAAACATCCCACCCAGAGAGAATGCCCCTCCACACACTACAGCCATGAGTCCCTCTAGGATTACTAGACTTCCAACCACCAAATTCCAACCCATATTTGGCCACTATAACCCGTCTCCATAGCTGGGTCTCTTCCCTCCCAAACTTCCACAACCATTTCCCCAACAAGGCTCTATTAAACACTTCCACTTTTCTCACTCCCAGACCCCCATGAGCTAAGGGAGAACATACTGTATCCCAACTCACTAAATGATGAGTAAAACCATCTCCCAAACCTCCCCAAAGGAAATTACGTTGCAATCTCTCAATACGGGCTGCCACATGTTTAGGAACTGTGAATAGAGACAAATAATAGGTGGGAAGACTAGAGAGCGTGCTCTTCAATAAAGTTAATCTCCCTCCCTTGGAGAGATAAAGCTTCTTCCACCCAGCTAGCCGCCGCTCCACCTTCTCCAAAATAGGGTTCCACACCATAGAAGCCTTAAAAGAAGCCCCCAAAGGAAGACCTAGATACGACATTGGAAGAGAGCCAATATGGCAGCAAAGGATATCAGCCAATTGAGACACATTCCTCACATCTCCCACAGGAACCAGCTCACTCTTACTCATATTAACACCCAAGCCAGTTGCCGCCTCAAAACAGGACAAAACCATCCTCAAATGAAGGAGCTGCTCAGGATCCGCATCACAAAAAACAATAGTATCATCAGCAAAAAGGAGGTGAGAGATAGAAATACCTTCCTCCTGAGGCTTACCAGCCTTAAATCCCCGAATCAGCCCCGCCTCCTCCATTCTACTCAACATACGACTAATGACTTCCATGACCAAAAGGAAAAGTAAAGGAGAAAGAGGACCACCTTGACGGATCCCTCTAGAACTCCCAAAGAAACCTGAGGGCGAGCCATTCACCATAATGGAGAAGCGAACTGTAGAAATACAAGTTCTAATCCACATTTTCCATTTACTACCAAAGCCCATACGATCCAAGAGATGAAGGAGGCAATCCCAATTAACATGGTCATAAGCTTTTTCAATATCCAATTTGCACATGACACCCGGAATGTGACTTTTGAGACGACTATCCAGACACTCATTCGCAATTAAAACCGAGTCGAGAGTCTGTCTACCCCCCACAAAAGCATTTTGGGATTCAGAAACCAACCCATCAAGCACCTTCCTCAACCGATTAGCCAGAACTTTAGCCAAAATCTTATAAACACTCCCGATCAGGCTAATGGGGCGAAAATCCCTAATATTCAAGGCATTTTGCTTTTTTGGAATAAGGGTGACAAAAGTAGCGTTTAATGAACCAGCAAACGTACCTTCAGCATAGAACTCATCAAAGAAACCCATGATATCCTTCTCAAGCACATGCCAACACTTCTGGAAGAAAGCCATAGTGAAACCGTCCGGCCCTGGAGATTTATCTCCTTGAAGATTTTTGACAACCTGGAGAATTTCGTCCCTCTCAAACCGACTATCCAAAAGATTGCGATCCGTCTCATCAATCCTTGAAAAAGGCAGATCATCCACAAAAGGCCTCCAATCCTCTGTCTCCGTATACAATTTCTCATAGAACTTCACTGCCTTATCTCTAATAATAGAGTCCTCTGAATATAAAATGCCATCCACTTCCAGTTTCTCCATAAGATTACGTCTCCTATTAGAATTCGCAATTTTATGGAAAAATTTAGTGTTATTATCTCCCTCTTTAAGCCAAAGAACCTTGGACTTCTGACGCCAGGAGGTCTCCTCAAAATGAGCTAATTTATCCAACTCCAAAAGCAAGGACCCACGGAGATCTCTCTCTGTGGAAGAAAGACCACCCTGCATTTCCTTACTATTCAAAACCTCCAGCTCACAAAACAGCTGCTGCTGCTTTGCATTCACATTACCAAATACATGATAATTCCACCTTTTAAGATCTTCCTTGAGGGCTTTCAGCTTCCGAGCTAAGACAAGACTCGGAGGACCAACAAAAGAATAATTAGACCACCAAGCAGCAACACGATCCACAAATCCCTCATCCTGCAACCACATATTTTCAAAACGAAAGGGAGACTTACCTTGAACCACACTGCCAACTTCCAGCAACAAAGGAAAATGATCAGATAAAGGACGAGGCAACAGCTTCTGAACAACATCAGGATACTTATCCTCCCAATCAGAAGATATCAAAAATCTATCAATTCGAGACATCGATGGACTAGCTGAACCATTACTCCAGGTATAGGGACCCCCCCCCAGAGGTAAGTCAACAAGATGGGATGCCTCAATAAAGTCCAAAAAATCCATCATATGGGATGTCAATCTGTTGCATCCTAACCGTTCACTAGGAAAGCGAACCACGTTAAAATCTCCAAAGACACCAGGGAGAAGCCCAAGTCTGCTGAACTTCTTTTAGCTCCTCCCATAACTCACTACGAAGCACGTCAGTACACGGACCATATAGGCCAATGCCCACCCAAACAAAGCTATCAGAAACGCCCTTCCAGAGACAAGAAATAGAGAAAGTCTTCACCACCGAATCCAATCTCTCCACCACCCTCTTATCCCACAGCAAAATAACCCCACCAGCTGAACCCTCCGCTGGGAGAAATTCCCAACCAACAAAGGAATTACCCCATAAACTTCTAACCAACTGAAGGTCCACCTCTGCTAACTTCGTTTCCTGTAAACAAACCACATCACACTTCCAATTCCTAAGCCAATATTTAACTGACTCCCTTTTTTGAGGATTATTTAAGCCTCTAACATTCCAAGAAATAATTTTTAGCTTCATAAAAAAAAAACAATACCCAAATCAACACTAGAATCCACCAAACTCAGACCAACCTCAACATACGGGTTGTCTGCCGTCATAGTTGACAGTTGACACTAACCTGCGAAGCTCCCGAGAGCCCTTCTTACCAGAAACTGATATGCGCCGAGGACCCTCCTTCTCCTTCTTAGCAAACCTATATGCCTCAATTTTCTGCAGCAAGGCTAAACTCGTGCTCATGAACATCAATGGGAAAGCCTACCAATTTACAAAAACCTCGATGTCGTTGTTTAACCCAGATCGAAGGCTCCAAAGGAGGTTCACTAGACCCTTCTGAAGTCCCTGGAGGTATCACCATCATCAGCGGAGCACACTTGAGAGGGGAGTCAAAAGCTTCTGATGATTCCTCAACTACAGTCAACGGCAACTCCGACGTAGGGACCTCGTCACCGACCGGTGGTTCAAACAAACAGACAGCAGTGGAGGATTCCCCCACCTCGAAACTTGGCTCGGTGTACCTTGGCACCTCAAGAGGTTCAACCTCTAAGCCCCAAGAATCTCAACCCATCGATGCCAAGTCCACCCCTACCGCTGGTTTCGTAGTATAATCCCCCTTATCCTCCTCGCTCATCATCCCATTGGGTTCGCGATGGGACAGAAGCTTTTCGAAAAGCTCTTCGATGCTTTCATCGGAAGCCATAGACTCAACAGAACTCTCCTCGGAAGACACGTCATCAGCAACTCGTGGAGAAGAAGTTTCTGGAGGAGTATCCTTTTGGGTTTCGGCCTTTGTTTCTGGCCCAATAACCAAATCTGGAGTTTGGGTTTTGGCCTTTATTTCTGGCCCAATAACCAAATCCGTGGGAAAAGCCCGTGCGTAAGATTGGGCCAATCCTTGGGCTTTATATTTTAATCCAACCCATTTTGCCTACCTTTTCTCTCCCACAATTTTTGTAATGCGCAGCGTGTTAGGGAAAGGGTCCCAATTAAAAGAAAACTTACGGGTCGGGCGAGGAGCTGCCGGGTCCAATTGAACACGTGGGGTTTTCGAAGTCAACTCTGAAGTTGATTTGAAATTAGTAGATGCCTCAATTACCGGCTTAGGAAGCGCGGTAAAATTACAAGAATCTCGCCCATGAATCTGCCTGCCGTTACGAGAGCTATCGGCCTGAACAACCACCGACTCCTGCTTGCCCCGAAAAAAAGCGGCTAATTCCATGGCAAAACGATCCCAACCAGCACCCCGATACCCTTCCGGCACTCGAATACCACCTCGCTGCGCCCCCCCGTGGTATTCCGATAACTCCACAAATCGACCGTTGTTATTCTGCAAGCAACTCAATTCCAGAGTACTGTACTCAGTACGAAGAAAACGAAAGAAACCCTTTAAATCCCTACAATGCCGTAATACTGTCCACGTTTCTAGCACCCATCTGAGACTCTCCAAGCCCAACCAGAGGGAACCCACAAACTTCTTTCGCTTCTCCAGGATGTGGTAAGGTGCTGCGTGCCCACCATCAAAAGCGAGAGAGAAGCTTTTGGCACCCACCCGAAACACACTCTTCCTAATCCCCGATGATTGTTTCACCTTACGCAAAGGAGGAGGATTACTAGAGGTGGGTCCTGGATTTGGAGGTGGACTAGGTTTGGGTATATAAAATTGGGATTGAGGCCAGATAAGTGGGTGTTGTGGTTGGAAAGACCCAAAACAAGGGGAAGGGGCAAGTGGGGCAGGGTAAAAGGAGTTTGATGGTGGCGGTGGAGGGTGAACTGTATTTGGAGGATATATAGGTGGGGGTGGAGGAAGTGAATGGGTAGGCAAGGTATAAGTGGAGGTAGGGAAGGAGGGGGGCGGGGGTAAAGGGGTAGGGAAGGAGGGGGGCGGGGGGAGAGAGGTCATGGCGTGACCTTTTCGCTCAAATGGTGACATCTTTCAATACCTTGAGATTCTATGAAGTAGAAGAGTTAATATGCACACCCACAAGTGCACAAACAAAGACAAACATGTATTTATGTTTTTTCCTTTTTTTATTTTTTTTGATAGGTCATTGGAGATTTTAATAAAAAAAGGCGGCATAGTGTGCATAAAGCATGAACACTAGCGCATCAAATAATTACATCATCAGAAAGTAAATATAATGAAGAAGTAGACTCAATAACAGTTGTACTAGTAGTAAATCCCCAAGCACTAGATCAATCAAACAGAGTTAAAACAAAGCAGTCTAAGAGTTGGCTTTCAGAACTTGTCACATCCTCGAATGTACGACAGTTACGTTCCTTCCAAACTAGCCACATCAAACATAAGGGACGAGATTCCAAATATCTGAAGAATGCCAGCCTCAACCATTCTTTTTTGAATATTTATAAGTCATGAGAAAGTCAATAAAAACTTATCAAAGGACTATTTACTAGTAAATATATATCTTTCTTCTTTAATTATGTCTATAAAAAGACTAAAAATTGTACACCCACAAGTGCACAAACAAAAAATTGGGCACTTTTGGGATCCATTGGGTCATGCCTGAGAGGGTAGTTAATGTGTACTTTTGTTGGAAGGGTGGCATAGGAGTAGTTTCATTTATAATGCAGCTCCTCTGTGCGTTATGTGAATAATTTGGATAAAGAAAAGGTGTTTTTCAATGTTGTTGAGCTGTCTATTATTGAGCTTAAATCTTTATTTGTGATTTTTGTTTGAATTGTCAGGTGTTTTTAACACCATTTCTACTCTTTCTTTTGTACATATTTTAGATTTTCAAATCTTGGATTGTTTTTTTTAGGGGGAGCTTTTTGTATACTACCTGCGTGCTGTGTACATAAGTTTTTATTTGAGTGTCTTGCTTTGGAATGCATGATGTTTTATGGAGAATAAAAAGTGTATTACTTTAGTAAAAATGCTTGAAGGTGGCAATACTTTTAATAAGTGTCTTGATAGGTTTTTGAATTAGTGACAAATATGAAGATGCATTAATGAATTCTAGGACTTTTTGAAAGTGGGCATTCATTTTGGGGCATTCCAAAAAGGAAAAGTAGACACTTAAAATTGGATTTTTTTCCGTGGGGGGGGGTAATACTTCACACACGCACATACACACATGCATAATGACGTCCTTTGATGCTGAATGGATGATTGTATAACTGTTTACGAGTGTTCTTTTTCTTATTCTTTTTTTTTTTTGGGTGTTACATTTTCTTTTGCTTATTTCTGAATTCCTTTTTGTCAAATGAATAGAACCATGTTTGGCTTCTAAAATTTTTAATTGAACTGTTCTTTAATATTATCTTATACCAGTCTAACTTGCACTGCCAATAATCATCAGGTTTTCGATAAATGCATTAAGGGAGAACTAAGAGGGAAGACCAGAGTCCTTGTCACAAATCAGCTGCATTTTCTCTCACAGGTAGATAGAATCATTCTGGTCCACGAAGGTATGGTGAAAGAGGAGGGAACATTTGAGGAGCTCTCTAGTAATGGCATACTGTTCCAAAAGCTAATGGAAAATGCAGGAAAGATGGAAGAGTATGTGGAAGAAAAGGAAGAAGAGGGTGATATTGATCATAAGACCTCTTCGAAACCTGTCCCAAATGGGGCTGTTAATGACTTTTCAAAGAATGCAAACCATACAAATAAACAGAAAGAAGGAAAATCTATTCTTATTAAGCAGGAAGAGCGGGAAACAGGTGTTGTCAGTTGGAAGGTCTTGGCGAGGTAACAAAATGCCATTCATTTATATGCTTCAATTATATAACTTTTCCATGTAATGTTTACTTTATAGTGTTTTTTCCTACATCGATGTTTTCGCCCCTTGGGCATGGGGTTAGAAGGCTCAAAAACCTCCTAAGCATGAGGCAAAAAGGTTGGTGGTTATGTAGGATCCTTTGATTGGTAGCCCCCTGGAAGGTGTGGTGACCCGCCTCCTCTAAAAGTATGAGGTTCAATTAGAATCCTGCTAGACTACAAGGGGTGATTACTGATTTAATAAGGTAATCCTCAAAATGGAGTAGGCTGTCTTTTAACAGTCGGTTATCACTGTTAGCTGTACTCCTCGGCGAAATAGGCTCGATTTCTGTCGGTGATTCCCCTCCACTTTATAGTGAAAGAAAAGTCAAATTTGTTCTTTATCATCAGAAAAAAGGAACAATTTGTATTGTTCATTGGACTATGAAGTCATCCTTATAGATAATGAATTATGATTTTGGTGCTGCCCTTAAAATCTTGACAAAGATTAGCAAAATTATTTATTACTCTTAAGAAGTATGAAAAGGAATTCTGGTTCCAACTGGGGGTTGGATGCTCGGTTCATGCTGAATTGACAGGTGGAACATGGTTGCGTTGCTTATATTTATATATGTATAACTTATTCCCTCTAAATCTGAGCTACATGTAAACACCCATTTCTGATATGGCTTTCCCTTCCTCCATATCGAATCAAACCCTGGATCCCTTAAAACTATAACTTTCAAGGACTAGTATCTCAAAGTATACAATAGAGTAAAAAGGAGTATTTCAAAACCCCCAAGTCCAAAATGCAATTCTTAGGAAGGCTTCATAAGTTTTTAAGAAATCTAATTCAAGCAGAAATTGCATATGAATTGGAAACTTTTTTTCTGATAAGTAGTAAAAATTTTATTGCATCAAAAAAGGCAATGACCTAGGTACACAGGAAGTATACTTAGATCAAGGCGCAAAGTTACAGCATATGAATTGGAAACTAGAAGTAACTAGTTGCAAACCCGTGCAATGCAGGAGATTCATTAAAAACAATGGTACAATCATCTATTATTGCACATAACCAAAATTTTCTCAAAACTCACCAGTCATACACTATAACTAAATGGAGAAGACCAAAGTGTCACACAAATCTTTGCCTAATTCCCATATTTTAGGAAAACATGGCCAGATTCATGACTTGACAGTGATAAATTTTGTTAAATGTGAAGAACCAAATTGTACAATGTTTTAAGAGGAAGATATTAAACTTATTTAATGATAAGACTAATTGTATCAAGATAGTTAATGATACATGTAGCAAAACACAGACATATAGAATTAAATTTTAAAGCCTCCATTATTATATATAGTAGAGGCATTAAATAATTAAGACTAATTGAAGAAGAAGAAGGTAACAGTAGGATCCTCGTGGCACAATGGAGAAGAGCAGAATTAAATTCTAAAGCCTCCAGTATTATATCTAGTATAGATTGGCAGTTGTTTTTTTACGTGATCTTACTTAATCTTGGCTAAAGATTGACGCAAATAAGGAGTTATAACAAAGAAATAAATATAAAACAATATAGATCAAGAGATTGAGAAAAAGAAGAATGATAAAAATAATAATAGGAGCAGAGGACCTCACCAAGGCAGGGCCCTTTGGAACCACCCTTGGGTAGTAAACCCAGGATACATGACCCCACCCGGACCAAGGATTGCTTTTATTTGAGCTAAAACTCGTAAAACATGTACTGAATGATTTTCTGTTTTGACATTGGTGAGTTCAATAAAATCCCAGATCTATCAGCTAATCCTGTTTTTTCGTAGCTCTTTTTTATTTTTATTTTTGCTTCATTTGTATATAGATTTGATTCAATTTCTTGGGTACAGGTACAAGAATGCGTTAGGAGGCCTATGGGTGGTTATTATACTCTTTACATGCTATTTCATGACTGAAGTTCTACGAGTTTCAAGTAGCACGTGGTTAAGCCATTGGACTGATCAAGGCACATCAATGGGTTACAATCCTGGTTACTATAATCTGATATATGCAACTCTATCATTTGGTCAGGTATAAGTACAGTTAAATGATAATTGGCTCAAAGTTTTATTATTAACTATCCTATTTGTTCATCTCTGACAGATACTGCCCCTTTTTTTCTTGTATATCTTAGTTGCCTTATTTACAGCTACTTTGAGAAATTGGATGTATATGTCTGCATACTATAATTGTTGTCTGATTCTAGCTGGAAAAGATCTAAGCTTTTCAATCTCTTTGCTTATCATACATTTCTGGTTTCAGGTTTTGGTGACATTGACAAACTCTTTTTGGTTGATCACATCAAGTCTTTATGCTTCCCGAAAGTTGCATGATGCCATGCTTAGCTCGATTTTAAGAGCACCAATGGTCTTCTTCCACACCAATCCGCTTGGGCGCATTATCAATAGATTTGCGAAGGATCTAGGAGACATTGATCGGAATGTTGCACCATTTGTGAATATGTTTCTTGGCCAGGTGTCACAGCTCCTTTCTACTTTCATCTTGATAGGAATTGTGAGCACCATGTCTTTATGGGCCATAATGCCACTTTTGGTTTTGTTTTATGTGGCCTACCTATACTACCAGGTGTGTGAAAGCTTATATTCCTGTTCTTCATGCCCTTCATTTTGATGGGATTCATAAATTGTATTCGAACAATATGGGGTGCTATATTGAATTCATGTTGCATAATTTAAGAAAATGTTGCTTTAATCCGAGAAAAGTTCAATTTTGTTGGCAACAGAAAATAATGGCTGCCACAAATGTTTCTTTGTTTCTTTTTAAACAAATTGCAAACATTCAGGTGAACTCAACAAAGTCTTATTGATTAAATTTGGTTGGCGCTGCGGTAGTATATCCTTTTCTCTCATTCTGCTCATGTATGTGCATATCAATATTTTTCTTATTCCCTCATTGAACTTTAAAACCTTCATCGTGTCTTCATAAGTTCTCCAACATGTGGCAAATCACTGTGTTGCTGGTGCAGCCATTGATTTTCCATTGTCCATGATTAACACACAATCCCCCTCTCAAATATCTCCCCTTCCATGGTGGAATCCATAACTCTTCCCTTTCCCCCTCTCTTTCTTCCCATAATGGGGAAAGCTAGAAAGACTGCTGTAAATTTGAATCCCTCACAGATCACAGTAAATTAAATTAGATTTCTGTGTCCCTTAGCTGTTGACACATATTTCTAGTGGTGTGTATTATTTAATATTTGCGGATTGCAATGGATATTTATTAATGTGTGCATCATTTTTTTTCTTTAGAGCACAGCACGTGAAGTAAAGCGCTTGGACTCCATCAGCAGATCTCCTGTTTATGCCCAATTTGGAGAAGCACTGAATGGTTTATCAACTATTCGAGCATACAAAGCTTATGATCGGATGGCTGACATCAATGGGAAATCTGTGGACAACAATATTAGATTTACCCTTGTGAACATA
Organism: Fagus sylvatica; assembly: GCA_907173295.1. NCBI lineage: Eukaryota > Viridiplantae > Streptophyta > Magnoliopsida > Fagales > Fagaceae > Fagus > Fagus sylvatica. The sequence goes on along the minus strand of OU015767.1, from coordinate 26,289,142 downwards.
AGTGGAAACCGCTGGCTTGGCATCCGTTTGGAAACATTGGGAGGCCTCATGATATGGTTTACAGCAACCTTCGCTGTCATGCAGAATGGGAGGGCAGAGAACCAGCAGGCATTTGCATCTACCATGGGTCTTCTTCTTAGTTATGCTTTAAACATTACGGGCTTGCTGACTGGTGTACTGAGACTTGCAAGTCTGGCTGAGAATAGTTTAAATGCAGTTGAGCGGGTTGGCACATATATTGATTTGCCTTCAGAGGCTCTGCCTATTATTGAGAGCAACCGCCCCCCTCCTGGGTGGCCTTCATCTGGATCCATCAAGTTTGAGGATGTTGTTCTACGTTATAGGCCTGAACTTCCTCCTGTTCTGCATGGATTGTCTTTCACAATTTCTCCAACTGACAAGGTGGGAATTGTTGGAAGGACTGGGGCAGGGAAATCTAGCATGCTCAACGCTTTATTTCGCATTGTAGAACTGGAAAGAGGTAGAATTTTAATTGATGATTGTGACATTGCAAAGTTTGGACTGACAGATCTACGTAAAGTTCTTGGAATCATACCACAGTCACCAGTTCTCTTTTCAGGTACACTGACCACATTCTTTCTTTATATTGGGATGACTGCTTAGTGCACTTGGTTGATGCTCCAATCTCTTCCTTGTTTAGTTGACTGAATATGGTTTTGTCTTATTTTAATGACATAAGTAGCTTTTGCTCAGTGTACTTTTGGGTTATTCAGTGTACATTACAACTATGTTTCATCTGTTTTGATGAATGTTTACTCATTGTGTCACAGATGCCTTGAACTTCCAATTATGCCATATTTGACATAAGTAGCAGTTTTGTTAATTATAGGAGGCTATACTTTTATTGTACCAATGAGTATTTGATTATTATTCTTGATTAAAAGAAATGACAATGTCTGTTTTATTCTAATCTTGAAGTATTTTCACTGTTTAGGAACTGTGAGATTTAATCTTGATCCTTTCAATGAACACAATGATGCTGATCTTTGGGAGGCATTAGAGAGGGCACATTTGAAGGATGTTATCAGGAGGAATTCTTTTGGGCTGGATGCTGAGGTAAATGCTCAGTCTTTTTCAATACATTAATTGGATTGATGAGTGCAATGCTGTCTCATAAGTTCTCCATTCAGGATGATTTGGTTGTTTGATATGTTATCCTCCCTTTTCCATCAATAGATTGTCTTTAGTATTTCATTTGACTGAAATAGCCAAATCTGTGAGATGCATAGCTATAATAATCAATAGAAGTGTCTTATTTTCTCTCTTCTTTTTCTTCTTTTGTTTTTTGTTGCTAAAATGTCTTATTTTCTCTTGCTTTTAAATAACTTGAAGCAAAATGCTACTGTTAACTAGAGAGTGACATTCCTTGTGTTCTGGTGAAGGTTTCGGAAGCAGGGGAGAATTTCAGTGTTGGACAGAGGCAACTATTAAGTCTTGCTCGAGCACTGTTGCGGAGATCAAAGATACTGGTTCTTGATGAGGCTACCGCAGCTGTTGATGTTAGAACTGATGCTCTTATTCAGAAAACTATTCGAGAAGAATTTAAATCATGTACAATGCTTATTATTGCTCATAGACTGAATACCATCATCGACTGTGACAGGATCCTTCTGCTGGATGCTGGTCAGGTATGCCTTCAATGTTTAGAGCTTTGCCAGCTCATTTTTTTCTTCCGTGTTATTTTTTGTTTTCTATTAAATTTTGTTTCTGTTCTTTTGTTTCTTGGTACTTTTTTTTATAAGACAAATACCTCTGTTTGATGAGAAGATAAATACTGCAATTTTGAATGAGTCAAACGTGAGGATCCAGAGAAAGATTTAAAGCTGGTTTAGTTTGATCTTCAGTCTTTGATTTCATTTTTTTTTTTTTTTCGTTAATACATAATTTTTGTGCCATTCAGGTACTAGAATATGATACCCCCGATGAACTTCTGTCAAATGAAGGAAGTGCTTTCTCAAAGATGGTTCAAAGTACAGGGGCTGCAAATGCTCAATACTTACGGAGCTTAGTACATGGAGGGGAAGGAGAAAACAAGTTGGGAAATGGAGAGAAGAAGCCAGTAGATGGACAGAGGAGATGGCGGGCCTCTTCTCGATGGGCTGCTGCCGCCCAGTTTGCCCTTGCTGTTAGCCTCACCTCGTCTCAGAATGACCTTCAACGTCTGGAAATAGAAGACGAGAACAGCATCCTGAAGAAAACAAAGGAAGCAGTAATAACTCTACGGGGAGTTTTGGAAGGAAAGCATGACAAAGTAATTGAAGAATCGCTTGACCAATACCAGATCTCTAGGGATGGGTGGTGGTCATCTCTTTACAGGATGGTTGAAGGTACAATCGAAATCCTTGGCTCCATCATCCATTTACATGAGCCTCACTCATTAACTTGGTGGATATATTCATGCATGTATTTGTAAAATCTGTGCATATTGTACATTTGGATTTTATCTTCTGCACATCTTATATTTTCAATAAATGTTTCACATCGCATGATCTCTTGCAATCGGTTTTGTGAGGATTTTCTTTTAATCAAGAATGTAACTTATTTTGTGGAAATTCTTTGGTTCCATGAGGTAACATGCATATCAAACATCCACGGGACCTAAGAAACCCCCTCAATATGTTTTAGTAAGTTTCAACTCCATCTAATATTTTTGTTGTCCTCTTTTCCAGGTCTTGCTGTGATGAGCAGGTTAGGTCGGAACAGACTTCATCAATCAGGATTTGATATTGAAGACAAATCTATTGACTGGGATCATATTGAAATGTGAGGCACAATGTCTGTTTTAGTTAACAGGCTTCAAAGCCCTGCCTAGGACTATGCATTCACGCACGGTAGTGAGTAGTGACTGCTGCAACCCCTATGTATTTTTTGCAATGTATATCTGATATCTGTCCAAACTTAAATCACTATGTTTTGTACATGTGCCTCGCAGCGAATTTTGGACCATATGACGCTATGTACACTAGCAGGAGTATTTTTGTTTCTTTCATTTTTCTTTTATTGGCAAGAGTTTGGTTAAATTGAATTGATTTTCGTCTTTATTAATTTTAATGGGAAACTTAAATGGAGATATGTAATATGTAAAATGGTGTTACAGCATGGTTAATTTCATCAATAAATTCTGCATATATTCTCATTGAATTGTAAATTTTGTAGATTTTATAAAAATATAAAATTCACCTATAAAAAAAAAATATATATAAATTAAGGGTACCTATTAAGTTTTAGAGGGAGTACAAATATAAATTATTTATTTTATACGCTTGTTAGTTAGAATTTGCATGGTATTATCTTTTATTTGTAAGGTCAAAATGGTAATGTCATTGAATTTTTTACAATGACCAGTTTTTTTTTTTTTTTTTTTTTTCAATGCATAATCTCAATTAGGGATGGGCTCGGGTCGGGCGGGTCGGGTTTTGGGGTAATTTTTTATCCTAACCGACTGAGTCGGGTTTGCAAAGACAATATCCGTTGACTGTCCATTAAGCTGGTCGGATCGGACGGGTCGGTGATCGGGTTGGTCGGTCGGTTATGGTCGGGTTGATCGGGTTTTCTATCACCAACGGTCCAACACAACCACAGAAAATCACCCAACACACAAACGCAACAAATCAACACACAAAATGCAACAAATCAACACAAAAAACGCAACAAATCAACAAATCATCAAAACACAACAAATAACCAAAATCCGGTTGGAGGAGATGGTGATGCCGTGGCAAAAAATGACGAGATCTCACCGGATTGGCGAGGATCTCGCTAGATCTGACGAGATCTCACCAGATCCGGTGAGATCTTGCTAGATCTGGCGAGATCTCACCAGATCCGGTGAGGTCTCACCTGATCTAGAACCACCCCATGACGGCGACTTTTTCCTCAAGCAAACGCCGAGAGAGAGGCTGCACCACTGCAGCTTTGTGACGATGAAAGAGAGGGAGAAAGCTAGGGTGAGCCGGTGATGCCGTGATGCGGTGAGGAAGTAGCGCCGTGATGCGGTGAGGAAGTAGCGCCGTGATGCCGTGAGGAAGTAGCGCCGTGATGGAGGCGTGGGGGTGATGGAGGCTGGGAGTGAGGGAGGCGGCAGAAAAAATGAGAGAGAGAGAGAGAAAACTGATAGGAGGTGGGGGTGATTTAATTTCAATATGAGTGTCGGGCGGGTCGGGTGGATACCCGACGAAAAAAGGGAAATCCATTACCCGCCCGAAACCCGAAAAAATATAAAAAGAAAATCCGTATCCAACCGTTAGGAGTTCGCGGGCGGGCGGGCGGGTGATCGGGTCGGCCGGATTTGTCGGGCGGGTCGGGTTTCACGGATAGTTGCCCACCCCTAATCTCAATGTGTAATCAATTCTATATTACCCACTACCTAGGTGGCTTCCAACTGGTTTCAAGAACTCTGTAACTCAGTTGGTATTGATTGGTTTCTTTTATGAAAAGAACTTGGGTTCAAATCTCCCTTCCCCTAACTATCATATTATTAATAAAAAAATTAGTTCAATTGGCAAAGTGTCATTGAATAAGGGATCTGACCTAACAGTAAAGAGTAATCATTATAAAGCAAACAAGATAGGTTCACATCCTATCGTATCTATAATCCTTAAACTTCTCGTAATAAAAATAATAAATGAATCTAATTGTTTTAGAATCGAAAGACATGTGATCCTATCGTATCACAAACATTTTAGTGTGACCAAAATAAGTGCCATGTAAAACAATAAAATGTCAATTCCTCCCATACCACCCTTAGTGGGGGAGCTAGTTTTCTAAAATGTCAATTCTTCCCATACTACCCCTAGTGTGGGAGCTAGTTTTCTATCTCAGGACTAAGGATCACATGTCTTTATTGTGTGTTTGGACGAAAGGAATGAGAGGGAAGTAAACAAAAGGGCAATGGGATGATGGATTTTATTAACCTTTGTAGACATTTTTTAAAAGAGAGGCGAGGGGTTTCACTTATATTATAATTTTTTAAATTGTTAACTTTTTCCTTATTATTTCAATTTATATCTATTTTTTATTTTTTATTATATTGAACAAAAGGTGGTATAATTGTCAATTTATATCTAGTTTTTTTTTTTTATTAGTTGTTTGTTATCTCTTATCACTTTACTGGTGGTGAGCTCTTGGGAAATTATGAATAAATTTTCCTAATATATTAGTCTATATGAAGTCAGATACTTTAAGTTAAAACCTGGTGAGTGACTAATTCGGCAGTTAATTGTGTGTGTGTGATAATGTCTTCTACTTTTCCTCATGTAAAGGAAATGACATGCCTTTGTAAGCCATGACGCATGCAATGCCTACATATGGTTCAATTGACATTTGACACACATTGCCCTTTCTTTGCCTTTCGCTTACAGACATACTCAAATTCACACACATTTCCATAATTGGTTGAAGTGACAAGTTATGAGTGGTTAAATATCACTAGCATATGAGTCCACCGTTAATACGACCTTGAATTTGTGATTTTTTTTTTATCAATTACAACCTACCACTTCAACAAATTGTGAATTTAGGTGTGTATTGTATTGGTATTACCATTATTTTTTTTCTCTCTCAAGTTTAACTTACATGTTATTAATTAATTATTGCAAGTCAACTTACTTTGAAACTAGGAGTACTACATATATAACCAATTGTGCATGCCATAAAGTTGCCTATAGAATCTCTTGTGTATGTTTTGTTACATTCCTGCAGTGAAGCTGCAAAGCGTGACAATATAACTCAATCTCTAAGAGGTAATGCTCTCACTTTTTAGTACCGGTTTATCTTCTCTCTTTGTTTGCTTAAGAAGACTAGAAAATGAAAGGTTTTATGCTAATTAATGGGTCTTTGTTAAGACCCCAACCATCCCACATCCGTGGGTATGTTCACCCTAGCCATTAAGGCACGGATTGGCTTAGCTTAAACATTTGAGTAAACATGTATTAGCTTATATTCATGATTAGTAAGGTCCAAGCTAATCAAGCTTGTACCTTGTTAGTTAATTAGGTGCATTGGGGGTCTAGTACATTCCTAGGCTTTAACCCCTTGTACTTAATTGTTAGAGATCCTAAGGTTGTACCTTGGTTGTGCATGAGGAATGCATGACTTAGCTCAACCAATGAGAAGAGAGCATGGCTTGGCCAATGAGAGGGAAGTATGAGAATGCATGACAAATGCATGATCCCTTGGCCAATAAGAGGAGAGCATGGCTTGGCCAATGAGAGGGGAGTATGAGAATGCATGACAAATGCATGATCCCTCGGCCAATGAGAGGAGAGCATGGCTCGGCCAATGAGAGGGGAGTATGAGAATGCATGACAAATGCATGATCCTCTCGGCCAATGAGAGGAGAGCATGCTCGGCCAATGAGAGGAGTGCATGAGGTATTATCTCTCCCACTCCTCCATTGTTGCTCAATTATCCAAATAACTCCATTGTTATCTTAGGAATTCTCTCTAGGAGCTTATAGATTTAGTTGGTAGAATTCATTAAGAATTAGGAGGTTTTCTTCATAAATCCAAGGGGGTCCATCCTATCGGATTGGATTATTCAAATTGTGTGTTGTTTGTGTGTGATTGTTGAAGGGAGATTGAGTGTTCTTGAGAGAGAAACCAAGGGGTTCCTTTCATTTGGTATCAGAGCTGATTACGAGCATGGTGATTAAACAAGTGGAGCTCAAATCTTCTCAATGAGAAGGTCCAAGGGATTCAACAACAAGTGGAGGAGCATTCCAATCAATTCGGGTTGATCAATGTGAAAGTGGATCGAATGGACAATTTTGGTGAGTTCAAAGCTACACTTTGTGGTTTTCAATCTACACTTTGTGGTTTTCAATTACACTTTCTAGTTTTCATCCATTGGAGGAGAGGCTGCCCAAACAGCCGAATGAACCATCAACCTCAAGCTGGTCGGAATGTCAACCATGCTCCAAGTTTCGGGTGCAACCTAGTTTTGGTGAGCAATTGCCAACTACTCCTCCAAGCATTCATAGGCTTCCAATTGGGGCTAAGGAGAGGAATGCCATCTATGAGAGCTCCAAATCATGAGGAACAAACAATGGTTCAACCCGAGCCACAAAGAGAAGCACAATGGGTCAAGGTGGAGGAGCTCCAATTGTTGGTAAGCAACCTTCAATTTTTGAACCTATTGAGCCAATTCCAACGAGGGCTGAATCAAGGAATGTTAGACCTAAGAGCTCCAAATCATGAGGTACATTTCAATCCCAATCAGCCACGGTTTGGCATGCCTTATGATGATCCATTTGAACCAAGGCGAAAAAGGCTCAATGAGGTGTATTTCTCAACCCGATGTAGAATCATTGTGTGGTTCAAATGCAAGGCCTCCACCATCTTTTGAAGGCCAATGTGGGCTGTATGGTGAAGAATATTGGCATGAGAAAAGGCTTCCAAGAGCAAGGGCAGCAAGGGCAGCAAGCACAGCCACAAAGGCATGCTAGTCAAGCTAGGGAACCAAGGAATGCTCCATGGCCTCAAGGTGATGTTGTAGAACCTTGGTATGATCATGGAGGGGGCAAAGGCAATTGGGGAAGAGCAAGGAACTATCAAGGACCTCAAGATAGAGATCCTTATGGAAAGAATCAAGATCCACTCCAAAGGCAACAAGGAAGGCAAGCAAGGGAGCCGAGAGCAATGAAGCTTGAATTTCCAAGATTCAAGGGAGGTGATCCTACTTCTTGATGTTTAGAGCAATTCAATATTTTGAATATTGTCAAGTCCATGATGCTTCAAAGGTAATGCATGCTTCTTACCATTTAGATGATGATGCATTGATATGGTTTAAAAGTTGTGAGCATGATTTAGGTTGTTGGGATAATTTTGCTAGAGCAATTCAACTTAGGTTTGGGCCTCCTAGCTATGTGATCCTATGGATTATTGATTAAACTAAAGCATGTTAATTCTATTGAGAGTATAAGGGGCTGTTTGAGTCACTTAGCAATAGGATTAGGAATTTGTCAAGCATGCATAAACTAAGTTGTTTCATGAGTGGGTTGAAAGATGAAGTGAGGTTGGCAATCAAGATGCAAGGGCCAAGAACCTTGGGTGAGGCCTATGCATTGGCAAAAATAAGAGCAATACCTAGCTAATGTAAGGGAAGCACAAGGCCTGTTATGAGGCAAACAAAGACAATTGGGAGCAATATAGTTCTCAAGAAGTGGCTGCCCAAATTCTTCCCAAAGTGGCTGCAAATTCTTCCCAAAGTTGCTACCCAAGTTGATCCTAAAGTTATTGCCCAACTTATCCTAAGGTGGCTGTCCAAGGTGATCCTAAAGTTGCTACCCAACTTAATCCTAAGGTGGCTGCCCAAATGGATCCTAAGGTTGTTGATCCTAAACCAACAAGTGCAAAGCCTACCATGATGGTGAAAAGCTCACTCCCAAGCAAATGTTAGAGAGAAGAAGGAAAGGCCTATGCTACTATTGTGATGAGAGTTGGACTATGTGGCATACATGCAAGGCCATGAAATTGTACTTGATTGAGGAAGTACAAGAAGAAGAAGGTGCTTATTTACAAGTTATGAGGAAGAAGAAAGGGTAGAATGGTGTGAGGAAAGACGCAACACCAAGGAGGAGAGCATTAACAAGGACATTCAAGTTCCTTCAAGATATTGGTTAATCGGAAGATCACCATTGATGAAGAAGCACTTAACCAAGAAGCAACTTGAAGACTCATCCTCCATTCGGCCACAACAAGATCACAACCTTGAGGACAAGGTTTTTTGAGGGAGGGGCAATGTTAAGACCCCAACCATCCCACATCCGTGGGTATGTTCACCCTAGCCATTAAGGCACGGATTGGCTTAGCTTAAACATTTGAGTAAACATGTATTAGCTTATATTCATGTTAGTAAGGTCAATAATCAAGCTTGTACTTGTTAGTTAATTAGGTGCTTGGGGGTCTAGTACATTCCTAGGCTTTAACCCCTTGTACTTAATTGTTAGAGATCCAAGGTTTCCTTGGTTGTGCATGAGGAATGCATGACTTAGTCAACCAATGAGAAGAGAGCTCTTGGCCAATGAGAGGGAAGTGGAATGCATGACAAATGCATGATCCCTCTTGGCTTGGCCATAGAGGGGATATGGAATGCTGACAAATGCATATCCCTCGGCCAATGAGAGGAGAGCATGGCTGGCCATGAGAGGGGAGTATGAGAATGCATGACAAAGCATGATCCTCTCGGCCAATGAGAGGAGAGCATGCTCGGCCAATGAGAGGAGTGCATGAGGTATTATCTCTCCCACTCCTCCATTGTTGCTCAATTATCCAAATAACTCCATTGATCTTAGGTCTCTCTAGAGCTTATAGATATTGGTAGAATTCATTAAGAATTAGGAGGTTTTCTTCATAAATCCAAGGGGGTCCATCCTATCGGATTGGTTATTCAAATTGGTGTTGTTTGTGTGTGATTGTTGAAGGGAGATTGAGTGTTCTGGAGAGAAACCAAGGGGTTCCTTTCATTGCATGTTTACTTTCTTGTTAGTCGAAAAAACTACAATTAAAAGTTAGATTGATATTCCAGAATAAAGATGGGTTTCTTTTCTTTCATGTTACCAGATATGTTGGCACGAGCATAAACTACTTAGATCAAGGGTGAATGCCTTGGAATGAATTATGCAGCAACTGGTTCTAGCGGATGAAATAATTGTCCCTAGCTTTTATGGCCTAAAGGCGAGTCCAAATGGCTCTTCTTTAGAAATTTTCTCTAGTTATTAAAAAAAAACTAAATTTTTTTACCAAGTCATATTGATAGGAATGGACTAAATTTTGCTTGTCTTACTTTTTCCTGCTGGAAATATGGTGGTTTCCTAGTTGCAGGGGATTGAGTTAGCACAAAACTACAGTGAAGATGTGAAATAGGGACCGAATTGGCTTTTGAGCCGTTATGATTGTCAGCCGGTGGCAAATGCATACCAAAGCAATGTAGTGGTTTTGGCATCACACCTTGTGCAAATCTCTAGATCTCCATTTCGCATGTTCTCCTTGGCCTGTGCTCTTATAGAATATGGCTTGAATTCCAAAGCCAACAGGTTTGATAATTATTACAATTATATGTTGGGGTTATTGGCTGGTTATTGCTAGTTAAGGTTGGTGATGGGTTTTTCTTCAATTCTTTGCTCCTTTTGATTTTTCATATTGTGAAAAGTTTAATGTGTAAATGTCAGTTTGATAATTCTTATCTCCAATTCCAGCTGGAGGCAATTGTAATATTTCGGTAGTAACATGTTAAGTCAATTCGACTTGAATGTGCAAAATAATGTTTTTTTTTTTTCTCTCTCTTGTAGATAATTTCTTTGATCATCGAGGCTGTTGCTTGGTGCTCCATGCTGATGATGATTGGCTTGGAAACTAAAACTTACATTCGGCATTGTCGGTGGTTTGTACGGTTTGGAGTCATTTATGTTTTGGTAGGGGATGCTGTGGTGCTCAATCTTATTCTTTCAGTGAGCGGTTACTACAATAGGTTGGTTTTTCTCCCATTCATCAAGTGCAATGCTTACAGAAACTTTAGAGTTTACAAGCCCCGACAAGAATGGTTACAGGATTTTATTCTTTTGTTATTACTATGGACAAATTTTTAATAAGGAAATCACTTGTATTGCAAGATTATTTATTTATTTTTTAAATGTCGATATATTCAAGTAATCATAATGGATATTGCATAAAGGATACAAGTCTTGTTAGTGGCACTGTTTTCTGGAGTGGGATAGCTTTTATTTTATGCTGGATGTCCATGCATGCTTACAATTATATTTTACTCATGCAGATCTACACTGTATTTGTACATCAGTACAGTTTGCTGCCAGGTTTGTTCCCTTTTTTTCCCGGTCTCCTCTAATGGTTATAGGTTCCATAACCTCTATGTTAGTTTTCATTTGTGCTGTTTACCCTGTCATAATTTGTAATGGTCTGTGGACGAAGGCTGGGAATTGGCTGTAGAAGCTTTGTACAGATCTTAGGCTCTGTGTCAAGCAGTTAATAGTCACTTGCCAATGCTTGGAAGGCTTCGCGGACATGGGCCTTGGTCTAAAGAAATATGATTGGATGACTATATTATAGACTTATAATGGAATGTGTCAATATGAACTCGTAATAAGAGCATTAAAGTTGTAGCATTCCTTGCTATGATCCACTTTTTAAAGTGAACAAGTGGCAAACCTGTGCGATATGCGAAAACATCTTAATTTTGTGTGTAAATATATAAGAACTTTATTTATAGGGGTAAACTACACTATTAGTCCCTAACGTTTACCCAAGTTGCGTGTTTGGTCCCTAACGTTTAAAATGGACAAAAATGATCCCTAACGTTTCAAAACGATGCATCATTGGTTTTTCCGTTAGTCTCCGTTAACTTTGTGTATACGTGGCTAACGGAATTATGACGTGGACAATTTTTAATTGACATGTATTTTTTTTAATGACAACTAGGATATGACATGGCATACCCATTTAAAAATAACCTAACCCAAAAAAAATTAACCCAATCCAAATAAAAACAGCCCACCCAAATTAAAATTAACCCACCTCACCCCACCCAAATCAAATTAACCCTCAAATTAGATTCTGACGTTATCTCTCTTCTCAGCCTCTTGCCTCTGCTTCCTCTCTTTCCTCTCTCTCTCTCTCTTTCTCTCTTGCCTCTCTCTCTAAAATCTCTTCCATGAATGGTCCTTGTCTTTTGATTATAGTGGATCAACAACTCACTTCTGACCCAACAACATATCCTTACGTGGAAAACTTTGCTGCTGATAATGGCTATTTCCAAGACCAGTTTGCTAAGGCTGTGCTCTTGTTATCAGAGAATAACCCACTTACGGGAGATCAAGGAGAAATAGGAAAAGGATTGCCGCTATGTCAATAGCAGTTGAGAGTGTTAAATGAAGGTCCAATATTGTTCACGCAAGAGTGAATTAATAAAGGGATGAATACCTAATTGTATAATATTTGTTTGGGCCAATATAAATTGTAATATGCGACTAGCTTTTATTATGAAATAATAAATCTTTCAATAGAACTGGTCTGGTTGTTTTGTAATAATCTTCAAGGTAAAATGAAACCATAAATTATATGGAGATTTTGGCCCATGGCCTGCGGCTCAAAAGACAAGGACCATTCATGGAAGAGATTTTTAGAGAGAGAGAGAGGAGAGAGAGGAAGCAGAGGCAAGAGGCTGAGAAGGGAGATAACGTTAGAATCTAATTTGAGGGTTAATTTGATTTGAGTGGGGTGGGTTAATTTTAATTTGGGTGGGTTTTTTTTTTATTTGGATTGGGTTAATTTTTTTTAGGTTGGGTTATTTTTAAATGGGTATGCCATGTCATATCTTAGTTTTCATTAAAAAAAAAATTACATGTCAATTAAAAATTCTCCACGTCATAATTCTGTTAGCCACGTATACACCAAGTTAACAGAGACTAACGGAATGACTAATGGTGCATCGTTTTGAAACATTAGGGACTATTTTTGCCCATTTTAAACGTTAGGGACCAAACGTGTAACTTGGGTAAACGTTAGGGACCAATAATATAGTTTACCCTTATTTATAATATAGACCTATAAACACTTGTAGCATCAACTTTTTGAATGGTTTCAATTATCATCAAATTTATGCAATAATATATATATATATATAATAACCCATATCACAAAACAAAACAAATCAAATTTGCCCATAACACAAAAAACACAATTCCAATAAGAAAACCAAGGGGAAAAAAATACCAACCATCACAAAATTACAATCTAAGGTTCAAAACCCACAAATCCAATATAAAAATAAAAATAAAAACTACAAACCAGTTTGTAATCAGCTTGCTACAACTCACTACATGGTAACTAATAAGATAATCCACATGTACTTTAGTCACATATCTATTTAATGAGTCATGTGACTTCTTTAAATAATACAAGTGGATAGTCTTATAAATTGCCACGTAGTGGGTTGTAGCAAACTGTCTACAAACTGGTTTGTAGCCAAACCTTGTACTTTTTAATGGGTAAAACTTAGAAACAGTTACTTAGGTTAAGTACATTAGGTTCCCTAATTGAATTCAAACGCATGGTTGCATTAACCAATGAAACACAAATAATATTATCTCTTCCAAAAATATTTAAATTCAATGTATTTGAATTCAACTAGGAACCTAATGTACTTGACCTAAGGAACTGTACCTAAGTTTTACCCCTTTTTAATATGGACAGAGTTTGGTTACAAATTAGTTTGTAGCCAGCTTACTACAACCCACTACGTGTTAAACAATAAAATCATCCACGTGTATTTTAGTTACATGACCTATTTATTGAGTCATGTAACTTCTTTAAATAATACAAGTGGATAGTCTTATAAGCTACCATGTAGTGGGTTGTAACAAACTAGCTACAAACTGGTTTGTAGCCAAACCTTGTATTTTTAATATTACATGATAAATTATTTTTAATTTAAAATTAGACCTAAGCAAGTAGATCCGGATCCATTTAAATGACTCGGATCGATCCATTTAACCGACCCATTTTCACGCAAAATCCCAAATCAAAAAGTCTGCAACCTCATAAGCTGTACGCTCGCAGCCACCGACGCCCCCGTAAGCTCCTCCTCCCACCACTTGCGCTCAGTCACAAACTTCTTCCGGCAACTCGCAGTTCCTCCATTTCGACGACATCCACACACGACGCAGCTCGCAATTCCGACAGATTTGTCCCATCGCAACTCAGTTCATCATGGTAATGCATCTATGGCATTGACTTATATGAAAGAGTGAGAAGTATTTGCGGCTTTGCGCTCTCTTTATATGCTTCTAATGAGATTTATATTTAATCTTTATCTTTGAGTTGTAATTGGCATTATCTTTGCAGATCTACTGCATCTTCAATTACAGATTTACAGGTAATAATCTTTCATTTTAATATGTTATAACTTTTATATTGGTTATCTATTTGTCTTCTGCTTCCAAAAGAGCTTTGCAAGAGCAATGAAAGGTCCGAGCTGTGAGCTAAGTTGTGTGTGAAGGCGCCGGAATGAAGGAGCTTCAGAGATGGATCTGGGTTTTCAACTTTTGATTTGAGGATTTCTTTTCTTGTTAATTATTACTAAAGCAGGTTTAGAGATGGATTTGGGATCATGGTTGAGGTGTAATTTTAAATTAAAAAATAATGTGCCACATAATATTAAAAAATGTTATATTATCCTTCTGTTAGTCACGTAATCAAACAAATTAACGGAGTTGGATGGAAGGACCAATAGCAATCACGCTTATTTCAAACTTCAAGGACTAATAGCGCTACCTGAGTAAACTATAGGGACCAACAATGTATTTAAGCCTATGTTTTAAATATTCAAATATTCCTAAAACTAATAAGTTACTAGTCGCAAACACGTAACATGTACAGGAAAGCAAATTAAAATGAGATATAAAGAAATTAAACCAAAAAATTTCATTAATAAAGTTCCCATCCACCATCTTAAGATGTAGCCAACAAAACAGCCAAAAAAATATATTTGTAAAATTCTACCAAATGCAACACAAGAAAATTAAAACCAAAAATTGAGTAGCACCATATTCATAGCAAATGCCTACCTTTAAATTCGAGGGAGTGGAAACGGATCTTTTGGGTAAGCTTTGTTTAGGTTGGTGAAATCTATGCAAACTCTTCATTTTCCATTCTTTTTTTTTTTTACCACCACAGTGTTCGAAAGCCATGTAGGGTATTGTACTTCTCGGATCACTCCGGCCATTAGGAGACGTTCAACCTCTTCCAATACTATGGTTGCTCTCTCTGGGGCTAACTTTCGTCGCTTCTGTGTCACAGGCTTGTAACTAGGCCCAATATTCAGAGCGTGACATGCCAAGTTGGAGGACACCCCTGGAGCTTCATAGATCGACCAAGCAAACACGTCCCGGTTCTTCACTAGGAGTTGCAACAATTGTCCTCGATCTGTAGCAGATTAATTCTAACCGACCAAAAAGAAGAGTTCGGGATTTGAGGAATCAAAGCATACTTTTTTAGGCTGTTCGTCCAAGATGACCTCTCCCTCCTCGGAGCCCTGGGACTGTGATTGTCATAAATCCCCTTACTTCCCTTCCTCGGCGACTTCACTCTACTTAATTGCAACCAAAACACATCATTTTGCCGTGACATGATCCCCGTTCAACTCCATAATTTCGTCTTTTGTAGGGAATCTCAGCTTTTGATGGAGAATGGAGGGGACTGCCCTCATTCTTGTAGCCAATCACGTCCCATAATTGCATTGTAAGGTGAAGATGCTTTGACCACTATAAATTCAGTCTGGAGGTTGATCGGGCCCGCAAGGACAGGTAAAATGGTCTTCCCTTGTGGAACAATAGGTTCCCCTGAAAAACCGAAGATTGGGGAAGCGAAACTGATTAGGTCGGCCTCTCCCATACCGAGCTGATACATCACCTTCACGAAGCTTCCCTGATCAACGAGTATCCTTTTGACATCAAAGTTTCCGATCCTTAAAGTGATTACTAGTGGATTGTTGTGAGGCAAATGAACATCCCTTAGATCACTGTTCGAGAAAGAAATCGTCCATTCCCAAGAATCCTCCAGTTAACTAACACAACAGGGCTAGGTGGACGGAGTCACTTATTGAGAAGGATCGTCGTAGGTGGGCCGTCTTTTGTATCTCAGATCTGTATGAACTAGGTAGGATGGAGGAACACAGTGGGTTGTGAATGATATTTATCACCCCGGTCGAAGCCAAGCTCGGGACGTTGGGTTGCCTGATTGCCGACCCTGTTTCTCTCTTACCGGTCATATTGGTATCAATATACTGATCAAGGTGGCCTTCTGACACTAGCTGCTCCAGATGGGTTTTCAGCATGTGGCAGTTTTCGGTCATATGGCCCTTATCTTTGTGGTAAGAACACTAGAGTTTCTGATCTTTCATGGTTGAGTTCCCAAGCAGTTTGGGTGGCCAAATAAAGAAGGGTTTTCTTTTGATCTTATCCATGACCTTATAGATTGTCTCCTTGAAGACCTTCTGGAATGCGCGGAAAGAAGGAGCCACATAGTTCGACGGATCGGATGAAGCCTTAATGGCGTTGCTAGACCGGACCGAAGGTTTGGGAATTGTAACCTTGGGTTGGGCAACTGTTTAGACCGAAGTGGTACCTCCCCCATCCTCCTCGACTCTAATAAATTGATCTATTTTATTCATCAGTTTTCCTAAGGTTAGGGCGGGACACTTGGTGAGCGACTGACGTAGACCCATGCCAGGGGGCAGACCCAATTTGAACGTTCTAACAGCCACTTCTTCGCCACATCCATCAATGTCGTTGTATGTCTCCTAAAACTTGGTTGAGTAGTGTTTTATGGTTTCATTGTCTTCAAGCTTCGTGGTGAGTAGGGCATCCATCTCCCTAGTCCTTCGACTGTTAGTGATAAAGCGCACTACAAACGCTTTGACCATCTGAATCCATGACTTAATCGTTTTCTTGGTGAGCTGATTAAACCACCGCAAAGCGACCTCTCCCAAGCTTGATGGGAAGAGTCTACACATGAGGGGGTTATTGTAACGGGGCAAAGCCATCCGCTGTTGGTAATGACTTATATGAGCCACTGGGTCTGTTCGGCCATTATAAGCTTCAAAGCGCAGAGCTGTGAATCTTTCGGCAACTCTTCCCTTTCTATTTCTCTAGAAAAAGGAGAGGATGAGACTAAATCAAGGGCTTTCCAGACTGCATGCTGTTCTCCGGCACGGGCAGCTTTTCTTGTAACCTGTTCCTTCCTTTGAAGGCCCCTCCCTTGGCTATGGGGAAGGGGCCAAGATCGTGTATACCCTCTGGACCCCAAACGACATTTGGAAGTGGTCCGGGGGCCTGATGACCTTGACTCGGGTTGGGAGGAAAAGGATTCTGCATAAACCTCGGTATGCGAATCAAGGGACTGGGAGGAGTATTCGGGGTCTTTGCGTTTAGAGAGATTCACCCTATTCCTCGGCCTTTCTTTTGCTGGGGATTGATCTCTCGCCTATTGCCTCAAATCCTGGATCTCTCGACGTAGTTCTGAAATAACCCTTTCACTATCTTTTGCCCGTGAACCCGTGGACAAGTAGTTTAAAGTTTGACGAACATGCCCCGAGCCCGTATTGCGAGAGCCGAGCTCGTTTGATGTTGCCCATTAGTTGGTTCTCTTGACTGATCTCTCATAGGGATCGATGTGATGTAATGAAGCCATCACTGAAGTCCTTCCTGTAGCGACCTTTCCGGAGGGCCTGTACGATGTGCTGAAGGAAGCGCTCCGAGCCGAACTCCTTGATACCCGATGGACTCGGAATGGGGATGTCGTGAGGACGACGGTGCCTTGGACATCTTGACAAATCTTGAAGATTTTTCAGACTTCTATTTTAAAGAAAGCTTTTCCCACAAACGGCGCTAATTGGAGGAACAATAAGTTAACAAATAGAAAAACTGACTGGAAAATAAGAAGCCTTAATCCTTTGAGAGTTGTCCAAACAGAACTTGCATTTCCTGCGCTAATGAACAAAATAAATGGAAGAAGGCCTCATTAGATTCTTGGTCAACCCAGTGGGGGTTGGTCTTTAATTCTCCGATGCTTTTGTTAGTTATGAATTGGAACAAATATATCAAATCTAGAAAGAAACGCTCAAGAGAGTTTTTTTACGTACCTCATTAATGTGATCTGTTCATCAACTTATAACCCTCTCTATTGTGGGATATTTTAAGATATTTACTTATTCCTCTCTTCCTAGAATCTTCCTTCTGCCAGCATTGATGAATGTTTAGACAACAGCTCATAATTGTCTGTTTTAGGCTTAATCCAGAAGATGCATTTAATGTTCTTTCTGAGAGATATTTCCAACATTAAATACTGCATTCCAGAATAATCCTAGTTTATTTTAATATTGACCGAGCAAGACTTCTACTGACCAACCCGAACAAGTACCTGGTTCGGCAAAGACCGAACATAATGGACCAGTTTGGTCACGACCGAACTATAAATAGACTGATCCAGAAAACTTTTTTCTGATTCGATCATTCACTTGTTACTTTCAAATTATATCCCCTCCAGTGTAGTACAAACAAATATATATGGTTTATATTTGTGGTGGCAGTAAATGGCATGGGCTTGTAGTGTTTTTTTAGAAAAGGTAAAAAATTGAAACGTAATAAGCTGAGATGAGCTACCATTTAATTGCTTGAAGTGAGCAAATAAAAGAAAGTAGCTAACTTTCGGTCAATGCTCAGAATAGTCAAAACATTGTGTTTTGATATTTGAGAAAGTGGGACACAGTGTTTACGTGGTTCTTTAATTTGTTTAAAAGTAAGTTATTTAGATTACTTTTACCAATTGATAAGAAAAGATAGATAATATCTGTTATGGTGTGTTTGGATTGAGTATTTGGAGTCGGAATTTGGTGAGGTGGCAGAATTTCATAAATGGATTTGAAGATTCCTTTGTTTGGTGACATAAAGGAGGAAATTTCTTATTTCCTCATTAGTCTATTTGGATGGGGTGGATTTGGGCTCATGGATTTGGATTTGAGGGCCCAAATCCAAATTCTTTGTTTGGATGACTTAAAATCATTAGGATTTAGATTTGGGTCATATTCATCTAGGATTTTAAAGGCCCAAATCCATGGATTTCAAATGACTTCTTAAGGTAAGAATTTCACAAATTCTCTCATTGGATGCCAACACTCAAAATGACTAAAATATCATTGGACTCTTTAAAATACATCTAAAGGCTCTAAAATGACCAAAATGCCCCAAAAATACCAAATGACCAAAAAAAACCTCAAAAATGACCAAAACACCCATAAAACTACCAAAATGAAAAAAAAAATACTCATGGAATCATCAAAGCGACCAAAATACTCCTAAAATGACCAAAATAACATCAATACCCTAAAATGACCGAAATAAACTCAAAAATTCAAAAATGGCCAAAGTAATCCCCAAAATACACTCAGAACACCTAAAATAACCAAAATTTTCCCGAAAACTCCAAAATGATCAAAATAACTCTGGAAACACCATAATGACCAAAATAATACTGAACCCTTAAAATGACCAAAATAACCCCAAAAACTCTAATATAATCAAATTCACCCTAAAAAATACCATAATAACCAAAATACACTCAAAACTCCTAAAACGACCAAAATATGAGTGAACCACCAAAATAACCTCGAAAACTCCAATGTGACTAAAATAACATCATGTGAATTGTGATGTAGTACCAGTACGTACCTTAGAGAAACAGATTATCTTATTGACGTGATTAATTGTCGTTTTCATTACAAAGATTTTTATCCAAATTGACAGTTCATCAAATTGTTTACTCGATCGTATGTTTCCTGTCATATATACTAGTAGTATTTAGTACTCACATCGTACCTACAACATTATTATTATTTTTTATCTCCAAGTCAATGTGGAAAATGTAACACACAATTGGTTGACAAATGAGTAATAGTCTAAAGTCTGACTTTATCGTGGCAATAACACACCAATTGAGTGTTGTTCTCTTCAAAAAGAAGTAAAAGTCCAACAAGTTGTAATGACACATATTGCTGTAAAAGGGTTGATGTCTCAGCAACTACTCGGAATTTCATTAGCCAAGTCTTAAAAGAATAATCAATGTTTGAACCACCCCATGCTTGACCATCTAACTTTCTTCTTGCTTATGGAAACAATGCTACGGACATTTATTTCCACCATCATATACTTTAAGTTGTGGAACTATAGTACATTAACAAAATGGGCAAAACTTATATACAGTAGCTTATGTCCTGTACATCCTGTTCCTTTGCTCAAATTTGGCCACGTGGTAACTTAAAGCAAAACACAAACGGCATTAAAAAAGAAAAAGAAAAAGAAAAACAGAGAGAGATGAGGAATATGAGATATTCTCCTTTCTTTCACCTCAGCTACTGTCTCTCTTACCAAGCCGAGCCATTAGAGATGGAGAGAGAAAAATAAACCCATAACTAGATCCATTGTGTCATTTGTGTGATGTTCAATCCCTCTCTCTCTAACCAGCCAGAACCAAATTTTGATATTTAAAGTTTCAAACCCAGCCATTGAATCAAATTTTAGGAACCCAAAATATCACAAATCCAAAAATAACTTGATTCACATTTTCTCTACCACTTTGTCAAACAGAAGTAAGAAGATTTGTGCACCATTAGACTCACAGAAGCAAACTACATATAAAACAAATAACTTTAAAACTTTGCAACAAATTTGTACCTCTGATTCGAACATAGAGAAAAAAAAGAAAGAAAAGGAAAGTGACTTACTTAGAAACCTTAGCTACCAAAGCAAGAAAACAAAGGGAAAAACTAAAGAAATACTCACAAACTCTAAGAGCTTCAACCCATGAAAATCCTTAAAACCAAACACACTGAGACTGAAACTGAAAGGCATAATAATAAAGAAATCCCAAAGAGAAGCCCACCAAGTTAGGTAAACAACCCAATAAGAATAACAATCTAAAAGCAAAGATGGAGCAATAATAATAGCATGAGATTATTGACTAGCATTTTCTCTTCAAAAACTTTATATTGGCGTGGGTTCTTCTTCACTTCTCTATCTTTTCTAGGACTTGGTATATAGGAGAGAGATAGACACACAGAATATGCAAAAAAAGAGAGAAAAAAAGGATGATAAAACCATAAAACCAGAGATTCCCTTGCTCAAGTGAAGAAGAATCTAAGCTAATCACAAAACAAGAGAACTACGCACGGTTGCTGAGCCATCATCAAACCAAAGAGACAGAGAGAGATGTAATCATGTAAAGAACTGAAAGCAAGAAGCCCCGCCGCTCGCCGTGTTCAGTCCTGACGATCTGGGTCGCCGATTTGGGTCCCAGTCCCATCCCGTGCTCTCTCTCTCTGTTTCTCATGGCTCTGCCATGGCCGCCTAGTAACAGAGAGAGAGTAGTTGAGACGAGGTCTCTCTCTCTCTCTCTCTCTCTTTGTTTTTATTTTTTATTTTTTATTTTTAGAACATTTCAGTCTGTTTACCTTGATTTAACGTCCGTTTGGGTTTTGTTTTAAGTTGCCACGTGTCCAAATTTGAGTAGAGGAACAGGATGTACAAGACTTAAGCTACTGTATATAAGTTTTGCCCTAACAAAATTAATTAGTTTAGAGAAATAGTTTAAAAAGGAAAAGCTCAATATCCCATCTGATTTTAAAACCTTTAATTTCCGACAGACCATTCAATTGTCCTTGGTCTTCTCACTGCAAGGATTGATCTTAATTTCTTGCAAATTGAAAGCTCATCAAATTGTTTAAATTCATTTGCTCTTGTCATCTCTAAAAGGGAGGAACCTAGATTTTTTTATTTTGGGTGCCAAAACATGAAAAGAATTTGACCATTTTAAAAATATGAAATATAATGAAATTCAAAATTAAATTAGCATATGAAAATAATTTTGGAGTTGAGAACATAGAAGTTGCTACACCAACCTACCTCAATATATTTATTGTTGTAGTTTTACTTACAAATTGGATATTCATGGATTGAAGAGATTTACGTGATAAAGCCATAGAGGAGTTCAACAAGGGTGTTAAAGCATCGTGGTATTACGAAAGTAAGTAAAAACTTAGGCTTAGGTATATTCTTTGTTGTGTAATTCTTCAATTCTATTCTAGTGGTTTCTTTAGAAGGTTATCAATAAACTTTTGTAGAGTTTTTTCCTATTGGGTTTCTCTTCATAACCATATCATTGCGCTGCTTTATTTAAGTGTGATATTGGTATTGTAATTTTTCTAACTAAATTCAATTTGACCAAGCATAATTGATTAACTAATCACTTGGATTAATTTGGTTAACACCTACCCCAGCCAGTGTCTAAATATCTCACAAACTTATTCAATTATCTTCGTTGATTTATTTCTTTTTACTTGCAGCTTGTTTGGTCCAAATTGTAGAACTTAGAAAATGAAATATAATATTAACAACTTACTCAATTGTCTATGTGGATTTTTTTTTTCTTTTGTCCAAAAAGTAGGACTTACTTAATTTTCTTTTGTCTAAATTGGATGAGAAAGAGATGCCTTACTCAATTTTCTTTTGTCCAAAATGGATGAGAAAGAGATGGGTAGGATCATAGAAAAAGTCGTGGGTCATCATCAAATTATTGACTATAAATTACAACGAGATGCTTCCTATATATGTTTGTGGTTGAAAACACGTGACAGGCCAAGGCATCAGTGTGAGACATAAGATCAAATTAGATGATTATTATTATTTTTTTTAACAGTTACAATAGAATTTCAATCTATAACGTTCGTTACATGATGATTGTTTTTACCATCAAACCAAGACATCAATTGGATTTTTGTGTAGGTGGGATTTGAACTCAAGTCCCTTGCTTGACGACAAGACATTTACCAGTTGAACTAACAGAAACACACAAATTAGACACTTGTTAATTTTGGTTTGATGCTTTATTTATTTATTTATATTTTTAGAAGAAATGTGGTTGATGCTGACTGAAACAGCCATAACCTGGATGGATGGATGCTTGAGTATTTTTTATATTGTTTCCAGCAAGGTTTTTCCTCTAATGCATTTGCTTAAAGGATCATTCTATGCCTATGGTACCCACATATTTTTTATGGGTACTGTAATATAACCTGGTCCAAAAAAACAAACCAGGGGGCTTTATTTTTACGATCAACTAATTAGTAATTTTTACAGTGTGAGTTAGTAATATATATACTCTAGATTAGAAACTCTAGCCGCCATAAAACCTATTACTTGTTTCTGACTCAAAAATCATAGAGAGAATGTTGCTTAAGGATTTTAAAGAGATGATGCTAGCAAATTTTTGAGGTTGGAATTGTAGATCTTTAGAAGAAGGAAAGGTTTAGAGAGAGATTTTGAAATTTTGTAAGTTTACTTGAGGTAAGTAACTTTTTCCGTAACTAATTATTTTGCTAAAACTTCCCCATGTTATTTATTAAATATTCTTTTTTTTTTTTCTTATAGATTATTATTTTAATTATTTTAGATACATTGATTTAAAGAAAATAATTAGAGTTTCTTCTTTTTGAAATATTATAAATATATTTGATTTAGTTGGTTATTTAGAAAATTTTGTTTCCTCAACTTTGATCAAGCATTTTTTAATTTTACGAAAAGAACCATTGGCCACTGACTACCTAATACTTTTGCTATTGGCTACTGACTACCTAATACTTATGTCTATTTTCCATTCCTCCTCTTTATAAGACCAAGCTCACTTGAACTACTGAAGAAGCATAAACATTTTCCTATCTTTGTCTCTTGGCCTGGTTGATTCCTATCAAGCAAAATGGTGATGCATGTTGAGATAATCTCCGAGGAGATAATTAAGCCATCATCTCCAACACCCCATCATCTTAGGAATTTCAAGCTTTCCTTTTTAGACCAAATTACACCTTCCCTTTATATTCCCATAATTTTGTTTTATCATTCTAATCACGGAGTGGGTGTTGATCCATTTGAAAGATCACGTTCACTAAAAAAGTCTCTAGCTGAAACCTTAACTCGCTTCTATCCCTTGGCTGGAGCACCTATTAATGAAGATTTCTCCATCAACTGTAACGACAAAGGTGCAGACTATATTGAAGCCCGAGTCCCATGTAAGCTATCACAAGTGGTAGACAATCCCAAAGCGCAGGAACTGATCCAATTTCTACCATTTGAGCCTCATCATAGTTGCACTGAGATTGGAAAGGAAGTTCTCCTAGCTGTCCAATATAACATTTTTGAGTGTGGTGGAGTAGCAATTGCTGTGTGCGTCTCACACAAGATTGCTGATGGAACATCAGCGGTCACTTTTGTTAATGCATGGGCTGGCACGTCTCGAGGAGCTAGTGAAGTTATAAGCCCTACTTTCGATGCAGCCATCCATTTTCGTCTAAGAGATACAACTGGATCCATGCCAAATGAAGCAATTTCAAAAGAAAACATTGTGACCAAACGATTTGTGTTTAACAAATCAAGCATAGCGGCACTAAGAAAAGAAGCCTCTGTTGCATTTGGGCCAGAAGATAGAGGCCCATCACGCGTGGAGGCCATTTCAGCATTCATATGGTGGCGTTTCATGGCAATGGCTAAAGCAAAACAAGGTAATAAAAAACCAAAACTATTTGCAGCAGTTCATGCAGTGAACTTGCGTGAGAGGATGGTTCCACAACTTCCAGTGCACTCCTTTGGGAATCTTTGGCGGTTCGCAATTGCAACATCACTAGTTGAGATTGAGAAAGATTGTTGTTTCCTGGTGAGGCAGCTTAGGAATGCAATCATGGAAATCAATTCTGAGTACATGAAGAAACTACAAGACAGCGATGGACACTTGGATTTTATGAAGAAGACAAGCAAACAGCTCGTAGAAGGTGAGATAGAGTTTTGTAACTTTTCTAGTTGGTGTTGGTTTCCTTTCTATAAAGTTGATTTTGGAATGGGAAAGCCCACCTGGGTGTGTTGTCCTAGCATACCTTGTAAGAATGTGGTGGTCATGATGAGTACCAAAGATGGTGACGGAATTGAAATGTGGATAAACATGAAAGAGGAAGACATGGCCATGTTTGAACGTGACCCAGAGCTGTTGTCACTTGCCACCTTAGCAAATGGAGAATGAATTATTTCTAACTTAAATGATATGTTTGGATCTTCTATTTAAAAGTGATTTCACATATTTTTATGCATAGAATGCATTCTGCAAAAAATCTAAGATGTTTGGTTGGGATTTTGGAAAATACAAAATGCATTCTAGGTAGAATGCATTTTGCAAATTCTCATTTCTAGAGCAGAAGTCAGAATCCAAAATATTTTGGATTCTGATTCTAACTTCTACTTTTAATTTTTGATAAAGTAAATGGAACCTACTTACAACAGTTTATTACTCGAACAACTCTTTTTTCTCTGCTTAATTTTTCTCTTTCTTTATTTTATTTTCCTTCCCTCTCTTTTGTTCCCTACTTTTTCTCTTGTTTTGATGTGTTCCCTATTTTTTTCTCTTTCTTTCTTTTATTTTTGAAAAAGTATTCTCATTTTCTCATTTTGTATCAAAGAACCATGGATGATTTGGAATGATCGTTAGTAATGTTTTTTTTTCTTTGTTTAATGTAAACTTGTTATGATGTGCTTTTTCTAGCACTTTATTTGTAATGTTTGGATTTTATGTCACATTATATTTTTTCTTTTATTTGTAATGTTTGGATGTTATATAAAAGAAAGAAAAAAAAAATTGAGAAATGGGGGAGGGGTGTGAACTGTGAGGAGGAAATGAGAAAAAAAAAATGAGATGGGTGAGGGAGGATGTGTGTGTGTGATGGGGGAGAAGAAAAAAGAAAGGCCGGGGGGTACATGGGTGGTGGGGAAAAAAAAAGAAAGGAAATTAAAAGGAAAAAGGAAATGGGGAGTGAGGTTTATGTGTATAGTGTGAAAAAAGGGGGAGTGGAAAAAAAAGAAGAAAAAAAAATTTGAAAGGGAAAAAACTAAATTGGTTTTATTTGTATGTTCACTTTGTTTGGTGCAAAGTGTAGAATTGTGAAAATTTATTTAGAGGATGTCTATGATATTTTTTATCATAAATAGTTTGTGTATATCTCTATTGCACACACAATATACATTTCTCTATATTTTTTTATTACATTGTTCAAATTTTATAAAAATGTGTGCAAGGAAATGTGCACAAATCATGATCTATTTTTTTTTATTTTTTATTAGTAGACATTAATTTAAATTACAACGTAATACTTTATTTCTTTATTACATTGTTAATTTTGTATTGATAGTAAATGTATTTTTAGCCTTGTATTGAGATATTTAAAAAAAAAAAATGTTAATTACATAATGTATATTAATAATATATTATTTAATAGGAAGAATGCATTCTTTAAAATATCAACTAAACACAATTTTTTTCAGCATAATCACTTCTTATAAATAATTTCAATATTTTACCAAAGACACTATTTTCAATAAAATGCATTATAGAGAATGCATTCTCTAAAATGTATTCCCAAAATAGAGGATCCGAACACAGGTTAATGGCTTACTTTAGCTATTCAATAAATATAAGCTATAATTATTTTACTTTGATCAAAATGCTACTCATATCTATGTTATATATTATATCCCAAAAGGTTTGGTGAAGTCATAATTAGAATTCTTCGTAATCGTTAGATTGGTGATCTAGTACATACACTATCGTTAGATTGGTGATCTAGTACATACACTCCCGATGTGGGTTCCAGTACAATCCAAATTCAAATGCAAATCTACACAATTAATTATGGATGTCACAAAGAGCCTACATGATTTGCTTCTTCTTTTTTTTTGGGTCTATTATTCACTTTTAATTGAAGTATTTTGGAGAAGATCAAAGTTTGGGGGAATGGAGTAGGAGAACGGGTGAGGGAAGACGTAAATAAACTAAAAAAATAAAAAACCAAAGCTAGCTAGTTAGGCTATGTTTGGTAACTGTACTATCAAAATGCATTCATATAGAAAGAATTCTATATAGTACAATGTATTCTAGTGAATACATTACGCTACAATGTATTTCTCAAAAGAAAATAAAATAAATAAATAAAATAAATTATGCTTGCTTATATCATTGGAGAACGCAAATTTTTTTTTTTTTTAATTTAATATTAATTTTACTATTAATATATAAACCAATTGATAGTCTTTTAAAAAAAATATAATAATAATAATAATAATAATAATAATAATAATAATAATAATAATAATCCTAACACACACAAAAAAAAAAGGAGATGGTTTAATAATTATTTTGGCTCCTAACTTATGACTTTTGTGTCAAAATGGTTGTCAACGTTTTAAATGTGTCAAATTAATACTCTAACTTTTTTCATTCTTATGTCATTTTGGTCATTATTGTTAAGTGAGGGTAGAAAAAATTGATATGGCTAACAATTTTATTAGAATAATAATAAGGAAGCTGCTACGTTCACACCATGGTGTGAAACAGTGTTTTCACACCATGGATGTGGCAGCATATAACTGGGCCACGGCAGCAAGCAGTCCTGCGGGTCCCATGAGTGCAAAATCAGCTATTTTAATGAGGAATGCAACTATCTTTGTTGCCAAACACACTAAAAATTTTGCTAAAAATGGGGCATGGCAAAGCACGTGAGAGAGGCCCACACTATTTTTTTTCCCGCCTGTCTTCTTCTTCTTCAGCATGTCCGTGGAAGTCTGAAACACACGTCCTCCATAGCCACAGCAAGCAGAAAGTAAAAAAAAAAAGGACACTTAGCCGAGAAGATCAAGACAGTTTTAAGGTTGGATTTTTGAAGTTTTGGTAGTTATTATTTCTTGCCAATAATAATGAAACAATAATCCTAAACATAGAAACCTTTTTTCTGTAAAACAGTGTTGCTGCCATTGTAGCTTGAGCTTGAGCTTGAAACAAAGTCACCATTTGGAGCAGAGACAGAGACCAACATTTGAGATTTGGAGCAGCATTTAACGTGAGTTTTGGAGTTTTGGAGGTCCATTGCACTGGTGCATTGACTGCACTGTTCACGTGGTATGCTTTTTTTTTTTTTCCTCTTTTTCTTTTTTGTTAGTTGTGTATATTATTTAAGTTTATTTTTAGTGATAATCTGTACATATTTTTTTGTGTAATAAAAAATGAAAAAAACAAAAAAAAAATTATGCTTGTTTTAGGTTTAGCAAAATATTCATGATTATTGTATTATGGCTATAGATGTTTAATGGGTTTTTTCATGTTATTTTTTTAATGATAATGGGTTTTTTCAAATGTAATTGTTGCTATGTTGGTTCTGGGTTCACTTGCATGTTATTACCATTTACCAAAAAATGTGGACAATAATGTCCAAACTTAAAGATAATTGTCCACACTTTCTATGGATGTTAAGGATGTTACATAGGTTGTTGGTACATGTTGGTTTCTATGGATGTTATGAAAAAATAGTTACAAAAAGATATAAAGTTCATAGCTTGTCAATTGAGAAACAGTACAAGAATCCAAAAAAGTCCTAAATAGCTTCATTTCAGAACATGGAACATGAAAACAGTTAAAAGGGTGTATCTGCATCTTCATGATATCTTGTTATTTTTTAATGATAATTTTAGTGAGTGTGTGTTGGTGTGTTTGAATGTTTTCTGTTATTGATACTAGTCACAATGTTATACTTTAGGTTTAGGTTGTATATCATTATTGGTACATGATAAATTATTTCGTAGAGTTTACATTACATGTTATAATTAACTTTGGTATTTGGCTTATAGGTTGTTGCAGTCATGAGTACACAAGAGATGGATGGTGTTAGATCCTTTGGTGCTAGTAATAGTTTTGTGGAGGATTTACCACAGCCTGTTGAGGGAAACATGCAGGAGGATACACCTGAGAGTGTGAGGAATTCAGTGATTGAACCAAGGGTTGGAATGGAGTTTGATTCACTTCAACAAGTCATTGAATTTTATAAGCATTATGCTTATTCGAAAGGATTTGCAACAATGACAAGGAATTCAAGAAAAAAGAAGGGCTTTAGTGAGACTTCTTATGTAAACTTGAAGTGTAACCGAGAGGGAAAATACAGTAGTTCGGTTGATGATCCTTCCAAGAAGAGGTCGACGAATAAAAAATGCGTGTGAAGCTGGGATCAAAGCTTCAATGGATATTACCGATAAAAAATGGAGGATATTGAGTTTTATTGAGGATCATAACCATGAGTTGAGTCCTAGTAAATCTAGGCATTTTGCTGCTTTTCGGCATATAAGCACGGATACAAGAAGGAGACTCTTGATTAATGACAATGCTGGTGTTAGGATAAATAGTAGTATTAAGGCTTCCGTCGTTGAAGCAGGGGGTTATGAAAATGTGACGTATAATCAAAGAGATGTTCGCAACTTTCTTGAAAAGGAACGTCGTTTAAAGTGTAAGGAGGGTGACGGACAAGCCTTGCACGATTACTTCGTTAGAATGCAAGCTAAAAATTCTAACTTCTACCATGCATTGGATTTGGATGATGAGTTACGTGTGCGAAATGTATTTTGGGTTGATGCGAGGAGTAGGGCAGCATACGAATCCTTTAATGATGTGATCACGTTCGACACCACATATCTAACAAACAAGTATGATATGCCATTCGCCCCTTTTATTGGAATTAATCATCATGGTGAATCTATTATACTTGGTTGTGGGTTATTGTCAAGTGAAGACACGGATTCGTTTGTGTGGGTATTTAGGCAATGGTTGCAAAGTATGTGTGACATTGCTCCAAAAGCCATTATCACAGACCAATGCCAAGCAATGCGGCGGGCCATTGAAATAGTTTTTCCGGAAACTGTTCATCGTTGGTGTATTTGGCATATTACGATGAAGTTGCCAGTGAAGCTTGCTGGATTGGAAGCTTATCAAGATATAAAGCATTATTTGCTTAAAGCCGTGCATGATTCAATGACAGTGGAAGAGTTTGAAGAAAAATGGAATCATACCATCACTTTACATCATCTTGAGGAGAATGAGTGGTTGGCCAAGTTATATGAGGAACGGGAGCGATGGGTTCCCGCATTTCTCAATTCCAATTTCTTTGCGGGAATGTCGTCAACCCAACGTTCGGAATCAATGAATGCCTTTTTTGATGGTTACTTACATAGCTCTACAACTTTGAAAGTATTTGTGGAGCAATTCGAGAAGGCAATGCGGAATAAGGTTGAAAAAGAGATTTTATCAGATTTTGAGTGTTTCAAAGGCAAGCTGGAGTGTTCATCATCATCTCCTATGGAGAAACAGTTCCAAGAAGCTTACACCCATGAGATTTTTAAGCGGGTGCGACTAGAATTTGCTGGGAGACAAGGTTGTATAGTAAATGAGCTTGTTAGAGGTAGTGATGAAGTCAAATACAAGATTGAAGATGAAGCATGCCCAGGGAAGCTTTTTGAAGTGAGATTCAATAGCTCTGAATGCTTGGTTGGCTGTGTATGTCGCATGTTTGAGTTTAGGGGGATATTATGTAGGCATGCCTTATTTGTGCTTTCCCAGCAACGTGTGACTATACTTCCCTGACAGGTATATACTAGACAGGTGGAGAAAGAATATCAAAAGAAAACACACTTACGTCTCCACTTGTACAGATGATGTACAACATAACCCTGTCTTGGAAAGGTACGAGAAGTTACATAGACTAGCAGTCGGTGTGCTTGAGATAGGGGCTGAGTCTGTAGAGAATTTTAATGTTCTAGAAAAGTTGTTAATTGATTTGAAAGACAACTTTTCTCGTTCATGTGATAAACAACCCTCGTCTCAGAGAAAGAATAGTGTTGGAGCTGCTCCTGATGTTGTTAGGACTGAAGTTGTAAGGAGTCCTACGGTTGTGAAGCGTAAGGGTCGACCTAGGATGAAACGGCTAAAGTCATCAATGGAGGAAGCGGTTTCAAAACCAAAGAAGAAAAGGAACAATGCCGTTGCTAGGAATCTTGCTCATTCAACATCAACTACTGGGGTACATAATTAAAAGACCACACTTCTTTTAATATCCTAGTCTATTATTGTTTATTAATTTTGGTTTAATTGTGATTGGATGGCCTAGGTTGGAGGTAGTGCTTATGGAGATTGCTCTACATCAAACATGGTAAGTATAGGTGATTTGCACTGTTATTATTCATATGTAGCAAAGATGTTATTTTGGGGCTTATGGTTGAATATATATATATATATATATATTTTGTATTGTAGGAATATCCAGTGTCCATGCCACATTCACATGATGGAGTTATACACTTAACAAATCCAATGCCTTCCCAGAGTTTTGTGTCTGAGGTAAAGATATTTGTAATGTGGAAAAATTGGTTATTAAATCCTAGTTTATTGCATACTTATTGTACCATGTTTTCTTTTACAGTCAATGTCACAGACTCAAGCTCATGGAAACGAAGACCAAGCCTTAAACCTTCCTTGATTAGATATATGTAAATATATATATATTTTTTTTTGTTAAACGATCCTCCTTTTTTTGTATTACGGAAGGATGCGTTGGTAGTTAGTTTTTTTGTATCATGGAAGGATCCGTCTCAATCTTGTATATCCTCAGCGTTGTTGTTTTTGCAAGAGGAAAGAGAAAGTGTAGGCTCCTTTCATTTCATTAACATACACCCATTGATTGTATTGTTTTTAGCTAGAGTGGATAATTAATGTATTTTGTCGTTCCAATCAATGATAATGGAAGTGCATACGTATTTGAGTGATTGCTAGTGGGTTATTCTAAGTTTTTTATGTATTCAGGTCATGGTGAATTTCATGAATATAGTAATTTTATGAAAGTTATGTTAGTGGTATACTTTGAACCAAGTTTGCAGAAATTGGCTAAGTTAAAACAGGTTTCTGGGTTGGTTTCTGGGTAAAGGCAGGTTTCTGGGTAATATGGTACCATGCACCAAGTTTGTAGAAAGTGTGGACAATTTTGTCCACACTTTAACAAAATTGTCCACACTTTCACAAAATTGTCCACACTTTCAGGCCAATATGAATACTGTTCACGTATACTGTTTACATGCTCTTCAAGTGTGGACAATTTTGTCCACACTTTAACAAAATTGTCCACACTTGAAGACCAATATGAACACTGTTCACGTTACTGCTGACGTGTACTGTTCACGTATGCTGTTTACCATGCTCTTCAAGTGTGGACAATTTTGTCCACACTTTGTTCAAATTGTCCACACTTTTTTGTGAAGAGTTTACTGTTCACATAAAATACTGTTTACGTATCTCACAGAAAGTGTGGACAAAATTGTCCACACTTTGTTCAAATTGTCCACACTTTTATCAGAAAGAGTTCACTGTTCACGTAAAACACTGTTTACGTATCTGACAGAAAGTGTGGACAAACTTGTCCACACTTTTATCAAATTGTCCACACTTTCTGGGGATGAATTTTACTGTTCACGTGACTGTTTAGTGTTCTAACGTGCATCAAATTGCATGAATTTGCATGGCCATTGCAAGAAAATATAGACATTAATGTCCACACATTGATGCAAATTGTCCACAATTTCTGGGCAGACTTAACATGTTAAAATAAACATTTTTCTGGTACACAACACATTTCAATTGAATACATTTCACTACATTCATTCATTCACATTCATTCAAATAAGCTTCCTCATTCATTCAACCAAATATTGTCTAATTACAAAAAGTGGTAATGACTACACTACACATTTATTGAATTTGATACCATAATACAACAATAAGGCCCACAATTACAGCAAGTCCTATTGTTAACAACTTCTTCAACGATTGGATGTCATCACGATGTACTGGTTGGACCATATCACGCATGCCACGCATCTCTGACTGAAGTTGATGCAAGTCCAGTAACAGTTGTGATGCATCAAGCAATTGTGATGCATCAACCATGGATTTAGAACTGGTTGCTTGTGATATCTCTTCCATTCTTTCACAGCCAGCTCGTTGGTTGATGGGCAAACACCAAGAAAAGAAACCGCATCGGTTGGCAGCACAACAATAATACAATTTGTTTTTGTTTAAACTTGATTCTGAAATCCTAACTGATGCTCTTTTGCCACAAACACAGTCTAAATTTCTAAATCTCAGCCCATCTCTAATTGCACTATTTACTGATGAGGAAGACATCTTTGCTGCAAAGGTATTAAAATATGAATTTATATTATTAGGTTATTAAAAAATCATATAATATATTAGTTTATGTCAAAAAGCTTAGGGTTTTGAATATTAAGGGTTTGAATTTAAGTTTTTTTTTTTTTGATAAAAATATTATTTAAGTTGAATAAAACATAATTAGGGTTTTGAATATTAAAATTGTTCAATATGATTTAATTTGAATAGAATATGATGTAATTAGGGTTTTGAATATTAATCCTTAAATTTGAGAAATGAAATTAATAACAAAGAGAGAGAGAGAGAGAGAGAGAGAGAGAGAGAGAGAGCATACCGTAAGGATTCACAAAGTTGATTGAACAAAAGAGGAAAATTGAAAACAACCAGCACCCCCACCAAATTTCGGTCACAACCCAGTAAAATTTGGTCACAGCCCAGTAACAAAATCACATCCCACTGTTCAGACACCTAACACGCAGTGAAGATGGAGTGAGATTGAGAAGTCTGAAGATGGAGTGAGATTGAGAAGTCTTGTAAGCATTTAATGCTCTCTGCCAACCCAAAGACAGCAAACCCGAAAAGAGAATGGAAGAAAGATTAAGAAAACATAGAGGCAGACAGCTAAGAAGAAGAAGGAAGTTCGGGTTTTGTAGCTGAAACAACTTGAGGGGGTTTTTGTAGCTGAAACAACTTGAGGACTCTACCTTCTAGCCGAAGAACACAGCAGCAGGGACGTGCAGCTCGAAGGAGAGGACAGTTCAGGTGATGGGATTGGCACAAAGTGTGTTTAGAAGAGATCACATCAGCCCGTCTTTAACCAGCTAAGATTGGGCTGGCTGGCTGTTGTTAGAGTGATACTGTTCAAGTCTTTAGTTAGGAGAAGTATATCCATGCCGTGTCCCATGAGAGAAGTTGATTTAATGTTTTTTTTATTTAATGGACCCACATTGATGTGTCCTTGTGTTCAGAAGATCACATCTTCTGCTTCAGAAAATCACATGAAAACAACGTGTGCTGTGTAAAAAGTCTGGTCCAAAGTTCCTTGGAAGTATCTGCCGTGTAAGAGCATTCTCAATGGACATGCTAAAATTTAAGCTAAAATTTAGTTTAAAACCCTACTTTTTCTATTTTAACTTACCATTTTAAAAAACACTCACATCCGATTCTCTGTTCTCAACTCTATTTCAATTAAATATTCATTATTTATTTATTTTTTATTATTTCCTCTAAAAGTCATATATATATGCCCATATATAATCATTAATAAAACTAGTTTATTAAATTTTATAATCTATATTTTCTATAGTATAATATATATTAAATATTTTTTTAATAAGTCTCATTTGATAAATTTTTAATTTTTTCATGAATGAGTAACTACCCATAGCATTCATTGTGAAAGAAAAAATGAAGTTGCAACATTCATTGTAGCAATACATGTATTATTAATGAGGTCCAAGACAAAAATATATATATATATATATATCTTGACAAAAAGAAGAAAGGAAAAAAGAGCTTGACAGCCACGGGAGAGAGGAGCGGAACAGAACAAAGGAAAAAAAACAAGGGAAAAAAGGAAGAGAGAGAAAGGAGCGGAACAGAAGATAAAATAATAAAAAATAGAAATGGCAAATGAACAGTGCAAGGCATAAATGCCTTGCAACTATAGCAAAAACTTATTTTAGCTCACGTGAAGCATGTCCGTTGGGAGGCCTTTTTTGTGGTTGTGGGCTATATTTGAGTTTGTTTTACCTTTTAGCACGTCCATTGGGAATGCTCTAATAACAAACAAATTGCTAGTTCAATTGCAATGCAAATTTGCATTTAGATTTAGTATTGTGTGTTGATTTAATATTTTATTTATTTATAAAATTTAATGGATAAGATTAAAAGTGAATGTTGAAACTTTTAATCTTAACCATTCAAGTCATACAAGAATTATGAATACATTTTATATGTTTAAAAATGTATTTTATTTATTTATAAAATTTAATCTTAACAAACAAATTGTTTAAAAAACTTTGCTGGTATTAATACAGTTCATACAAGAATTATGAAAACATTTTATATGGTTTGCTTTTGTGGTTATAAACACAATTTTATGTTAGTATTATAAAAAGAACATTAGTAGAAGATACATTTAATAATTATTGACAAAAGTTGCATTAAATTTGTTATAAAGATTTCGCAGAAATTTGTAACATTTAATAATTATTGAGAAAAATTGTAAATATTCATTCAAATATTATTATTAATAAAAAGATTGCAAATAATACAGTTAATAATTATTGACATCAAATGTAAAAAATAAATTAAGAAAATGTGACTTCAAAAAGTATGTATAAGTTAGATTCAGAAGTTGTAATTTTAAAATACGTGAAAAAAAATGTATTCAGAATGAGAAAATGAAAAAATAATTTGAAAAAAAGGTACAATAATGTATTTTGCGTATGTTAGATTCAGAAATTGTAATAATCATGGTTGAATATGTTAGATCAATATTTGTTGTTAACTAATTTATGAATTTCTTCATTACAATATATAACTTTTTTCATTTATAAATGATAAAATGTTAACTTCAATTAAAATGGAACTTTAGAAAGTATTCTTAACTTATACAAGTAATATAATGTAATTTAGCAAAAATAATAATAACATAACAATTTTTTTGATATTATGCATAGAGTATATTTGGAAAACATGTGTCATCTTAGTCATCCACCTCTTCTCCATTAGAATAACCTCCTATCATGTGTCGTCATCATCAATTATATCTTATATATTCAATGGTTAAGTTATAGTTAGCTACAAGGGAAAGGTATAAATCGTGTGTTGGTCTCTTCCTCGGATCAACCCTAACCGTACCATCCGCTATAGATCGGGTGTTAATTGGAACCATAAGAAATATCCAACACTTTCCTGTTTGGATCAGATTTGCTGTTCACATAGAAGATGACCATTAGTATACTGTCGTATACTTTAATTATACGGGTTTGTTCAAAAACATATATGGTGAGCCAGAACGAAGTAGTACTAGTGTATAGACAATTCTTAGTTATATAGTACTGTATGGAGCATTACTATATGGATCATTCTAAGTAGAAAAATATTACAATTTGTTGTTTAAATATGTTACTCAAATGTAATCGTAGTACCAAGGTGGTTATCAAATGTAAACACAAATACCAATAACATTGTATGACATACGTTTTTAATACGTTAGTTTGTATAATTAAATTACATAAAATATCAATGTTACTTTTTGATAACTAAGTTCTAAATTATTGAATTCCAATGTTCTACTTATATTTTTTGAATTTTAATATTTTTATTATAATTTTTTAATTTTTTGTCTTTACTGATTTTAATATAAAAAAGTTATTAGATCTTATTATATGTATGTATGTTAGTGTCGAGTGTCGAATTATAATTTTTTCCCCCTAACTAAAATTTAGATATTATATATATATATATATTTTAATTTAAAAAAATAATTTTTTAATTTAAAAAAATAACATAACTATTTTATTCATTAATATGTACATTTTTTTGGTAATTTATTGATTAATATTTACATGTAAATTAATTTAATTGATTAAATATTTAATTACTTAATATTTTAATACATACATTAATATATGAGGTTACAAAAAAAGCCCAAACCCAATGTCATATAATAACCCATAATATATATATTAATATTATCTGATGCTGAAAAAAGCCCAAACCCATTATCATATGATAACCCATAATATAAGGTTATTAAAAAGCCTAAACTCATTGTCATATGATAACCCATATTATACAGTAAAATATAAGATTACTTAAAAAGCCCAAACCCATTATTATATAATAACCCAATATATAATATATTAACATGCCAAAAATAAAAGCCCAAACCCATTAATCCACTTAAACCAAACCAAAATAAGAAAGAAGAAAGAAACCAAACCAAAAAAGAAAGAAAGAAGGCCGGTCCAACGTGGGCAATTTGGTGGGAAAGTTGGTCCCCAAAACGGCGTCGTGTG
This sequence comes from Fagus sylvatica, assembly GCA_907173295.1. NCBI lineage: Eukaryota > Viridiplantae > Streptophyta > Magnoliopsida > Fagales > Fagaceae > Fagus > Fagus sylvatica. The sequence continues at coordinate 26,252,466 of OU015767.1, read as the reverse complement.
GCTTTTGGGGGGAAAAAAAATGGCCAATACGGCGTCGTGTGGGCTTTTGGGGGGAAATTAAAATGGCCAAAACGCTGCCGTGTTGGGCTTTTGGGGGGAAATAAAACATTACAAAACGCTGCCGTGTTGGGCTTTTGGGGGGAAATAAAAATTCCCAAAACGGTGCCGTGTTTGGGCATTTGGGGGAAAGTGGTCCCCAAAACGGTGCCGTGTTGGGCTTTGGGGGAAAGTGGTCCCCAAAACGGCGCCGTTTTTGGGCTTTTGAGGGGAAAGTGGTCCCCAAACGGCGTCGTTTCTTCGAGCCTGCATGTCAGAAGCTTCCTCAACACGAGTACACGACGCCCTCTCTTCTGTCTCTTCGAAACTGAAACAAACAAACAAAAGTGTAACTGTTAGAAACTGAAACTGAAACTCTCTCTGTCACAGTCTTTCCTCTCCCTCTCTTCACGTGCAAACATTCCCAAGAACAAACTACACTCCTATCAAACACTCAAACTTCCCCAGCGTGACCCATTCCCTTGCACCCGTAGACACAAAAGCACAAGGAAGTAAGAAACAATCTTCGAAAGAGAAAGGTGAGTTGCCCAAACTCATTTTCTTCTGTCATTTTTTAATTTTTTTGTGAGTTGATACTATGCTTGCCATTTTGTGAAATATTTTGACTTTGGTTGAGGAATTTGCTAAGTGTGGACAATCTTAGGGTTTTGTGGACAATCTTAGGGTTTTGTGTAGTCACTTTGTTTATTTTTTTAAATTTCATTTATGTGATCTGTTTTAGTTTGATTCTCAATAATTATTTCTGTCCATTAAATTCATTCTAGTGGAAGTTTTTACATTTGCTAGCTTGTCAGTATTAGAGGGTGAAGAAAAGAAACTTGATTAGCATCATACAAGTAAGATTCTTAACAGCAGTGTTGCAAATAAACTTAGATGGTTATATATTCTTTTTATACAAACAACTATGTGGAGGATTGAGGAGCTTTGTTCTGCTTGTGGATGTTTTTGTGGTTCTG
>OU015767.1:26225061-26251353 GCA_907173295.1 Fagus sylvatica | reverse complement strand
GTACTTACGGAAATGGTACCACCTGCCATATCACACAAATGTATGCCTCTCTATCTCTCTCTCTCTCTCTTTCTCTCTTTCTCATAGTAGGACATCCATTGTTGCCATTTCTAAGATTGTTATTCCAATGGTTCCTAGAGTTGATATATTATCTTGGATTGCGGATTCTAAGGGAGCATTCACGGTCAAGTCAGCCTATGAAGTTAATGTTAAACATCTTTGGCCCGTCAATCCGGATCTGATCTGGAAGAAGCTATGGAAAACCAAAATTCGCGAAAGATTGAAGACTTTCATATGGCGCATTGGTAATGGTGTTCTCCCTACTAATCTAAATATTTCAACGAGAGTATCTAGAGGTAATCCTTTGTGCCACTTGGAAGAAGAATCTATCCCTCATATGTTTTTTAATTGCTCAGCCACAAAAATCTTCTGGTTTGGTTCTTGCTGGGGGTTGAGACCAGAGTATCTAGCTGTTTTATGTGACCTTGATGTGGTTAAGCTGGTAGTTAATCCACCCACTCCCAATGCTTTACATTGCGAGAAAATTTTGGCAGAGCTCTTTGCGTCCATTCAGATTGCTCTCACATTGGAACGCATTTGGAGATTTCGCAACCAAGTTGTCTTCCAAGCTAAGCCGGATTGTCCTCTGCTATTGATTAAAAATTTAGAGCTCAGAATAGTTGACGCAAAATAAAGCGTGATAATTAAAAGAATACGAATTGTGTCAGTATTCAAGGGGCTGGAATCCACCAGTAAAAGGAACTCTCAAAGAGATAATTTTATTGACGACTGAATAATAATATTAGGTCTGTTACAACCAGTATTTATATTGTTTAAAAGCAAACCCTAATTGACTTAAAACAGGAAATTACGAAAAATGACAAATAAACGTGAAAGTTGCGTAATAAATTAAAACATCCCGAAACAGCCTCTAAACACGCGAATTTGGGCTAGTCGTAAAATTAGAGACAGCGGATTGCGCGTTTGGTCTTCTGGCGCTCAAATTGCTCCATGAAATCTTCTGCTAGCTGTCCTACGTCAGTCCCTTCCACTTGGAGAGAACTCGACCTCGAGTTAAGTTCTGGATAGAGAGGTTCATCAACATGATAGTCATATAAGTCAGCAACATTGAATGCCTTTGAGATCCCCATGTCTTCTGGTAGGTCAATGATGTACGCATTGTCGTTGAGTTTCTTCAAGACCTTGTATGGACCATACTTCTTCGGCTTCAGTTTGTTGTAAGTGCCCACAGGAAACCTCTCCTTACGCAAGAACACCATCACCTGGTCACCTTCTTTGAACAATTTAAGTCGCCTATGCTTGTTAGCAGCGGTCTTATACTTAGCTGTAGTCTGCTCCAACTTCTGCTTTACTTCAGCTTGTACTGCTTGAACCTGCTCCGCCATATTCTCAGTAGCAACACTCAACCCTGGAACCTTGGGTAACTGTACCAAGTCCACAGTATTATTCGGGGACTTCATGTACAGGACTGCAAAAGGTGATCGTCCCATGGCACTATGAACAGCGCTATTGTATGCAAACTCAGCTTGGGCAAGAGCATAATCTCATTGCTTAGGCCGATCTCCACATATGCTACGAATCAGATTACCAAGTGTGCGATTCAACGATTCAGTTTGGCCATCAGTCTGTGGATGTGCAGTTATGCTGCGATTCAATGAAGTGTCAAACATCTTCCATAAGGTGATCCAGAAATGACTGAGAAACTTGGAATCAATCAGAAGTAATAGACTGTGGAACTCCATGCAGCTTCACTACCTCTCGAAAGAACAACCTTGCTATGTGGGAGGCATCTGAAGTCCTCCGACAAGGGATGAAATGTCCCATCTTGGAGTACCTGTCAACAACAACAAACACAGAATCTACTCCCCGTTGGGTACGAGGTAGACCCAATACGAAATCCATAGACAGGTCCTCCCAAATATGATTAAGGATTGGCAACGGCATATAAAGACCAGTATTTTGTGACTGACCTTTGGACACCTGACATGCATAGCACTTTTGAACTATATTGCCAGCATCTCGTTTCAACTGAGGCCAGTAGTATTGCTCCTCTAAGCTGGAGATGGTCTTGTCTCTACTCAAGTGTCCACCTAAGCCGCCACCATGCAAATCACGAATTAGCTTCTCCCTCAAAAAAGTCTTAGGGACACACAAGCGGTTTCCTCGAAACAAATACCCTTCATTCTCATAAAAGTCACTAACAGGCTGCTTTGCAATACACTTTTCCCAAATTTCTTTGAAATCGTCATCCTCTTCGTACAGCTCTTTCAAACAATCAAACCCCACTACTTCATACGTCAGTGTCACAAGCAGATTGGCATGCCGGCTCAGGGCATCAGCAACTCGATTCAGGACCCCTGATTTGTGTCGAATAGCAAAAGGAAATTTCTATAGGAAGGTGGTCCACCTAACATGCATTTTATCCAAATGCTTCTGACTGTTAAGAAACTTCAAGGCCTGATGATCCGTATATAGAACAAACTCCCTCTGGATCAGATAGTGTTCCCAATGCTTCAGGGCGCGGACCATTGCATAAAACTCTTTGTTATAGGTACTCCACTTCTGGCGACTTTCACTTAGCTTCTCACTAAAGAATGCTACTGGTCGCTTTTCTTGTGATAGAACAGCCCCTATCCCTATGCCACTAGCATCGCACTCCACTTCGAAGACCTTCTTAAAACTAGGCAAGGCTAATACTGGTGCGGTACACAGCTTCTCTTTAATAAAAGCAAAACTCTTCTCTGCCTCCTCACCCCATTGAAACTTGCCCTTCTTCATACACTTTGTAATTGGTACCATTATAGTACTAAAATCCCGAATAAATCGCTGGTAGAAAGTGGCAAGACCATGAAAGCTCCGAACTTCACTCACAGTCTTCGGCGCAGGCCATTCTCGAATGGCTCAAACCTTCTCTTCATCTACATGGATACCCTCCGAACAAACCACGTATCCCAAAAATAACAAGCTGCTAGTCATAAAGCTACACTTCTTGAAATTGAGGAATAATTGGCTCTCCTGTAAGACTGTTAGTACCTGTCGCAATTGACCCACATGCTCTTCTGGATTCTTACTATATATGAGAATATCATCAAAATAGACAACAACAAATTTCCCCACAAAAGGCTTCAATACTTGATTCATAACTTGCATAAAGGTACTAGGCGCATTAGATAGGCCAAACGGCATGACCAACCACTCATACAAGCCATCCTTGCTTTTAAATGCTGTTTTCCACTCATCCCTAAGCCTAATGCGAATCTGGTGGTATCCACCATGTAGATCTAGCTTTGTAAAAAGTTTAGAACCCTCCAACATGTCCAGCATGTCATCTAAACGTGGAATGGGAAACCGGTATCTTATGGTGATCTTGTTGATAGCTCGATTATCAATGTACATACGCCAGCTACCATCTTTCTTCGGTGTCAACAAGGCTGGGACTGCACATGGGCTCATGCTCTCACATATAAATCCTTCACCAGCAATTCTTCTATCTTCTCTCGTAAAACCTCATTCTTCTTCGGACTCATCCGACAGTGTGGTAGGTTAGGTAAACTAGCACCAGGTAAAAGGTCTATATGGTGCTGAATGTCTCTCATTGGAGGAAGATTGTTTGGTAAGTCTTCAAAAGTAAGTTCTTTAAATTCTTCTAGCAGTGGCAGAATCTGATCAGGAATGACTGCTACTGGCTCTTCCTTATCCACCATAAGAGTCTTGACTGCTAACGCATAGACCCCTTGAGCACCCTCAGCATCTATCATAAATTTTGCTTCCAACCTAGCCAAGGTTAACACAGACTTCCCTTCCACTTTAGAAGGTTTGTTAGGCAGTGTAGGTGACTTTAAAGGAATCATAGCAATTTTGTGTGATTCCCAGGTAAACAAATAAATATTATCCCTGCCTTTATAAGTAATATCAACATCGTACTGCCATGGACTACCCAATAGCACATGGTTGGCATCCATATCTACTATATCACAAACTACCTCATCCTTATAGATTTTACCAATGGAAATAGGGACATGACAGATTTATGTTACCTTAACTGTTGGCCCCTTCTTGATCCATCCAATTGTATAAGGAGCTGGATGTTTCTGTGTTGGTAATTTCAAGTGCTCCACCAACCTCTTTGCAACAAAGTTTTCACAACTTCCGTTGTTTACGATCAAGTCACAAACTTTCTGATTAATGGTGCAATTAGATCGAAAAATACTGTGACGTTGGGTAAGGTCTTCTTGCTTCGGAACATACAACACTCGCTGCACTACACAATTAACTCGTTCATCAGCCTCCTCTGCGAACTCAACTTCATCATATAGGTCTCTATTCTCGTCTTCATCATCAACATCTTCCACTCTCCCGTCCTCTTCTTCTACCAAACCAACTGGCTTGCGTTCTGGACAAGTGTTAGAGCGGTGACCCAGCTTTCCGCATCTATAGCACTTCTCAGGTCCATTCCTCACATAAGGGTTTGGGTTCCTAGGCACAACCCTTCCATTTGTTGCTGCTGCCTGATTGATAGTGTTATCTCCATTACTGTTAGTGTTCCTGAATGGCCCTCCTGTTGAACGTGCTTGAGGTTGAGGTGATTGGGGAGCCTTCCCTTTTCCAAAGTTGTAACTTGACGATTCTAGAGCATTCCGCCTGTAATGGTCAGATTGACCACCTTTTCGTTCCAACATCTCTGCTTTCAGGGCCATGTTATGGGCTTCTTCAACAGTCCAAAGGATCTGTAACCCTATTTTCTCCCTCAATGATGGCTTCAGACCATTAAGATACCTGGCAACACATTGTCCTTCTGTCTCTGTCAGGCTATTGTGATCAGAAAGCCTAGAGAACTCTGTTGTATAGTCAAACACTGTCCTACTACCCTGCATACAATTCTGGTACAGTTGGAAAAGATGCTGCTCATAATCTGGTGGTAGGAACCTTCCCATTAGCAACTGTTTCATCCTACGCCAGGTCCTTACAATGTCCTTCCCTTGTCGCTGCTTGTTCTTTTGCAGTTGATCCCACCATACTGCAGTCCCACTTTTTAACCTGAACGCGACAAATTTTACCATCTTCTCTTCTGGAACTTCCATCATCTCAAAGAAACGCTCTACTTCAGAAACCCAATCAAGGAAATCCTCGATATACAAGTTTCCATTGAAATTAGGGATATCTGCCTTCAGTCGATAATCATCATAATCCCTGTTTCACCTCACCTGTCGAGGTGCGTTTGCGCCATACCCTCCATCATCTTCCTCTTCAGACTCATCATCATCAGCGAACTGTCGACGATGTTGTCTAGGAGGTCTTTCTGGAACATGTCTGTTAACAAGGGGCTCCCGAGCATATCCTCGAGCGCGTTCCCTGTCAACTCGCCCTTCGTTGACGTTGAGTCTCAACTTGACAAGCAGTTCTCAGATCTCGGTCATTTGTTACCTCTGTTCCGTCATCTGTTGCCTTTGCTCCTCAATCGCCCTCCAAAGAGCATCCTCCCCACGAGCTCTGTCGTTAGGGCCTTCAACTCTATCTTCGCTAGCAGCCATCAAATCAGGCAAAACATCGCTCTGATACCACTTAACGCAGAATAAAGCGTAATAATTAAAAGAATACGAACTGTGTCAGTATTCAAGGGGCTGGAATCCACCAGTAAAAGGAACTCTCAAAGAGATAATTTTATTGACAGCTGAATAATAATATTAGGTCTGTTACAATCAGTACTTATACTGTTTAAAAACAAACCCTAATTGACTTAAAACAGGAAATTACGAAAAAAGACAAATAAACGCGAAAGTTGCGTAATAAATTAAAACATCCCGAAACAGCCTCTAAATGCGCGAATTTGGGCTAGTCGTAAAATTAGGGACGGCGGATTACGCGTTTGGTCTTCTGGCGCTCAAATTGCTCCATGAAATCTTTTGCTAGCTGTCCTATGTCAACAGTGGAACATGTCCAAGCATCATTGGGAGAGTCTTGCTCTAAATTTGACACTCTATGGAGACCACCTAATGCTGGAGTCATAAAAATTAACGTTGATGCAGCTATGTCCTCAGACTTTGCTACTATTGCTGCAGTGGCAAGGAATAAATCGGGGCTTGTAGTCAAAGCTTGGGCCAAAAAGATTGATTCATATGATGCGTGCATTGCCGAAGCTTTAGCCATTAGATGGGCTATTGAACTTGCTAAAGTGGAAAACTGGTGTGAAATCATTGTGGAAAGTGATGCTCAAGTGTGTGTGAACGCCTTGCTACCAGACTCTGTGGGATGTGAGTGGCGCATCTACAACCTCCGTTCGGATATCTTAGATTTAGCTTCTGAATTTGATTTTTGTGAATTTTGTTGGGTTAAAAGGGAGGCCAATATGGCAGCTCACTCGCTGGCCAAGTTAGCCCCCTTAATAGATCTTCCTGTTGTTTATTTCCCTAACAATCTCCCTGGCCCTCTTGAAGTGGCTTGGTTTAGAGATTTTTAGTGTTTTCCTTTCCTTGTTTAATGAAGCTGCATATTTAGCGAAAAAAAAATAGCATTATAATTACCAACTTCCATTCAGAAACTATTCTCAATAGTATATTTTGAATATATTTTAGGCCCATGTTAGTATAGGATTAGCCTAGAGTTAGCTTCTATATATACTCTACCTAGGCTTGGCAATCCCTAGGTGATGCACTTTGACTTACCCTGTTGCATGTAGGGAAACTTCTATGTGATCGGTGTATGCAACTAGGGATTTAGTCTCCAGGGATTGCACTTGGGACTGCTTAGTTTATCAAGGGTGAATGTCCTTGGATTACCGCAACTAGTTCTGGAGGAGGGGTTAGTTGCATGTAGACAGTCCAAAGGGCTTTTCTTTCTACATTATATATATACTCTACTTAGTATTCTTTGTAATAGATACTTTTGAAGAACAAAGATGTAATTGGTAAGGGCTTTAAAGCCTTCACCTACTCCCTCCTTTGAGAAAGTATCTCTTATAACAAAATCACCCATGGAACGATACAATGAGTGAACATCAAATATTTTTTTTTTTATACTTTTGTTGGAGTTGGTCTAACCAACCTTACATATGATATTCACTTATTGGATTGTAATATGAGTGACTTTTTATGCCATAAAAACTACATTTTGGAGTTTGGACCAAAAGGTGGAGTAACAATTATTTGTTACTAAGTACAACCAAGGAAAACGACTAGTAAATTTATGATTGGTTATGATATAAAAAAAACCATGGCTACCTCCTTTGGTAGCACATTTTAAGAAATTATCTTCTTTGCTAACAAAAAGCCTACATATGAAAATAATTTGCTTATTTGAAGGGACAAATATCCCTAAAATCTTGGTTCTTACCCTTTATGCCATATGGAAATCAAAGTGTTTGCTCCACATGGACTCCATTTCCATTTGAGATTCACATGCATGGACCTTTAAGAGTTAAGATTTACATAAACTCTGATAGTACATTGTAGAGTATATTGTCTCCTTTAGTGGGCCTCTTTCCATCTTGAGAAATATCACTACAATTCCAATTCCTGGAAAGCTAAAAACCCATTCAATTCTCTTAGAGATGCCATAAAGAATAAACGATGGCTACTGTCATAAAGAAAAACGTTTGGGTGCCATTGGCCATCAACAATCTTACACCTCAAAAGATTCTCACTCAACAATCGAGACATGTCTTCTAAATGCCATCCATTTAAACTTTTGGGACATATGATAGTTTTTTATGGTACAAGAGCAAGTTGTCTTGAATTCAAGTCCTATTTCACTCTACCTCCCATTTAAAAGTTATTCAATGTGTTAGGCCCCATTTTTTGAAGCAGAGTTTGGGCCCATATGTGAGGGGATTTTATTTATTTTTTTGGCTTATAATAAGTAAGAGATGAGGGATTTGAACCCAAGTTCTCCTCATGAGAAAGACTAGATAGTGCCACTGAGCTACAAGTCTCTTCGCAGGTGAAGGGAGTGTTAGGATAATAGTTAAGTAATTATATTCATCATTTTCCTTAGTTTAAGCTTTTGAAACAAGTGATAGTCTATCATATACTAACCTTAACATAGCAATTTGAATAGATAGCATTTTCTTTACTTATTGCAGGCTAACTGTTCATGTATTTTTCCAAGAGAGTGTATGCCTTGAACAAACGTGGAGTGCTTCCAGAAGAACTTGTGGCTTTGAAATTCCTTACCTTCTTGTATGGATTTCCTCACTCTCTATGCTTGATTTATTATAATTGATTCATATTTTCAACATAATCCACAATTATTAACATGCGGGTAAGGATTCATGGTAATTAATAAAAAAAGGACCAAGGATCATTTAGAGGGCCTTTTTCTATGAGAGGCAAAGAAGATTGCCAAAAATAAAAAGAAGAAAAAACGCTGCTGTTAAAGTTACCACTTTATAGGTTTAGCACAATAGAATGTTTTTACAGTAGCTATGTTGGGACCTCCTTTAATAGATTGGAACTTGAAGGGAAATTTTTTAAAAGAAAGACTCAAAGAAAACAGAAGGGTGGGGACATCACCCTGAAAGCTAACTAGTAAATCATTTAAGTTATACTTCATTTGCTTAACTCTGCCATCACCCCCTTCGTCAAAAGCCAATTTGTTATGCATTAGCAAGCATATCTCTTAATCTGAACAGCATCGGTTCCTGATAAGCACCTGAACCTTAACTCTGTTACCTAATTGCATAGTATGGAGTGAAGCATAGAGAATTTTCCATTTTTTGTAGCCAAGATTTGAGAACTAAAAATTCCAATAACAGAGGCATTATCTCCAAATCTGCACGAGGAGGCACTCAGCAAAAGTAACACTCCTAATTCTCTGCTCAACATCCCAAACCTGTGGAGCCAATACAGTTGAGCAAGGCATGTCCACCCTATACCTGTGACTGATATCCAATATTTTATCCTAATTTCAAATTCCATGCCGTGTCCATGCTTCCTAGATTGACACAAATAATAGTTGAGGGACCAAATTGAACTTTACTCAATAATTGGATGACCAAATTAGTAATTTGACCAATGAAGATTAGTACAAGACCAGCAATAAATGCTCTTCTTCTTCTTCTTTTCCTTTTTAGGCCCCCTAGGGCATCCAAAGGCATGCCTAGGCATCGCCGCTTTACTTTTCCAACAATATGTGACCCTCACTAAGCTTTAGGCTTAAACATTGCCTATGCTCGCTTTTAGTAACACAATGAAAAAGAACCAGCTAAAGAGTGAAAAACAACTGTGTGCCAGAAGGATCTACCACAGCAGTTGTTGTCAAGGAGAAGTATTTCCGTATCAGAGCATGATGCCAGTGGCATTCTCAGACCATGATTTATGTCAATGACATTGTGATCGACTGATGATGCCCTGGAAATTCAATTACTGTGAATTTGTTGTGAAGGTGTTGATATCAAAGCGGATCTTCATTATCACACAAAGTTCAAGATTTTGTGAAGCTAGACAACATGGACACATCAACTTATCTATGTATCACTCATTTCACAGAACATCTCTTATATGGCGTTAGTTAATTATTTTATTTTGATACGTAATTACATGGTGCTAGTTATTAGCCTATTCACCACACCAGGAGAAAGGGACCTCAAGTCTGCCTCAGCTAGGCAATACCATGGCCTATACAAGGTTCATTAGATGACTGCATGGATATGCAGGCTTGCTTACAGATCAACATTCCACATAACATTATAATGCATGGAGTAATCTTTAATCTTGCGAATGGTGCAAAGAACCCATTGTCGGGTTTAAGTGTATAGGAAAAGTTTCAATCTATGTTCAAGAATTTGATCAAGCTTTTATGGCACAACAACCAACTTCTGCAATTAGCCTTTATATGTAGGGCAAATGAGCTTATATTGTGATAGTGAAGATGTCATCATTACTACCAACAACCATGTGACATGTGACAATGCAAAACACATAGTACACTTCATTTCCTTTCCAATATACATATATATTTCTCATACGTCTTTTCCTTTCCAATATATTAGTTTGATCCCTACTTTTAAGGTATCCTAAATTGATCTGCCTCACTCCAAAAATTTCTAGTTGGTGTCTTCTCTTTGTTATCTTTCTCAAGCACAGACAATTTCAAAAAATGCAGGAAAAGATTGTAGATAGTATGAATTTGACCCTTGAAATTTCAGTGAACGCAATTGCCCACTATCACATAAACTTGGCTCCATCGTGATCACTTTGTATAAAAGTAGCATGGACACTCCCACTATGGTTAGACAATTATCAGACACCAAGATCCCAAAAACACTTATAAAATCAGTCTGATATATTCAGGCTGTTTCGATAATTTTATATATAATTTTTAATTCAGCAACTTAATTAACACTCACGTGAAATCAGAGTCAACACCTCTGATATGTAACTGTTTATCAAGTCCTACACTTCAAATGATACATCCAAACCATATTTAAAACAGATTAAGTATATCGGAAGCCACAATAGACATGGCATTAGTGTAAAATAGTTTTAAGGCAAATTTGAACAAATAACAGGGTACAATTGAATTGAAATTCTTACCACATGGTCAAGATTAGAAATCGTGCTTGACTGAGCCACCCGTTTGATTTCTTCAATGTTACCTTCTGAATAAGCAGAAAGAAGCTTACTAGCACAATGGCCATGGTCATTTCCCAAGAAAACATCAATCCTACAAAGGGTCAAAATCAGGGAGTCAGATCAGAAAAAAGCTTTGGAGGGTTTCAAACAAATTCTAGGTGGTGAAGCCTAGGATTTGTCAAGTTCTTCTTTTCTTTTCCCTTATTTCTATTTTCCATCCTTTGTCCTACATCATGTTTTCTAGTGGAAATTCATGTAAAAAAAAGAAATGGATTTGATTAAACAGAACATTACAAGAAGATTACACTTAGTTCCATGAGTTATATGTTATGTAACAAGTTTTTGGTGCAAAAGGACTGTCGAACTAGAGTACTTGAGAGCAATAATTGATAATAGATAGTGGAGTGATGTTGATCTAATGTGAATAAAACAATTAGTTGAGTGATGTTGTATTAATGTGCATGTTGAAGGGGGGGGGGGGGGGGGGGGGAGGGGGAGGGGGGAGAGAGAGAGAGAGAACAAAACAGACCAAATTAAAATATTCCACTATTTTTGGGTGCCCTGAAGTATTCCCATGTCCGTAAAAATTGAAAGCTAATAAATATCTATATTACTGAAGGAAGTAGTTGCTGCAAGAAAAGGTATACTTACTGAGCACAGTCATTATAGCACTTCTCTGCTTGCTTGAAGTCATGTGCATAGAGGTAAACAATAATAGCGCTAAGATATGCCTGAATCCAACAAAGGTATATCAAGGATGATTTCCATGCAAAAAGACTTTTTGAACATGACAAGATAAACAATAAAATGCAGAGGCTAACTCTGCAAGAAAATATAATTTGCCTCGTTTTTGCTAAGTAATAGAGAAACAACAATAAATTCATAATTCAATTGTACCAAAAAGCCTGATAGATAGTCTTGTTATTTTATTTTAACATTTACATACCAGATGACATGGCAACAGGATTTGAAGGGTGAGAGAGGATAACTTTAAATGTACAGAAGGAATGCATAGCAGACCCTGCTTAAATGGAGCCCTAAGGCATATGCATGCGCAACATTCCTAGGAACATACATTTTCTAAGTGAAATTAGCAAAGGAGTTCAGTTGCAACACACTCCTTCAATTAAAAGTATCAATCGGGAGTTAATTATATAAAAAGAATGAAATTAGTAAGAAAAGGAAGAAAAAAGTTATCATAACCAATCAACAGAAGAAAATCACTGGACACATAATTTAGAATAGAACACCAAAACAGAATTTTTAGACCTCGCATTGGCTATTGATAGCATTGCAATTATCAGTTGCTAAGCCCCATCTCAAGAGGAAAGTTGCAGCATCCGTATACCTGCAGGTAATGAAAGCAGTAATTAATACTAACCTTTAAAAGATAAAGTGAATCAATAAGCAAAATAATGCCCAAAGAAATTGATTTAAATCGTAAAGTAACATCTTAGTAATAATGCCCGTGCATGCTGGCAACAGTAAAACTAACACAACCAGGTGATGTCTAAATACAAGACAAAGGGTTTCTTAATATGCCTGACAAATTATTACATGAGCTGGACAGCTGGCGTGCAATTACTGTAAATGATGCTACAAGCTAATGTCAAAATATGACAAGAATAAGAAGTATTGGACATGTAAATTTGTACATTGAAATTGTATATCAGTACTATCCAAACTTACTTCTCAAGTTTTATATAAACACATGTTTCAGCACGATATAGATCAAAGGCCATTTGTTCCTTCTCATCCTCTTCAAGAATAGAACCAGCTTCAATCTAAAGTTGAATAGCTTCATCAGGCACATCATCTTCAAGAGCACTGTAATAGAAAGTAATAATACTTCAGTTGATTTGCCAAAGACATTCCAAATAGAATGGTCAAACATAGGAAGAAAAAGGGAGGAAAAAAACATGGACATGAGGCTGTAAGCTCAGCTCTATCATTCTATGCCATATGGAGAAATGAAGTAGAAGAACAAAAGGGCAAATGAATACACACAAGAACAGACACACATGCACAGAGGCATGCATATCCACACAACTATAATACAAGTCCGTCTCCATTTTCATAGGAAATTGAACATTAAGGAACACATGAAATTGCAAAGATATATTTTTTTTATAAGTAAATAATTCATTGATGAAAAAAAAAAAAAAATTCAAAACTAGTGCCAACCCAAGGAATCTAGAAAATATAGTAGGCCCTCTACGGAGAAAGAAGAAGACGTTGAAGTCCAATCATATAAGAACTTCACAATCACATATTTCAGCTTCGCCAAATTCAGTTCTAGCCCTTCAAAACACCGAGCATTGAGAAATGAAATTCCTTGTCAAGTTAGTAATGGTGGCCTCGAAAATTCGATGGCCATTGAATGGCTCATTATTTCATAACATTTAAGGTACAAAACCATCATCAAAATCAACCCATCAATGTAATTGGAATGACGGTGAGGATCTATGTTACGATTTCATAAAACTAATCCATCTCTATCCAATCTTGGATTTAAACAGCAAGACATAAAACATATATAAAAATATATATTTACCGGGCGGCCTTTGCAAGAGCATCGGAAGCGAGTTGTGTTCGCCCGCAGACAATGTACAGCTCACAAGCTTTTCTATAGAAATCAGCAACTTCAGTCCAATTACTTAATTCCTTAGATAAAGCAGCAGCAGACTCCATATGCTTAGCAGCATCCCAAGCTCTTTATTTCCATTTTTTGTAAAGTACTTAACTTTTTACAACTACCACTTTATTAAATCACATACAAATCAAAATCAAATCAAATACTACAATTCATAAAGGATACGAAGAAAGCACTCCTTGGCCTTGGGAAGCCCTTTCAAACGCTGATTTCGCTTTCTCATAGTCCTTGGCATCCCTAAACCCCATAGCTAAAAAAAAAAAATGTAGAATTCATAAACAACAAATTGGATTTGGGATTGAACATGTATTTGTAATTTTGTATTCATACAAGCCTGCTCGTATAATTCAGACGAGCTCAGCCATGTCCACTTCCGATCCCGCCAAGTTGATCACCAAAGCCGATGAACTGTGTGTATTTCTTTCACAACATTTTTCTTCATCATTGATGATTCTCACTACTAATTTTTTTTTTTTTTGAAATTAACCAGAACACAACTCTGTCTTACAAGATGGAGTGCTGATCGGAGAACCGCTACTCAATTATTTGAGCAAGCTAGTATGAATACAAAATTAACCAGAACACAACTCTGTCTTATAAGATGGAGTGCTGATCGGAGAACCGCTACTCAATTATTTGAGCAGGCTGGTATGAATACAAAATTACAAATACATGTTCAATCCCAAATCCAATTTGTTGTTTATGAATTCTACATTTTTTTTTTTTAGCTATTGGGTTTAGGGATGCCAAGGACTATGAGAAAGCGAAATCAGCGTTTGAAAGGGCTTCCCAAGGCCAAGGAGTGCTTTCTTCGTATCCTTTATGAATTGTAGTATTTGATTTGATTTTGATTTGTATGTGATTTAATAAAGTGGTAGTATGTAAAACAGTTAAGTACTTTACAAATCAATGGAAATAAAGAATCTTGAGAGCTGCTAAGCATATGGAGTCTGCTGCTGCTTTATCTAGGGCCCATTATGGTATTGGACTGAAGTTGCTGATTTCTTTTGTACTTCAAAATCAAATCCAACATAAATTTGCATTAAAAAATACGAAAAACATAAAACAATAGGACTCTGTCTCTGCAGTGTTTTCTGCTTGGGATGTGTTCAGCCCAGTCCTCTAGAGAGGGAGAGGGGCAGCCTCTCCTTTTCCTTTCAGGCACGTCGGAGATTGACCAACAATGAACAGCCACTGCTTGGGATGTCAGATTGTGCAAGCCACAGTCCTAGACTAGAGAGGGAGAGGGGCTTTAAGGCCTGCCTCTCCTTTTCCTTGAGAGAAAAGGAAAGAAAAAAGAAAAAAAAAGAGAGGAGCGGAAGAGCAGAGAAGAGAGAGGTCGGAGGAGTGGGTCTGAGAAAAAAGGAAAGAAAAAAGAGAAAAGAAAGGAGAGAGGAGAGAGAAAGAGCGAATATAAAAATCAAAATAATAAATACATTTCGTAACATGTAAAAATACAGATGATGACCAACTATTATAAAAATGACTCAAATTTTATCATTTTTTAACAGCTATTTTGACACTGTATTTTAAAGGTTCCGTTACGAATGCTCTTAGTGAAAGTTTCCTTTAAACAATAAATAAAAAATAAAATAGTCATTGCATGACTGCTTAAAGATAAATACAAATTTTGGTGTCATTGCATGAAAGTGAAGCATGTATTGCATTTTCTATCATTGCACATGCATATTTGTCTACTCTATTTTAAACTCAATTGTAAAGTTAAGTTATGGAAT
The DNA here is from genome assembly GCA_907173295.1 of Fagus sylvatica. Classification (NCBI taxonomy): domain Eukaryota; kingdom Viridiplantae; phylum Streptophyta; class Magnoliopsida; order Fagales; family Fagaceae; genus Fagus; species Fagus sylvatica. The sequence continues at coordinate 26,236,375 of OU015767.1, read as the reverse complement.
GAATATTTGTTGAAAACGTTGAGTTTTTAAGTCAAGCATGATAATTTATTATTAAAAGCTCAATTAATTTATTTATTCCATTCTAATAAATGAATTCATTTATAAAACTCCCCAGTGAACCTTAAGGCTTCGTTTGGGAGTTTAGAGGGGAATGGAATGGAATGGAATGAATAAATTATAAGGGAATGGAATAGAATGGAATGGAATGGAATGAATTTAATGAATGGAATGGAATGGAATGGAATAGAATGGAATGGAATGAAATGAAACTAAGTAATCTTGTTTGGATGTTTTAAAATAGAGGAATAGAATGGAATGGAATGTAAATAACTTTGTTTGAGAGTAATATTTGAAGGAATGGAAATGAATCATTTTATAACAATATTACTATAATACCCTTTATTTTTTATAAAATGTAGGATTTATCTATAGAATAATACTATAGAATTACCACACTATATATGACATCTTGTGGTGTCACAATAATATTATAGAAATACCATGAGAGTTTATTTCTATTTTTCTGGCCCTTGCTAACAGAGAAAGAAACCAGTACAGGACAACAGGTGGTATAAAATCCGCTTAATTATAAACAAGTACAAAATCTAAGCAATATAAACTAAAATATAATCCCAATAAATGGAAATTCGAATTCATTGTCCACAAAATAAACTTTTAAAAGAAAATTGACATTGTTAAAGGTCCATGCATGGTCATTTAGAAATACAATATTATAGAAATACCATGGAAACTGAGGAAAATAAAAGGTCAAATCTATAAGGGTAATTTAGGATTTTACAAAAATACTAAGGGCATTTTGGGACGTTTGGTGAAAAAATCATTAAACTTAAATCCATTCCCTTCTATTCCTCCCAATTTTGGGGGGAATGAAAATTTGGGATTTGGAGGGAATAGGGAGGAATGAGTGTTCCATTCCATTCCCCTCACTTAAACTTCCAAACAAGGGAATGGTCTTTCCATTCCATTCCATTCCCTTCTACTTAAACTTCCAAACGGGGGAAAGGAAAGAATATTCTTAAAATATTCTTATTTTTCCATTCCATTCCATTCCTTTCCCCCCTCCCAAACGGAGTGTAAGTCACAACTAAGTATTATCATTTAAAAAAACAAAAAAACTGGCCAAGTTGGGTTTGTATGTCACTGGAAATGCCCAATGCACCCGGAGCATAAACCGGCCTAGTAGGGCCCATTTCCAGCTCAACAAATGCATTCCCATCAATCTTTCAGCCTTCTATGGCACCCAAAAACCTTATCCAAATGGATTAAAATCCAATTATAAACTGCCATGTCAGCATCAAGTATCTAAGTGTATCCAAGCCTGGCATTCTGAAGCCACAAACTGCTCATGTGGCTGTTGTGCAGCATTTCTTCTTGAGGAGTTTATAATACTTTTGAAGCAAGGAAGGGAAAAATTATAAAACAATCAAGAGAGAGAGAGATCAATTATATTTCTTGTTACATCAATTTTCATTGAGATCAGAAGATGGCAACAACTGTCATGACTTCTCTCCCACAATTTAATGGGCTAAGACCCAATTTTTCAGTAGCTCCTGTTCGAAGCCTGGTCAGTGTCCCTTTTCATATACACTTCTAGTGGTGCTTCTAATTAATTTTTGCAATTAGATTAGAGCAATTACTTTTGTTGCTTATTATTTCTTGATTATATTATCCCAATTATCTTAATTTGCTCCCTTTTTTCAAAGTTTTTATTTTTTAGTATTTTTTTTAATGAATTTTCTCCTTTTCCAGTACTAATGATTCTAGCTATATGATGCTTGATTTTGTTATTGCTAGTTTAAGAGGTTAATTAAGTTGTGTACATGAAAAGTATATAATAAATTTGATATTTCGTGATTTTTCTCTTTGAGTAGATTAGGTTTGAGTAGCATTTAAGAATTAAGAGAATAGTGAACTAAACAAATACTCTCACTATAGTCTATAAAATGCCCTTTTCATAGGCCTTTTGATTAAATCACATCACATGTTACGTAAAATGTTCATAATCACGCACCAAAGGAACATTTAACATGGTTAAGAATATGATGTTTGAGTGTGCTAGTAAAGTTATGGTTATCATTGAGTAAATGCCTTGTTTCAAATGATATATATATATATATATTGTGGATGAAAAAAAAATATACAATGTATACACACACATCCTCTCTCTAAGACATAAATGTTTTCATCAATTGCAATCTTATGCGTTTCCCCATCATTCAGGCAGCAATCCAACCAATGAGGCGTAAGGGCAAGGGAGCTCTAGGTGCTCGTTGTGGTTTCATTGGTTCACCCACAAATTTGGTAAGCATTTGAGATATATATGTGCTTTTTAGTTGGTATGAAAGTCACTAGAAGTCTAGAAGCAATTTCAATTTGGGATAAGGCTTAGGTCCGGTGCCACAGTGTAATGGATTGAACACGATGTGGATACGTGTTCATTTTTGGTCACGTGTCACAATCATCCGGTATAATGTACTAGAGCATTGGACCGAAGCCTTTTGCTTCCAATTGTATGTAAGTTGCTTTTTCCACTCCCAAAATTAATATTATAATCTACAAAGCTCTTTGCCAATTAAATTTAAATGATAAATTACTTGATTTTGCTTTTTTTTTTGATAAATTGATCTTGGATTATATTTGAAGAGATGAGTTCTAAATACTAATCTTATATTTGTGGGGCAGATAATTGTGACTTCTACAACCCTAATGCTATTTGCTGGAAGGTTTGGGTTGGCACCAACGGCAAACAGGAAGTCCACAGCAGGATTGAGGCTTGAAGTGAGGGACTCTGGCCTACAAACTGGTGACCCAGCTGGTTTCACTCTTGCAGATACCTTGGCATGTGGAAGTTTGGGTCACATTATTGGGGTTGGGGTTGTTCTTGGCCTTAAGAACATTGGTGCACTGTAAATTATCTTAAGCATCTTATTTTATTTCTCTTATGTTGTTCCTGTACTTACAACTTGTGTTTGGTTTGATAACTCCACAAACATGCGATTGGTAGCCAGAGTTTAGGGTAATGAGAGTTTAAGATTGGGCTAGTTGCTGATTGGTATAGACATCCTCTTTTTTCTTTTCCATTTGCCACTAGAAGAAGACCTGAAAAAATATTTTTAAAACAAATAAAGGGAAAAGTATTTCCAACTATAATCAGTAATTTTCTGGCCATAGCTAATGGAAACTTGTTTGGGACATTTGAGGAGTCCACTATAGAGATGCACCAATGACCTACATATTGAATCCTGCCTTCACCTCAAAAGTATAAATGGCTAATTTAAATTTAGGATTTTTTTTTATATATATATTATTCGATAGTTAATGGAGGAAAAATTTGCATCGTGGAGGTATATTTTGAAGAGCACTAGGAATCACCAATGAGTCCAGTTATAACTAAGACTCTTGACTAAATTTAGGATTAAACATGTATATCAGTTCTCATTTTTGCTTTAGTATTTTCTAATGTGAGTAGAAGATGTGTGATGCAGCATGCTAGCCACAAGAAATAGAATAGGTCCATTTCAAAAATAAAAAAACCCTTAATTTCATAAATGGTTTTTTTAATCCACAAAGAAAATTCATTAGAAAATGAGAGAAACTTAAAATAGTTTTTATTAACCAATAAATATAATAGACGTCAATTTCATTTACATACTTGGAGACCAATTTAAAAGCTCCTTAAATCTTGGTTGATCAGTACAAAATTACAAATATTTTAAAATAGATCTTAAATGATACCCCGCAATAAAATTATCATATTTAATAATCTATAAATATTTCTCAATCCACATTTTTTTTTTTTTAAATCCTTGTTTTTCTTTTCTTTTTCCCAAATAATCCTATTGATGATGAATTTTTAAAATGCGACTACTAAATTTTGCAAATTTAATTCCACAATTTTCTTGTACTTTTAATTTCTTATAAAATTGCAACAGATACATAAAATATTTCTTTGTATAAAGCACAAAAGTACTTCTTAATCTCACATCCCACTAAATTACGTAACTATATATTTTAATTAACTCACCCAGATCTCTATGAGCTACCTCTAAGATTATACACTATAATAAATAACTAAAATCAATTCACATGAAATTATGAGGGATAGTTCAATTGGTCCGGCCTTACATGTACTGCAGTACACGTGGCTAGTAAGATATTACGTGTCCCTTTGAAATTAGTCAAGGTGCGTGTAAGTTGGCCCGGACACCCAGAGTCTTAATATAATAATGATGTGTATTTTTATCATCTCACATAATATTCAATTCATGATGAAATCCATCATTCACGTGAGAGAAAAGAGTACCACGTCATTGTACTCCGAGAGTACTTCATAATTTTCCATTATAATGAGTAATTATTTAATAGTCTAAAAATATTATAGCAACGTGCTAATACTTATTAGCAAGAATATAGCAATGTGTATCATTAGACTCATTTAGCAAAAAAATGTGTATCATTATATTGAGTTTACTTTCAAACTAGTTTTAGTACATTTATTCCAACCCACTACACGACTATTCCAATTATCATTCACATATCCATTTATCATATAACCTATTAAATAAGTCATAAGATTTGTTTAAACAATTTAAAAAATCATGTGATTTAATACATATAAAAGATTTTATTAATTGTGACATAAAAAACCATTCAAAACTGGTTTTGAGAAAACCTTGTCCATTGTGATTCTATCTCTAACTATAATCTAAGATTACCTAATAATTTTTCATTATAATGAGTAAGGGCACGTTTGGTACACTATAATAGGTCCTATAATGTAATACATATTCCTAGAAATAGCTATTCCCTAACCCAACTCTCCATTTTTTTCCTCTCTCTCTATATATATATATAGATCCAAGTCTCTATTTTATTTTCTCTAAAACTCTCTCTCTCTCTCTCTCTCTCTATATATATATATATATATATACCCTAGTCTCTAATTTTTAAAATTTTTTTTTTGCCTCTCTCTTTATATATAACATTCAAAATCCAAGTCTCCAAAATATTTTAAAGTTATTAATATTCGTATAATAAGCAATACTCATATATTAATCATGTTGTAGTCAAATATAGAATACTGATTCAAGATTATATTCATGTGTTGTCATTAAACAGATGAATGATGATAATTATTACATTACAACTTCTTTTATCCCTCGTAGTACTAATCCTCATTACAATGTACCAAACTTACCATTAATCATATATATAACAATCAAAACCCAACTTTCTAATTTTTTCCCTCTCTCTATATAGACCCAAGTCTCTATTTTATTTTTTAAAATCTCTATCTCTCTCTAATATATATAACATTCAAAATCCAAGTCTCAAAAATATTTTAAAATTATTAATATTCGTATAATAAGCAATACTCATATATTAATCATGTTGCTCTCTTCAAGGTCTAATGTTCAATAGCTCTTGGGTGCAAACAATTCTTTAGGGCCACACCCCTAGTGAAAAGCCAGCGATTTACCTTAATCTGTGTAGGGAAACTTTTGAGGGTGTGGTGCACGGATCCCATGAGATTAGTCGAGGTGCGCGCAAGTTAGTCCGGACACCCAAGGCTAAAAAAAAAAATGTTGTAGTCAAATATAAAATACTGATTCAATGTTATATTCATGTATTGTCATAAAAACAGATGAATGATAATAGTTATTATATTACAAATTATTTTATTCTTTGTAATACTGATTATTATTACAGTGTAATAACCACCATTAATCATATTACTTATCAAATAAATCATATAATTTATTTAAATAAGTTTTTTTTTTTTAATTTATAGAATTTATTTAAATAAGTTTAATAAAGGAGTAATGTGAATTAATACATGTGAAGTATTTTATTTACCGCGACATAAGAAAAAGCTCGTCCATTGCGATTCTATCTCTAAGAGGCTGTTTGGTACGCATAACTCAAACCGTGATTCAATGATTTGAATCCAAAATCATTGGGTCCCACATAAAAAAAAATCTTGTTTGGTACACCATATTTAACTTCATTCTGATAAACTAACTCAAATTCAAGGTGAGTCCTATGCCAAATTCAAAAACAACTAATCAGGTATTTTGGAATTCACTGTGGAACTCAAATCCGGACTCAACCCAAAATTTATTCCTGTTACTAGGCCCTACATTCACTGCCTTCTCCCATGTTCTCTCTCTCTTCCATTATTCGAAGTTCCAGTGTTCTCTCTCTCTCTCTCTCCTCCATTAATCCCTCACCCCTCTCTTGACTAACTCTTCTGCTTCTCTCTCTCTTCCATTACTCCTCTTCATTCTTCACCTATCTGCTTTCAAAAATTGCCTACTGCTAATTAAATCTCCACAAACCCACAAAATCACCACAATCACAATCCACAAATTTTCAAATCCACGAACCCACAAAATCACCATAATCAAGAACAACCACTGGCTATAAGCATCTTTTTTTCTCATCCTCCCACTATAAACACACTGTGCCACAGAATCTGTAAATAAGATAAAATAAATAACAATCACTTGAATCGGAAAAAGAAAATAAAATCAAACTCAGTCTACTTAACCTTTACAGAGTCAATAAAACAACTACAAGGCTAGAAAACCAACAACCTTTTGAACCCGCTGGCTTCAGAACCGGTGGAAGTTCCCCACGCTGATCCCCATCAAGAACAACCACCGGAGTTGATACTCCCCTCGCACAGTGTGTTTTAGAGGAAAAAAAAAAAAAAGAGAAAGAGGAGAACTGATAGAGAGAGACGGTGAGAAAGAGAAGAAAAGGGGGCAAAAAATTGAGGAAAAAGAGTTAAAGTGATACGTGTAAAAGAGAGAAAGAAGATAAAAGGATAAGATGAGATTTGTGGAGAGAGAAAAAAAAGAAGAAGATAAAAAAATATTTATTTATTTTGTATTTTTATTATTTAAAAAAATTAATTAATAATGTAATGATAAAATTATAATGAAATTGTTAATTTTGTATTGATAGTAGATTAAAGGATGAAATCCTCTACAATTGTTATAGGTGCAACCAAGTCTAAAAACCAAAACTATGTACCAAACATAATTTTTTTTTTTACAATCTTGAATTCAAATCAGGATTAAAGTTATCAAGTTGGATACTGAAAAAAGTCATAAAACCAAAACAGAAAACAAAAACACGTACCAAAGATACCGTTGCTCACTGTTTTTAAAAATTTTTTTGGTTTCCCATGGTATATCCTCAAAGCTTTCAATTAGAGATTATTCACTGTTCACAACGGGTGGGCCCTAGTGGGGTAAATCACTGGCCAGGGAGTTTTTTCAAAGTGCACCGGACTCGAACCGGGGAGCACACCCAATTGAGCCTGGGACAAGCACTTTGAGACCGAGAGCCCAACCACTCGGCCGTTACTCACTCACCAAAATGTACTAAACGTAATTTATTCTTGGATTTTATTGGAAACAGTGTAGAATAGGCTAGAAACAGCCAGAGAGCGAGAGAGAGAGCGCGCGAGCTAGCTAGGGCTCCAGCTCCACTGAGACTCTGAAAGAGAGAAAGAGACAAAGATGAGTATCTGGAACTACGTCGTTACGGCTCACAAGCCCACCAACGTCACCCATTCCTGCGTCGGCAATTTCACCAGCCCTCAGGAGCTCAACCTAATCATAGCGTAAGCCTCTCTCTCTCTCTCTCTCAGATTTCGTTTCTGGTTAGGGTTTATTCCTTCAATTTCATGTAGTAAAACTCGAATGTATTTGATAGTTTTCTAAAATATTTTTTTTTTGGGGAAAAAATTGAAATGCGTATTATCTTTTATTGGGGTAATTTTTGTCATGCTGTAAGTTGAACTCTTTGTTCTCTTGTAAATTTTTCTAGTAAATTGTGTTTATCGTCCACATTTTGGCTATTGTTTGCATCGAAAGATGCATTTATAAATATACAGTTTACTCACAATTAAAAACATTCTCAGGAAATGCACCCGGATCGAAATTCATTTGCTTACGCCTCAGGGCTTGCAGGTACATTAATTCCCTCTTTATGTTCTTTTTTTTATTTATTCATTTTGTTGGCCTTTTTAATCTACATTTCATTTTAGCTGCTATTAAGGTATTATAGGTTGTATGTGATTGTTATTCTTACTCTACAAACACACACACAAATATATATTTGTGGCTTTGATGGAACGACTTGTTCTAATTGTCATTTTGTTTTGTTTTCCTGAATTACCTTAAACCTACAGTTGAGATATTGACTGGCTGCCAAGGAAAATAATAAGGATAGTTAGATGTGTACACTTTCTATTTAAATTGTTGTACCGTTTGCGTCTTGCACCCTTAAACTTATTATGAAAAATTATGCACAAAATTTGTCACTCTTTTTTATTGCCATTTACAAATACACACACACAATATATCTTGAACCATTACTTCAACCTCATACTGTGACTTTGAAGCCTTAAACTTGCCCTTGGCAGCTTGTGACTTTACCATTGCACTGGACAATGACCCCTTTGTTATTTGAGGTATACCTTTTCATAATTTGTAGAATCTTAAGCTTCGTGAATCGATCTTGAACACCTAATCAAAGATCCTTGGTTAAATCCTTGTTCTGATGACCTTGAGGGATAAAAATCTTCCAAAAACTTCTATAGATTAAAATGAAAACCATCTCCAGATATTTCAATTATATACTCAGTATTGCAAAGTAAGAAAATTTTCATGTCCAAATTCTTTGTGATTTGATCTTCTTTTTGTCTTCAGTCTTTCGTGTCTACTATCTAATTCTTGATAGTTATTTTTATTTTTTTATTTTTTTTATTTTCCATGGGCTAGCTAGGAGTAAGATCTACGACCATAAAACCTTATCTAAATTTTTTCCTGTGCAGCCTATGTTGGATGTGCCGATATATGGGAGAATTGCAACACTTGAACTTTTTCGCCCTCATGTGAGCATTACTATAGGCTTTTTCTTCAAAACCCACAAAATTATGTTATGACTTATGATTTACTTCTTACCTTTCCTGCATTCATGTCACTTGTTTTGAACAGGGTGAGGCACAAGACTTTCTATTTATTGCAACAGAAAGATACAAATTCTGTGTTCTTCAATGGGATGCTGAGACATCTGAGCTTATCACAAGGTTTAAGTTTGAAGAAATGAATTATAATTTCTAAGTTATTTTCTTAGTTGATGTTTGATGTTGTTGGAGTTTAGTGCTCATAGAGTTATTTATTAAAAAAAGTTTAGTGCTCAGAGTCCTAAGTTGAAGTTAATGCCCCTGCTCCCTTCCTTTTCTTATGGAAAACATAAATTTCTGCCTCTTTTATGTTTTAGGAAACTATTATGTCATAGTGAAGAGTGGAGTCTCAAAAGCTGTTACTTTATTTTTTACGGAAAAAGAAGAAGAAGCTGTCATGTTGTATATGGGTCAGATATTTAGTATGTTACTGTTTGACTTGGATTCTCCTATTTATGCTGCTAACAAAATATAGGTCTATGTTCTGTCTCTACCGTTAAGAGTTGTAACTAGTGGGAGTTCTAGTTCTATCCAACGAGTTATTAGCAACAGGTTTATGTTGGTATAAATCCCTTTTCTAGGGTCCTCTTCTAAGGATTATCATCTAGGAAATTGTCTGCTCGCATAATTAATTTGTGGGACAGATTATGATTTTTGCAGTTAGAAATCCCTTTTCTTGTTAAGAGATACCCTTCTGTCTTGTAGTATTCTTAAGTTATTACTGATTTGAAAGAACATGCACTCACTTGATACGTCTTTTGACTTTCCGTCTTCCAGTGGCAAGCTCTTTATCCTTTAGGAAGGTTAAAGATCATTGTAACACTTATTTATTTTTATTTTTTTTCTGCCTTTTAACAAAGTTTTCATTCCCTTTCTTCCATAGATTCCAATTCCACTTCTAGGGCTTATGTTGTCGATCCAGGCCTTTTTCCTATAAATAAAAGTAGAGGTTTATGGGGCTACTCTGTGATTGGACAAAAATACTCTGTGGAGGAAAAGTTTGGGTTACCATGATGCAACATATTCCAAATGAAAGTCACTTTGTTGTCTCCTAGGAAAAAAGGAACAATTTATTTGCCTATATGAAAGGGTGTGTAAAACAAAGTTATAAATTTTATATAGTACCAGCCAGTATGGTCTAGATATATTGTAGCGATCACCAAACTGGTACAGTAACCCCTTGGAAATGTACTAGTTTAAGTACTGAATCATTTTGGCTTGTTTTAGCTGTTCTTACCGATTTTGGATTTTTTGGTTGATACATTGATTTTGAGCCAATACGGTATAAATATACAATACTGACATAATAGAAAAGGAACATTTCAAATACCGTCTACTAACATCACCGAAAACCTTGTTAAAATACTGTTAATACAGGTTTTTTTTTTTTTATATAAATTTTTTTGGTAATTTTGGCTGCCCTTATGGTCCATGGGGCTGGATTATTTGGTGCCTCCACAACTTATACAAAGAAAAAAAAGAAAGAAAGAAAGATTGTCCGGTAATTCCACTGTTTGAAGAGGAATACAAGAGAGATATTTGGTTCAATTTCACCAAGAAAAAGAAAAGAACATTTTAGATATCAAAGTGACAAAACCTACAATAACTTGGTGATGTTGATTGCTCCAGGTAACCTATGATTGATGGTGAATTTGAGTTGATTATTTGGAGAAAATATGGAGCTAAAACACATTTCTCAACTGCCTGGCTGTATATTATTTTTGGTCGCTTCTCTCTCACTGTTTGAAGAGGGTAGACGAGAGTTGAGGGGAATGGAGGCAGTTGAGAGAAAAAGACGTCTCACTATTTGAAGAGGTAAAAAAGAGACGGCTAGGGTTTTAACTCTTTATGCGAGTGTATATATAAGAGTTAGGATTTTGATGTGGTAGGAATCACCCTAACAGATTGTTGCTCATCCTTGATCATGCTTCAGCCTAAGGTTTTAGTGTGTGTGTGGTAATTAGCCCAAATTGTACCTTAGTGCTATTAGTCTATTCATGTTTAGGCCCACCTTCATCAATTATCGAAATGTTTTTTTCTTTTTCTTTTAAGGTTCATGAAAAGCCCATTGTGTATTAGTGGCTACCTATGTCAAGGTAGAGGTAATTTGTGAAGTTCCAAAATACACACATTATATATATGTTGATAACCCTGAGATGATACACCAAACTGCACTGGTACCAACATATTTCATTCAAGTTGTAAACCAAAAATGGCCACCAAAATGGCTTTTTGATAAATCAAAAGTTTTATTGGAAGAACTGAAATGTACCTAGTATACAAGGAGTATACGAAATGGATAACGGCCACTGA
>OU015767.1:26185915-26224961 GCA_907173295.1 Fagus sylvatica | reverse complement strand
AATAGGAAGAGCATCAATCTTGGATCTTTGGTGGCAGAGAAGGCTGAGCTACCTCTGCTTCTCTCTTCCTTTGTGTTGTAACTTGTTGAAAGTGGTGTTTTTATTTTTGTTCTAAAGTAAGGAAAGTGAGAAGGAATCATAACCGAGCAGAGGATTAAGAGTATTCTGAGAAACAAAAAAACATCAGTGTCTATGTCCGTGCTTCTTAGGTTATTGTACCTCAATGGGTAGTACTATTGGTAACAATCAAACAACTCAAAAAGAGAGTAGTACAATTGGTTGGAGCCCATGTCTTATGAAAGCGGATGTCATTAGTTCAAATCTCAGCTTCCCTTCCTCCCCTTGGGCCCAAAACTTATAAAAAAAATTCATGTTGCATACTTCTAGAGGAATTTTAATAGTAGTCATCATGACATCCATTTCAACATTGAAAGAGGGGGGGAGGGGGGGAAGGGATGACATCCAATGTCGAATGATGCTTTCAAACTCAAGAGTCTGCTTCATTTTTCTTCAAATCATTAATGGTTTACATGTTACCTAGTTTTTCGTACCCCTTTTTAAGTTACAGTGAATTTTGTTTCTTTCAGATATCTTACTTGTTATGTGCCCTTGGAGATGGACATCTATTAAATTTTCTATTGAACACAAGTACTGGTGACCTAACAGATAGGAAAAAGGTCTCTGACCAGCCTATTACTCTTCGTACTTTCTCCTCCAAGAATACTCACATGTATTTGCCGCATCAGATAGGCCAACCGTTATCTACAGTAGCAACAAAAGCTACTTTACAGCATGTAAACTTGAAAGAAGTTAGCCATATGTGCCTTCAACTCTGCTGCTTTTCCAGACAGGTATTTTCTCTCTTCACCCCTCCCTTCTAAGTGGCCAATATCTAAGCAATATAGGATAGAGTTGGTTAATATTGATGAATATATCCTTGTTATGTCGTATACACGTGTGATCTATGCCTCGGTTTTATCCTGAAATGCAACGGATATTTCTATTCATAAAAAAAATTCGTAGGAATGAGCAAAATACCAAATATAAATTTCTCTTTTTTGGTTGAGAGAAAAATAGGAGGAAGGTTGTTTGTATGAATTCACTATTATGCCCCTATGATCTAAAAGTAAAAGACAGAAAAATAGGATCTTACCAAGAAGACCTCAAAATATTTGGTGACAGTTGGAATTTTCTTTGGCTACTAAGAAATGGTGAAAACTCGCACAATGAGGATCTTCAAGCAGTTTTATTTATTTTTATTTTCTCTGAGCGTTCTTTATTCTACGTTGGAAATCAAATAAGAATAGCAAGCTAAGTGGCACTACTTCATTTTGCATCTCTACCGTTTGTTTCTCAATTCCTATCAATGGGAGTCCCTGTGGCTTTTTGTGAGAGTTCTAGAGGGCTACGGCAAAGTAATCCCCTATCCTCTTTGCCTTTTGTCATTGTTATGGAGGCTTTGAGAGGATGTTGGATAAAGCAGAGGGAGGTGGTTTTGTGTCCGATTTACTGTGGGTAATGTGGAGAGTCTGACTAATGTTCTGATGGTGTCGCATTTACGTTTTGCAGATGATACTCTCATTTTTTTGCGATGCTTAGTGGGTAATATGGTTTTGTCCTTTTTTGGGTTCAATGGGTGATGCTTAGAGGGTCGTAGAATTGCTAGCTTGTTGGTAAGGTCGGTTTGGGCGACACCGAAATGGAGAAATTTGGAAGTCCATCTCTCATTGCTTGATGGTAATGTTCTGATGGTGTCGCATTTACGTTTTGCAGATGATACTCTCATTTTTTTGCGATGCTTAGTGGGTAATATGGTTTTGTCCTTTTTTGGGTTCAATGGGCGATGCTTAGAGGGTCGTAGGATTGCTAGCTTGTTGGTAAGGTCGGTTTGGGCGACACTGAAATGGAGAAATTTGGAAGTCCATCTCCTCATTGCTTGATGGTGCATCTAGTGGAAAAGAAATCCCAGAAGCTTTGAGGGGTGTGGGTGAACCGTGTTCGACTTTAAATTAAACCTCTTAAGGACACTAGTTGAATGGTTGATAGCGTCGGGATGTCTTTCTTTTTCAAACTTTTTAGAGTTTGGACTTTGGAGAGAAAGGAATCAGCGAACTTTTGAAGGGGTAGAATGTTCAAATGTGGAGTTGAAAGAGATTATTTTTAGTTTCTCTGTATGAGTGGATGGCTGCCTTGAGCAGTCCTTTTTCTTCTTTAGAGAAGTTTCTTGATTTATGTTCTTTTAGATGATTTTTCTGTAGCCTACCTGGTACACTCCTTGTGTCTATGAGGAGCATGTTTTTAATCTTTTAATGAAATTCTAATTACTTAAAAATAAAAAAAAAAAAATTTAGATTTCCTTCACCATTGTAACTTTAAAGATTAGTTTGAGATGTCCAGGTAGTATACTTCCCTGTATATTTGGTACTTTTCAGTTTTTCCAATTAGACTTATTATTTAACCCAAAAACAAAAAAACCTGACTACCTCTTGTAACAATGATATTCCCCCCTCCGTGTTCATAAGGTGTGTCTTCCTTGGCAAGTACACAATTTTTTCAGAAGATGCATTTAGTGCTAAAGATCTCATATTTTCTAATATCATTTCCCCTCAAAATTCACTTATTTGCTTGCGTTTGGATGTAGCTTTTTGATCAAAGGTTATTTATTTATTTGTTGAAAGTTGGTTAAAGTACAATTGTACCTAGAAAGAGTGAGGCTTTAAAAAGATTTACTTAAACAAATGATTTACGGTAACTGCTTTACTAAAAAGCTAAGGGAAGGACAGTGCGCAAGATTAAGATAAATGCTTTCACCTTAAATGGTGGACACATTATGGGACAAGATAAAATGAAACTAATATACTCATTATGGCATAGATGGAGTATTATTACGGTATAATGATTTACGATAACTGAATAGCATTCTGAAAACCACCATGCTTCTAAAAGAGAGACTGTGGAGAAGAAGTGGATCACACACGTTTGCATAATTGTTGGTCTGTCTAGAAATGACTCTTAAGGTGCAAGCCTTTTTTTTTCTTCCCTTTTTTGTCCTTCAATAAATTGATTTTACTTTTTTGTTCGTTTATGAACAGCCGCAATCGAAAAAGAAGGTGAACAATAGTCACCTTTTTTTGCAAAAGCCTCGCAAGCAAAAGAAGGTGAACTTACTATAGGGCACCATTGATGATATCCAGAAACTTCACATCCGCTCTATCCCGCTTGGGGAGCATGCACACCGTATCTGTCATCAGGAGCAGTCCAGGACCTTTGCTATTTGCAGTGAGAGGTATAACCAGTCCAGTACAGAAGATTCTGAATTGCACTATATCCGCCTGCTGGATGACCAGACCTTTGAGTTCATTTCCACTTACCAACTGGATACCTTTGAATATGCCTGCTCCATCCTTAGTTGTTCTTTCTCTGATGATAGTAATGTATACTACTGTGCTGGCACTGCATATGTATTGCCAGAAGAGAATGAGCCAACCAAGGTAGTCTTGACACTTTTGATCCTTTTTTTTAATTTTTGTTTTATTTCCCTAAACTTAAACTAGATATGCTGATGTTGTTTTAACTTTTGTGTTTCCTTCATGAACAATTTTAGGGCCGAATATTAGTTTTCAATTGTTGAAGATGGGAAGCTACAGCTTATTGCTGAGAAGGAAACCAAGGGGTCTGTTTACTCTTTGAATGCTTTTAATGGCAAGCTGCTGGCCGCTATCAATCAAAAAATCCAGTTATACAAGTGGATGCTCCGGGATGATGGTACTCGTGAGTTACAATCTGAATGTGGACATCATGGACACATACTTGCCCTCTATGTACAAACTCGTGGAGATTTCATTGTTGTTGGTGACCTGATGAAGTCAATCTCCTTGTTAATCTACAAGGTAAGTAATAAGCCGTCACTTAATATTCCACTACCCTATAATTTACTGTCAAGACATTTAATGAATGCTTATTGTCTACTAATCCAACATCCAATGAGCTATAGCTAAGTTGCACCTCCTCTCCCTGTTGGAGGGGTGGTTGTGGGTTTAAAACCCACTGGGTGCGTGTGCTAGTTTACCAATCGAAACATTATGTACTAGTCCAACATTATACATGTGTCCTGTTTGCTTTCCACTCGACAACAAAAAGACCCCCCCCTTATTTGGATCTCTTCAAACATAAATTTAACATGGGTTTTTTTATTTTTTATTTTGTTTTGTGTCCTCTTGGCCAGCAGTTTAGTTTTTTTTACCATGATTCTTATAGCTACACTATTTTCTTGCTGATTAATGCACTACTGCTCGTTTTCAGCCTGAAGAAGGTGCCATTGAGGAGCGAGCCCGTGACTATAATGCAAATTGGATGTCAGCTGTTGAGATTCTTGACGATGACATTTACCTTGGTGTGCTGAAAATAACTTCAATCTTTTTACTGTTCGGAAGAATAGTGAAGGTGCCACTGATGAGGAACGGGGCCGTCTTGAGGTAGCTGGTGAGTATCACCTTGGAGAGAATTTGTCAATCGGTTTTGCGTCATGGTTCCCTTGTCATGCGCTTGCCAGATTCTGATGTGGGCCAGATTCCAACTGTCATTTTTTGTACTGTTAATGGTGTTATTGGAGTCATTGCTTCACTTTCCTCATGAGCAGTATCTCTTTTTAGAGAAAGCTTCAGTCAAACTTGAGGAAGGTGATAAAGGGTGTTGGAGGGTTGAGAGCCACGAGCAGTGGAGGTCATTTAACAATGAGAAGAAAACAGTCGATGCCCGAAATTTTCTTGGATGGATGGAGATCTAATCGAGTCATTCCTTGATCTCAACCGTAGTAAGATGGATGGATGAGATTTCAAAAGCAATGACTGTTTCAGTTGAGGAGCTTTGCAAGAGAGTTGAAGAATTAACAAGATTGCATTGATAGTGTGACCTAGTTGAAGTGTTCTTTAATTTTTTTTTTATTCTATTATTCTCATATGGCGGCAGCCTCGTGCACTGTGCCGCCCTTTTTTTTTCACATGTAACATTATTGCATATTGTCTTCTTTTGTTTTGGGATAGTTTGGGAGAGTACATATAATGGTTTGTCCTATATACAACGTAATATTATATTATCTGATCTGTGTTCGTTTTATGTTTAATAAGATGAATGCTTGGGCCCATGGGACACATGCAAATTGCAGTTTTATTTTTTCAATTGTTTCTGGCAAGTTCCTTCAAACGACATAGAGGTTATAGAAGCTCATTCCTTCAAACTTCTTTTTTTCAAACACAAAATCAAGGCCATCTTGAGCCAATTTTGCTACTATTTTTTTTTTTTTTGACACAGGCAAAGTAGTCAGACACTTAACTTCATTACAAATTAATCGGTAGTCTCTCCTGGCCATTTCTTTAATTGAGCCAAATCCGCCAATCAATATCCCAATTCTCGTTCTTGTAAAATGGGTTTGGAATTTTTCTTTCATTTCTGCCACATATGAAGGCTTGGTCAGTTAGAGAATTTGCGAAAATTCTCAACCTGCAATAATCATTATTTGATAATTCGTCACTCTGAATGGTAAACGTCTCAAGGAGCCAATTTGCTGGCTGGACTGGTATTCGTATTTCAGCTCAAGGTTGTTCATTGTGGGCTTCTACTTGAGGGACCTCCAGATATCCAATAGGTCGGTTGCTAGTTGCTACTAGTTCCTACCCCCCCATGCGTGAAGAGAGCAACAACTTTTTCCGATTTCCATTCCCCGAGTCGTGGAGCTTTGCCAAACATATAACAAGAGCACCAATTTCATTTTAAATAATTAGCCAACAGAACCAATGGATTAATGGTTATAGGATTTTTTTCTGTCTATTGCTTTGTGAGTGGACTTCAAGAAGAGTGGACTGAAGCATGATATCGATATGATATCCGCGCAAACACTATGTCACAAGCTATTACTTGCCTTACACAGAGAATAAGGTGAGCCCATATCCCACAACTTTCAATTGCTTTGGTGGACCTTTGTAACCAGCAAAGCACACATGTACATATTTGAACATGCATATAATTATATTTTTTCTTATGTGATTTATTCCTTATCTCTTTCTTGTACGAAGAAGTTTTCTCGAGTACTTTTTTTTTTTGTCTTCTTGTGTACATTCATTTCTCCTATAAAAAGGAGATTCATATTCTTTGTAACATTCATACGTGAATATAACAATACGTATATCACTTCCTTTTTTATATCTCTTTGTTCACTTCCTTTTTTATATTCTCTTGTTCCATGGCTGAAACATGAAACATGATCAAACATGATAATATTGTTGCTGAAATGAAATGAAGGACTTCAAAGAAAATAGTGTTCAACAAGAGATTAACAAGAGTCATTTGTTTATTACAAAAGTCATTTAGTGAACAAGACTATGTTTGAGTTTAGGAATCATGGAAATTGACTACAGAGATGTTAAACATCAAGAGGTCAAGACTAGTGAGAAAGAAATCCTGTGAAATTAAATCCTGTGAACCCATATAACTCATAACTCCTAAGAACTACTTGACTTTCTAGTAAATAACATAATATATTAAATATTTCGATTTTAATGGGCTTGAAAATTGTAATTTCAAACTGTTTGGAAGTAATTATATCTTCGAAATCGATGGGTACTTATATTGGTTTTCCTCATTGAAGAATTAATGGATTTTTTGTATCTTTCAATTGACAAAAGTACTTAACAACATATGGGATCCTGGAGGAATCAATATTTCAGTGAATTTCGTTAAGGACAAAGTTGATCTTTTAGGGTGTGGAATGATACGATACCATAATGATTGTCACCGTTATGCAATCTATTTTCTTGGTTTTATATTTTTCATTTGGTGTTTGTCAATAGTCTAGGACTAGGAATGATTCATTCCTTTTTAGGATTGAAATTCCTTATGAATTAAGGCATTGGTCCACTGCTTCCAACTGAGTGCAAGTTGTTATGGAAGTTAAAAGCAAATAAAAGACTAAAACTTTTGCTTTGGAAGATTCCTTGGGAAATTCTTACCACAAGAGAATTTCTGAGTAAGAGCTGCATCACACCCTCAATTTAATTACCTTCTTCAATCTGACTATTTCTCTAATTGATATAATCCTTCTTCCTAGTGGCAAAGTGCAGTTTTAAGAGTGTGTGTTAGAGTGGAAGGGGGTGAATGTCGCGTGGCTTTAAAGCTCTCAGCCAACCCAAGACTGGTGACCCAGCTGGTTTCACTCTTGCAGATACCTTGGCATGTGAAAGTTTGGGTCACATTTTTGGGGTTGGGGTTGTTCTTGGCCTTAAGAACATTGGTGCACTGTAAATTAGCTTAAGCATCTTATTTTATTTCTCTTATGTTGTCCTGTACTTACAACCAGGGGCGGATCCAGGAATTCAATCTAAGGTGGGCACCTTTTAATCCCAAAGTTTAATAGACATAATACAAAAAATGCCAAAAGCCAATGTACATTTTTTTGATATATGATAGAAATTAATAATGTATATTGGCTTTTGGCATTATTCATTATTTATATAACCAAAAAGTAATAAACAAGAAACTTATTATAGCTTTTTACAATTGATTTTGACATGTGTTTCATATTTTGAAAGCGTTACATTATAACTTTATTATTAATACTACGATAAATGTCTTTCCCTATGTATACATACAAGTTGTCATCCATCCATTGATCACTCATCCGACTACGTAATCGATTATTCACAATCTTCATAGCTGAAAATGATCTTCTAACAGTGGTAATCGCAACTGGTAAGTTTGATTGTAAGTTATATATCTAACTAGAAAAAAATTTAACAAAAAAATTAGGATCATTCTACAATACTCAATCTTTTTGTGAGTTTGGTACCCACTCAATTGTTATTATCAAATATGATGTAGTTGTCATCATATGTGATGGTAGTGCTATCCAATGTGATGTTAATACTCTCCAATTTTATATGTATTAAATTTAAATAAATAAATAAAAATTTAGGGTATCAATTAATGTGATCATAGGTACCAATATATGTGGGGTAATTATCATCAATGTGTGACACTAATACCATCAATATGACATTTTTTCTATTAAAAGTACAACACAATAAAAATGTGGATCCGCCCATGCTTACAACATGTGTTTGGTTTGATAACTCCACAAACGTGTGATTGGAAACACTGTAGAATGGCTAAACATAACTCATTCTTGGGTCTTATTAGTGGACACGGTCGAAGTGGTGGTGCAGTTCTGGAAGCAGTGGATCTTTCCACCGACCCGAGTTCACCTACCGCATCCTTACCCCACTGTTGGGCTGAGATGTCAACTTCTTTTCATTTTTTTTTTCTTTTTCTATAATTCCTACTTTTGTATATATATATATGGCATTCCAATTCTTCCACTGAGACTCTGAAAGAGAGAAGAGAGACAAAGATGAGTATCTGGAACTACGTCGTTACGGCTCACAAGCCCACCAACGTCACCCATTCCTGCGTCGGCAATTTCACCAGCCCTCAGGAGCTCAACCTAATCATAGCGTAAGCCCCTCTCTCTCTCTCTCTCTCAGATTTCGTTTCTGGTTAGGGTTTATTCCTTCAATTTCATGTAGTAAAACTCGAATGTATCAATTTTTAGACGAGATTTTTTGATGATTTGAAGTTTCAATTGTGCTTTGCTATTAGCTAAACTATACCTGTTGCTTTTTATGCTTCATATTTTAATCCGCAAAAAAATCAATTTCATTTTGGCGTAGTAAAAATACCCCTCAAATATCCGGGGACTCTGTGTGTGATAATGAATAATACAATTTTGGCATTTGATAGTTTTCTAAAATTTTTTTTTTTTGGGGAAAAAATTGAAATGCGTATTATCTTTTATTGGGGTAATTTTTGTCATGCTGTAAGTTGAACTCTTTGTTCTCTTGTAAATTTTTCTAGTAAATTGTGTTTATCGTCCACATTTTGGCTATTGTTTGCATCGAAAGATGCATTTATACATATACAGTTTACTCACAATTAAAAACATTTTCAGGAAATGCACCCGGATCGAAATTCATTTGCTTACGCCTCAGGGCTTGCAGGTACATTAATTCCCTCTTTATGTTCTTTTGTTTATTTATTCATTTTGTTGGCCTTTTTAATCTACATTTCATTTTAGCTGCTATTAAGGTATTATAGGTTGTATGTGATTGTTATTCTTACTCTACAAACACACACACAAATATATATATGTGGCTTTGATGGAACGACTTGTTCTAATTGTCATTTTGTTTTGTTTTCTTGAATTACCTTAAACCTACAGTTGAGATATTGACTGGCTGCCAAGGAAAATAATAAGGATAGTTAGATGTGCACACTTTCTATTTAAATTGTTGTACCGTTTGCATCTTGCACCCTTGAACTTATTATGAAAAATTATGCACAAAATTTGTCACTCTTTTTTATTGCCATTTACAAACACACACACACAAACAATATATCTTGAACCATTACTTCAACCTCATACTGTGACTTTGAAGCCTTAAACTTGCCCTTGGCAGCTTGTGACTTTACCATTGCACTGGACAATGACCCCTTAGTTATTTGAGGTATACCTTTTCATAATTTGTAGAATCTTAAGGTTCGTGAATCGATCTTGAACACCTAATCAAAGATCCTTGGTTAAATCCTTGTTCTGATGACCTTGAGGGATAAAAATCTTCCAAAAACTTCTATAGATTAAAATGAAAACCATCTCCAGATATTTCAATTATATACTCTTAAGTATTGCAAAGAAAGAAAATTTTCCTGTCCAAATTCTTTGTGATTTGATCTTCTTTCTGTCTTCAGTCTTTTGTGTCTACTATCTAATTCTTGATAATTATTATTTTTTTTTTTATTGTCCATGGGCCAGCTAGGAGTAAGATCTATGACCATAAGACCTTATCTAAATTTTTTCCTGTGCAGCCTATGTTGGACGTGCCGATATATGGGAGAATTGCAACACTTGAACTTTTTCGCCCTCATGTGAGCATTACTATAGGCTTTTTCTTCAAAACCCACAAAATTATGTTATGACTTATGATTTACTTCTTACCTTTCCTGCATTCATGTCACTTGTTTTGAACAGGGTGAGGCACAAGACTTTCTATTTATTGCAACAGAAAGATACAAATTCTGTGTTCTTCAATGGGATGCTGAGACATCTGAGCTTATCACAAGGTTTAAGTTTGAAGAAATGAATTATAATTTCTAAGTTATTTTCTTAGTTGATGTTTGATGTTGTTGGAGTTTAGTGCACATAGAGTCATAAGTTGAAGTTAATGCCCCTGCTCCCTTCCTTTTCTTATGGAAAACATAAATTTCTGCATCTTTTATGTTTTAGGAAACTATTATGTCATAGTGCAGAGTGGAGTCTCAAAAGCTGTTACTTTATTTTTTACGGAAAAAGAAGAAGAAGCTGTCATGTTGTATATGGGTCCGATATTTAGTATGTTACTGTTTGACTTGGATTCTCCTATTTATGCTGCTAACAAAATATAGGTCTATGTTCTGTCTCTACCATTAAGAGTTGTAACTAGTGGGAGTTCTAGTTCTATCCAACGAGTTATTTGCAACAGGTTTATGTTGGGTATAAATCCCTTTTCTAGGGTCCTCTTCTAAGGATTATCATCTAGGAAATTGTCTGCTTGCGTAATTAATTTGTGGGACAGATTATGATTTTTGCAGTTAGAAATCCCTTTTCTTGTTAAGAGATACCCTTCTGTCTTGTAGTATTCTTAAGTTATTACTGATTTGAAAGAACTCACTCACTTGATATGTCTTTTGACTTTCCATCTTCCTGTGGCAAGCTCTTTATCCTTTAGGAAGGTTAAAGATCATCGTAACACCTTTTTTTTTTCCTGCCTTTTAACAAAGTTTTCATTCCCTTTCTTCCATAGATTCCAATTCCACTTCTAGGGCTTATGTTGTCGATTCAGGCCTTTTTCCTATAAATAAAAGTAGAGGTTTATGGGGCTACTCTGTGATTAGACAAAAATACTCTATGGAGGAAAAGTTTGGGTTACCATGATGCAACATATTCCAAATGAAAGTCACTTTGTTGTCTCCTAGGAAGAAAAGGAACAATTTATTTGCCTATATGAAAGGGTGTGTAAAACAAAGTTATAAATTTTATATAGTACCAGCCAGTACGGTCTAGATATATTGTAGCGATCACCAAACTGGTACAGTAACCCCTTGGAAATGTACTAGTTTAACTACTAGTACATTTCCAAGGGGTTGAAGGCTTCTCATTTAATTTCTGTCCATTCTGTAGCAGAAATGCTTGATATGTGTTCTGTTTAAGCCTTCTCTTTTTCCAGCTTTGTAAATCCCATTGTTTCCTTTTTTCTCTTTTTAATGAAATACTTATTTATCAAAAAAAAAAAAAAATGAAAAAGGAAAATCATGTATGAAAAATTAATTTTAGTGCTTTTTTTTTTCCTTGTGTGTTGGAGGTGGGGATGAGGTTATAGTAAATAATTGTTAGACTAAATTTTCTTGAAAAGTTTAAAATTACAAGTTTGGTAAAGATTGGGACAAACATGGTGCTTCCTTTCACACCTTTTTAATTATAAGGTAGTTGCTGGAAGTTACTTCCATTACTTAATAAATTGTTGGTGCCAGATAATAACTTTTGATCAGCAATATATACATCATCTTGTTTTCTTTTCTTTCATATGTGAGAAACATTCATTACTCTATGAAACCATTGTAATTTTTGGATGAATTAATTAAAGTTTTGCACTGACAAGTGTATGCCTGTCATTTAGAGCAATGGGGGATGTTTCAGATCGTATTGGTCGTCCTACAGACAACGGTCAGGTATTTATCTGATTCTCCCTTCAATTTCTTTATTAATTTTTTTGCTGGGTTAAAGTATTTATTAAAGCAGTTTTTATTTTTATTTTTTTAATAAGTAAATAATTCATTAAGAAGTGCAAATGGGATGCATCCCAAGTACATGAGAAGTATGCAACAGGTACACCACCGATTAAGCATGGAAATTACAATGATCAAGCATTAAGTAAATTCAAAAGGAATACTGTCCTGAGGCTGCCATCCACATATATGGATTTGAGGAATAGAAGTTTCAAGTCTAAAACTGATCTTTCACACCCTTCAAAGCAAAATGCAACATATGAAACAATGAGGGATTGCCCTCCAGATGTCTATACTTTTAATCTTTTAATCTTGTTCTTTTAGAGCTTGATTGTTTTGCTTTCCAAGTATACGCCTAGTGTAGTTAGGGCTCTCTTTTCATCAATAATTCTCATAATTATTTAAAAAAAAACCCATGCTATCAGCTCTGTCACACCTCAAGGCTTCACCCACTAAACCCCAAAGAGAATCAGAACCATAGTCCATAGTTCTCTTACAATATCACAATGGAGAAGCAAATGATTGGTTGTCTCACCAATCGTTTTGCTCATATAGCACCAATCTACCATGATGATATGCCATTTCCTTAACTTGTCCTTCGTTAGAATCTTCCCAAGACCGTTGTTCATAAGAAATGCGCTCATATTCTTAATTATATTAAACTTAGCAATTTACATTTCCTCTATAAAAGAAAAACTTTTCTCTCTTTTCAATGACGTGTAATATAATTGAAATTAATTCCTTAAATATTATAACACATAATGAGTATGATACATGAGCCATAAAAATAATCTCTTACTAAATTTTTCAAAATGAACTTATAGCATACAGTGCGGGACATCAGCTAGCTAAAAGAGTAATAGCCCAACATCCATATATACCCATAACAGATCATATCACAATCATAATTGAACAATTCCCTATTCACCCATTTGGCCATGGTGCCCTGCCTCCATGGCCGAACACCACCTCACAAAAAGACCCACTCATTGCTTACTACGACCTGAATTTTCCTTCACTAAATTCAGTTTAGACATTACCTAACTTGTTTGGTCAAAAGCTTGATTGGATACAAGTGGAAACTCAAAAACATTTCAGATTTCACAAACTCTCAGGTTTTCGGCCCTACTAAAAACCAAGTCAGAAATTTCCCATACCAAATCATATTTTCTTGTTTAAAACCACCAATTTCAGCCCTACATAAACCCCCATTCAGATTTTTACTTTGATTTCTTAGAAAATAGGGAGCTTAACTCCAATTTCTTGCCTTGGTCGAAGGGTGGGGATTCTCCAAAAATCTTCTTCTAATCATGGAACTGTTAAGGGATAGTTATAGTGGTGATGAGACTGGGGAAGAGAGAGGAGTGGGTGCTGTGTGTGTGAGAGGGGAAGAGCAAGAGAAGATGAAAAATGTTAGAAGAGGGGCAGCTGAATAGGGGGAAAATGAAAGTTTTTATTTTCTTTTCTCTTTAGTAAGTTAATGGGCTAGGGTTTTTCCAAACAAAAGGCTCATTCTATAATTCCTTTCCTTTTGTCTACTTGCCCCCAAAAGGTGGTTACTCCTATTTAAACTCCTTGGACCCCAGTTCCACTAAAGTAAATGGGCATGGGCTTCTTAAAACACTAATCCCCTTTGCAATTTATGACTATTTGCACTTAGGATTCTTATGGCTTCTAAAATATTTAATTGCTCTGCTTATGATGTGCACAAGTAAATGCGATATTAATGGTTATAATGATAAAATTGTGGGGTGACTTGTTACACATAACATGTATTTTTCTGCAGATTAGGCATAATTGATCCAGATTGCAGACTAATTGGACTCCATTTATACGATGGATTGTTCAAGGTATATAGTTTTATACAATTAATTTTTTTTTTGGTATTTTGCATGCTATTATTAGCAGAAATTCCAAATTCGCTATTAAATTAATATTTTTAATGTAACCATCATAGTTTGTTGTTTCCTCAGGTCATTCCTTTTGATAATAAAGGGCAGCTCAAAGAAGCGTTTAACATTAGGTATGCTTTTATTGTTCTTCTGGTCTTCTAGCCCTTAAATGATTTTATTGATGGTTATGCTAATGAAAAATTTAGCTTTGGCATGGATGCAGAATGTATATCATTTTCAATACCTCATATGAATGTATCTGTCATAAGTTGCTTTGGGGTTCGTTTTAGTTGCTTAATATTTTTGGTAAGCCAAAATATGGTGTGCATTGTTTATTAATTGTATGTTGTTGAATTTGACTTACCATGTACCTTTATGTTGGATATCTTATATAAAAAAAAAAGTACCTTTATGTTGGATATTAAATAGGATAAATTACAATGACATCCCCGATGTTTGGTGAAACTAGACATGCTACACCATATTTTCAAGAAACAACACTCCGTTCCAAAATTTCCAAAATAATTGACACTCCGCTCCAAAATAATTCACACTCCACTCCATTTTTGGAGCGGAGTGTGAATTATTTTGGGAATTTTGGAGTGGAGTGTCATTTGTTGAAAATAGGGTGTAGCGAGTCTAGTTTCACCAAACATCGGGGGTGTCAGTGTAATTTACCCTATTAAATATATAGATATCAATAATTGGTGTAACTCAAAACAAACTAGTGATAAATTTTTTATGTCCCCTTCTTTTTTCTGATAGTGAAAAAGAGAGTGAGATATAGGGAGAAAGAAACAAAGGAGGAGGAGTTAGGAAGAAGAATTCTAAGATAAAAAAAAAGGAGAACACTTATAAAAAAAAAGAAACAAAAAGGAGAATAATTGAGCGTGACAGAAAAGTACAGTGAAAACAAGTTAGGAAGTGGGGATGAGATGGGGAGGGACCACAAGTGCCTATAACTTACCAGTCAAAACATAGGTCTCCTCCCATTTTACATAGAGGATGCCTATACAGATATCAAAAAACCCTTGAGTAAGCTGGTGTCCATCATATAGCAAACCCTATCCTATATTGTAGCAGAAACCAAGTTTCACTCTTTCTCAAACGAAAATTACAGCCATAAAAATAACTTGACTCCTAGTATAACTCAAAAAACTAAACATCAAGGGCTCACACAAGAAATAAAGTGGATCACTTACCTAACCAAACTATCGTGGAAGTATGCCCTATCTATTGGCTTTTAGGTTTTTATATATACATTTAAAATATAATGTCTTAACTGTAACATAGGTTAGGTTATTTTTGGGTTTGGTTGCCATGCATTCTCACCCTGGATGACCCATAGCTTTCAATGTTCACCAAAGTCTCTGCAAAACCCAGTTTCATCTGCTGTTTGATCTTATTCAACCATTCTTAGTGCAACCTCGTTAGACATTTGTCAGTGAGGAATGTGTTGAGAAGTAGTAGAAGAGAGCTTGGAGTCCTCTGTTGTGATCTCATATTTCCAGATTTTGATAACAAGGATGTGAAAGTGTATTGAAGATAGCCACTGACAATAGACACAAATTTCAAATGCTGATATACACTTAATTTGTTCTTCTTAAAGATCAATTTCTATGAATGATATAATAGTTCCTGCTTTTTATGTTCCTAGCGTTAATTTAGTTCATCAGAATAATCACACTGATCACATCTTTTGACTGTGAATCTTTTCAGGCTTGAGGAACTTCAAGTTTTGGATATCAAGTTTCTTTATGGTTGTTCAAAACCCACAATTGTGGTTCTCTACCAGGTCACAAATGTTTCTTTTTTCATCCATATGTTTATCAAGAGCTATGTGTTTACTTTATACACAGTTCTTCAAATCTCAACACTGCTACCTTTCTATTCCATTTTCTTTGGGCGCTGCACTCAACGTGATAAGGATGTGTGGACTGGCATTTTTTTTTTTTTGGGGGGGGGGGGGGGGGGGTAAGATTCCATTGGGCCACTAAGGTCTATTGGATACACAGTGGGAGGTAGACCTCATTAATCCTGTTAACCTCCCGTGCCCCACGCTCTTTGGTCTGCTGCAAGCCATTTGGGCTTATCCGCTACACAAGGGGAGTTGACCTCTCTATTTTTCAAAAAGAAAAGGGGGGAGAGGGAAATAAGCAACAAAATCAACGTGTACTCAACAGATAATAAAAAGTTGGGATCCCAAAGTGTACTTGACATTTCTGGTGTCTGACTCTGTAACCAAGTATTATTGGAGGGCCTGCATTATGAAAATTGACTTTAAAATTGTTGGTGTCTTTGGCCAATGAGCTCTAACTCAAATGGAATTTCCTCCCCCTTGTAAGAGCAAGGTGGAGTGTAAGGTCATGGTCATGAGTTCATGACCCATTGGGTGTGTGTATGACTTACTAGTAAAAAAAAAAAGATTGTAGGTGTCTTTGAATTTGTTTCACCCATATTGAGGGGGTTTTGGAAGCCTTGACATCAACATTTAAACGACTCTTTTATAGAAATGTAGACATAGTCAGAGACATATGTGCTTCTCCTCTGTAACCTGTCAGTTTTCTTTTTTTGTCTATCTGTGGATTACAAATGGATGTTGGATATCCTTAATGTGGTTTATATTTATGTGGCAGTGCCAGTGCATTTGGATGGTCTCATTATTATGTTCTCATTGTTGCAGGATAACAAAGATGCTCGCCATGTTAAAACATACGAGGTTGCTCTTAAGGATAAAGATTTTGTTGAGGGTCCCTGGTCCCAGAACAATCTTGACAATGGGGCTAATTTGCTAATACCGGTACCTCCACCTCTTTGTGGCGTTATTATTATTGGAGAAGAAACAATTGTCTACTGCAGTGCCAACGCATTCAAAGCAATCCCAATCAGACCGGTAAGAAACACATTGTGCTGCTGCTAATTTTGTGTTTTAGGTTTTAGTTTTAAAATTTCCAAAGAATGCTAGATAAAATTGCTTATCAATGTACTACGTTTTCTTATTCCTCATAATATTGATTGTTGTGCACTTCAAGTCCATCACAAGAGCCTATGGAAGAGTTGACGCTGATGGTTCTAGGTATTTACTTGGTGATCATGCTGGGCTACTTCACCTACTTGTTATAACCCATGAGAAAGAAAAGTGAGTTCTTCTATCTTCTGTTTATGATTAAACAATGTACTTGGGAAAAAAATTTGCTTAATTACAAAACCGAGGAAAACATTGTTTTGAATTGTGAATTTAGTGCCTCACAGGGATCTTCTAAATGTGTCATCTACATTCTCTTGTAGGGTTACCGGACTCAAAATTGAGCTCTTTGGGCGAAACTTCCATTTCATCTACCATATCATATCTCGATAATGCATTTGTATATATTGGCTCGAGCTTTGGAGATTTACAGGTAAAGCATTGATTCTTCATATATTTTGAGAAATTGTATCTGAAGTTTCATTGTTTTCTAGACTTAAGTAATCTGGATTCTCCAAGTGTTATTTTCAACCTTGTATCTGAAGCCTATAGCCTTTTTAGAGATTGACATATTGAAGATGTGGTAATGTGTAATACCCATAGTAAATAGCTGGAACCCCTAGATTGGCACTTAAGCAACACTAGCATATAACTCGTGCAATGCACGAAAAAAACTCTATATAAACACATAATGTGTATATGAAAATATATATTTAAAATTATTTTATGGAAAATATGTTGCATAAAAAAAATAAAACTAATAATAACAAATAGATGGAATTGCACCAACAACAGAAAAATAAAAGGAATTAGATAGTGTATAATAATTGAGAAAAAATGGTTATCTTTAATTGATAAAATAGAAAATAAGTTAGAATCAAGCAAAAAATAAAAGATTACCTTAGTTCAATTGCCTCTTAGATCCCCTTGCAGTCATATAAATGTACAAAAACACAAAAAAAGGAAAGAAAAAAAATCATGTTTGAAAAAAAAAAAAATAAATAAAAAAGAAAAAGAAATAGAAGAACAAAACTTGTACCGAATTACTATTGTTTGAAGCCCCTTGCAGTCATATAAACAAACAAAAACACAAAATAAATATAGGTCATGATAGAAAAATAAATAAATAAAAAAGAAAAAGAAGTAGAAGAACAAAACTTGTACCAGATTATTATTGTTTAAATGTTACGTAAGCAGATTATACAAGAATGAGGAACCTTTAATTTAATGTACTCTATTTATCTTTCTTCTGTCAAGGAGTATGTCTGTTCATCAAATGATATCTTGAGTGATTGTTCACCAATCAACACCTTTTCACTAAAAGAGTACTTCTAACACTCTTACACAGTAAGATATTTATTATCACGAATTTATTATTATCTATTTTTATTTAAAATTGTTTGACAGTTTTTAAATCAAACCACTTAGGAAATTTAAACAACGTATGAATTTTTTTTTTTATAATCTTTAAGAAGTCTTCTAGTATTAGGAGATTGTCATAATTGTAAGATTTTTAATATGATATTTTATTAAGATGTCTTTTAGTAGTAGGAGACTTATTTTAAAGAATTTGTTATTATCTGTTTTTATTTTAAAGATTTTTATTATGATATTTTATTAAAATATCTTTTTAGTAGTATGAGACTTATTATCAATAATTTTTTATTATCTATTTTTATTTAAAAGTGTTTGACAGTTATTAAATCAAACTACTTAGGAAATTTAAACAATGTATTACTTCAGAAATTTAAACGATAGATAGACATGCAAACTACTTAGGAAATCTAAACAACGTATCACTTCAGAAATTTAAACGATAGATAGACATGCCACTTGTCATGATGTGAGACATTTTAGGTTTTAACGCTCATGTCTTCTGCTTTTGTGTATTATATAGATTATCTAGAGATGCAGAGACTGCCTCCTGTTCATGGTTGCCTGCTCAAGCAATTGAGGGTGGCAAAAGAATTCCGTCTTACTTTTTTTTTTTTTTAAATGAAGTTTAAAATGACAACAGATTTTTATGTGTGGATGTGTTTGCAACCTCTTGCTACATTTTTGTGTATCTGCTTTGGCTTATGCCAACGTTAAGAAAAAGAAATATATATTTTTTTATTCTTTTGGTCTGTGGTTTGAACTATGTTGTATAGTGTAAATATGACTCGTGGATTTAGTTGTATATTGTTTTAAGGTCACTTGCAATATCTGATAAACACTTCATAATGGTGTGTATGCAGCTTGTAAAGTTAAATCTTCAGCCTGATGCAAAAGGCTCAGATGTGGAAGTACTGGAACGATATGTCAATTTGGGACCAATTGTTGACTTTTTTGTTGTGGACCTAGGGAGGCAAGGCCAAGGTCAGGTTGCAACTTGCTTTGGAGCTTATAAAGATGGTTCTCTTCGCGTAGTTCGAAATGGAATAGGAATCAATGAACAGGTATGTTTTACTTAGTGGTTCACTTTTCCTCAAACCGTGTGAGCACTTATATAAGATTAATTTGTTGATGTGTGTATATGTAATGGTGTAGGCTTCAGTGGAACTTCAAGGTATTAAGGGAATGTGGTCATTAAGATCTTCTACTGATGATCCATTTGACACATTCCTGGTTGTAAGTTTTATCAGTGAGACACGAATTTTGGCGATGAATCTTGAGGATGAGTTGGAAGAAACGGAGATAGAGGGATTCTGCTCTCAGGTGCAGACTTTATTTTGCCATGATGCTGTGTACAACCAACTTGTACAAGTAGGTTTTCTAACTGTTTTAATTCATTAATCTATGACTTCCTCTATTAGGCCTTATCTGGATATGACTTTTTTAACTGCTCTCACCTGTAGTGACAATTTATTGACTTGCTTTACATACGGGTGCAAAGTATTATTTGTGCATAAGATTTAGAGTTTCAGCTTAAAAGTCAGTACGTGTAGTCCGTATTAAGCCTTATCTGGCTAATCAAATGCCATTACAGGTTACTTCAAGCTCTGTGAGACTGGTCAGTTCTACATCTAGAGAGCTGCGGAATGAATGGAATGCTCCATCTGGCTATTCGATTAATGTTGCCACTGCTAATGCCACCCAGGTTTGTTTACTACCTCTTTTATCAGTTTGGACTTAAGTTCAATTTCTCCGATCTTGGGTGATAACGTGCACACTTAAGCAGTTTTAATCAGCAGATTGAAGTCGGAATTCATAATAGTGAGAGATTATTGGAGCTTGGGGGAAATTCCCCCCTGTACTGTCATGATCTGATCTTTCCATTATCTATAAATTATTGTTATTCGCCCAAGAAAAATAAATCAATAATGCTTTTCAATAATATTATTGTTTGAATTTTGTTAGTTAATAACTATTTGAACTCCAAGAATTATTTTTTCAACACCCCTCTATTTTTTTTTTTAAATCTGGTTCCTCATAAATTTGTTCTTCATTCTCTTTCCCCTTGCCCCGTGCCACCATGGGTTTGAGAGGGGGGATAGAATGGAACTTGGTCAATACTTGAGTTGGTGCACTGTGGGTGGCATGGATTGAGAGTGTGCCTCATACAACATTGCAAATAAGTGGAGCACATGATTGCTTTTTATTGGCACTCTTTCACCTTTTTCAGATTGTCTTTGTTAACATGTAATGTGGTATTATAGTTTATAGAATAACTAACCAATTGATGCATTGCACTTTCTATGACAGGTTTTATTGGCAACTGGTGGTGGCCATTTAGTTTATTTAGAAATTGGAGATGGGGTATTGACAGAAGTAAAACATGCACAGTTGGAGTATGAGATCTCATGCCTTGACATAAACCCCATTGGGGAGAATCCCAACTATAGTCAGCTAGCTGCTGTTGGTATGTGGACAGATATTAGCGTGCGGATATTTTCGCTTCCTGACCTGAATCTTATCACAAAGGAGCCTTTGGGAGGAGAAATTATACCTCGGTCCGTTCTTCTTTGTGTCTTTGAAGGGGTATGCTTGTGCCTGAGCTTTCTTTCCTTTAATTCTTGTCTCAATTCTACCAAGGTTATTTTTGTTCACAATTATCTTATCTAAGAAGCACGGATAAGGAAAAAAATCTTTGTGTCCATGTCAGACATAGACATACATGGGACACAACTGCATGCGTGTCCGGAAATTTTTTTAATTTTATTGTTTTAAAAAAAGATTTTGGACACAGTCCAGATGCATCTAAGACATAAAAGCTTAAAGTTGTAAAAAAAAAAAATTGGAAGGCTTGAAATTTTGGAAGAGCACCTGATGGCCTACTATGAGATGCGGCTTGGTTCAATTCAAAGAGGAGGGAGTTGATGAGGTTGTAGTGACCATGGAGGCAGAGATCAGAGGAGCGGTCTCAATGCATTCCAGGCACAGGGTGAGGCAGTGAAGTTTAGAGAGAGAGGACTTTGTACCCAACAATAGGAAGAGCATCAATCTTGGATCTTTGGTGGCAGAGAAGGCTGAGCTACCTCTGCTTCTCTCTTCCTTTGTGTTGTAACTTGTTGAAAGTGGTGTTTTTATTTTTGTTCTAAAGTAAGGAAAGTGAGAAGGAATCATAACCGAGCAGAGGATTAAGAGTATTCTGAGAAACAAAAAAACATCAGTGTCTATGTCCGTGCTTCTTAGGTTATTGTACCTCAATGGGTAGTACTATTGGTAACAATCAAACAACTCAAAAAGAGAGTAGTACAATTGGTTGGAGCCCATGTCTTATGAAAGCGGATGTCATTAGTTCAAATCTCAGCTTCCCTTCCTCCCCTTGGGCCCAAAACTTATAAAAAAAATTCATGTTGCATACTTCTAGAGGAATTTTAATAGTAGTCATCATGACATCCATTTCAACATTGAAAGAGGGGGGGAGGGGGGGAAGGGATGACATCCAATGTCGAATGATGCTTTCAAACTCAAAGAGTCTGCTTCATTTTTCTTCAAATCATTAATGGTTTATATGTTACCTAGTTTTTCGTACCCCTTTTTAAGTTACAGTGAATTTTGTTTCTTTCAGATATCTTACTTGTTATGTGCCCTTGGAGATGGACATCTATTAAATTTTCTATTGAACACAAGTACTGGTGACCTAACAGATAGGAAAAAGGTCTCTCTTGGGACCCAGCCTATTACTCTTCGTACTTTCTCATCCAAGAATACTACACATGTATTTGTTGCATCAGATAGGCCAACCGTTATCTACAGTAGCAACAAGAAGCTACTTTACAGCAATGTAAACTTAAAAGAAGTTAGCCATATGTGCCCCTTCAACTCTGCTGCTTTTCCGGACAGTTATTTTCTCTCTTCACCCCTCCCTTCTAAGTTGGCCAATATCTAAGCAATATAGGATAGAGTTGGTTAATATCTATGAAGCACGGGTACGTTTTCGGGTACGGGTACGGGTAAGGTACGGCGGTACTTCAATTCCTAAAAAACTAGGGTACGGGTACGGCGAGGTATTTTTTTATTATATATTTTTATATATTATTATACATATATTTTTAAATATATATGAACTTAAAAACAAATGTTGATAATAAGATACATCCATTGTCACAAAAAAGATAAATAAATAGACATAAAGAAAGGTTTGTAGGTATTTTCTCTGCATTGTTAAAGTGACCTATATAATATAACTCACTTGTAAAATGATATGCATTGTATAATTACATCTCTATATATTAAAAGAGTAATGTGTCCACTTTTTAAATGGTTCAAAATGGGATTATATGCATTGTGTATCTACATCCATTGTGATTATTAATAAAATGTGATTATTAAACACAAAAGAAATAGTTCCCAAAAAATAATAATGATATGATCTGGTTTGTACAATTTCACTTATGCCTCACTTGTTTAGCAGAACGAAACTTGGGGAAGAGAGGAATGTGGGGTATATGATTATGAATGTTGTGCCGTTTCCAAAAGCAAACGGTATGTCGTTTCACAACATTGTTATGGGTAAGCCCAAACCCAGCCCAAAGTCCAAAACATAAAATGTACAAAGCTGGACTCTGGCTGAAGCTAGAGTTGGGCTGGATTGGCCCCCACGACGACGTCGCTTCGGGGAATGATTCATTGATTCTAGTACTTGGGAGCAAAAGTACTACACTTGTTATTGTTGGTGATTGATTTTAGCTAAAGCAGAGAAAGAAAAAAAAAACCAGAGAGGAGAATCGGAAATGAGAGATGGAAGACGAGCTCAACGGCGTCGGAAATGAGATATGGAAGACGAGCTCAACGGCGTCAGAAATGAGAGATGGGAGACGAGCTCAACGGCGTCGGAAATGAGAGATGGGAGACGAGCTCAACGGCGTCGGAAATGAGAGATGGGAGACGAGCTCAACGGCGTCGGAAATGAGAGATGGGAGACGAGCTCAACGGCGTCGGAAATGAGAGATGGGAGACGAGCTCAACGGCGTCGTTCCGTGCTCCTCCCTCGCCGTTGATTCCATCCTCCGTGTCGGAACGGTAACAAACGAAAAACTCAATCTTTCACAATTACCAAACACCCGTTTTGGCTCAGTTTTATCCCGCCCCGTACTGGACCCGTACCTGACCCGTACCAAACCCGTACCGGGAATTTTTTTTCTTGGCCAAAAACGGGTACGCCGGGGGTACGCATGCAGCGGTACCCCGGCAGTATCCGTACCCACGAGGTACCCGGTACGGGTACGGCGGGGTTTTTGCCGTACCGGTGCTTCCTAGACTTTAATATTGATGAATATATCCTTGTTATGTCGTATAGACGTGTGATCTATGACTCGGTTTTATCCTGAAATGCAACTGATATTTCTATTCATAAAAAAATTCTTAGGAATGAGCTAAATAGACAGTCAAAATATATTCATATAAATTTCTTTTTCTTTTTATGTTGAGAAGAAAAATAGGAGGAAGGTTGTTTGTATGAATTCACTATTATGCCCCTATGATCTAAGAAGTGAAAGACAGAAAAATAGGATCTTACCAAGAAGTCCTCAAAATAATTGGTGACAGTTAGAATTTTCTTTGGCTACTAAGAAATGGTGAAAACTCGCACAATGAGGATCTTCAAGCAGTTTTATTTATTTTTATTTTCTCTGAGCGTTCTTTATTCTATGTTATAAATCAAATAAGAATAGCAAGCTAAGTGGCACTACTTCATTTTGCATCTCTACTGTTTGTTTCTCAATTCCTATCAATGGGAGTACCTGTGGCTTTTTGTGAGAGTTCTAGAGGGCTACGGCAAAGTAATCCCCTATCCTCTTTGCCTTTTGTCATTGTTATGGAGGCTTTGAGAGGATGTTGGATAAAACAGAGGGAGGTGGTTTTGTGTCCGATTTACTGTGGGTAATGTGGAGAGTCTGGAGACTAATGTTCTGATGGTGTCGCATTTACGTTTTGCAGATGATACTCTCATTTTTTTGCGATGCTTAGTGGGTAATATGGTTTTGTCCTTTTTTGGTTTCAATGGGCGATGCTTAGAGGGTCGTAGGATTGCTAGCTTGTTAGTAAGGTTGGTTTGGGTGACACCGAAATGGAGAAATTTGGAAGTCCATCCCTCATTGCTTGATGGTGCATCTGGTGGAAAAGAAATTGCAGAAGCTTTGAGGGGTGTGGGTGAACCGTGTTCGACTTTAAATTAAACCTCTTAAGGACACTAGTTGAATGGTTGATAGCGTCGGGATGTCTTTCTTTTTCAAACTTTTTAGAGTTTGGACTTTGGAGAGAAAGGAATCAGCGAACTTTTGAAGGGGTAGAATGTTCAAATGTGGAGTTAAAGAGATTATTTTTAGTTTCTCTGTATGAGTGGATGGCTGCCTTGAGCAGTCCTTTTTCTTCTTTAGAGAAGTTTCTTGATTTATGTTCTTTTAGATGATTTTTCTGTAGCCTACCTGGTACACTCCTTGTGTCAACAAGGAGCATGTTTTTAATCTTTTAATGAAATTCTAGTTACTTAAAAAAAAATTTTAGATTTTCTTCACCATTGTAACTTTAAAGATTAGTTTGAGATGTCCAGGTAGTATACTTCATGTATATTTGGTACTTTTCAGTTTTTCCAATTAGACTTATTATTTAACCCAAAAAAAAAAACTGACTACCTCTTGTAACAATGATATTCCCCCCTCCGTTTCATAAGGTGTGTCTTCCTTGGCAAGTACACAATTTTTTCAGAAGATGCATTTAGTGCTAAAGGCATTGTAGCATTTTTTTAAAGTTATATAAAAAATGGAAGCCCTTTGTTAGTTTTCCCATAAGGTTAGATCGACAGTATCCTCCTGCTCCAGGCTAGTGAGGAGGTCTAGCCTAAGGTCATCATAGGTACAGTTTTGTTGGTCTTTCATTTCACCTATAGATAGAGCAAGGATAGGGTATGGTAGGTTGTTTATAGGATGGTAGGGTGTGGGGTGTCAATATAGAAGATGTGAGAAAAAACAATATGATGTGAAAGATAAGGGGAAGAGTAAAGTTGATGGAGGTCACGTCATTATTCTAAAAAACTATGAAGGAGGTTTGACCTTGAAAGTCGAGATTGGGTATGAGGGGGTGGCAAGGTTGAGGAGGAAAAAGAAATAAAAAACCTATAGGAGCGGGGAAGCTGGTGATTAGGTTGTAAGAGGGGGATGGTGCTATTGGGGATGAGGAGGAGAAATGGTGAGAGTGAAGAGATTGGCTGGTCAGGGGAAGGTCAGGCCTTCAGGGAGAGGGAAGGGGGCATAGGTGCTACTGGGAGCACGGGCAAAGTCTCTTTTGTTCAAAAAGGTTTTATCTTGTCACTAGGTAACATGCAAGGCAAGTGATGGTCTCATTGCGTCCATTTTCTTCCATTTCATATATTAACACGTCATAATTATAGAAATTAATAGTCATGAATTTAAAAAATTAAAAAAAAAAAAAATAAATAACAAAAAGTCTCTTATATAGGTATTCTTTTCACTTTACATAAATAGCGAAAATAACTAAAGAAAAATGTATGTGTTTTCTTAACAAAATAATAAAAGATTAAGCACAAGCAAAGATACATTACTCTGCTTCACAAACACGATAAAAACAATGACCCATGCAATGTTTTGAATATTTTGTTCTACTTTTTCTTTCTTTGACTTTTCATGAGGTTGGTTCTTTGATTTTGATTCAAATTGGTAATGGATATGGACCTTGTGCATTCTTAAATTCAATGGGCTGATTTTTTTTTTTTTGTATTATATTTTGCCTTGTTGTCTCTTGTAATATGTGCTAGTATGTATGAAATTCTGTTTTGATTTTATCATATTTTTGAGCTTGAAAGTTAAAGTTCAAGACTCTGAATTTTTTTTTTAAAATTCTTTTTAGGCAAAGAAAAGGAATGTTTGGCATTATTGTCCTGGATGGAAATGGCAGCACTATTTGGAAATTGAACAGAAATTCACGACAGATGCTTTGTGAGTTAACAGTTCATCGGCAGCACTACATGAGAAGGACTGCAGTAGCTGTGGCAAGTTATGAGCTTTATGGGTTAGTAGTTGATCGGCACAACAACTGCATGAGAAGGACTGCAGAACTTGCCACACAGTACTTCATTGATACTAGTACGAATCAACCTACTGTTTCTGGGCTTATACTTGCTGGTACAGCTGAATTCATGACTGAGCTCAGCCAGTCTAGTATGTTTGATCCTCGTGCGAAGATATTGTACGTGGTTGAGGTGTCATTTGGAAGGGAAACTGGATTCAATGAAGCCATTGATCACTCCTCAGATATTCTTTCCCGTGTGAAGTTTTTCCAAGAGAAATGCTTGATTCGCAAATTCTTTGAGCTTATTATTCCGGAGGATACTGAATCTACTGATTCAAATAAGAAACAAGTCTTTGCTGTCATTGGTTTAGATGAAACATCGTATGCTCTATGCATGGGAGTTGTAGAGACCCTTATTGTGTGGGAAAAGTATCTGAACCATGAACAAGCGGGGGTTCAGGAGGTAAGGTCCTTCCTTGAGTGGTCTGCCCAGTTTCGTTGCAAACGTGAATTTGTCAGCGACCAATCTTATGAGGGATTGCAATTTTGCCAAGGTTTGGGTGGAATTGGGGCTATACTCCGTGTCCAAAAATCTCCTTCACCTGGAAACTTTGTAAAAATTCTTGTATCTATAAAAATGGTTCGGATGAAGGATGAAGAGGATGGAGAAATTGAACCCAAGCTCAAAGCAATACTGAATTTGGAAAGTGATTAGAAATTATCTTTTATTGGGGTAATTTTTTTTAAAGATTGGACATAATTTCTAATCACTTCCAAATTCACGTATTGCTTTGACTTGGGTTCAATTTCTCCATTCTTCACCTTCATCCGAACCAGTTTGATACAAATTTTTACGTCTGTTCCAAAGGAGATTTTTGGACTGCCCCTATTCCACCCAAACCTTGGCAGACCATAAGATTGGTCTCAAATTCACGGAAGGACCTCAAGGAAGGACCTACCTCCTGAACCCCCGCTTGTTCATGGTTCAGATACTTTTCCCACACAATAAGGGTCTCTACAACTCCCATGCATAGAGCATACGATGTTTCATCTAAACCAATGACAGCAAAGACTTGTTTCTTATTTGAATCAGTAGATTCAGTATCCTCCGGAATAATAAGCTCAAAGAATTTGCGAATCAAGCATTTCTCTTGGAAAAACTTCACACGGGAAAGAATATCTGTGGAGTGATCAATGGCTTCATTGAATCCAGTTTCCCTTCCAAATGACACCTCAACCACGTTCAATATCTTCGCACGAGGATCAAACATACTAGACTGGCTGAGCTCAGTCATGAATTCAGCTGTACCAGCAAGTATAAGCCCAGAAACAGTAGGCTGATTCGTACTAGTATCAATGAAGTACTGTGTGGCAAGTTCTGCAGTCCTTCTCATGCAGTTGTGCCGATCAACTACTAACTCATAAAGCTCAGAAACAGCCAGAGAGCGAGAGAGAGAGCGCGCGAGCTTGCTAGGGCTCCAGCTCCACTGTAACTCTGAAAGAGAGAAGAGAGACAAAGATGAGTATCTGGAACTACGTCATTACGGCTCACAAGCCCACCAACGTCACCCATTCCTGCGTCGGCAATTTCACCAGCCCTCAGGAGCTCAACCTAATCATAGCGTAAGCCTTTCTCTCTCTCAGATTTCGTTTCTGCTTAGGGTTTATTCCTTCAATTTCATGTAGTAAAACTCGAATGTATCAATTTTTAGACGAGATTTATTGATGATTTGAAGTTTCTATTGTGCTTTGCTATTATTAAAAATTAGTGTAATTAGAAGAGAAATGAACCCTTTCCCCCCCCCCCCCCCCCCCCCAAAAAAAAAAAAAAAAACTTAATGTTGAAAATATCACAAAAACTAAGAAGTTAGAGGAAGTGAGTGAATGATTTTGTGATCGTTCAATTGAAAATAGAAACTACTAATAGCTCACTCTGTGTTAGTTGTATTCAAATATCCGGG
This sequence comes from Fagus sylvatica, assembly GCA_907173295.1. NCBI lineage: Eukaryota > Viridiplantae > Streptophyta > Magnoliopsida > Fagales > Fagaceae > Fagus > Fagus sylvatica. Next base: position 26,196,825 of record OU015767.1, on the reverse strand, counting down.
GACTCTGTGTGTGATAATGAATAATACAATTTTGGCATTTGATAGTTTTCTAAAATTTTTTTTTTTTGGGGAAAAAATTGAAATGCGTATTATCTTTTATTGGGGTAATTTTTTTTTTTTGGGATAAATTAGAACCTTTTATTAGATGACCAACTGTCAAGAAAGAAACAAACAAGCCAAAAGGCCAACAACCCTCACTGCAGAAGAACACTCAGAACTCTAACACAACAGACAAAACCAGCAACAAGCTGGGCAATTCACAAAAAACCAAATCTATCCCAAATACAAACCCAAAGCTAAACAACATCTCTTCTTAATACCCCAGCAACACTAATACCCCAGTTACAACAGAGAATTCTATTTAAAATGGTATCTCTGAAACCATTCTTGCTATGAAGCCGATTCTTTACATCTCTCTTGATAATATTGAGGAGTTGATCTTCAGATTTAATCTGTCCAGCATGAATAATAGCATTTCTTTGTGACCATAGAGAATACACAGTGGCCCACCAAGCCACCTTACACACAATAGCCCTCGTTTCTGTTCCTTTCAAGTGCACAACACCCCACTCCAATAAGTCCTCCTAGCAGAAACAAGGATCAGAGACAAGGCAAAGAGCCATAATTTTCCTCCACAATCTCTTAGAAAATGAGCATTCAAAGAAATTATGGTTTCTAGTTTCAAGAGAATTTCTACAGAAAACACAATTACCATCAACAGTAAATCCCCATTTTAGCATCCTCTCCTTCGTGGGAAGTTTATTGTGCATAGCTAACCACCCAATAAAAGAATGACAGGGAATATTAAGAGAGAACCATAAAAGCTTCCACCAACTTACCTCATTCCCTTTCGATCGCAGTTCATTCCAAGTGGCTGCACAACTAAATTTTCCTGAGCTGGAAGCAGACCACACAGCCCTATCTTCCTCCCCCAAAGTGATTAGACACAACTTACTTTGAATGGAAACCAGTTCCTCAGATCTAGCAGGCCTCCATTGCCATTCCTGATCCTTGAGAACAGAGGCAACACGAGCATCACTTCTGCTGGCAGCATCATACACAACTCTATGCCCATACTTGAGATACAAAATCCCATCAGGGTGCCAATGATCATGCCACAAAAAGATCTTCCTACCATCTCCAACTTCATACTTCAGAAATAACCTAGCATCCTCCCTCAATTTTAACAAGGTTCTCTATCCCCAGGTACAATCTGAAGTCTTCTTTACAGTCCAAAAGCATTTATCTTTGATCAAATGTCTATGAATCCAAGCCACCCACAGAGAACCCGATTGGGTAAAAAGGCTCCAAATGTGTTTAAGGATGGCAGCCCTATTCCAATCCTCTACTCTCTTCAAACCAAGCCCTCCTTCTTTCTTTGGAAGACAAACTTTATTCCAGGCAACTCTTATTCCACCCCTGCCAGTACATTTTCCTTGCTAAAGATAGTGATTGAAGTGATATTCTATAGCTTTAATCACTTTCTTAGGCAAGATGAAGATACTAGACCAATACATCTGAATACTATATAGAATAGACTGAATTAACTGCAACCTACCAGCAAATGAGAGATGTTTTGCAGACCAAGTATGAATTCTGCCCACAATTTTGTCAATAAGAGGTTGACAGTCCTTGTAAGTCAATTTACCTGATATTAGAGGCATACCAAGATATCTAACAGGGAGATTACCTTCCTTAAATTGGAGACATGACAGAATCTGCTCTTTAATTTCACCAGGGACAGCAGCAAAAAATACTTCACTTTTATTGGGATTAAGAGCCAAGCCCGATATATCTTTAAATTCTTCAAGAACTGACTTGATCAACTGGATTGAGGGAAGATCAGCTGATGAAAATAGCAAGAGATCATCCGCAAAACTAAGGTGAGTGATTTGAAGTTGCTTACACTGAGGATGGAACTTAAAATTTCTGAACTCAAGAACTCTTCTTTTCAATAACCGAGTGAAACCCTCCATAGCAATCACAAACAAATATGGAGAAATCGGATCGCCTTGTCTCAAACCTTTACCTCCTGGAAAATAACCCACAAGGCTACCATTAAGAGAAATGGTGAACCTAGAGTTTGTGATGCATTCCTTAATCTAGTTCACAAATTTAGGAGGGCAGCCAGCTGCTAGAAGACACATTAAAATAAAATTCCAATCAACTGAATCATAAGCTTTCCTCAAATCTGCTTTAATTGCACATCTGCTAGATCCCCTGCTGCTATGGTAATTCCTTACAAGCTCTTGAGCTAACAATATATTTTCTGAGATGCTCCTCCCTTTAATAAAGGCTGACTGATTGGAACTCACCAAGCTACCAAGGTAAATTTGCAATCTATTGGCTAGGATTTTTGTGATACACTTATAAATCACATTGCAACAAGCAATGGGTCTAAAATCAGATACAGTAGTGGGATTAGGGACTTTGGGGATTAAGGAAATAATAGTTGAGTTGACCTCTTTAAGAAGTTTTCCAGAGGTGAAGAACGACCGAATCGCTTCCGTAACTGAACCATGGATAATAGGGCATGATTTCTTGAAAAATAGAGGTGTAAGTTGAACTCTTTGTTCTCTTGTAAATTTTTCCAGTAAATTGTGTTTATCGTCCACATTTTGGCTATTGTTTGCATCGAAAGTTGCATTTGTAAATATACAGTTTACTCACAATTAAAAACATGTTCAGGAAATGCACCCGGATTGAAATTCATTTGCTTACGCCTCAGGGCTTGCAGGTACATTAATTCCCTCTTTATGTTCTTTTGTTTATTTATTCATTTTGTTGGCCTTTTTAATCTACATTTCATTTTAGCTGCTATTAAGGTATTATAGGTTGTATGTGATTGTTATTCTTACTCTACAAACACACACACAAATATATATATATATATATATATGTGGCAATTGAGTTTTAAGATATGATAAATTAGGATTACAAGAAGAACACAGAGAGAGAAGAAAGAAAAGGTTTAGGGCGTAAGTGGTCAAACCCACACCTTAGCACATATTATATTAGAGTGATATAGCAAGGTTACAAGAATACCCTTATGCTAAAATGAAATAACAAGTGAACTAGAAAAATCATAACAACAACTCTAACACTCCCCCTCAAGCTGGAGCATAGATATCAAACATGCCTAGCTTGAAAGACATTCGTTGAAAAGAGGCACGAGCTAACGGCTTCGTGAGAATATCACCCAATTGATCATCGGAGCGAACAAAGGGAGTGACAATCTGTTGTCGCATCAATAAATCTCGAATAAAGTGACAATCAACCTCGATATGTTTGGTACGCTCATGGAAAACAGAATTGTTAGCAATAAAGATAGCGGCTTGGTTATTACAAAACATCTGCATAGGAGTTGGAACATCAATACCCAAGTCACGAAGAAGAGAGCAAACCCATAACATCTCAGAAGCAGTATGAGTCATAGCACGATATTCAGCTTCAGCACTAGAACGAGCAACAACATTTTGTTTTTTACTGCACCAGGTAACAAGATTACCACCAACAAAGGTACAATAGCCAGAAGTGGACCGCCGATCAGAACGACTACCAGCCCAATCAGCATCACTAAAACCTGTCACAGACAAAGAAGCAGAGGGTTTGTACAATAGGCCTCGTCCAGGAGCACCTTTCAAATAACGCAAGATACGGTAAATAGCTTAATAGTGAGGCTGACGTGGAGCATGCATGTATTGACTGACCACACCAACCGCATAAGTAATGTCAGGGCGAGTAACGGTAAGGTAAATTAACTTCCCAACCAAGCGGCGATATTGACCAACATCACTAAACAATTCACCATGCTCATCATCAAGTTTAACAGTAGAGTCCATAGGAGTATCAGTAGGACGAGCACCTAAGAGACCAGTTTTAGACAAAAGATCAAGAACGTATTTCCTTTGAGACAAAAATATACCCTGAGAGGAATGAGCAACTTCAATTCCAAGAAAATAACGAAGAGCACCTAGGTCTTTAGTATGGAAATGCTTATTCAAATATGTTTTCAAATCTGCGATACCAGTGGAGTCACTTCCAGAGATAATAATATCATCCACATAAACAATCAAAACAATGGTGCCATTGGAAGAGTGACGAACAAAGACAGAATGATCAGAAGTAGAATGCTGGAAACCATACCCAAGTACAACAGCACTAAATCGGTCAAACCATGCACGGGGGTTGATCCATGTATACTTCCTCCTTAAGGTCGCCATGAAGGAAGGCATTCTTGATATCAAGTTGATACAAAGGCCAAGAGCGACTAACTGCAATAGAGAGTAAGATCCGAACAGAATTGAGACGAGCCACTGGAGAAAAGGTCTCTAAATAGTCAACACCATATGTCTGCGTGTACCCTTTAGCAACCAACCGCGCTTTAAGGCGCTCAACAGATCCATCAAGGAGGTACTTGATAGTGTAAACCCAACGACAACCAACTGTTTGTTTCCCAAAGGGAAGAGCAATGAGCTCCCAGGTTTGATTCTTATGAAGAGCACTTTGTTCCTCATCCATAGCATGTTTCCATCCAGACGAAGATAAAGCCTGCTTATAAGAGGAAGGAATAGAGATAGAGGACAAAGTACAAACAAAAGAATGTAGACAAGGTGAAACACGATTATAAGACAAAAAATGAGCAATTCGGTGTTGAGTACAAGTACGTTTACCTCGTCGTAAAGCAATAGGTAAATCATCAGTCTCAGGAATAGAGGATGAAGGAGCAGGAGACAAAGAAGATGTAGTATCAGGGCGATAAGATACAACGCGCCTATCTTGAGATCGCTGATAAACTTGCAAAGGAGGGTTAGCTGGGGAAGCCATAGGTACTTGCGGAGGAGAAAGCGAAGGAATTGGAAGAGTAGGAGACGAAAAGGAACCCTCCCCCTCACGACTAGAGATGAGATCAGGAGACAAACACTGACTAGGTGAGGAAAAGAATGGGGTGGACTCAAAAAAGGTAACATCAGCACTAACAAAATATCAACGAGACTCAAGACTGTAACAATGATAGCCCTTTTGAGTACGAGAGTATCCAAGGAAAATACACTTACGAGATCGAGGAGATAGTTTATCACGACCAGGATCAAGGACATGAACAAAGGCAACACAACCAAACACATGAGGAGTAAGCGAGAATGTAGTACGTTCAAGATATAAAACAGAAAATGGAGACTCCTGATTTAAGACAACAGAAGGCATACGATTTATAAGATGATAGGCAATAAGAACAGCATCACCCCAAAAGTGTTTGGGTACTTGCATATGGAATAACAAGGTACGAGCAACATCTAGTAAATGACGATGTTTTCGTTCAACCACACCATTTTGTTGAGAGGTGTGAGGACAACTGGTCTAATGAATAATACCACGATCAGCACAAAAGGAATTCATTACAGACTGAGTATATTCTGATGCATTATCAGATTGAAGAATCTTAATGCGTTTACTAAACTGAACGAATATTTCATTATAGAATGTGGAAAGAATACGAGGCAATTCAAATCGCTCTTTCATCAAAAACAACCATGTCATTCGAGAATAATCATCCACAAATATAACAAAATAAAGAAATCCATTTAAAGTAGAAATGCGGGAAGGACCCCATATGTCCGTATGAACTAAATCAAAGGACTTAGATTGGCGACTAGGACCACTACTAGAAAGAGAACTACGATGATGCTTCCCTAGTTGACAAGCTTCGCATTCTAGACTGGGCACATGACTCAATGTAGGAATGGCAAACTTAAGTTTGGCTAAGGAAGGGTGACCTAAACGAAAATGCCACTGAAGAGGAGATACGGTAGCACTCAAAGCCGAAGCCGAGAAGGCAGGGGAGGCAGAATTATCAAGATCCAGGTAATATAGCCCGTCTTTCTCATGTCCCGAACCAATCATCTCCTTGGTCTTGAGGTCCTGAAAAACACATGAAGTGGGATCAAAGGTGATAGAGCATTGTAAGGCTTTAGTCAATTGACTAACAGAAAGCAAATTAAAAGGAGAATCAGGAACAAAAAGACTAGAAGGTAAGGATAATGACGAAGTGGGATGAAGAACACCTTTTCCAAGAACAGGCCGAGAAGAGCCATTAGCTAAAACAATATGGTCTTTAATAGGAAGCAAATCAGAAAAAATAGATAATATACCAGATATATGTTTGTTAGCGCCAGAATCAATGACCCAAAATGGAGAGGAATGGGCCACACCTGCAACATTACCTGAATCAGCAAATGTAGCCACAGAAGGAGAGGAAAGTGCGACGCGCAATAGCTAGACGAGTTCGCTAAGCTGAGTAATGAGAGCATCATAAGAACCAGACCTAGAAGCAGCATGCCCAAATGGAGTAGAAGTAGATTGTGGTCGTGTAGCACCATCAATCACCTGATTTAAATAATCTGGCTTGCCATTTTTCACCCAACAGTAAGGCTCAGTATGATTGGTCTTACCACAATGATCACACCTCTTGTCACCATGTCCACCACGAAAACCACGGCCTCCACGGAAACCACCACGAAATTAACACGACCTCCACTATTGGAGACTAAAGAAGAAGATTTAGGCATATCATCATCCTTGAATAGTGATGTGTTTCGTGCAGCCATAACCATTGATTTTCCTTCAAACAACTAACCCAAACCAGAAAAATAATAACAACAACAACAACACAACTCCAAGACCCAAGACGGCAATCAATAGCTTCAAATCTCAATCTCTCACACAGGCTACACTTCTCAACGTTTGAAACGAGAAACTTAAACGGCCCAACAAAAAAAAACATATCCCGTAGCACTCTTTCAAAGGGGCTGAAGCTCTCAAATCCTCAAATAAAGCAAAAAAACTTCATAAACCAACAAATAACCATCAAAACAATCCTCCAGTAACCTATCCGGCCCTTAGGGAACAAAACCCATCCATCAAAAACAGCAAAAAAGCTCCAGAATTGCAGATCGAAAAATTATGTCGGTAAATCCAAAAAACATTAGAAAATAGAAAAGTCACTCTAAATGGCTTCAAAAAATTCCACAAAAATCACCATAATTACCAGGAGAGAGAGACGAGCCTAACCATGTGGTCGCCGGACCGAGGTGTCTGTACCGGCGCTGACATCAGCATGACGTCATCAGACAGATGCTGATGTCAGCATCCGCTGTTATCTGAAAAGTGTTTCCAGAGTGATTTAATGGCTTCTAGGGTTGGATCGGAACGCTCTGATACCAAGTTGAGTTTTAAGATATGATAAATTAGGATTACAAGAAGAACACAGAGAGAGAAGAAAGAAAAGGTTTAGGGCGTAAGTGGTCAAACCCACACCTTAGCACATATTATATTAGAGTGATATAGCAAGGTTACAAGAATACCCTTACGCTAATATGAAATAACAAGTGAACTAGAAAAATAATAACAACAACTCTAACAGTGGCTTTGATGGAACGACTTGTTCTAATTGTCATTTTGTTTTGTTTTCCTGAATTACCTTAAACCTACAGTTGAGATATTGACTGGCTGCCAAGGAAAATAATAAGGATAGTTAGATGTGTACACTTTCTATTGAAATTGTTGTACCGTTTGTGTCTTGCACCCTTAAACTTATTATGAAAAATTATGCACAAAATTTGTCACTCTTTTTTATTGCCATTTACAAACACACACACACACACAATATATCTTGAACCATTACTTCAACCTCATACTGTGTCTTTGAAGCCTTGAACTTGCCCTTGGCAGCTTGTGACTTTACCATTGACTGGACAATGAACCCTTAGTTATTTGAGGTATACCTTTTCATAATTTGTAGAATCTTAAGGTTCGTGAATCGATCTTGAACACCTAATCAAAGATCCTTGGTTAAATCCTTGTTCTGATAACCTTGAACTCCAAGAATTATTTCTTCAACACCCCTCTATTTTCTTCTTTTTTTTAAAAAAATCTGGTTCCTCATAAATTTGTTCTTCATTCTCTTTTTCCCCTTGCCCCATGCCCCCATGGTTTGAGAGGGGGGATAGAATGGAACTTGGTCTAACTTGAGTTGGTGCACTTTGGGTGGCATGGATTGAGAGTGTGCCTCATACAACATTGCAAATAAGTGGAGCACATGATTGCTTTTTATTGGCACTCTTTCACCTTTTTCAGATTGTCTTTGTTAACATGTAATGTGGTATTATAGTTTATAGAATAACTAACCAATTGATGCATTGAACTTCTATGACAGGTTTTATTGGCAACTGGTGGTGGCCATTTGGTTTATTTAGAAATTGGAGATGGGGTATTGACAGAAGTAAAACATGCATAGTTGGAGTATGAGATCTCATGCCTTGACATAAACCCCATTGGGGAGAATCCGTACTATAGTCAGCTAGCTGCTGTTGGTATGTGGACAGATATTAGCGTGCGGATATTTTCGCTTCCTGACCTGAATCTTATCACAAAGGAGCCTTTGGGGGGAGAAATTATACCTCGGTCTGTTCTTCTTTGTGTCTTTGAAGGGGTATGCTTGTGCCTGAGCTTTCTTTCCTTTAATTCTTGTCTCAATTCTACTAAGGTTATTTTTGTTCACAATTATCTTATCTAAGAAGCACGGATAAGGAAAAAATCTTTGTGTCCATGTCAGACACAGACATACATGGGACACAACTGCATGCGTGTCTAGAATTTTTTTTAATTTTATTTAAAAAAGAAAAAAGATTTTGGACACGGTCCAAATGCATCTAAGACATAGAAGCTTAAAGTTGTAAGAAAAAAAATATGGAAGGCTTGAAATTTTGGAAGAGCACGTGATGGCCTACTATGAGATGCGGCCTGGTTCAATTCAAAGAGGAGGGAGTCGATGAGGTTGTAGTGACCATGGAGGCAGAGATCAGAGGAGCGGTCTCAATGCATTCCAGGCACAGGGTGAGGCAATGAAGTTCAGAGAGAGCGGACTTTGTACCCAACAATAGGAAGAGCATCAATCTTGGATCTTTGGTGGCAGAGGAGGCTGAGCTACCTCTGCTTCTCTCTTCCTTTGTGTTGTAACTTGTTTAAAGTGGTGTTTTTATTTTTTTTCTAAAGTAAGGAAAGTGAGAAGGAATCATAACCGAGCAGAGGATTAAGAGTATTCTGAGAAACAAAAAAATATCAGTGTCTATGTCCGTGCTTCTTAGGTTATTGTACCTCAATGGGTAGTACTATTGGTAACAATCAAACAACTAAAAAAGAGAGTAGTACAATTGGTTGGAGCCCATGTCTTATGAAAGCGGATGTCATTAGTTCAAATCTCAGCTTCCCTTCCTCCCCTTGGGCCCAAAACTTATAAAAAAAAATTCATGTTGCATACTTCTAGAGGAATTTTAATAGTAGTCATCATGACATCCATTTCAACATTGAAAGAGGGGGGGAGGGGGGGAAGGGATGACATCCAATGTCGAATGATGCTTTCAAACTCAAGAGTCTGCTTCATTTTTCTTCAAATCATTAATGGTTTATATGTTACCTAGTTTTTCGTACCCCTTTTTAAGTTACAGTGAATTTTGTTTCTTTCAGATATCTTACTTGTTATGTGCCCTTGGAGATGGACATCTATTAAATTTTCTATTGAACACAAGTACTGGTGACCTAACAGATAGGAAAAAGGTCTCTCTTGGGACCCAGCCTATTACTCTTCGTACTTTCTCATCCAAGAATACTACACATGTATTTGCCGCATCAGATAGGCCAACCGTTATCTACAGTCGCAACAAGAAGCTACTTTACAGCAATGTAAACTTGAAAGAAGTTAGGCATATGTGCCCCTTCAACTCTGCTGCTTTTCCAGACAGGTATTTTCTCACTTCACCCCTCCCTTCTAAGTTGGCCAATATCTAAGCAATATAGGATAGAGTTGGTTAATAGTTGATGAATATATCCTTGTATACACGTGTGATCTATGACTCAGGTTTAATCCTGAAATGCGACGCATATTTCTATTCATAAAAAAATTCGTAGGAATGAGCTAAATAGACAGTCAAAATATATTCATGTAAATTTCTTCTTCTTCTTCTTTTGGTTGAGAAGAAAAATAGGAGGAAGGTTGTTTGTATGAATTCACTATTATGCCCCTATGATCTAAGAAGTAAAAGACAGAAAAATAGGATCTTACCAAGAATTCCTCGGAATATTTGGTGACAGTTAGAATTTTCTTTGGCTACTAAGAAATGGTGAAAACTCGCATAATGAGGATCTTCAAGCAGTTTTATTTATTTTTATTTTCTCTGAGCGTTCTTTATTCTACGTTAGGAAATCAAATAAGAATAGCAAGCTAAGTGGCACTACTTCATTTTGCATCTCTACCGTTTGTTTCTCAATTCCTATCAATGGGAGTCCCTGTGGCTTTTTGTGAGAGTTCTAGAGGGCTACGGCAAAGTAATCCCCTATCCTCTTTGCCTTTTGTCATTGTTATGGAGGCTTTGAGAGGATGTTGGATAAAGCAGAGGGAGGTGGTTTTGTGTCCGATTTACTGTGGGTAATGTGGAGTCTGGAGACTAATGTTCTGATGGGGTCGCATTTACGTTTTGCAGATGATACTCTCATTTTTTTGCGATGCTTTGTGGGTAATATGGTTTTGTCCTTTTTTGGGTTCAATGGGCGATGCTTAGAGGGTCGTAGGATTGCTAGCTTGTTGGTAAGGTCGGTTTGGGCGACACTGAAATGGAGAAATTTGGAAGTCCATCCCTCATTGCTTGATGGTGCATCTAGTGGAAAAGAAATCCCAGAAGCTTTGAGGGGTGTGGGTGAACCGTGTTCGACTTTAAATTAAACCTCTTAAGGACACTAGTTGAATGGTTGATAGCGTCGGGATGTCTTTCTTTTTCAAACTTTTTAGAGTTTGGACTTTGGAGAGAAAGGAATCAGCGAACTTTTGAAGGGGTAGAATGTTCAAATGTGGAGTTAAA
>OU015767.1:26143036-26185815 GCA_907173295.1 Fagus sylvatica | reverse complement strand
AGCAAAGCCAGTCTGTCCATCCTGGTTAAAGATTGAAAAACCCATCACCAACCTTAACAAAGGTCCAGCAGTGCAATAACCAGCCAATAACCCCAACATATAATTGTAATAATTCGACCTCAAACGAAACCTGTTGGCTTTGGAATCAATCTTAATCAGCCATATTCTATAAGAGCACAGGCCAAGGAGAACCAAATGCGAAATGGAGATCACTAGAGAGTCAATTGCACAAGGTGTGTATGAGCCAAAACCACTATCTATTGCTTTGGTCCATGCGCCATTTGCCACCGGCTGACAATACCAAATTAACGGCTCAAAAGCCATATTCGGTCCCTATTTCACAAATCTTCACTGTCGAGTTTTGTGCTAACTCAATCCCCTGCAACAATAGGAAACCATACTCATATTTCCAGCAGGAAAGAAGTAAGACAAGACAAATATTTACGTCCATTCCTATCAATATGACTTGGTAAAAAAATTTATGTTTTTTTTTAATAACATAGAGAAAATTTCTAAAGAAGAGCCATTTGGACTCGCCTTTAGGCCATAAAAGCTAGGGACAATTGATTTCATCCGCTAGAACCAGTTGCTGCATAATTCATTCCAGAGGCATTCACCCTTGACTGGCTAAGTAGTTTATGCTCGTGCCAAAAGCATATCTTGGTAAACATGAAAGAAAAGAAACCCATCTTTATTCTGTGAATATCAATCTAACTTTTAATTGTAGTTTTTTCGACTAACAAGAAACTGTAAACATGCAAGACTGAAAGGAACCCCTTGGTTTCTCTCTCAAGAACACTCAATCTCCCTTCAACAATCACACACAAACAACACACAATTTGAATAATCCAATCCGATAGGATGGACCCCCTTGGATTTATGAAGAAAACCTCCTAATTCTTAATGAATTCTACCAACTAAATCTATAAGCTCCTAGAGAGAATTCCTAAGATAACAATGGAGTTATTTGGATAATTGAGCAACAATGGAGGAGTGGGAGAGATAATACCTCATGCACTCCTCTCATTGGCCGAGCATGCTCTCCTCTCATTGGCCGAGAGGATCATGCATTTGTCATGCATTCTCATACTCCCCTCTCATTGGCCGAGCCATGCTCTCCTCTCATTGGCCGAGGGATCATGCATTTGTCATGCATTCTCATACTCCCCTCTCATTGGCCAAGCCATGCTCTCCTCTCATTGGCCAAGGGGATCATGCATTTCTCATGCATTCTCATACTTCCCTCTCATTGGCCAAGCCATGCTCTCTTCTCATTGGTTGAGCTAAGTCATGCATTCCTCATGCACAACCAAGGTACAACCTTAGGATCTCTAACAATTAAGTACAAGGGGTTAAAGCCTAGGAATGTACTAGACCCCCAATGCACCTAATTAACTAACAAGGTACAAGCTTGATTAGCTTGGACCTTACTAATCATGAATATAAGCTAATACATGTTTACTCAAATGTTTAAGCTAAGCCAATCCGTGCCTTAATGGCTAGGGTGAAGCATACCCACGGATGTGGGATGGTTGGGGTCTTAACATTGCCCCTCCCATCAAAAAACCTTGTCCTCAAGGTTGTGATCTTGTTGTGGCCGAATGGAGGATGAGTCTTCAAGTTGCTTCTTGGTTAAGTGCTTCTTCATCAATGGTGATCTTCCGATTAACCAATATCTTGAAGGAACTTGAATGTCCTTGTTGATGCTCTCCTCCTTGGTGTTGCGTCTTTCCTCACACCATTCTACCCTTTCTTCTTCCTCATAACTTGTAACATAAGCACCTTCTTCTTCTTGTACTTCCTCAATCAAGTACAATTTCATGGCCTTGCATGTATGCCACATAGTCCAACTCTCATCACAATAGTAGCATAGGCCTTTCCTTCTTCTCTCTAACATTTGCTTGGGAGTGAGCTTTTGCACCATCATGGTAGGCTTTGCACTTGTTGGTTTAGGATCAACAACCTTAGGATCCATTTGGGCAGCCACCTTAGGATTAAGTTGGGTAGCAACTTTAGGATCACCTTGGACAGCCACCTTAGGATCAAGTTGGGCAATAACTTTAGGATCAACTTGGGTAGCAACTTTGGGAAGAATTTGGGCAGCCACTTTGGGAAGAATTTGGGCAGCCACTTCTTGAGAACTATATTGCTCCCAATTGTCTTTGTTTGCCTCATAACTAGGCCTTGTGCTTCCCTTGACATTAGCTAGGTATTGCTCTTGAATTTTTGCCAATGCATAGGCCTCACCCAAGGTTCTTGGCCCTTGCATCTTGATTGCCAACCTCACTTCATCTTTCAACCCACTCATGAAACAACTTAGTTTATGCATGCTTGACAAATTCCTAATCCTATTGCTAAGTGACTCAAACAGCCCCTTATACTCCTCAATAGAATTAACATGCTTTAGTTTAATCAATAACTCCATAGGATCATCATAGCTAGGAGGCCCAAACCTAAGTTGAATTGCTCTAGCAAAATTATCCCAACAACCTAAATCATGCTCACAACTTTTAAACCATATCAATGCATCATCATCTAAATGGTAAGAAGCATGCATTACCTTTGAAGCATCATGGACTTGACAATATTCAAAATATTGAATTGCTCTAAACATCCAAGAAGTAGGATCACCTCCCTTGAATCTTGGAAATTCAAGCTTCATTGCTCTCGGCTCCCTTGCTTGCCTTCCTTGTTGCCTTTGGAGTGGATCTTGATTCTTTCCATAAGGATCTCTATCTTGAGGTCCTTGATAGTTCCTTGCTCTTCCCCAATTGCCTTTGCCCCCTCCATGATCATACCAAGGTTCTACAACATCACCTTGAGGCCATGGAGCATTCCTTGGTTCCCTAGCTTGACTAGCATGCCTTTGTGGCTGTGCTTGCTGCCCTTGCTGCCCTTGCTGCCTTGGAAGCCTTTTCTCATGCCAATATTCTTCACCATACAGCCCACATTGGCCTTCAAAAGATGGTGGAGGCCTTGCATTACTCGAACCACACAATGATTCTACAATCGGGTTGAGAAATACACCTCCATTGAGCCTTTTTCGCCTTGGTTCAAATGGATCATCATAAGGCATGCCAAACCGTGGCTGATTGGGATTGAAATGTACCTCATGATTTGGAGCTCTCATAGGTCTAACATTCCTTGATTCAGCCCTCGTTGGAATTGGCTCAATAGGTTCAAAAATTGAAGGTTGCTTACCAACAATTGGAGCTCCTCCACCTTGACCCAATTGTGCTTCTCTTTGTGGCTCGGGTTGAACCATTGTTTGTTCCTCATGATTTGGAGCTCTCATAGATAAGGCATTCCTCTCCTTAGCCCCAATTGGAAGCCTATGAATGCTTGGAGGAGTAGTTGGCAATTGCTCACCAAAACTAGGTTGCACCCGAATTGAACTTGGAGCATGGTTGACATTCCGACCAGCTTGAGGTTGATGGTTCATTTCGGCTGGTTTGGGCAGCCTCTCCTCCATCATGGATTGAAAACTAGAAAGTGTAGATTGAAAACCACAAAGTGTAGATTGAAAACCACAAAGTGTAGCTTTGAACTCACCAAAATTGGACTCCATTCGATCCACTTTCACATTGATCAACCCGAATTGATTGGAATGCTCCTCCACTTGTTGTTGAATCCCTTGGACCTTCTCATTGAGAACTCCGATTTGAGCTCCACCTCTTGTTTCAATCACCATGGCTCGTAATCAGCTCTGATACCAAATGAAAGGAACCCCTTGGTTTCTCTCTCAAGAACACTCAATCTCCCTTCAACAATCACACACAAACAACACACAATTTGAATAATCCAATCCGATAGGATGGACCCCCTTGGATTTATGAAGAAAACCTCCTAATTCTTAATGAATTCTACCAACTAAATCTATAAGCTCCTAGAGAGAATTCCTAAGATAACAATGGAGTTATTTGGATAATTGAGCAACAATGGAGGAGTGGGAGAGATAATACCTCATGCACTCCTCTCATTGGCCGAGCATGCTCTCCTCTCATTGGCCGAGAGGATCATGCATTTGTCATGCATTCTCATACTCCCCTCTCATTGGCCGAGCCATGCTCTCCTCTCATTGGCCGAGGGATCATGCATTTGTCATGCATTCTCATACTCCCCTCTCATTGGCCAAGCCATGCTCTCCTCTTATTGGCCAAGGGATCATGCATTTGTCATGCATTCTCATACTTCCCTCTCATTGGCCAAGCCATGCTCTCTTCTCATTGGTTGAGCTAAGTCATGCATTCCTCATGCACAACCAAGGTACAACCTTAGGATCTCTAACAATTAAGTACAAGGGGTTAAAGCCTAGGAATGTACTAGACCCCCAATGCACCTAATTAACTAACAAGGTACAAGCTTGATTAGCTTGGACCTTACTAATCATGAATATAAGCTAATACATGTTTACTCAAATGTTTAAGCTAAGCCAATCCGTGCCTTAATGGCTAGGGTGAACATACCCACGGATGTGGGATGGTTGGGGTCTTAACAAAGACCCATTAATTAGCATAAAACCTTTCATTTTCTAGTCTTCTTAAGCAAACAAAGAGAGAAGATAAACCGGTACTAAAAAGTGAGAGCATTACCTCTTAGAGATTGAGTTATATTGTCACGCTTTGCAGCTTCACTGCAGGAATGTAACAAAACATACACAAGAGATTCTATAGGCAACTTTATGGCATGCACAATTGGTTATATATGTAGTACTCCTAGTTTCAAAGTAAGTTGACTTGCAATAATTAATTAATAACATGTAAGTTAAACTTGAGAGAGAAAAAAAATAATGGTAATACCAATACAATACACACCTAAATTCACAATTTGTTGAAGTGGTAGGTTGTAATTGATAAGAAAAAATCACAAATTCAAGGTCGTATTAACGGTGGACTCATATGCTAGTGATATTTAACCACTCATAACTTGTCACTTCAACCAATTATGGAAATGTGTGTGAATTTGAGTATGTCTGTAAGCGAAAGGCAAAGAAAGGGCAATGTGTGTCAAATGTCAATTGAACCATATGTAGGCATTGCATGCGTCATGGCTTACAAAGGCATGTCATTTCCTTTACATGAGGAAAAGTAGAAGACATTATCACACACACACAATTAACTGCCGAATTAGTCACTCACCAGGTTTTAACTTAAAGTATCTGACTTCATATAGACTAATATATTAGGAAAATTTATTCATAATTTCCCAAGAGCTCACCACCAGTAAAGTGATAAGAGATAACAAACAACTAATAAAAAAAAAAAACTAGATATAAATTGACAATTATACCACCTTTTGTTCAATATAATAAAAAATAAAAAATAGATATAAATTGAAATAATAAGGAAAAAGTTAACAATTTAAAAAATTATAATATAAGTGAAACCCCTCGCCTCTCTTTTAAAAAATGTCTACAAAGGTTAATAAAATCCATCATCCCATTGCCCTTTTGTTTACTTCCCTCTCATTCCTTTCGTCCAAACACACAATAAAGACATGTGATCCTTAGTCCTGAGATAGAAAACTAGCTCCCACACTAGGGGTAGTATGGGAAGAATTGACATTTTAGAAAACTAGCTCCCCCACTAAGGGTGGTATGGGAGGAATTGACATTTTATTGTTTTACATGGCACTTATTTTGGTCACACTAAAATGTTTGTGATACGATAGGATCACATGTCTTTCGATTCTAAAACAATTAGATTCATTTATTATTTTTATTACGAGAAGTTTAAGGATTATAGATACGATAGGATGTGAACCTATCTTGTTTGCTTTATAATGATTACTCTTTACTATTAGGTCAGATCCCTTATTCAATGACACTTTGCCAATTGAACTAATTTTTTTATTAATAATATGATAGTTAGGGGAAGGGAGATTTGAACCCAAGTTCTTTTCATAAAAGAAACCAATCAATACCAACTGAGTTACAGAGTTCTTGAAACCAGTTGGAAGCCACCTAGGTAGTGGGTAATATAGAATTGATTACACATTGAGATTAGGGGTGGGCAACTATCCGTGAAACCCGACCCGCCCGACAAATCCGGCCGACCCGATCACCCGCCCGCCCGCCCGCGAACTCCTAAACGGTTGGATACGGATTTTCTTTTTATATTTTTTCGGGTTTCGGGCGGGTAATGGATTTCCCTTTTTTCGTCGGGTATCCACCCGACCCGCCCGACACTCATATTGAAATTAAATCACCCCCACCTCCTATCAGTTTTCTCTCTCTCTCTCTCATTTTTTCTGCCGCCTCCCTCACTCCCAGCCTCCATCACCCCCACGCCTCCATCACGGCGCTACTTCCTCACGGCATCACGGCGCTACTTCCTCACCGCATCACGGCGCTACTTCCTCACCGCATCACGGCATCACCGGCTCACCCTAGCTTTCTCCCTCTCTTTCATCGTCACAAAGCTGCAGTGGTGCAGCCTCTCTCTCGGCGTTTGCTTGAGGAAAAAGTCGCCGTCATGGGGTGGTTCTAGATCAGGTGAGACCTCACCGGATCTGGTGAGATCTCGCCAGATCTAGCAAGATCTCACCGGATCTGGTGAGATCTCGTCAGATCTAGCGAGATCCTCGCCAATCCGGTGAGATCTCGTCATTTTTTGCCACGGCATCACCATCTCCTCCAACCGGATTTTGGTTATTTGTTGTGTTTTGATGATTTGTTGATTTGTTGCGTTTTTTGTGTTGATTTGTTGCATTTTGTGTGTTGATTTGTTGCGTTTGTGTGTTGGGTGATTTTCTGTGGTTGTGTTGGACCGTTGGTGATAGAAAACCCGATCAACCCGACCATAACCGACCATAACCGACCGACCAACCCGATCACCGACCCGTCCGATCCGACCAGCTTAATGGACGGTCAACGGATATTGTCTTTGCAAACCCGACTCAGTCGGTTAGGATAAAAAATTACCCCAAAACCCGACCCGCCCGACCCGAGCCCATCCCTAATTGAGATTATGCATTGAAAAAAAAAAAAAAAAAAAAACTGGTCATTGTAAAAAATTCAATGACATTACCATTTTGACCTTACAAATAAAAGATAATACCATGCAAATTCTAACTAACAAGCGTATAAAATAAATAATTTATATTTGTACTCCCTCTAAAACTTAATAGGTACCCTTATTTATTTATATATATTTTTTTTTTATAGGTGAATTTTATATTTTTATAAAATCTACAAAATTTACAATTCAATGAGAATATATGCAGAATTTATTGATGAAATTAACCATGCTGTAACACCATTTTACATATTACATATCTCCATTTAAGTTTCCCATTAAAATTAATAAAGACGAAAATCAATTCAATTTAACCAAACTCTTGCCAATAAAAGAAAAATGAAAGAAACAAAAATACTCCTGCTAGTGTACATAGCGTCATATGGTCCAAAATTCGCTGCGAGGCACATGTACAAAACATAGTGATTTAAGTTTGGACAGATATCAGATATACATTGCAAAAAATACATAGGGGTTGCAGCAGTCACTACTCACTACCGTGCGTGAATGCATAGTCCTAGGCAGGGCTTTGAAGCCTGTTAACTAAAACAGACATTGTGCCTCACATTTCAATATGATCCCAGTCAATAGATTTGTCTTCAATATCAAATCCTGATTGATGAAGTCTGTTCCGACCTAACCTGCTCATCACAGCAAGACCTGGAAAAGAGGACAACAAAAATATTAGATGGAGTTGAAACTTACTAAAACATATTGAGGGGGTTTCTTAGGTCCCGTGGATGTTTGATATGCATGTTACCTCATGGAACCAAAGAATTTCCACAAAATAAGTTACATTCTTGATTAAAAGAAAATCCTCACAAAACCGATTGCAAGAGATCATGCGATGTGAAACATTTATTGAAAATATAAGATGTGCAGAAGATAAAATCCAAATGTACAATATGCACAGATTTTACAAATACATGCATGAATATATCCACCAAGTTAATGAGTGAGGCTCATGTAAATGGATGATGGAGCCAAGGATTTCGATTGTACCTTCAACCATCCTGTAAAGAGATGACCACCACCCATCCCTAGAGATCTGGTATTGGTCAAGCGATTCTTCAATTACTTTGTCATGCTTTCCTTCCAAAACTCCCCGTAGAGTTATTACTGCTTCCTTTGTTTTCTTCAGGATGCTGTTCTCGTCTTCTATTTCCAGACGTTGAAGGTCATTCTGAGACGAGGTGAGGCTAACAGCAAGGGCAAACTGGGCGGCAGCAGCCCATCGAGAAGAGGCCCGCCATCTCCTCTGTCCATCTACTGGCTTCTTCTCTCCATTTCCCAACTTGTTTTCTCCTTCCCCTCCATGTACTAAGCTCCGTAAGTATTGAGCATTTGCAGCCCCTGTACTTTGAACCATCTTTGAGAAAGCACTTCTTCTTCATTTGACAGAAGTTCATCGGGGGTATCATATTCTAGTACCTGAATGGCACAAAAATTATGTATTAACGAAAAAAAAAAAAAAATGAAATCAAAGACTGAAGATCAAACTAAACCAGCTTTAAATCTTTCTCTGGATCCTCACGTTTGACTCATTCAAAATTGCAGTATTTATCTTCTCATCAAACAGAGGTATTTGTCTTATAAAAAAAAGTACCAAGAAACAAAAGAACAGAAACAAAATTTAATAGAAAACAAAAAATAACACGGAAGAAAAAAATGAGCTGGCAAAGCTCTAAACATTGAAGGCATACCTGACCAGCATCCAGCAGAAGGATCCTGTCACAGTCGATGATGGTATTCAGTCTATGAGCAATAATAAGCATTGTACATGATTTAAATTCTTCTCGAATAGTTTTCTGAATAAGAGCATCAGTTCTAACATCAACAGCTGCGGTAGCCTCATCTCATCAAGAACCAGACCAGTATCTTTGATCTCCGCAACAGTGCTCGAGCAAGACTTAATAGTTGCCTCTGTCCAACACTGAAATTCTCCCCTGCTTCCGAAACCTTCACCAGAACACAAGGAATGTCACTCTCACTAACAGTAGCATTTAGTTAACAGTTATTTAAAAGCATAGAGAAATTTAAGCATTTCAAGCAACAAAAAACAAAATTAAGAAAATAAAAGCAAGAGAAAATAAGACATTTTAGCAACAAAAAACAAAAGAAGAAAAAGAAGAGAGAAAATAAGACACTTCTATTGATTATTATAGCTATGCATCTCACAGATTTGGCTATTTCAGTCAAATGAAATACTAAAGACAATCTATTGATGGAAAAGGGAGGATAACATATCAAACAACCAAATCATCCTGAATGGAGAACTTATGAGACAGCATTGCACTCATCAATCCAATTAATGTATTGAAAAAGACTGAGCATTTACCTCAGCATCCAGCCCAAAAGAATTCCTCCTGATAACATCCTTCAAATGTGCCCTCTCTAATGCCTCCCAAAGATCAGCATCATTGTGTTCATTGAAAGGATCAAGATTAAATCTCACAGTTCCTAAACAGTGAAAATACTTCAAGATTAGAATAAAACAGACATTGTCATTTCTTTTAATCAAGAATAATAATCAAATACTCATTGGTACAATAAAAGTATAGCCTCCTATAATTAACAAAACTGCTACTTATGTCAAATATGGCATAATTGGAAGTTCAAGGCATCTGTGACACAATGAGTAAACATTCATCAAAACAGATGAAACATAGTTGTAATGTACACTGAATAACCCAAAAGTACACTGAGCAAAAGCTACTTATGTCATTAAAATAAGACAAAACCATATTCAGTCAACTAAACAAGGAAGAGATTGGAGCATCAACCAAGTGCACTAAGCAGTCATCCCAATATAAAGAAAGAATGTGGTCAGTGTACCTGAAAAGAGAACTGGTGACTGTGGTATGATTCCAAGAACTTTACGTAGATCTGTCAGTCCAAACTTTGCAATGTCACAATCATCAATTAAAATTCTACCTCTTTCCAGTTCTACAATGCGAAATAAAGCGTTGAGCATGCTAGATTTCCCTGCCCCAGTCCTTCCAACAATTCCCACCTTGTCAGTTGGAGAAATTGTGAAAGACAATCCATGCAGAACAGGAGGAAGTTCAGGCCTATAACGTAGAACAACATCCTCAAACTTGATGGATCCAGATGAAGGCCACCCAGGAGGGGGGCGGTTGCTCTCAATAATAGGCAGAGCCTCTGAAGGCAAATCAATATATGTGCCAACCCGCTCAACTGCATTTAAACTATTCTCAGCCAGACTTGCAAGTCTCAGTACACCAGTCAGCAAGCCCGTAATGTTTAAAGCATAACTAAGAAGAAGACCCATGGTAGATGCAAATGCCTGCTGGTTCTCTGCCCTCCCATTCTGCATGACAGCGAAGGTTGCTGTAAACCATATCATGAGGCCTCCCAATGTTTCCAAACGGATGCCAAGCCAGCGGTTTCCACTTATGTTCACAAGGGTAAATCTAATATTGTTGTCCACAGATTTCCCATTGATGTCAGCCATCCGATCATAAGCTTTGTATGCTCGAATAGTTGATAAACCATTCAGTGCTTCTCCAAATTGGGCATAAACAGGAGATCTGCTGATGGAGTCCAAGCGCTTTACTTCACGTGCTGTGCTCTAAAGAAAAAAAATGATGCACACATTAATAAATATCCATTGCAATCCGCAAATATTAAATAATACACACCACTAGAAATATGTGTCAACAGCTAAGGGACACAGAAATCTAATTTAATTTACTGTGATCTGTGAGGGATTCAAATTTACAGCAGTCTTTCTAGCTTTCCCCATTATGGGAAGAAAGAGAGGGGGAAAGGGAAGAGTTATGGATTCCACCATGGAAGGGGAGATATTTGAGAGGGGGATTGTGTGTTAATCATGGACAATGGAAAATCAATGGCTGCACCAGCAACACAGTGATTTGCCACATGTTGGAGAACTTATGAAGACACGATGAAGGTTTTAAAGTTCAATGAGGGAATAAGAAAAATATTGATATGCACATACATGAGCAGAATGAGAGAAAAGGATATACTACCGCAGCGCCAACCAAATTTAATCAATAAGACTTTGTTGAGTTCACCTGAATGTTTGCAATTTGTTTAAAAAGAAACAAAGAAACATTTGTGGCAGCCATTATTTTCTGTTGCCAACAAAATTGAACTTTTCTCGGATTAAAGCAACATTTTCTTAAATTATGCAACATGAATTCAATATAGCACCCCATATTGTTCGAATACAATTTATGAATCCCATCAAAATGAAGGGCATGAAGAACAGGAATATAAGCTTTCACACACCTGGTAGTATAGGTAGGCCACATAAAACAAAACCAAAAGTGGCATTATGGCCCATAAAGACATGGTGCTCACAATTCCTATCAAGATGAAAGTAGAAAGGAGCTGTGACACCTGGCCAAGAAACATATTCACAAATGGTGCAACATTCCGATCAATGTCTCCTAGATCCTTCGCAAATCTATTGATAATGCGCCCAAGCGGATTGGTGTGGAAGAAGACCATTGGTGCTCTTAAAATCGAGCTAAGCATGGCATCATGCAACTTTCGGGAAGCATAAAGACTTGATGTGATCAACCAAAAAGAGTTTGTCAATGTCACCAAAACCTGAAACCAGAAATGTATGATAAGCAAAGAGATTGAAAAGCTTAGATCTTTTCCAGCTAGAATCAGACAACAATTATAGTATGCAGACATATACATCCAATTTCTCAAAGTAGCTGTAAATAAGGCAACTAAGATATACAAGAAAAAAAGGGGCAGTATCTGTCAGAGATGAACAAATAGGATAGTTAATAATAAAACTTTGAGCCAATTATCATTTAACTGTACTTATACCTGACCAAATGATAGAGTTGCATATATCAGATTATAGTAACCAGGATTGTAACCCATTGATGTGCCTTGATCAGTCCAATGGCTTAACCACGTGCTACTTGAAACTCGTAGAACTTCAGTCATGAAATAGCATGTAAAGAGTATAATAACCACCCATAGGCCTCCTAACGCATTCTTGTACCTGTACCCAAGAAATTGAATCAAATCTATATACAAATGAAGCAAAAATAAAAATAAAAAAGAGCTACGAAAAAACAGGATTAGCTGATAGATCTGGGATTTTATTGAACTCACCAATGTCAAAACAGAAAATCATTCAGTACATGTTTTACGAGTTTTAGCTCAAATAAAAGCAATCCTTGGTCCGGGTGGGGTCATGTATCCTGGGTTTACTACCCAAGGGTGGTTCCAAAGGGCCCTGCCTTGGTGAGGTCCTCTGCTCCTATTATTATTTTTATCATTCTTCTTTTTCTCAATCTCTTGATCTATATTGTTTTATATTTATTTCTTTGTTATAACTCCTTATTTGCGTCAATCTTTAGCCAAGATTAAGTAAGATCACGTAAAAAAACAACTGCCAATCTATACTAGATATAATACTGGAGGCTTTAGAATTTAATTCTGCTCTTCTCCATTGTGCCACGAGGATCCTACTGTTACCTTCTTCTTCTTCAATTAGTCTTAATTATTTAATGCCTCTACTATATATAATAATGGAGGCTTTAAAATTTAATTCTATATGTCTGTGTTTTGCTACATGTATCATTAACTATCTTGATACAATTAGTCTTATCATTAAATAAGTTTAATATCTTCCTCTTAAAACATTGTACAATTTGGTTCTTCACATTTAACAAAATTTTTTTTTTGATAGGTAATAAGATTTCATTTTATTAAAAGAAACCACTCAGTGCACAAAATGTGCACAAGGTGAAAGCAAGATACAGCAAATTACATTGAATTGACTTGAAAAGAAGCTGAGTGCCATGAAGCAGCAAACTCAGTAACAGTAGTATCAGTAGTAAAACCCCAACTCCTTGACCAATCAAATAAGGAAGTCACAAAGTTGCCAAGAAGTTGATCTGGGGAGCTAGACATATCTTCAAAAATTCGCAAATTCCTCTCCCTCCACACCGTCCACATCAAACACATAGGAATTAAATTCCAAATGTGAGAATGATTCTTACCAAACCAGTTATACCACCCAAATAATAGGTCCACCACCTTTCTTGGCAGCACCCAATGAACACGGAAAGAAGCAAACACAAAATTCCAGAGCCTTTGAGCAGCACTACAATGCAATAACAAATGTTCCACAGTCTCCCCATCACAACGACACATACAACACCACCCCACCATCGTATATCCACGCTGCATAAGATTGTCACAAGTCAAAATGCGACCCCAAGCTGCTGTCCAAATAAAGAACGCCACCCTAGGAGGAGCTTTAACCCGCCAAATACTCTTCCAAGGGAAACTCACCCCTCTCCTATTAATCAAGGCAGAATAAAAAGAACGGGAGGTAAAAACCCCGTCCTTGCATATCTTCCAACGCAGGCCATCTGGAGCCAATGTATTATCAGCAGTAGGAATCTTATGAGAGTGGAGGAAGTGGAAAAATTCCGCTACCATATCAACCTCCCAATCATTGAAATCCCTCACAAAGGTAACATTCCACTCCCGGACTCCTCTTGAATCTGGGTTAGTTAAGACATTTGCAATTGTAGCTTCTCTATTAGAAGAACAAGTGAATAAGTTAGGGAACAAAACCATCAAGGAGGTTCCCCCACACCACTTATCTTTCCAAAATCTAATCCGATTTCCTTGACCCACCACAAACTCCACCTGCTGAAAATAGTCCTCCCAACCTGACATTATGCCTTTCCAAAGCCCACACCCATGTGGACCGGTAATAGGCAATGTACACCAACCTCCCAAATCAGCACCATATTTTGCCACAATCACCCGTCGCCACAAGTGCTGATCTTCCAACCCAAACCTCCACAACCACTTCCCCAAAAGAGCTTTATTTGTCCAAAACAAACTTCTAACTCCCAGACCCCCAGCTTCTTTCGGAGTGCATACCGTATCCCAACCCACCAAGTGATACTTAAACTCATCTCCCATGCCACCCCAAAGGAAGTTCCTTTGTAACTTCTCAATCCTGCGAACTACACTAATAGGAATAGTGAATAAGGACATAAAATATGTTGGGAGGCTAGATAACGTACTTTTCAGAAGAGTCAAACGACCCCCTTTAGATAGGTACAGCTTCTGCCAACCCGAAAGACGGCGATCCAACTTCTCAAGAATAGGATTCCAAACTGTCACCGCTTTAAACGATGCTCCCAAAGGCATACCAAGATAAGACAAGGGCAAATCCCCAATATTACAACAAAGAGAATCAGCCAATACTGAAATATTCTGAACCTCCCCCACTGGAACCATTTCACTTTTAGCCATGTTCACCCGGAGGCCAGTTACCGCCTCAAAACAAGTAAGGACCATCCGAATATAAAGTAATTGATCCGGATCCGCATCACAAAAGAGGATAGTATCATCTGCATAAAGAAGATGAGAGATACTTAAGTCAACCGCTGCATTACAACCTGCCTTGAAACCCCGAATAAGACCCTCCTCCTCCACTTTCCGCAACATCCGACTCAAGACCTCCATCACCACAAGAAACAATAGAGGGGAAAGGGGATCCCCCTGACGCAGCCCACGAGAGCAACTGAAAAATCCTTCAGGAGACCCATTAACCAAGACCGAGAATTGAACCGAAGAAATGCAAGCTTCAATCCACAGCCGCCATCTCTTACCAAAACCCATCCTCTCTAAAATATGCAAGAGGCATGACCAATTCACATGATCATAAGCCTTTTCAATATCCAGCTTGCAAATGACCCCAGGTATGCGACTTTTCAGACGACTATCCAAACACTCATTTGCAATTAAGACCGAGTCCAAAATCTTCCTTCCTCCCACAAAGGCGTTTTGAGACTCAGAGATCAGCTTATCCAAGACACCTCGCAACCTATTAGCAAGCACCTTAGCTAACAACTTATAGATACTCCCAATAAGACTAATAGGGCGGAAGTCTCGAATGTTAGAAGCATTTTGCTTCTTGGGAATTAAAGCAATGAAGGAAGCATTGATAGATCGCTCAAACTTACAATGCTGATACACCTCATTGAAAAAGCCCATGACATCCTCCTCAATCACCGACCAACACTTCTGGAAGAAAGCCATAGTGAAGCCATCCGGGCCTGGAGCTTTATCCCCTTGCAAATCCTTAACCACCTGGAGAACCTCATCCTTATCAAACCGACGCTCTAATAAGGCTCTCTCATTCGCAGTGATCACATCAAACTCTAACCCATCTACCGTAGGACGCCAAGACTCTGACTCCTGATAAAGAGATTCATAAAAGTGCACCACTTGCTCCCGGATCTCAGACTCTTCCTCATAAACCACACCATCAACTTCCACCTTATCCATATAATTGTTTCTCCGATGGGAATTCGCCATCTTGTGAAAGAATTTAGTGTTGTTATCCCCCTCCTTTAACCACAAAATTCTAGATTTTTGCCTCCAAAATACTTCTTCCGCATGGGCCACACTCTCAAGATCAGCTTTACACACTTCTCTCAAGTTGTGCTCTTCAGTAGACAAACTGGCAAGGCTTTCCTTCTCGTTATAAGCCTGCAACTCACACTCCAGCTGCTGCCTCTTGATACCTACATCCCCATACACGAGTTTATTCCACTCTTTCAAATCACCCTTCAAGGCCTTCAACTTTTGAGCCAAGACAAAGCTGGGGGTCCCACTAAAAGAGTAACCTGACCACCATCTTTGCACTTTATCAACAAAATCCGGAGCTTTAAGCCACATATTTTCGAATTTAAATGAACTCTTCCCCCTCGCCATACCTCCTACTTCCAACAACACCGGATTGTGATCAGAGAGAGGCTTAGGCAGCAACTTCTGCACAACATCGGGATAATGCTCCTCCCAATCAGTGGAGACCAACACTCTATCAATCCTGGACATGGATGGAATTGCTGAACCGTTGCACCAAGTATACAACCCACCATTTAATGGTAAATCCACCAAATGAAACCCTTCAATAAAGTCAGAAAAATCAACCATAGCAGGATTAATTCTAACACAACCCCTCCTTTCGCTAGGGAACCTAACCACATTAAAATCACCGTAAATACACCACGGCTGAGACCACTGATGTCGAACCTCAGATAACTCCTCCCAAAGTTCAGACCTGGACTCATCCCTATTTGGGCCATACACACCCGTACCAACCCACTCAAAACCATCAATTAAACTTTTCCAATGGCACGACACAGAAAAACTGCCTACCTTAGAGTCAACCCGATTTACCACCCGCTTATCCCAGAGAATCAAAACACCGCCAGCTGTGTTTACTGCATTAAGCGCTTCCCAGCCAACAAACCTATTCCCCCAAATACTATGAATCATCCTCCCATCCACCTTATCTAACTTTGTTTCCTGCAGGCAAACAACATCAACTTTCCAATTCCTCAACCAATTTTTCAACACAACCCGCTTTTTGGGATCGTTTAAACCCCTTACATTCCATGTTAAAAGTTTTAGCTTCATTAAAAAAACATCAGGCCCAAAATTACCTGGCACAACAACCTCAACAGGTACGTCGCTTACCTTCATAATTTACCGAGGAGGCAAGATTCTTCAATTCACGAACTCCCTTTGATTTTGAAGCTATCACTTTCCTCGGGCCCATCTCACCTCTCTTACTGTTTCTCGTAGCCTCAATTCTCCTCAGTAACTCCAAGCACAGTTCCTCATGGCTATCAATAGGGAAACCCATCAACTTACAAATTTCTTTATATTGCTGATTTACCCATTTGGACCTCCTTCTACCCCTTTGAAACTTTCTACCCGAATTTCCTGACACCACAGCGGTCTGCACCAGAGGCTCAATAATAGCCAGTGGTTTGCAAACCATCGGAGACTGTGGTTCAGCATCATAAACGGACAACTCCCTGATCGGCGAACGTACGTCTGAGTCCATGTATTCGGATTCCAAACCCACTATGTCAGAAGGAATCTCTTGCTCATGAGTGAAGCCCAGAGCCAGAGCTCCAGCGTGGGTATCATTTTGAGAGGTAACAGCCAATTCCACCCGTACCAAGGCAAGATCGGAGCTATCACTCGTGACCGGAGCTGCCGTGACTCCGAATAAGACATCGTCACCGGATTCTGACTCAACCGCTTCCGTTTCTGCCTCCGCCATCACCACCATACCGTGATCATCGTCGTTATGAGCTTCAGTCTCTTCCGCTGAAGTTTCCTCTCTCTCGGCATCTCCAGCATCTTCCGTATTGTTCTGAGGAGACACCTCATTCTCTTGTAAATCCCCACTTAATGGACCGGTATGCTGGGTTTCCAGGCTCGTTGGATCAATAGGCTGAGTTTTGGACCCGTTAGGCCTGTTGTTGGGCCGAACCCAAACCACCTCTCTAGGCCCATTTTCTAACTTAGTAACCCTTAAAGAAGTATGGTCCGAGACCCATTTAAAATCACACTTACGGGTCGGGCGGGGCTCCGTCTGAGTTAAAGTAACCCGCGGTTTGACTTTAGTCTCCATAGACCATTGGCGTAATTCACGCGACCGAATCTTTGGCGCCGAATTCGCACCGTAATCTCCTCCCCGAGTATCTCGCCTTTCCATTGAAGATTGAGAGTTTGACTTCCTGCCGTTACGTCGATTACGGTTACGGTTTCCTTGCACCGATCCCTTCAGCGTGATAACCTGGCCATCCCCACTTGACGGCTGCGGCGGCGATGCATCGATCTTGGTCAGGAAATAGCGGCGAAGCTCTGACTCGAATTTGACCCAACCCACTCCACGGCGTCCCTCAGGTATCCGTAGATTTCCCCTCTGTGCACCACCATGGTACTCTACTAATTCCACAAATCGGCCCCCTCGATTAGATAAGCAGCTTAGCTCCAAGGTTCTATACCCGTCTCTCATAAACTGGAAGTGACCTGCCTGAGAAGATGCAAGGTCTTTCAACTTACCCATCTCTTCTAATGCCCATCGCAGCCCTCTTAGACCCAACCAAAGAGAACCCTGAAATTTGCCACGGCGTTCCATTACATGATATGGATCGAATCTACCTCCATCGAAACCCAGAGAAAATAATTTGGAGTCTATCCGGAATGATGGGCCTCGAACTTCGGATTTAGGATAGTGTATTGGTTTAGGCTTGGTTTGTGATGGTGGGATGTATGGTAGTGATGGCGAGATGTATGGTGGAGGTAGGGAGGAAGTCGATTGGGTTAGTGGGTTCTTTAGTACTGGTTGGCCAGGGACGTAGGTTGGTTGGTACTGGGGAAAAGAAGTGTAAGGCCAGTTAGTGGGAGGTAGGGAGGATGGGGTTGTAATAGAAGGCTGGAATGTAGGATACAGGTGGTTATGAATGGGGGTTGGAAGAGGAGGTCTGAAGATGGGGGGAGGGGGAGGAAGGGGAAGGCTCATTGTCCTATTCTTTGATCAAGCCCATCACTGTCAAGTCATGAATCTGGCCATGTTTTCCTAAAATATGGGAATTAGGCAAAGATTTGTGTGACACTTTGGTCTTCTCCATTTAGTTATAGTGTATGACTGGTGAGTTTTGAGAAAATTTTTATAGTGTATGACTGCGTGAGTTTTGAGAAATATTTTGGATGATTGTACCATTGTTTTTAATGAATCTCCTGCATTGCACGGGTTTGCAACTAGTTACTTCTAGCAACTAGTTACTTCTTTCCAATTCATATGCTGTAACTTTGCGCCTTGATCTAAGTATACTTCCTGTGTACCTAGGTCATTGCCTTTTTTGATGCAATAAAATTTTTACTACTTATCAGAAAAAAAGTTTCCAATTCATATGCAATTTCTGCTTGAATTAGATTTCTTAAAAACTTATGAAGCCTTCCTAAGAATTGCATTTTGGACTTGGGGGTTTTGAAATACTCCTTTTTACTCTATTGTATACTTTGAGATACTAGTCCTTGAAAGTTATAGTTTTAAGGGATCCAGGGTTTGATTCGATATGGAGGAAGGGAAAGCCATATCAGAAATGGGTGTTTACATGTAGCTCAGATTTAGAGGGAATAAGTTATACATATATAAATATAAGCAACGCAACCATGTTCCACCTGTCAATTCAGCATGAACCGAGCATCCAACCCCCAGTTGGAACCAGAATTCCTTTTCATACTTCTTAAGAGTAATAAATAATTTTGCTAATCTTTGTCAAGATTTTAAGGGCAGCACCAAAATCATAATTCATTATCTATAAGGATGACTTCATAGTCCAATGAACAATACAAATTGTTCCTTTTTTCTGATGATAAAGAACAAATTTGACTTTTCTTTCACTATAAAGTGGAGGGGAATCACCGACAGAAATCGAGCCTATTTCGCCGAGGAGTACAGCTAACAGTGATAACCGACTGTTAAAAGACAGCCTACTCCATTTTGAGGATTACCTTATTAAATCAGTAATCACCCCTTGTAGTCTAGCAGGATTCTAATTGAACCTCATACTTTTAGAGGAGGCGGGTCACCACACCTTCCAGGGGGCTACCAATCAAAGGATCCTACATAACCACCAACCTTTTTGCCTCATGCTTAGGAGGTTTTTGAGCCTTCTAACCCCATGCCCAAGGGGCGAAAACATCGATGTAGGAAAAAACACTATAAAGTAAACATTACATGGAAAAGTTATATAATTGAAGCATATAAATGAATGGCATTTTGTTACCTCGCCAAGACCTTCCAACTGACAACACCTGTTTCCCGCTCTTCCTGCTTAATAAGAATAGATTTTCCTTCTTTCTGTTTATTTGTATGGTTTGCATTCTTTGAAAAGTCATTAACAGCCCCATTTGGGACAGGTTTCGAAGAGGTCTTATGATCAATATCACCCTCTTCTTCCTTTTCTTCCACATACTCTTCCATCTTTCCTGCATTTTCCATTAGCTTTTGGAACAGTATGCCATTACTAGAGAGCTCCTCAAATGTTCCCTCCTCTTTCACCATACCTTCGTGGACCAGAATGATTCTATCTACCTGTGAGAGAAAATGCAGCTGATTTGTGACAAGGACTCTGGTCTTCCCTCTTAGTTCTCCCTTAATGCATTTATCGAAAACCTGATGATTATTGGCAGTGCAAGTTAGACTGGTATAAGATAATATTAAAGAACAGTTCAATTAAAAATTTTAGAAGCCAAACATGGTTCTATTCATTTGACAAAAAGGAATTCAGAAATAAGCAAAAGAAAATGTAACACCCAAAAAAAAAAAAGAATAAGAAAAAGAACACTCGTAAACAGTAAACAGTACAATACATCCATTCATTCAGCATCAAAGGACGTCATTATGCATGTGTGTATGTGCGTGTGTGAAGTATATTACCCCCCCCCACGGAACCCCCCCCCAAATCCAATTTTAAGTGTCCTACTTTTCCTTTTTGGAATGCTTTTCCCAAAATGGAATGCCCACTTTCAAAAAGTCCTATGCCCATTCATTCAAAAAGTCCTAGAATTCATTAATGCATCTTCATACTTTGTCACTAATTCAAAAACCTATCAAGACACTTATTACTAAAGTATTGCCACCTTCAAGCATTTTTACTAAAGTAAACACTTTTTATTCTCCATTCCAAACATCATGCATTCCAAAGCAAGACACTCAAATAAAAACTTATGTACACACGCACGCAGGTACAAAAAGCTATACAAAAAGCTCCCCCTAAAAAAAACAATCCAAGATTTGAAAATCTAAAATATGTACAAAAGAAAGAGTAGAAATGGTGTTAAAAACACCTGACAATTCAAACAAAAATCACAAATAAAGATTTAAGCTCAATAATAGACAGCTCAACAACATTGAAAAACACCTTTTCTTTATCCAAATTATTCACATAACGCACAGAGGAGCTGCATTATAAATGAAACTACTCCTATGCCACCCTTCCAACAAAAGTACACATTAACTACCCTCTCAGGCATGACCCAATGGATCCCAAAAGTGCCCAATTTTTTGTTTGTGCACTTGTGGGTGTACAATTTTTAGTCTTTTTATAGACATAATTAAAGAAGAAAGATATATATTTACTAGTAAATAGTCCTTTGATAAGTTTTTATTGACTTTCTCATGACTTATAAATATTCAAAAAAGAATGGTTGAGGCTGGCATTCTTCAGATATTTGGAATCTCGTCCCTTATGTTTGATGTGGCTAGTTTGGAAGGAACGTAACTGTCGTACATTCGAGGATGTGACAAGTTCTGAAAGCCAACTCTTAGACTGCTTTGTTTTAACTCTGTTTGATTGATCTAGTGCTTGGGGATTTACTACTAGTACAACTGTTATTGAGTCTACTTCTTCATTATATTTACTTTCTGATGATGTAATTATTTGATGCGCTAGTGTTCATGCTTTATGCACACTATGCCGCCTTTTTTTATTAAAATCTCCAATGACCTATCAAAAAAAATAAAAAAAGGAAAAAACATAAATACATGTTTGTCTTTGTTTGTGCACTTGTGGGTGTGCATATTAACTCTTCTACTTCATAGAATCTCAAGGTATTGAAAGATGTCACCATTTGAGCGAAAAGGTCACGCCATGACCTCTCTCCCCCCGCCCCCCTCCTTCCCTACCCCTTTACCCCCGCCCCCCTCCTTCCCTACCTCCACTTATACCTTGCCTACCCATTCACTTCCTCCACCCCCACCTATATATCCTCCAAATACAGTTCACCCTCCACCGCCACCATCAAACTCCTTTTACCCTGCCCCACTTGCCCCTTCCCCTTGTTTTGGGTCTTTCCAACCACAACACCCACTTATCTGGCCTCAATCCCAATTTTATATACCCAAACCTAGTCCACCTCCAAATCCAGGACCCACCTCTAGTAATCCTCCTCCTTTGCGTAAGGTGAAACAATCATCGGGGATTAGGAAGAGTGTGTTTCGGGTGGGTGCCAAAAGCTTCTCTCTCGCTTTTGATGGTGGGCACGCAGCACCTTACCACATCCTGGAGAAGCGAAAGAAGTTTGTGGGTTCCCTCTGGTTGGGCTTGGAGAGTCTCAGATGGGTGCTAGAAACGTGGACAGTATTACGGCATTGTAGGGATTTAAAGGGTTTCTTTTTTTTTTTTTTGATAAATAAGAATTTCATTGAAAAAGAAGAGAAACAATACAAGTGCACAGGCAGTGAACCTGATTGGAAAAGAAAACAAAAACTAAAGACAAACTGAACAAATATCAAGCATATCAGACAGAGAGCATGAAGGATCTAAGTGTGAGGCCTTTGACCACTCAAGGAGGGTGAGCAGAAATTTGAATTTGAGGGCTGGGATAGAATTTTCCACTCCATTAAAGGTTCTGTCATTACGCTCCTGCCAAAGACACCACATGAGACAATGAGGGGTCATTTTCCAAATCTTGCCCGCCTCCGATTTGCCACAAGGACCAGTCCAACAGCTGAGAAGACCTTCCACCCCCCAAGGCATTACCCAGGTTGTGCCAAAAATACTCAGCACCATAGTCCACAGCTCCCAAGCTATAGGGCAGTGTAAAAGCAAATGATTACCCGTCTCACCACTCAATTTACACATGCAGCACCACTCCATAATGATTAGCTGTCTTTTTCTGAGATTATCTATAGTGAGGAGTTTGCCCAGTGCCGCTGTCCAAACAAAAAAAGCCACCCTCGAGGGAGCTTTTGCTTTCCACACACGTTGCCAAGGAAACTTACCTTGAGGATGAGGGTGAACAAGAGTATAGTAGAAAGAACGAACCTCGAAATTCCCCTTATGCGACGGAATCCACCAAAGAGAGTCCACTACTCCCGGGCGAATGGAGTGAGAATAGAGAAGGGTCATGAAAGAATCAACCATCTCCAATTCCCAATCCTGGACAGCTCTTATGAAACTAATATCCCAAACATAATTTGAGCCTTGAAGATGGCAAAAGTCAGCCACTCGAGCCTCAGGAGCACGGGTTAAAAGATAGAGCATTGGGAATTGTTGCTTCAAAGGGAGGTCCCCACACCAAGTATCATGCCAAAATCTAATCCGGGAGCCATCCCCTAACTTGTGGGAAATATGATTAGAAAATACGTCCCAACCTGCTCTTATGTGCTTCCATAAACTTACCCCATGAGTTGAACGGACTATGTTTGAGCACCAATCCCTCTCCTGACCACCATACTTACTATCAATCACTTGCCTCCATAAGGATGAAGACTCCGTGGAGTATCGCCACAACCATTTACCTAATAACGCCTTATTGAAGATGGCCATATTCCGAATACCCAAACCTCCACCTTGAAGAGGGAGACAGGCTGTTTTCCAGTTAACCAAGTGAAACTTTCGTTCATCTTCACGACCACCCCACAAGAAATCTCTCTGCAGCTTTTCAATTCTACTAGCAATACTCATAGGGATGGGGAATAGAGATAAATAATAAGTGGGTAGGCTAGAAAGAGTGCTCTTAATAAGGGTCACACGACCCCCCTTCGATAAATACATCCTCTTCCAGCCCGCTAGGCGCTTCTCCATCCTTTCAACCACACCAGCCCAGATCGACTTTGATTTGAAAGAAGCCCCAAGGGGGAGACCCAAATAGGTGAGAGGTAAAGAAGCCACATGACAACCCAAAATGCTTGCCAATTCAGGAACATTTTGAACTGTACCCACAGGAACTAATTCAGACTTACTCAAATTGATCTTTAGACCTGATATGGCCTGAAACCATATAAACACTCCCCTCAGATGCCACGCCTGCTCAGACTCAGCCCCACAGAAAATTAGAGTGTCATCTGCAAATAACGAGTGAGATATGCTCAATTCAGCCCCAGTAGAGTCACCCACAGAAAAACCTGAGATGTAACCCCCTGCCACAGCCCTTTCCAACATCCTACTCAAGGCCTCCATCACAATAATAAATAGTAAAGGTGACAAAGGGTCGCCCTGACGTAAACCCCTAGAGGTAGTGAAGAAACCATGAGCACTTCCATTCACTAGAACCGAAAATCGGGCTGTTGAGATACAAGTATAAATCCATTGACGCCATCTCTCACTAAAACCACACCTACGTAACATGTATAACAGAAAATTCCAGTTTACATGATCGTAGGCCTTCTCTATATCTAACTTGCACAACATCCCTGGGGAACCAGATTTCAGGCGGCTGTCCAAACCTTCATTGGCAACTAAAACAGAATCCAGGATTTGCCGACCCCCTACAAAAGCGTTTTGAGAAGCCGAGATAAGCTTTGACAAAACTTCTGATAGTCTATTAGCCAGAACTTTTGCAATGATTTTGTACATCCCTGTGATCAAGCTAATAGGGCGAAAATCCTTACACTCCCGAGCCCCAGGCTTTTTCGGGATTAAAGCCAGGAAAGTAACATTGATGCTTTTCACAAAATTCCTGGAATCATGGAAGTCATGAAAAACTCTCATCACATCCTGCTTGATAATGTCCCAACAACTTTGGAAAAAAGCCAAAGAAAAACCATCTGGGCCTGGGGCTTTATCCCCAGCCATGTTCTTTACCACCCCCCAAACTTCATCCTCAGTAAAACTTCGGTCAAGCAAGACCCTATCAGATTCTTCAATAGAGGAAAAATCCAGCCCATCTAACAACGGTCTTCTAACATTCTCATCAGAAAACAGCCCTTGATAAAACTTGACCAGACCATCACCAATCTCAGATTGAGCCGTAGTTTCAACCCCATTAACCACTAGGTGATCAATAGTATTGAATCTTCGATTTGAATTTGCCACACGGTGGAAAAACTTAGTGTTTTTGTCGCCTTCCCTAAGCCAAGTGGCCCTAGAAGATTGCCGCCATTTTATTTCCTCCAACAGAAGCACCTTCTCTAAATCAGCTTTGAGATGATCTTTCATCACACCTTCCTCCACCGATAAGGGTCTAGTTTCCTCTAAAAGATCAAAATCTTGAATCTGAACCTGAAGGTCATTTTTCCTCGAATTAACATCCCCAAAAACATCTTTATTCCACCTTCGCAAATCAATTTTTAGAGATTTTAATTTCTGGACCAGAACATAGCTCGGAGAACCACTGTATAAATATGAATCCCACCACTGCTTCACCATCGCATGAAACCCAACACTCTTGAGCCACATATTTTCGAAACGAAAAGGGCTCTTTCTCTTTTGCATAAACCCACAGTTTAGCAAAATGGGGAAATGATCTGACAGGAGCCTTGGCAGACGCCTCTGAACAATGTTAGAGAAATGATCAATTAAAGAAGATGAGCAAAGAAAACGATCTAACCTTGATCTTGATCGGGCATTTGACCATGTAAAATTACCGCCTTCCATGGGTAAATCCAGCAACCCCATAGTGAATATAAACTCAGAAAAATCCCTCATCGAATGCGAAAGAGTAGTCGATCCCACTCGTTCAGAAGGATATCGAACTATGTTAAAATCACCACCCACACACCATGGGACCTCCCACCATGAAGCAATACCAGCTAATTCCTCCCACATCAAGTTCCTATCAACAGCCCTAATAGGACCATACACCCCAGAATAGGCCCATTCAAAACCTGAAGCTATCTCACGGAACCTAACAGAGAGAGAGAACCTGCCTACAGCTTCATCTGTCCGCTCCACCACTCTTTTATCCCACATCAAAATGATGCCTCCTGAAGCCCCAACAGAATCTAGGTTAATCCAGTCAACATACCGGCACCGCCATAGACTACGAACCAATGACTGAGTTATTGCCGTGAGCTTTGTCTCCTGAAGACACACAACATCTGCCTTCCAAAGCTGAAGCAGATTGCACACTCTGGTTCGTTTAGCCCCATCATTTAAACCCCTTACATTCCAGGATATGAGGTTTAAATTCATTAACACAACGTTAAAGCCCTACCACTAACGGAGGTTGTCCGTCTTGTGCTACCCCCCTCATAATTGACATTGGATATTAAATTCCTTAATTCCCTTGGGACCCGAGGTTTCTCCTTACCTGAGGCCACTCCAGATTTCGTGGGTCTGGATTCAGCTTCAATTGCACATAGCAGCGCCAAGACCCTGTCTTCAAAACCCTCATAGGATGCTCCAAGAACCACCCCAAATTCCTGCATTTTCTCCGTGACCCAGTCTGATTGAGGTCCCGAAATGACCTTTGGATTACCTGGTTGAACTGTATCCACTTGAATTTCAGGGACCCCAGTTGCCTCCAAACCCGGGTACTCCACCGCTAATGGTTCAACCCAGTCAGCATGTTCTTCCCATTCACTCCCATCCCCACAAGTACTACTGTGTAGCTCCGACTCGGCCATGGAGGAAGTGCGCTCGAAACTCTCAAGAGCCCATGTCGCCGGAGTCCCAGTATGCTCCATCGGCGCCTCGGCCATGGAGGAAGTGTGCTCGAATTCCTCAAGAGCCCATGTCGCCGGAATCCCATTTTGTTCCCTCGGCTCCATCTCCAAAACGGTTGAGGAAAGGGCGTAAAAAGGATTCGGCGATAGAGGTAGAGGTGGCAGTTCCGGCACAAAGATTCGTTGACCTTGCCGTAGTTGTAAAGCCCAACTTCCCTCAGCCCGATCCGAACCCTCATGGGTCATCACGTGGGTCTCGGGCTCTCGAAGCTTCTCCTCAGGGAGAGCCACTGTCTCGGTGTTAAGCACCCGTGTGTTTGCAGTGGTCAACGAATTAGATGGATTGGCTTGTTGGGCTTTGGGCCTCCACACCTGGCGAGAAGTGGGCCTGGATGACGACCCAACGTGTTGCTGGCCAGGTTTGTTTATTTCAAACCACATGGGCTCCTGTTTTTGTACTTCAGCCCGAGAGATAACCCACTCTCCTTCCGGCCCACAACTCAATTCCAGATTTAAGTTTAACGTCACCCGTGCATTGACCTTATCCTTTGGCATATTAACCGATATTGATCCCACTGCCTTTTTCATGGCATCAGTTACGGAATTTTGAAACTTTCGATTACGGTGCGTGATATTCGGCTTGGTGCCCGCAACTTCCTTTTCCCTCACCCCTGCGCCTGCCACCACCCCACGGTGGACGTTTGATGCCGTGTGTTTGGTCT
Source organism: Fagus sylvatica (assembly GCA_907173295.1). Lineage (NCBI taxonomy): Eukaryota > Viridiplantae > Streptophyta > Magnoliopsida > Fagales > Fagaceae > Fagus > Fagus sylvatica. Next base: position 26,158,831 of record OU015767.1, on the reverse strand, counting down.
GAATCCCTTTACACAGTGTAGCCAGTTGTAACCATCCTTTTCGCGCCACTCCAGTCGGAATGCGCAGAACTCCTTGACGCGAGCCACTATGAAATTCCGATATCTCAAGGTATTGTCCATTCTGGTTTGAGCGCCGAATGACATGAATGGCCTTGTAGCCATCGCGATGGTGTCGAAAAAAGTCTCCCACTGTATCTTTACTGGCTGCCTTTTCAATGGTATTTCCCAACCATACCATATCTTTCAAACCCAACCAAATTTTGCCCAAAATTGTTTTGAATTTTCTCTCCGTAATGCAAAATGGGTACGCTCGGCCCCCACCCATGGATATCTGAAAAAGCTTATTGTCTATGTGTATTGTGTTTGGTGGTTTGGGTGGTTCCTGGGTGTAGTGTGGTTTTTTTGGTAGGGAAGCAGTTTGCTGGTATTGGAATTTTGGCTGCGTTGGTGGTGGTTGTTGATTTTTGTGGTGAGTGTTTGGTGGTATAAGGATTGGTTGTTTCTGGGGTGGAGGTAAGGTTGTGTTCTGTGATGATGGTGATTGGTGGCCGGGAATGATTGGTTGATGGTAGGGTTGGGTTGGGATTGGAGGTGGTGTCCAGCCATGATTGGGATAAAATAGGAAAGGTTGGGGGTATGAATGTGGGAATGGGTGAAAGGGAGGAGGTGGATGGTATGGAGGTGGTGGAGGTAGTGGAGGAGGGTTGGGAAGAGGGGTGGGGGGCGCAGAATAACAACGGTCGATTTGTGGAGTTATCGGAATACCACGGGGGGGCGCAGCGAGGTGGTATTCGAGTGCCGGAAGGGTATCGGGGTGCTGGTTGGGATCGTTTTGCCATGGAATTAGCCGCTTTTTTTCGGGGCAAGCAGGAGTCGGTGGTTGTTCAGGCCGATAGCTCTCGTAACGGCAGGCAGATTCATGGGCGAGATTCTTGTAATTTTACCGCGCTTCCTAAGCCGGTAATTGAGGCATCTACTAATTTCAAATCAACTTCAGAGTTGACTTCGAAAACCCCACGTGTTCAATTGGACCCGGCAGCTCCTCGCCCGACCCGTAAGTTTTCTTTTAATTGGGACCCTTTCCCTAACACGCTGCGCATTACAAAAATTGTGGGAGAGAAAAGGTAGGCAAAATGGGTTGGATTAAAATATAAAGCCCAAGGATTGGCCCAATCTTACGCACGGGCTTTTCCCACGGATTTGGTTATTGGGCCAGAAATAAAGGCCAAAACCCAAACTCCAGATTTGGTTATTGGGCCAGAAACAAAGGCCGAAACCCAAAAGGATACTCCTCCAGAAACTTCTTCTCCACGAGTTGCTGATGACGTGTCTTCCGAGGAGAGTTCTGTTGAGTCTATGGCTTCCGATGAAAGCATCGAAGAGCTTTTCGAAAAGCTTCTGTCCCATCGCGAACCCAATGGGATGATGAGCGAGGAGGATAAGGGGGATTATACTACGAAACCAGCGGTAGGGGTGGACTTGGCATCGATGGGTTGAGATTCTTGGGGCTTAGAGGTTGAACCTCTTGAGGTGCCAAGGTACACCGAGCCAAGTTTCGAGGTGGGGGAATCCTCCACTGCTGTCTGTTTGTTTGAACCACCGGTCGGTGACGAGGTCCCTACGTCGGAGTTGCCGTTGACTGTAGTTGAGGAATCATCAGAAGCTTTTGACTCCCCTCTCAAGTGTGCTCCGCTGATGATGGTGATACCTCCAGGGACTTCAGAAGGGTCTAGTGAACCTCCTTTGGAGCCTTCGATCTGGGTTAAACAACGACATCGAGGTTTTTGTAAATTGGTAGGCTTTCCCATTGATGTTCATGAGCACGAGTTTAGCCTTGCTGCAGAAAATTGAGGCATATAGGTTTGCTAAGAAGGAGAAGGAGGGTCCTCGGCGCATATCAGTTTCTGGTAAGAAGGGCTCTCGGGAGCTTCGCAGGTTAGTGTCAACTGTCAACTATGACGGCAGACAACCCGTATGTTGAGGTTGGTCTGAGTTTGGTGGATTCTAGTGTTGATTTGGGTATTGTTTTTTTTTTATGAAGCTAAAAATTATTTCTTGGAATGTTAGAGGCTTAAATAATCCTCAAAAAAGGGAGTCAGTTAAATATTGGCTTAGGAATTGGAAGTGTGATGTGGTTTGTTTACAGGAAACGAAGTTAGCAGAGGTGGACCTTCAGTTGGTTAGAAGTTTATGGGGTAATTCCTTTGTTGGTTGGGAATTTCTCCCAGCGGAGGGTTCAGCTGGTGGGGTTATTTTGCTGTGGGATAAGAGGGTGGTGGAGAGATTGGATTCGGTGGTGAAGACTTTCTCTATTTCTTGTCTCTGGAAGGGCGTTTCTGATAGCTTTGTTTGGGTGGGCATTGGCCTATATGGTCCGTGTACTGACGTGCTTCGTAGTGAGTTATGGGAGGAGCTAAAAGAAGTTCAGCAGACTTGGGCTTCTCCCTGGTGTCTTTGGAGATTTTAACGTGGTTCGCTTTCCTAGTGAACGGTTAGGATGCAACAGATTGACATCCCATATGATGGATTTTTTGGACTTTATTGAGGCATCCCATCTTGTTGACTTACCTCTGGGGGGGGGTCCCTATACCTGGAGTAATGGTTCAGCTAGTCCATCGATGTCTCGAATTGATAGATTTTTGATATCTTCTGATTGGGAGGATAAGTATCCTGATGTTGTTCAGAAGCTGTTGCCTCGTCCTTTATCTGATCATTTTCCTTTGTTGCTGGAAGTTGGCAGTGTGGTTCAAGGTAAGTCTCCCTTTCGTTTTGAAAATATGTGGTTGCAGGATGAGGGATTTGTGGATCGTGTTGCTGCTTGGTGGTCTAATTATTCTTTTGTTGGTCCTCCGAGTCTTGTCTTAGCTCGGAAGCTGAAAGCCCTCAAGGAAGATCTTAAAAGGTGGAATTATCATGTATTTGGTAATGTGAATGCAAAGCAGCAGCAGCTGTTTTGTGAGCTGGAGGTTTTGAATAGTAAGGAAATGCAGGGTGGTCTTTCTTCCACAGAGAGAGATCTCCGTGGGTCCTTGCTTTTGGAGTTGGATAAATTAGCTCATTTTGAGGAGACCTCCTGGCGTCAGAAGTCCAAGGTTCTTTGGCTTAAAGAGGGAGATAATAACACTAAATTTTTCCATAAAATTGCGAATTCTAATAGGAGACGTAATCTTATGGAGAAACTGGAAGTGGATGGCATTTTATATTCAGAGGACTCTATTATTAGAGATAAGGCAGTGAAGTTCTATGAGAAATTGTATACGGAGACAGAGGATTGGAGGCCTTTTGTGGATGATCTGCCTTTTTCAAGGATTGATGAGACGGATCGCAATCTTTTGGATAGTCGGTTTGAGAGGGACGAAATTCTCCAGGTTGTCAAAAATCTTCAAGGAGATAAATCTCCAGGGCCGGACGGTTTCACTATGGCTTTCTTCCAGAAGTGTTGGCATGTGCTTGAGAAGGATATCATGGGTTTCTTTGATGAGTTCTATGCTGAAGGTACGTTTGCTGGTTCATTAAACGCTACTTTTGTCACCCTTATTCCAAAAAAGCAAAATGCCTTGAATATTAGGGATTTTCGCCCCATTAGCCTGATCGGGAGTGTTTATAAGATTTTGGCTAAAGTTCTGGCTAATCGGTTGAGGAAGGTGCTTGATGGGTTGGTTTCTGAATCCCAAAATGCTTTTGTGGGGGGTAGACAGACTCTCGACTCGGTTTTAATTGCGAATGAGTGTCTGGATAGTCGTCTCAAAAGTCACATTCCGGGTGTCATGTGCAAATTGGATATTGAAAAAGCTTATGACCATGTTAATTGGGATTGCCTCCTTCATCTCTTGGATCGTATGGGCTTTGGTAGTAAATGGAAAATGTGGATTAGAACTTGTATTTCTACAGTTCGCTTCTCCATTATGGTGAATGGCTCGCCCTCAGGTTTCTTTGGGAGTTCTAGAGGGATCCGTCAAGGTGGTCCTCTTTCTCCTTTACTTTTCCTTTTGGTCATGGAAGTCATTAGTCGTATGTTGAGTAGAATGGAGGAGGCGGGGCTGATTCGGGGATTTAAGGCTGGTAAGCCTCAGGAGGAAGGTATTTCTATCTCTCACCTCCTTTTTGCTGATGATACTATTGTTTTTTGTGATGCGGATCCTGAGCAGCTCCTTCATTTGAGGATGGTTTTGTCCTGTTTTGAGGCGGCAACTGGCTTGGGTGTTAATATGAGTAAGAGTGAGCTGGTTCCTGTGGGAGATGTGAGGAATGTGTCTCAATTGGCTGATATCCTTTGCTGCCATATTGGCTCTCTTCCAATGTCGTATCTAGGTCTTCCTTTGGGGGCTTCTTTTAAGGCTTCTATGGTGTGGAACCCTATTTTGGAGAAGGTGGAGCGGCGGCTAGCTGGGTGGAAGAAGCTTTATCTCTCCAAGGGAGGGAGATTAACTTTATTGAAGAGCACGCTCTCTAGTCTTCCCACCTATTATTTGTCTCTATTCACAGTTCCTAAACATGTGGCAGCCCGTATTGAGAGATTGCAACGTAATTTCCTTTGGGGAGGTTTGGGAGATGGTTTTACTCATCATTTAGTGAGTTGGGATACAGTATGTTCTCCCTTAGCTCATGGGGGTCTGGGAGTGAGAAAAGTGGAAGTGTTTAATAGAGCCTTGTTGGGGAAATGGTTGTGGAAGTTTGGGAGGGAAGAGACCCAGCTATGGAGACGGGTTATAGTGGCCAAATATGGGTTGGAATTTGGTGGTTGGAAGTCTAGTAATCCTAGAGGGACTCATGGCTGTAGTGTGTGGAGGGGCATTCTCTCTGGGTGGGATGTTTTTCATCAGCATTTGCAGTTGGTTGCTGGTCTGGGTTCTCAGGTTCTCTTTTGGCATGATAATTGGTGTGGAGATGTCCCTCTGAAGGTCTTGTTCCCTGTGCTTTTTTCTTGCTCTTCATCCCAATCTGCTTCTGTTGCTTCTTGTTTGACTCCTTCCAATGCTGGTGCGGGTAGAATGTGGAATGTTACTTTTATTCGGGATTTTAATGATTGGGAATTTGAAGAAGTGTTGGCTTTCTTTAGTTTCATTCAGTCTAAAATTCCAGCCACTCTTGATTCAGATTTTTCGCTTTGGAAGCTCCATCAGCATGGGAATTTCGATGTTAAGTCCTTCTATCATGCCATTGATAATCATTCTGCTGTTTCTTTTCCTTGGCGTGCCATTTGGAAAGTCAAAGCTCCGCGTAGAGTCTCTTTCTTCTTGTGGTCTGCAACTTGGGGGAGGATTCTAACGTGTGATAATCTGATGAGGCGTGGGTATTCCTTGGCTACTTGGTGTTGTATGTGCCGTAGTGCTGAAGAGACTGGGACTCATTTGCTGATTCATTGCGCTATGGCTTCTGATTTGTGGCATATGGTCTTGCGGTCTTTTGGAGTTATTTGGGTGTTTCCGAATAATATTGGTGATCTTCTCTTTGGATGGTTTAATTATTTTGGTAAACATAAGTCCTCAATCTGGAATCTGGTCCCCCATTGTTTAATGTGGACTGTTTGGCGTGAGCGCAATAGTCGGATTTTTGAAGATGAAGATCACTCAAAGACCAAGCTTTCGGAGTTGTTTTTTGGTCTTCTTTTTGATTGGGCTCGGGTTTGGGGTTTCACTCCGGAAGTTTCCCTTGCTAATTTTGTTGTTTCTTTAGATTTTTCTATAGTTTCAGCTAGTAATCTGTTGTAATCCCTCTTCCTCCTTGGTGCATGCTCTATGCACCTAGAGGGAGTTTTTATCTTCTCTTAATAAATTCGTTTTACCTATCAAAAAAAAATAGAATCTCAAGGTAGTCCAGTCCATCCTACAATAATCCAAAGGAAGATTTTGGGAATCCAATCTATAATCCTGATGGTGCGGACACTAAAAATCATCTATTAATGATGATTGATTTTATTGGACTTGATTGCTCATGATTGATGTTGATGAATGCAGCAACTTTTTAGAATTTTAATCTCTTTTATTTTTGCATTTAATGTAATAAATTATAAATTATTTACTCTCTTTGTTAGGATAGAAATTTATTTCCTTTCCTTCTATGATATAATTTGGGAGTCTTATTTAAAGGCCCAGAAGTCCAGAACACAGTATTGTAGGCAGTCGATTATGGAGTTATAAAATTTGGGGTGGAGGTTTTCTTCCAGTGCTTAGTGCTGATTCCAAGCAAACCTAGGTGCTCATTCTTGGGTTCCTATCATGTTTGGTCCAAATTCCAAGAGCCCTAGCTGCTGATGCCTAAATTCTATATATTTTCTATTTTATCCACTTAACACTGACTTCAAGCAAACCCTAGGTGTCGATTCCTGGGTCATATCCCTTTATTTGTTCTTATTTTGTTTCCCAAATAAAATTTCCCTCCTAGAGTCTATTTGTCCTGCATCACCTGATTACCACAAACCAAACCTAAACCATGTGAGAAACATTATATGGAGCCACGCCATCGTAACATGACCATAGATTATATCATATCATATATAGCTTGAAGTAGAATGTAGAAGCAAATAATGAACATAAATCTTAATGAGAATTAATATTGTCGAACATGAATATGTTACCTGTCGAGCCACGTGAGCATCTAGGGCACTTAAAGGGTCATCAAAGACATACACATCAGAATTAGAGTACAAGGCTCTGGCCATGGAAACTCTTTGCTTTTGCCCACCACTAATGTTGACCCCTCTCTCACCAATCTCTGTCAGATCGCCCCCCTAATTATTAAGCACGTAAGGCACATTAAATTTAGCACATGACAGTTGAATAACATGTGAGTATGTCAAACATCCTTGAAAATGAGTGACATTATAAGACATTGTGAAAAACTTACAGGTAGTACGTCAAGGTCATGTCGCAATGCAGTCACATCAATTGCCTTCTCATATCTTGTTGATTGAAAAGCAGATCCAAATAAAATATTATCGCGTACCTACAAAGAAAATTATGAAGGTCAGCAAATTCACATCATAAAGAGGAATGACCACAAGAGCTAAATTGATCCATCAAACCACCCTAACCATTTAAAGCAACAACAAAATTATCAGCTATATCTGCATGATTCCAACAGCAAGGTTTGTAAGATTGACATGTGTTAAAATAATGGTTGAATGATTAAATTCACCATTTCCTTACAGCATAAGCTTTTGGGACAATCGGTAATTAACTTATCATGGTATCAGAGCAGGTGGTCCTAAGTTCGAACTTGTCTCCACTCTACATCCCATTTAAAAAGTTAAAAATCCGACGTCTTGGGCCCTAATTGTTAAGGGGAAGCTTAAACTTTTAGGACAATCAGTAATTTATCAACATGAAATCAATGTTTTACAACATTACATATATTTATATTAGACACTATACATTGGTACAAATGTAAGCTTTCTGCAACTTACTGTTGCATTGAAAATCCATGAAACTTGTGGGACATAAGCAACTGTTCCTCTCACAACAACACTGGCATCTGAGATTGGAGGAAGCTCCCCAAGCATTGCAGAAATAAGTGATGTCTTCCCTTCTCCAGTACTGCCAACAATTGCAACTAAGCTACCAACGGGTATATCCAAATTGACATCTGACAATGTAGGCCTCTCTGCCTGGTAAGAAGAAATATACTTCAAGGACTATTAGTCTCTAGACAAAAGAGGAGCAACCATATAAAGTTCATAGTATTCAAAATGTTACTCAGCATAAGACAAAGGAAGAGTGATCATACAAGCAAGCAAAATTTCAAGAAAACAAATGGTACTGATACAAACCAACAAATAATGATAAACATGGGATTCACGTCTTTAACATTGTTAATTCAGAAAGAATGATTTCTACCATACTTTTTTTCAGAAATAATGAATTCTACCATACTTATGTCATAATTTGCTCTACTTGGGAACAATTTGAAGCATCAATCCAGCAATAACTATGCATCAATTGGCATTGCTGAAAGGAATGAAAATATCATTTTAACCTGGGTGCTTCAGGATAAAGAATTTGAATCATCTGAATGCCAATTTTTCTTAGATGCAGTCACCGTAGTAGCGTGAATTAAACGTTATTCAAAATGAAAGCAATCATCAATTTTACGTTATTCAAAATGAAAGCAATCATCAATTGCCAGCAAAAAACAGAACTTAAGCCAATTAGTAATACACATATCATCATAATATATACACATGAAACTTTTAACAGCCAAAATTTGTGTGGACAACATAGAGGAAAATTTTAACGGATAATAATAACCTTATTAGTAGGGGTATAATTTTGGCAGATCAGTGTTGCATGTGTAAATGTGGTGGTGAAACTGTGGGTCACTTTATGCATTTTGTAGTTTCCCATGAGTTGTGTGGATGACGTATTTTCATTTGGTAATGAGAGTGATGGATCAACTATTTACTATAATCAAAGATGAGCCGGACGCTCACCAAGGTGCTCAGGCGAGGTAAGGCGCCAGTAAGGCACCTCTGAATCCTTAAAGCAGGATGCCTTCAGTGAGGCGCTCGCCTAGGCTCGCGCTCACTTTTAGAGTCTAGGTGAGCACCTTAAACAAGCTTTAAGGTGCTTGAGGCAAAATCCTCCCAAAAAAAAAAAAAACTAGGCTCACAAAAAAGAACAAAAGGAGACCTTTCAATCAACACGGTACATACCAATCAAGTTGTCTTCTTCCCTTAATTAGGGCTTTCAGAACCACATTTGCCAGCCACCAGGTATTTTTTAGCTCTCCTTCTCTCGGGCTACTCTCTTTCTCTTTTTCTCTCTATCACCTCTCTTTCTTTCCTCATCAATTTAGAAATAGATTTTATTTTTTTATTTCAATCATAAAATCTTTTAGCTCTTGTAGTTGCTCTCTCTCTCTCTCTCTCTCTCTCTCTCTCTCTCTCTCTCTCTCTCTCTCTCTCTCTCTCTCTCTCTCTCTCTCAAGCTTGTTGTAAAGTCCATTTGTAGATTAATTGGTAGAGCCTCCTATCAATGGAGTAGAGATCCATGTTTTGAATTCCATTCCGTACTAGCCAGTATTGACCATACCCAAGCATAAACCGGAACACAGCAACCTCCTATTCTTTATAAACTCAAATTCTGAGTCATACCAGTGTTCCGGCAATTCCAAATGAAAACCTATTTTGGCCTAGAATAGAAATTGGGTTGAGTTGTAATTTTGTATTAAACTTTGGACATTTTGGTAAATGTTCTTCTCCCAAATCCGACCTAATCAGGTGCATTTCAATTTTTAATTAGGTTATTTCTAATTTTTTTTTTTTTTCTTTTGAGAATAATTCTGAGATGGGTATACGAAATGATTTGGTTATGTCCATAATTTTTTCATGTTATAACCCTTTTATATTGGGTAATGAGATTGCATGAATTATCTAGTTCCTATAATTATTTTACAAGTATTTAAATTTAGAAATATAGAAACTACATATATATAGTTGTAATCCCGAAACGATACACCAAAACCGGAAATATTCCATTTTGATGGCCAAACGGCTCCCGAAACGGTTTTTAAAACTTTGGTCTTGAGATCATTGTTTAAACAGTATTCTGATCATTGTTTAAACGGTATTCAGACCTTAGTTATTGAGCAAAAAACTATGTTCTTGAGATCATAGTTTAACTGGTCTCATATTCCTGGCACTGGTGACATACAATCTGTTGTACGCTATAGATTTTGATTCCTTTAGAATGTACTTTTTATATATTGTTTCTTTTTCTCTTTTTAATATAAAAAGTAATTTTAATATATTGTAATTTTTTAGGGGTTCTTTGTGTGTACATGAGGTTTACCTTCTTTATCAATAAAATTAAAAAGTATCTATATATATATAGATAGATAGATAGATAGATAGATAGACACATGTTGATGTCTAAGAATCTATGTATGTATGTATATATGTGTGTACCTACATGACACACACACACACAAAAGCAATAGCATTAAATATAAAGACCTTCGCATCCCAGGAAAAGTTTCCATTCTTGATTGAGATGGCAGGAAGTCCAGGATCTTGAGGTGGGTTTGGTAGAAGAATTCTCTCTTCAGCTAAGAGTAGCTCCTCTAAACGCTTTAAGGATACATTTGCATTAACAACCTGCCAAAGTAATGCAACATTAGAAGCAGAAAAACAATACAACAATTTAAGCTAGTTATTTCCAAAGTAATTTCCATAATAATTATTTTGAAAAGATAATTCTTTTTATTGGAAAGTCACACCAGCATCTGGTGGGTCTTAACTCTTAATCTACGACCACGCCCTCTACCCCATTCTTATTTGATAAGGGTGCCATTTGAGCTAGAGCTCAAGTCAAAATGTTATTTATTAGAATTGTTAGGCTAAAATATTAAATACCGTAAATCCTATGAAATTCTTATATTTGAAATTCCATCCACCATATACTTGCAATTAACATCTGCTGAAAATATACATTTGTTTGACAAACTTGCTTTTCCCACAAGCTTCCTTGTTTAAATGACTAAAAGGCACTATATAGGATATGACTACAATGTCTTCATTTATTCATAATAAAGTGACTAAATTTTACGTTGGCCGTCAATCTACCGCAAACCGTCCTTTTTCCAAGCCCTCATTCATAAAGAGCTAGAACAAATAGAGAAATTATAAATAGCAACAACTAAAAGAGATATCTGATTTCCTGCCTCATTGGGGAGAGGGGCTTTAGTGAGATAGGAAAGATTGAGTGGTAGGAGGGATTCCCTCAAAGTGGTATTATGGGTTGGCAAAATCTTGGGGCCCAAGGGTATGGAAGACTGCTAGCAATAGCAAGATTTGATGGTAGTGACACTAAATAGTAAAGGCAATAATATTTCCATAGTTATTTTCAAAGGTGGTTGAGTGATGATACTGGGTGGTAATTTGTGCTCGTTTGTTTTGACGGTGATTTTTAAAGGGACATTCATATACATAATAGTGATTAATGTTCACAGCGATTTGGATAATTAAAGTGGTAGCTATAAGGGACTATCGATGGTAGTGGTGAATTAGTGGCAGTCTCTGGTAGTTACAGTAGACAGGATGATCCTCAGTCTTTTTTATATAGGTAATAAAAAAACTTATTAAAATAGAAACAGATTTACATAAAAAGAATCTAAGGAGTAGACTGCTGGTATACCCACAGGATGATCCTTAGTCATGAAAAGAAGAGGTGAAGGTTACATTTAAAAGAGGTAGTTATGTTGCAAAAATATCGGCCGTAGTGACAATAAATTGGAGAAGTATGAATCAAATAGAGGGGTGTAAAAGGGAGAGGGGGAAGAGAGGAAGACCACGAGAGGAGGAATTTGAAATAGGAGAAGATGAGGTGGTTATAACTGCAACAGCTAAATATCTCCTTCCTTTCCATTCATCTTTTCTCCTTTGCGTGCCAATCTGAGTTGGATTGTGTTTCTGATATAGTAGAATACTGTTGCAGTTTCCAGACATGAGAATATTTAAAGGCTTCATCATGCTGAAAATATTTACTGTATTATTAGTATATTTTTTTCTTTCATTTTTTTTTTACAAGTAGTTTTACTATTTTTTTTTATAAGTAAGTTTTGGCACCAAGGAGAGGGGAAAGGACAAGCATGCAAAAATGTCATATAAAATATTCCATCAGTATGTGAGCAAAATGACCAAGGTGAAGAAGACAGAACCTGAGTTATTATATTTGGAAGCATGAATAGGGGAAAGCGAAGCACGGCAAATAGAGAAAGGGAAGTAAATGCTCTTGCCGGTGTTAGATATCCCCCGAGCAAAGTGAACATTCCAAATGAAACCACAGTCACCACAACTGGGATGCTATTCAGTATAAATCCATTGCACTGCAAAACAAGGGAAAAAGTTAAGAAAATGAAAAAAAGATAGCACTGAAGAGGTCCCCATGGGTAACATCTATTTTCATAGAGAAAGCCACAGTTGCAAATCATATGCAAAATATCAGGGGCATAAAATAGATGGACCAGCCTTGTTGGACATGAACAAATAATCATGGGGCCGACACCGACTGTCTTGTGTCAGACACTGACAGTCTTGTGTATCTCCCCCGTCCTTGTTACACAAATTGAAAGAGGATAAATCCATGGGACCATGAGCATGTATTAATGAATTTATTTTCTTTCTTTCTTTTTTCCTAGGGCTGGAAAAGCATGCTTGAGATTTGTGCATGAAACAAAAAGTATAATTACTAATGGGCATAGTAATTTTATTCATGGAAATAGAGGAAATAAAAAAAAAAAAAACCAATGAACTACAATATATGAAGTGTATTTGAAATTATACTGGATAAAAAAGCAATATAACCCTATATTTATAGCTTGCATTCTTCATATAGTAAGGAAAAAAACTAATTTTTAACATGTCTTATGCCATACCGCTCCTAGTAGTGATGCTTTACGAAACCAAGACAATTCATCAGTCCGAACACTTTGTACTTTAGATTGGAAACTATCCTCCCATGCATAACATCTGAGCCATATTCAGAATAGACAATCAAAAAGAACATTAAAGTCTAATATCACATCAAAAACCACAAATAACTGCGCTCAAAATTAATCATACTTTACAGTGTCCATGGCAGCCAAAATTTCATTCATCAGACCGATTCTCTTGTCTGTACGTTGTAACCCCTCCTTAGACAATTTCTGCATTCTGCTTATCACAAGTGTCTGTTCCCACAAAATGATTTACACAGATTATTGACAATCTATTTCAAGAAAAGAGTTAATGTAAGATGCACAAATTTAAAAGAAAATAGAACCACAATATCATCAAACCAAATGGCAGAAAGAAACAAATACCCATTTGATTCTATGACTGCAAAGTCAGATTAACAGACTTCACATTACCTACCAACCATATTTCTGGATCCAAAAGGCAACAGGAATGGATGAGCTTAACCCGATTTATTGCTTCTTAAAGTGAAAGTTATCACATATTCCATGACAGAATAGCATAGAAGTCAAAACGCAGCAAATGTGTGAGTTTATTCGTTTTAAGGAGACCAATTTTGATCTCTCCTATGGACTTCCTTTGCATTCAAATGCCCTATTATCCCTGATATCAAACAGGATGGCACTGGTCCAAGCAACTAGGCTATTCCCACTACAAGATTTCCTATCCCAAGCAGCCAACATATTATCCACATTTTTTTTTTTTTTGATAAATATTATCCACATAATTGAGCATAACCCAACACACACCAAAGAGAAAATCAAGGACCAAAGGATCACTAGCAACTGAACAATGTAGAAGTTAATGGCATAATGATTCACCATCCTTTTTGCATTTCCAGATCCATGGCCTTTTTTTTTAGCACCAAACACCTTCAAATCACCCTTCAGCAGGGAAAGGACTTTCTTTGCATTCAAAAGCCCTATTATCCCTGGCATTAAACAGGATGGCAGTGGTCCAAGCAACTAAGCTATTCCCACTTCATAATTTCCTATCCCAAGCAGCCAACATATTATCCACAGAATTGAGCATAACCCAACATACACCTAAGAGAAAATCATGGACCAAAGAACCACTGGCAACTGAACAATGTAGACGTAAAAGGCATAATGATTCACCACCATTTGTGCATTTTAAGCTCCATGGCCTTTTTTTTAGCACCAAACATCTTCAAATCACCATTCAGCAGGTGATGAATTATTTTTCATGTCAAGGTGCTGAATTATAGAGTGCAGATGTAAATTAAGACAAAATCATCCTGTAAACTAGAAAAATTTTAATTCCACAATTAGAGAATGAAGACTACTGATCAACCACAGACAATCTCCTTCTGAAAACGATCAGCTTGGAGCCATCAATTTGGAGGCTCATCATTATTTTTAAAGCTTCACCACACACTTATCGACCACTGCATGTTCTCCAACATAAAACTTCTTGCCATCGCCCTTAATGTAAATGAATGTTTTGCAAAATTTATGAAGCTTTTCACTTTAAAACCATTTTTCCATTTGGGACAATAATCCCAATATACACAAACTGAAAGTTTCACAAGATGGTATTTCCAGATGCCAGGCTTCTCTATGATTCTATGCTATCTAGTTCTCGACAGCTGATTCAGAGTTTAAAAAGACAAATTGGAAGTGAAAATTATAAGCATCAAATCCCAAAGATAGATTCAACATTCAATGCCAACATATTTCAATTCCAATTATTTGTGGTCAGCTGCACAATTTAGGTTCTTGCAATCTGGCAACAATTTCAACTAAGAGGACACCACTAATATATAATTTTGTTTACTCCTTAAGCAACTCATTTTATTTTTCAATAGTCCTTTCGTATGTAAACTGACTATCAGTCCTTTTCACTGGAGTCACTGCTGTTAATTGCAAAAGACCAAACCATTGCAACCAACTTTATCTCACTGTGTCTCCAATTAATGCCATGCCAAAATCTCACACAGCCATTTGTTTCGAATTTCCATGTCCTTTTCACTCACCTTTTACAACATATTAATTCCTTCAGGTCAACTTGAGAACAAATATCTATCCTCCAATTGTTATAAATGCCTATTCCTTTTATATAACAGTGTTAGTGCTGAGTGTAATCCAAAATTATTTCACTTCCAAGTTCCAACATCCTACTCAATTTCCCCCAGCTCACGGGTGATTAAGCCAAAGTAACAAAATGTTCAAAGGAAGCAACTCCTAATGATCTTTCTCCACTGCTATGAGCTATCTCTTTACACATAAAATTAACTAGACTATTTTTCTTAGTCCTAATTCTATTAGAAGCTTTTAATTTCCAAAATTCTCTCCACAATCATTGTTATTTTCCATAAACAGACCTCTAAAACTACATTTATGTTATATTAAGCACGGGTACGTTTTCGAGTACCTGTACCAGTTCCGGTATGGTACGGTGGTATAACAATTCTTAGAAAATTAGGGTACGGGTACAGCGGGGATATATTTTTTATATAATATTATACATATATTTTTCATATATTGTTTAAACATATGTGAATTTAAGAGCAATTATAGATAATAAAGTACATCCACTGCCATTAAATGGTCTTTAAATTAGAAAACAAGATCCAAAAGAGTAAATGAAAGAAGTGTACATCCATATAGTTACACCTAAAGTTCATGTTTTCCCCACCTTCATTGCTTTTATCTGTGACATATCCAAAAGAAAAAATGAAAGAAAAAGACTTTTTTTTAAATAAATTGGGTACGCCTATGGTTCGCAAGCAGCAGTACCCCAAGGGTACCAATACCCAAAAAGTACCCGGTATGGTACGGCTCCATTTTTGGAGTACCTATGCTTCATATATACCAATATCAGGAGATTAATCTAACAGAAAAAGAATGAAACAGAAGCAAATTTACCAGGACACCATTTGGACACTAGATAAAGTCAAAGACAAACCAAATATTAAAATAAATTGCATGTAACATTATACTGATACTTTTCTTTCAATGATTTCTTTTTCTTTTTTTTTTTTTTTTTGAAAGAGCATAGAATAGACAATCCAACTTGTTTTTTTTTTTTCTACTTTTCTTTCAATGATAGTAAGCAAAGGTAAGGTAACTCTTGAACCTGTATGGGGAACAAAAGAACTAGTAATATTGCACCAAGAAGTGAAGCAACGCCCAATTGCTGGTAAAGAAGAACCATAGCGATCACAATACGAAATGGAGCTGACCACAAAGCGTGAAGTGATTGGCTTATTTGCTGTACAAGGAAAGCAACAAATTAGTTTAAAAAATAGAGAAAAACCTGACAAGACTTTAAATAATCAGTCTGGTAGTACCCCTAAATGTACAGTATCCAAACATTCATCA
>OU015767.1:25981572-26142936 GCA_907173295.1 Fagus sylvatica | reverse complement strand
GTTGATTTAATAAATATTTATTTATTTAATGGATGAGATTAAAAGTGAATATTGAAACTTTTAATCTTAACCATTAAGCCAATTGCATGCTGCAATTATGCAAATCCATGATCTCAGGTTTTTTATTTAATTGCATAGGTTGTTTAAAAAACTTTGTGATATTAATACAGTTCATACAAGGATTATGAAACATTTTATATGGTTTGTTTTGTGGTTATAAACACAATTTTATGTTAGTATTATAAAAAGAACATTAGTATAAGATAACCTCAGCAGCATTAAATTTGTTATAAAGATTTGGTTTTTAACATTTAATAATTATTGAGAAAAATTGCAAATATTCATTCAAATATTATTATCAATAAAAATATTGCAAATAATACAGTTAATAATTATTGACATAAATGTAAAAAAAAATTAAGAAAATGTGACTTCAGAAAGTATGTACAAGTTAGATTCAGAAGTTGTAATTTTAAAATATGTCAAAAAAATATTATGAAAAACTATTTAAAAAAAGGTACAATAATGTATTTTACGTATGTTAGATTCAGAAATTGTAATAATCATGGTTGAATATGTTAGATCAATATTTGTTGTTAACTAATTTATGAATTTCTTCATTACAATATATAACTTTTTTCATTTATAAATGATAAAATGTTAACTTCAATTAAAATGGAACTTTAGAAAGTATTCTTAGCAAAAATAATAATAACATAACAATTTTTTTGATATTATGCATAGAGTATATTTGGAAAACGCATCTTAGTCAGAATAACCTCCTATCATGTGTCGTCATCATCAATTATATCTTATATATTCAATGGTTAAGTTATAGTTAGCTACAAGGGAAGGTATAAATCGTGTGTTGGTCTCTTCCTCGGATCAACCCTAACCGTACCATCCGCTATAGATCGGGTGTTATCCATAAGAAATATCCAACACTTTCCTGTTTGGATCAGATTTGCTGTTCACATAGAAGATGACCATCAGTATACTGTCGTATACTTTAACTATACGGGTTTGTTCAAAAACATATATGGTGAGCCAGAACGAAGTAGTACTAGTGTATAGACAATTCTTAGTTATATAGTACTGTATGGAGCATTACTATATGGATGATTCTAAGTAGAAAAATATTACAATTTGTTGTTTAAATATGTCACTCAAATGTAATCGTACTACCAAGGTGGTTATCAAATGTAAACACAAATAGTAATAACATTGTATGACATACGTTTTTAATACGTTAGTTTGTATAATTAAATTACATAAAATATCAATGTTACTTTTCCATAACTAAGTTCTAAATTATTGAATTCCAATGTTCTACTTATATTTTTTGAATTTTAATATTTTTATTATAATTTTTTAATTTTTTGTCTTTACTGATTTTAATATAAAAAAGTTATTAGATCTTATTATATGTATGTATGTTAGTGTCGAGTGTCGAATTATAATTTTTTCCCCCTAACTAAAATTTAGATATTATATATATATATTTTAATTTAAAAAAATAACATAACTATTTTATTCATTAATATGTACATTTTTTTGGTAATTTATTGATTAATATTTACATGTAAATTAATTTAATTGATTAAATATTTAATTACTTAATATTTTAATACATACATTAATATATGAGGTTACAAAAAAAGCCCAAACCCAATGTCATATAATAACCCATAATATATATATTAATATTATCTGATGCTGAAAAAAGCCCAAACCCATTATCATATGATAACCCATAATATAAGGTGTAAACTCATTGTCATATGATAACCCATATTATACAGTAAAATATAAATTACTTAAAAAGCCCAAACCCATTATTATATAATAACCCAATATATAATATATTAACATGCCAAAAACAAAAGCCCAAACCCATTAATCCACTTAAACCAAACGAAAAAAGAAAGAAGAAAGAAAGAAGGCGGGTCCAACGTGGGCAATTTGGTGGGAAAGTTGGTCCCCAAAACGGCGTCGTGTGAGCTTTTGGGGGGAAAAAAAATGGCCAATACGGCGTCGTGTGGGCTTTTGGGGGGAAATTAAAATGGCCAAAACGTTGCCGTGTTGGGCTTTTGGGGGGAAATAAAACATTACAAAACGCTACCGTGTTGGGCTTTTGGGGGGAAATAAAAATTCCCAAAACGGTGCCGTGTTTGGGCATTTGGGGGAAAGTGGTCCCCAAAACGGTGCCGTGTTTGGGCATTTGGGGGAAAGTGGTCCCCAAAACGGGGTTTTTGGGCTTTTGAAAAGTGGTCCCCAAACGGCGTCGTTTCTTCGAGCCTGCATGTCAGAAGCTTCCTCAACACGAGTACACAACGCCCTCTCTTCTGTCTCTTCGAAACTGAAACAAACAAACAACAAACAAAAGTGTAACTGTTAGAAACTGAAACTGAACCTCTCCTCTGTCACAGTCTTTCCTCTCCCTCTCTTCACGTGCAAACATTCCCAAGAACAAACTACACTCCTATCAAACACTCAAACTTCCCCAGCGTGACCCATTCCCTTGCACCCGTAGACACAAAAGCAAAAGGAAGTAAGAAACAATCTTCGAAAGAGAAAGGTGAGAGCCCAAACTCATTTTCTTCTGTCATTTTTTAATTTTTTTGTGAGTTGATACTATGCTTGCCATTTTGTGAAATATTTTGACTTTGGTTGAGGAATTTGCTAAGTGTGACAATGTTAGGGTTTTGTGGACAATCTTAGGGTTTTGTGTAGTCACTTTGTTAATTTTTTTAAATTTCATTTATGTGATCTGTTTTAGTTTGATTCTCAATAATTATTTCTGTCCATTAAATTCATTCTAGTGGAAGTTTTTACATTTGCTAGCTTGTCAGTATTAGAGGGTGAAGAAAAGAAACTTGATTAGCATCATACAAGTAAGATTCTTAACAGCAGTGTTGCAAATAAACTTAGATGGTTATATATTCTTTTTATACAAACAACTATGTGGAGGATTGAGGAGCTTTGTTCTGCTTGTGGATGTTTTTGTGGTTCTGGACCTCTGGTGATGATTTTATGGTTTACAGATCATCATTTTAAATGTACATGTTATTGAAGCTCAAATCCATCCAAAAAATTTACTTCTGAACATGATAGCTTAGTCTTGTACTTTCTGCAATCACTTTTTTCTGTCTCCTGCCTTGCTGTCAACATGACAAACTTGGTGTTGCATTGTTTGCTGGGGAAATTGTTAAGCTTGTCCTTGATATTTGTTTGTCTTTCTTAATATATGTGCACAGTTTGGCTTTACATGGTTCATACAAGTAATTGCTATTCAAATACTCAAATCTTATTCTTAATATATGTGCACAGTTAGACTTTACATGATTCATACAAGGTTTTAAATATTAAAATACTCAAATCTAAATGCAGGCCCTAGCTTAGAATATTGCATTTCTGGTTAGGACTATGAAATTTACAACCTTACTCATGAAATAAAAAATGTACAGTCCTGTTCCACTTTATCGATCAAAGAGACCAATCAACTTATTATCTCTATCTTTCAAGACCCAAAGACAAAAAATCCTATCTTTTATGAAGGTGAGATTTGATCTGTCTATAGTTCCACTTCAAGAGATGAGCATATTCTCTTTGTGATGATGTAAATGATGTGGTATAAACCATGCCACAGGTCAGACCTACATATTGAATTGAAGCAGAAATTAGTTAAAAGCTATTACTTTCTTAGCCAGTGGCAAGTTCCTTACTGATTTCAGTTAATGGATATTGTTGTATGAGCATATATAAAGGAATAAGAGAGTTCCATGAAGAAGATAAATAAAACAAAACATGTTTAAACTGTGATTAAAATGTGGACAATGTTAGGGTATTCTGGACAATTTAAGGGTATTCTGGACAATTTTCACTTAATGTTCTCTTTAGAAGGCACTTGCACTTGCACTTTGCACTTGACTGCACCTCACACTTTCACCAACACTGTTAATGTTAATCTTTATGATATCTTAGACACTATCAAGAGCCTTACATCTACACTTGTGGCTTTCTGATCCTCTCTGCTGTAATGATTTTTGCTGTTATATCCAATTCTTTTAAGCAATGATTTTGCTGTTATATATATAACCAATTAGCTAAGATCAATCATTTGTAATATGTGTTTTCTCTTTCTTATATGATCAAACAGCTTCTGTTTATGTGGTGCAGGAAAATATAATTGAAATTGCATTTAGTGTGAATTAAGCGGTTTATTGTTGGATTTAGTCTATATTGGTTATATATATAAACATACACAACATTTATATGGGTTAAGAGACTGGCACTGATTTGACTTTGGGGGTCAAATTAGAACCAAAATTGGTTTATGCAAGTTGGGTTAGCTCAATCTGATTGAGTTGGAAATTACTGTAGAACCAGCTGAGAAACATGGAAAGAAAAACAAACCTAAATGAGTTAACTAAGAGAGAAGACAAATGAATACCTGTCCAGCCATGTGTGCCAAGTACTTGTATAGTAAATATAGTACTAGTGATGACTGATATTGTTTTTTTATTTTTTATTTTTTTTGTGTGTGTGTGGTCATAGGTTGACTTGAATGTGACAAATATGTTTGGAATGGCCACAAGTTTAAACTGTGATTAAAATGTGGACAATGTTAGGGTTTTCTGGACAATTTAAGGGTATTCTGGACAATTTTCACATTTTCTGTATAATAGTGCTTCAATTGGCATACATTTTATACAGCATCCTTGTCTTGGCATTACTACTAGGGTAAAGATGATTAGAGTGCCAAAAACAGAAAGAATAAGAATTTGTTACATGTACAACACATGAAACTTGTTACTACATAATGGAATAGTGTGAATCCTACAATAAATCTATTGGTATCTTTGTGTGACATGCTGGCTTCAAGACATAGTGTCTTTGGATGAGCTTATTCTTGTTAGCATCTATCCTCTATATCTTCTTGTTTCTTTTAAAGTGAATGATTTTATGAGATATTCTAATTCTATGGATTTCCATTTTGCATGTGGCCAAGGCAATGGCGAGTATTGAAGCTGCACCTCGTATTCGCCATCAGTGCAGTGTTACCAAATTGATGGAGGTTAACAACACCTTAGCTGAAGAATGCAAGAGCCAGCTGCAAACCACTCCATTTGGGTGGTTGCTGAATCTCCACTGCAACATCGAGGCAAGTGGACGGATCCTTGAAGTGATGGCTACAAGGTGGAATGCCGATGCACGTGCATTCCAAGTGGGTGATAGGCTCATACCTTTCACCCTATATGACATTGCCCTCATATTGGGGTTGCCTGTGAGGGGAGAGCCAATTGATTTGAACCAAGCTCATTCTGGGGGGTCTATGGTGGAGAAATTGTTAGATAGGCATTTGAAGACAACTTCACCAGACCGAAATAAATTGGTGACATTGCTCACCAAAACTTCCATACAAGTCCCAAATAGGGTTAGGTTGTACATTGCCCTAGTCTTTAGTTATTTTTTGTTTCCCACCACCTCCAAAAAAGTCAACCCAAGCCTCCTACCATTGCTTGATGATAGAGCCAACCTAGGTACATATGCATGGGGGAAGGCAGTGTATGACTTCTTGGTTAGTGGTTTAAGCCGCGCAGCTTCATCGATGCAAGCGAAAAAAGGTAGAGGCAACTTGCACATTCAAGGTTGCACTGCCTTGCTTCAGGTAAAATTTTTTTTATCCTCATTGTTTACTCCACAACCATTCTAAATTTTGTTTTATTCTTAAACTTGCCATTGATGTCATGATTTTTGCAGATATGGGCATGCGAGCACTTGGGGGTTGGTTCGAAGAATGCTGAAATTAACCAACCTTTCCCAAGATTTTTAGCATGGACGCACCAAAGAATGTATACTAAGAAGGCAAGCGAGGCCTTTAGTAAGAGTGCCAATGTAAGTATCTTACACTAAAGTTGCATACTAGTTTAATAAACATGTTAATATCTTATAAAGATCTTATATGTTAGTATTTTAGCGTTCTAATTCATATATCTTGTTGTTTGCAGGTGCTGTCCGTGCTTGTAGCAATGCCGTGGGAGCAAGACTTCAACGTGGTAGAAGAAGCCATGGAGACCTTGCAAGAAACCCATGGCAGCTCGCACCCAATCATAGGTGAGGGCTGATGGGGCTGGACCAAGCTCAATTCCTCAAACGCCGTCCAATGAATTGCAGCTAGAGCTCCAAGCTGAGAGGGCTGAACGGGAAGCTCTAGCACGACAAGTTCGGCGCTTAAAGGACGAGCTTGACCATGTGAAGGGTTTGGTGGCCGCGGTCCTAGAGAATAGCCCCACTATTCAACAAAACCAGGCCGCAACCTCACAAAACCAGCCCCCACCCTCACCCTCACAAAACCAGCCCCAACCCTCACCAAACGAGCCCCAACCCTCACCCTCACCAAACCAGCCCCAACCCTCACCAAACCAGCCCCAACCCTCACCAAACGAGCCCCAACCCTCACCAAACCAGCCCCAACCCTCACCAAACGAGCCCCAACCCTCACCCTCACCAAACGAGCCCCAACCCTCACCAAACCAGCCCCAACCCTCACCAAACCAGCCCCCACCCTCACCCTCACAAAACCAGCCCCCACCCTCACCAAACCAGCCCCCACCCTCACCCTCACAAAGCCAGCCCCCACCCTTACCCTCACACAGCCAGCCCCCACCCTCACAAAGCCAGCTGCCCATTCAAGCCCCCATTGTGGACTTGCCAAGTTCACCGTCCAAGGCTGCCAAGAGAGGCAAAGCTGCCAAGAGAGGCAAAGCTGCCAAAAAGAAGGCCAAGGTGGCGGTGGTGGACGTGGCAAGCTCACCATCAAAGCAAGACAATGCAGGGGAGGCAGCTGCAGCTATGGTGGATTTGGTGAGTTCACCATCAAAGGGGGCTACTAGTGTGACGTATACAAGGGCGAAAACACGAGCCCACAAGAATCTAATGATAGTGGCCCCCCATTCGGAACCAGTTATAAATGAGGTACGTGTGTTGTGTAATGATAAACTTAATTTATGTACTCCATATGAAAATCACATATGAAACACTATGAATGACATATGAAAATCACATGTGAACTAACTTTATGTACTCCATATGTTGTTGCTTTATGTTGGGTTCATATGTCATTTAACTTTATGTTGGGTTAAATGCTCATGCTTACTTTATGTTGGGTTAAATGCTCATGCTTTAACTATTTTTTTGATTAAAAATCACATATGAAATAACTTAATGTACTCCATGTTGAAAAATCATGAGCAGTGGGTGGATGCTCATTTCCTATACCAGCCAACAGCTGCTGATGAGGCTGTCTTGGCTGATTTTAGGAAGAAATGGGGGGCTCCGAAAAGGCGGGGCACTAGGAAAAGGTTGTAACAATCTCTTCTTTCAATTATGTAATGATTTATGAAGTGATTATCAATATTACCTCATACTGGTTTATAACACGTTTAAAATTTTCTAGGCCCAACGAGGTTGATAGCAATGAGATGGCAATCTCGACCGACACATATGAGCCTCACGGGTCGAGAGGTGTCATCATTGTTAGCTGATCAAGCTCAGGACGATGGTTCTAGGTGGATATCCACCGCGGTAATTACATATTCATTTTGCATTTTAGATCCTTTATTTATTGCATATTTGAGACATGAGTTTTACAATTCCACATCGTTTACTAAGCAAGTGTGACACACGCAGGTGGTGGACGCTTTTAGGGATGTCCTTATGCGAAAACTCACCCAAACCGGCCATCCTCCACCGTACATCAACTTCGTAATAAGCGTCCATGGCGGGGTAAAATAACAAAATTTCAACCTTGGCCAATACTTGTTCATACTTTTACACTATGCATGATGTCAATACAGTGAGCTCTTTCAACAAATAACTAACTATGATTTATGCAGACTACGATCTTGGGTATGGCTCCATCAACCTCAACACAAAGAGGGAAAAGAACAAGAAAGGGTAAACAACCCATCCAAGATGACCAGCCTCAACCAGAAGCCGTGTTCCGCCCTAGTTGGGTACGCTCAATGCCGACAAATTGCAACCGGGTAATTATAGAGACCTCCAACTTTCATTTTGTCAAAAACTGTTGTTACATATCTATTTTCATGTGTATGACCTACCCTTTCGTGTTTCTTAATGCAGATTTTTGCCCCAGCATGGCACAATGGCCATTTTGTTATGATGGTTGTAGATTGTCTACAAAAAGTTTTCTATTTTTTTGATTCTTTGCCTACTGCAGCCCGTAGAGCTTTGGCACCAACATTGGTAAACACTTGTTTTTCATTTCAGTTTTCTTGCTAACCCAGTATTATATCCCACTGATACTACTTTTTGCTGCTTGCATCATAGAGAAAAGCTTTGGAGCAGATATGCATGGAGAACTTGAAGCATACGGATGTCCATACATGGCTCCTACAATACAAGGATGACATACCAACCCAAGATAAATATGCGTAAGTACCAATATCTATCATGACCTCAAATGTAATTGTTGCTATGTTGGTTCTGGGTTCACTTCAATGTTATTACCATTTACCAGAAAATGTGGACAATAATGTCCAAACTTAAAGATAATTGTCCACACTTTCTATGGATGTTATGGATGTTACATAGGTTGTTGGTACATGTTGGTTTCTATGGATGTTATGAAAAATAGTTACAAAAAAATATAAATAGCTTGTTGGATGTTATGGTACATGTTGGTTTCTATGGATGTTATGGTACATGTTGGTTTCTATGGTACATGTTGGTGTCAATTGAGAAACAGTACAAGAATCCAAAAACAGTCCTAAATAGCTTCATTTCAGAACATGGAACATGAAAACAGTTTTAGGGTGTACCTGCATCTTCATGATATCTTGTTTACTCATCCTTTCTGAGAGAGAGAGAGATAAATTTAATCAAAAAAGAAAGGAAATGGGTCTTTAGGGCTGAACCTGTAAGCTGAGAATAGTGAGACTTAAGAGGTGGGATAAGAGAGAGAGAGAGAGTGAGAGAGTTCAAGGGCAGTTGGTGAGCATTAAAACACTTATCTTTAAGCTTTGTCTTTCTGTTTCATGGTGTTTCATGGTTTTTTGAACTTTATTTTAACATGTTAGTTGCTCAAGCTACAAGAAATATCTTATAGTATATATAAACAATTGGAAATGGTTTTGCTGGACATTACTTTTTGGCTTAAAGTGGTTCATAGCCTAACTTGGCAATAAGGAAAGACATAATTTCCATAAATTATGTTGATCAATGCTGATTTTTATGTACTTTTGCCTCAATTTTTCCAGTTCCGACTGTGGCATTTTTATGTTGACATTCATGGAATCCTTGATTTTTTCAAACAAGATAGTCCAGTTCAAAGAGGTATGATTTCCACACCTTCATTTCATGATGCATTAATGCATTCATTTTAAGTCAAAACAACTAACCAATAATTTCTAAATCTCTTTTATGTTTTGTAGGCTGATTGCCCAAGAATAAGGGAACGCATTCTCCTAGAATTGTATTACACTTCCTTGCTGCCCAAAGCTGTACAAAGCTGAAACTGTGCTTGCGGCTGCCCAATTCTTTACCGGCATATAGTTGTTATGTTTTGACACATTTGTTATTTTTGTATTTACGTTTATACTTTTTGTATTTAAAACTCTATTCTTCCTATACTTGAGATTCTATTAAAGGTAGTGAACAGAAACAATATCTTTTTTTTTTTTTTTGTAAATGGAGTAAATAAATAAATGAAATGGTGGAATTGGTTGGATATTTTAGGTTACCCATGAGTTTCTTTTATATTTAATGTTACCAGGAGCAACCTATTGCCATTGGAATCTTCACATTACTTGTTGTGAAAGATATAAAAAAAGGATGTCTAAAAATGTTTCCCAAATTGTGGTGAAACTACATATGTTCAAACAAATACCCAGGAGCAAACTATTGCCATGTCTACATTGGAAATAATAAAATTTGGTTTTTTTTATATTTTGAAGTGATTTTGGTTGGTTGAGATAGAAAATGACAAAATTGTTACAAAGATGCTAAGAAACATGTTTAATAGATGCCAAGAAACATGACCAATTCATATGAACATGTTTAAACGTTCATACAATTTTCTGGAAAATGTGGACAAAAACATGAAATTATGGACAAAAACATGACATTGTGGACAAAAATTTCGAATCTACTTATGAACATTAAAGTGAACCTCATACAATTTTCTGGAAAATGTGGACAAAAACATGAAATTATGGACAAAAATATGAAATTGTGGACAAAAATTTCGAGTCTACTTATGAACATTTAAGTGAACCCAGAAATGTTCATACAATTTTCTGGAAAATGTGGACAAAAACATGAAATTGTGGACAAACATTTCGAGTCTACTTATGAACATTCAAGTGAACTCAGAAAGTGTATTTCATGTTTTTGTCCATAATTTCATTTTTTTTGTCCATAATTTCATGTTTTTGTCCACATTTTCCAGAAAATTGTATGAACATTTCTGGGTTCACTTAAGTGTTCATAAGTAGACTCGAAATTTTTGTCCACAATGTCATGTTTTTGTCCATAATTCCATGTTTTTGTCCACATTTTCCAGAAAATTACATGAACATTTAAACTTGTTCATACGAATTGGTCATGTTTCTTGCCATCTATTAAACATGTTTCTTGGCATTTTTGTAACAATTTTATTAATTTTTATCTCAACCAACCAAAATCACTTCAAAATCAAAAAACCAAACTTTATTATTTCCAATCTCAACCAAAATCAACCAAACCTTCAAAAAAATATTGAACCCGACCAAACCTTTAACTTTTATTATTTCAAACCCTAACAAAATCATCCAAACCCTCATAAATACAATCAAACCCCAACTTCAAACATCAAAACTTCGTTATTCCCAAACCCAAATAAAACCCAAATCAAATCTTAAAATCCAAATCAGATCACATCAAATCAACACTTTCAAACCCCAAATCTTTCAAACTTCAAACTTCAATACATGAAAAACCTTCGGGGGAGAGAGATCCATGGCTTCATGAGGACAGATCGGGGAGAGGAGGAGCAGAAAATTCAGGAGGAGAGAGCAGAGCAGAGCAGAGCAATCGGGAGGAGAGAGAAAATTTCAGAAAAAATGAGGAAAAATGGGTGTTTGGTTACACGGATAGTGGAACTTGGAATAGCAAACCGGGGATAGCGGGTTTGTCTTTTAGTGGGGGTGTGAAACAGTAACTTTCACACAGGGTGTGAAAGAAACATTTCCGTAATAATAAATAGAGACTTAGCATACCAACTAAAAAAACAATCCATACGGATGGGGGTGCTAAACCCCTACTTTACACCGTACAATAACAATCAGCCACCTCACCCTTTTTCACACATCAAAATACCATTGTCCAAATACAAACATTCCCCTTTAAAAAATTATTTACCATAAAAAAACCCAAAACAAACAACACACACAATGTGAAGAGAGAGTGCAGAGCGGCAGATATATAGAGAGCAACGCCGGCGACAGTGGAGTCTCCAGCTGGACCAACTCTCTCTCTCTCTCCAAATCCACCGCTTCTAGACCGTCGCCGCTTGAATGTGTTTTTGTTTAAGTCTTAGACGTGTCCCTTAAAAATTACAAGCAAAATCAACTACTTCCACTCTCTCGGACGCAGAGATTACTTGAATGTTTTTTTATGTTTAGCTCTTTCTGAGAAACCTCTGCTTCTTTAGTAAACACAAAGAGTCAAAAGGGAGCCTGCACTTGAGAGGCCTCTATGTGTTTTGGTACAAGGCCAGTAATAATTCTGTCTTCTTTCCCTTCGGTGTTGGTGTTGTATGTTTATGGTATTGAAATTTATCGCTTGATCAATACCAGATCTCTAGGGATGGGTGGTGGTCATCTCTTTACAGGATGGTTGAAGGTACAATCGAAATCCTTGGCTCCATCATCCATTTACATGGGCCTCACTCATTAACTTGGTGGATATATTCATGCATGTATTTGTAAAATCTGTGCATATTGTACATTTGGATTTTATCTTCTGCACATCTTATATTTTCAATAAATGTTTCACATCGCGTGATCTCTTGCAATCTGTTTTGTGAGGATTTTCTTTTAATGAAGAATGTAACTTATTTTGTGGAAATTCTTTGGTTCCGTGAGGTAACATGCATATCAAACGCCCACGGCACCCAAGAAACCCCCTTTATTTTGGCACTAGATTGTGCCACAATATGTTTTAGCAAGTTGTGTTTGGGTTTTTGTGTCTTTGCATGAAGGTTCTTACTCTATTATTCTGGTCTTAAAGTTGTATTCTTCAATGGGTTTTGGTTGTTAAAAGGAGAGGGAAAGGTAAAGACATGGTATTCTGCAGTGAAAGAGAAGGAAGTGAAGAAAGTGATTATTCTGTGGTTTTGGTGTTTTTTGGGGGGTATTTTGGTGCTTAATAGTGGGGTTTAGATATAATTAGTTGTGAGCTTAATAGGTAGTACTAGGTTTGAACTACTTTTGGAATATCTGCAGGAATGAGGCTCTCTTCAGCAGGTTTTAGTCCTCAATCCCAGGAAGGTATGGCAATTATCTTCTTTCAGTATTTGGTAATTTCCTTTATTCTGAGTCTCTCTCTCTCACTTTGATTTCTTAGAAAGAAGTAGGAAAAGGAAAGAAATAAAAATGCTGAAAATCCAAGATAGCTGATGATTCCACTAAAATTAATGTTTGTGTTTTTTTTTTTCTCATTTTGTTTTTCTTCTTTGGACACCTGAAACTTTAATGTTTACTGCTATAGTTTGTTCTCTCTCCTCCATATTCTGAGCAGCTAGAACTTTAATTTGGCTGCATCTTACTAAATTTCTGTCTGTTTCTTGTCCTTTGGGGTTTGGTTTTATGTTGTAGTTGTGGCCATCATTTAGTAACTTAATTTTTGTTCTTGAATTTGACATTTTCCATGATGGCATGGCCATGAAGCCATACTGATGAAATCATTCATTTAATAGTAATAAAAATTATATGCAATTACATGTATTGTTCATGGAACTGTGTCACTGAAACTAATTTTGCAGGGGAGCAGGGGGTTCTAAATTCTGAACTTTGGCATGCTTGTGCTGGTCCTCTTGTTTCATTACCGGCTGTTGGAAGCCGTGTTGTTTATTTCCCCCAGGGTCATAGCGAGCAGGTCAGTATATTTGTAACTATTGCAAAATTGGATTTTGAAGCCGATACTGTGAAATGGACACCCTATTTGTCAACTCCATCTAATATTTTTGTTGTCCTCTTTTCCAGGTCTTGCTGTGATGAGCAGGTTAGGTCGGAACAGACTTCATCAATCAGGATTTGATATTGAAGACAAATCTATTGACTGGGACCATATTGAAATGTAAGGCTTCAAAGCCCTGCCTAGGACTATGCATTCACGCACGGTAGTGAGTAGTGACTGCTGCAACCCCTATGTATTTTTTGCAATGTATATCTGATATCTGCCCAAACTTAAATCACTATGTTTTGTAAATGTGCCTCGCAGCGGATTTTGGACCATATGACGCTATGTACACTAGCCAGAGTATTTTTGTTTTTTCATTTTTCTTTTATTGGCAAGAGTTTGGTTAAATTGAATTGATTTTCGTCTTTATTAATTTTAATGGGAAACTTAAATGGAGATATGTAATATGTAAAAAGGTGTTACAGCATGGTTAATTTCATCAATAAATTCTGCATATTTTCTCATTGAATTGTAAATTTTGTAGATTTTATAAAAATATAAAATTCACCTATAAAAAAAAAATATATATAAATTAAGGGTACCTATTAAGTTTTAGCGGGAGTACAAATATAAATTATTTATTTTATACGCTTGTTAGTTAGAATTTGCATGGTATTATCTTTTATTTGTAAGGTCAAAATGGTAATGTCATTGAATTTTTTACAATGACCAGTTTTTTTTTTTTTTTTTTTTCAATGCATAATCTCAATGTGTAATCAATTCTATAGTACCCACTACCTAGGTGGCTTTCAACTGGTTTCAAGAACTTTGTAACTCAGTTGGTATTGATTGGTTTCTTTTATGAAAAGAACTCGGGTTCAAATTTCCCCTCCTCTAACTATCATATTATTAATAAAAAAAATTAATTCAATTGGCAAAGTATCATTGAATAAGGGATCTGACCTAATAGTAAAGAGTAATAATTATAAAGCAAACATGATAGGTTCACATCCTATCGTATCTATAATCTTTAAACTTCTCGTAATAAAAATAATAAAAGAATCTAATTGTTCAAGAATTGAAAGACATGTGATCCTATCGTATCACAAACATTTCAATGTGACCAAAATAAGTGCCATGTAAAACAATAAAATGTCAATTCCTCCCATACCACCCCTAGTGGGGGAGCTAGTTTTCTATCTTAGGACTGAGGATCACATGTCTTTATAGTGTGTTTGGACGAAAGGAATGAGAGGGAAGTAAACGGAAGGGCAATGGGATGGTGGATTTTATTAACCTTTGTAGACATTTTTTAAAAGAGAAGGGAGGGGTTTCACTTATATTATAATTTTTTAAATTGTTAACTTTTTCCTTATTATTTCAATTTATATCTAGTTTTTTTTTTTATTAGTTGTTTGTTATCTCTTATCACTTTACTGGTGGCAAGCTCTTGGGAAATTATGAATAAATTTTCCCAATATATTAGTCTATATAAAGTCAGATACTTTAAGTTAAAACCTGGTGAGTTACTAATTAGGCAGTTAATTGTGTGTGTGTGTGATAATGTCTTCTACTTTTCCTCATGTAAAGGAAATGACATGCCTTGGTAAGCCATGACGCATGCAATGCCTACATATGGTTCAATTGACATTTGACACACATTGCCCTTTCTTTGCCTTCCGCGTACAGACAAACTCAAATTCACACACATTTCCATAATTGGTTGAAGTGATAAGTTAAGTTATGAGTGGTTAAATATCACTATCACAGGAGTCCACCGTTAATACAACCTTAAATTTGTGATTTTTTCTATCAATCACAACCTACCACTTCAACAGATTGTGAATTTAGATGTGTATTGTATTGGTATTACCATTATTATTATTATTATTATTTTTTCTCTGTCAAGTTTAACTTACATTTTATTAATTAATAATTGCAAGTCAACTTATTTTGAAACCAGGAGTACTACATATATAACCAATTGTGCATGCCATAAAGTTGCTTATAGAATCTCGTGTATGTTTTGTTTCATTCCTGCAGTGAAGCTGCAAAGCGTGACAATTAAAAATATAAGACATAGTTTTCCTCCAACTCGGTTTGGAGGAATCCTCCTTCAACCCATTACGTGACAAGCAAATAAACCATTTACATGTGTAATACCCGGTCCCAAAGGACTCAAAAAGAAAAGAGTTTTTGTTTAAGTGGGTAATTTAGTTTAATTTTAATTGTGGGGTAAAAATACAAATAATCATTTATTTAAGAAGTTTGTGGAAATAAAAATAAATAGGTTGTAACCCTAGCAATATTAGGGTATAAATAGAGTTATAAACTTTATTCAATACCTATAGACACTCTTTGACGATAAGATTTTGAAGGATTTCAAGAAAAGACACTACAACAAAATACACCTATTACAACAAGAGTTATTACAACAAAAATGATTATTGTGGTAAGACACGTACTATTACATCAATTCATTAGATTTCGTTGCAAGAGTTACTTAAAAACTGGTAATTTATTACTTCAAAAATAAGTTGTTGTAATAGGTTGTAAAATATCGTTGCAATAAATCATTATGTAATTTATTGCAATGAAGTTAGTAGTTGAAGCAATAGTTATGAATATTACAACAAGACGTTTTGTTGTAATAAGAAAAATATGATATTACAACAAGACGCTTTGTTGCAATAGGAAAAATATAATATTACAACAATACGTTTTGTTGCAATAGGAAAAATATGATATTACAACAAGACGCTTTGTTGCAATAGAAAAAATATAATATTATAACAAAACATTTTGTTGCAATAAGAAAAATATTATATGAGTGTTCGCACAATGGACACTGGTTGTGTGGACACTCATATAATATTTTGATGAGTGTATGTGTTTTTCAAGTGGGAGGAGCCCTAAGGGCCTAGCTACTTGTGAAAGCGTAGGTCCAAGCCATGATAGATTATATGGTCTTGAATCAGCCCAGTTTGGTGATGTTAACTTGTTTCTAGAGCTCCAAATAATTTATTTGTATCAGACCCCCTCCAAAATCCAACCCAATTAAAGTTTCATTTGTAATGAGCCCAATTTCCTCTCGAAACTTGACTGTTCTAGGCCTTGGTGAAGCCCAACCCATATAATGCACTGAGCTAAACTCATAAGTTAGGTTGGTCCCCAATTAAAGGAAATTTCCATTTCACAGTTGCTTTTTAGTTGAAGATGGTTTGAAGTGTGATTCAGTCCCCAATCTTTTTTATTTCCATTTCCATTTCACGCATAGAATTCTTGCAGCGAAAATGGCCGCCTCTTCTCTGCTTAGATCTACGGCTACAGCTACGGCTTCTCTGATCGAGGCCTCTCCCTCGCCGTCCGATCGTTTTCCCAAGGTTCTTCTTCTTCCTTACTTCTCTGCATCATCGTCTTCCTCCACAATCTGTTTCCACCAACTTCTATGTGTCCTTTTTTGTTTCGATTCGGCTTTTGCTTTTCTTAATAAACTTTCTACTTCTCTTTGGAAATGAAATTTTTGTTATGGTGTTTGGTTGCCGAGAAAATGTTGCAAAGTGAAGTAAATCAATTCAAAATTCATAACTAAAAACCGAAAAAAGGAGCAAAATCACTACAATTTTGGTTAAGTTTTTAATATGAGTATGATTCTTTTTTAGATCATATATTTCTACGTCGATCAGAGCTTGATTTCTTTACTCTACTTTTAACTATTTATTATTGACAAAAAAATATCACACACTCTAAATTTTAGTTATTTATTAATTTGTACAAACAATCAAAGACTCTAAATTATTAGTATTAGTATTACTATTATTTTTATTATTATAAATTTAGGAGCTCTCAGCTTTGATTGATGAAATTTCTGTTAATATTCTCAGGTTTCAAGCATCGGTTTCAGTCGATTTGGCAATATGTATATATATATATATATATATTGTCAAATTCATGTTCTCTTCAAGTGATTGAAATTGGAAAAATTGAATTGATTGTCAGGAAATGTAGTGTGAGGAGCATCCAGCCTGTTAAGGCCACTGCTACTGAAATACCTCCTACAGTTCCAAGTATGAATGCAAATTTACACGTTTTTATTTAGTTATTTATTTTTTAATTTTCTTAGTGATATATTAGTGGGTTTGTGCTTTTTTGGTGCTCACTTTTATGTTTATTGTGTTTTGTTTAGAAGCACGGACCGGTGCGAATACGAGGATTGGAATTAATGGTATGTTTTCATACAAGTACTGTTGTTGTGCTCTGTTTTGGTTGTTCTGAGAAATACAGTGCTATGTTTGAAAGATAGATAAAACATATACTTAGTCTAGTTGCTTCTTTGGCTATTTGCCCCACTATTAATGATCTATGAATCTTCTTCTAAAGATAATAGATATCTTAGTTGTTTGGTATTTTGTTTAATATTTATCTACAAATGTTGACATAGGTTGTCTACGTTAGATAATCTACTTATCTCAATTCAAGAAAAGATTAAATGGGCTGATTCTATGAGCGAGTTGGATAAGAAACACCGGAAGGAGGTTGAAGATAGGGTGGAAGAAGTAAAGAAATCCCTTTCACTCAAGGTCAGTTGAATCTAGTTTTATATTTCAAATTGCTAAACCATATCGTCCTTCACTCAAGATTTTAATTCTGTTCATAAAGAACAACTTCTTTTTCTATAATTCATTATAAGGTGATCCCTCATCAATTTTTAAAAGATTTCTATGCTGATCATGACCCTAGACCATTAGTTTGATAAATTGATACTTGTCAAAACTCTGTCATTTGTTCATTTATATTGTTCATATGAGTAAAATATATATTCATTGGGTGTTTTAATATACAAGGCCAAGCTCAGCATCCTCAATATTATTGTGAAGGGTCACTAACTCACTATGGCTAAAGCATAAGTTCGATTAGTAACCCTCTCCAGTCTCCATGGGCAATCCAGGACAGAAAGCGAAGCAAAGCAAAGTAAATTCCTTAAGAGTATGACTCTCTCTCTCTCTCTTTCTCTCTAGTCTCTATAGAATCAGACTTGCATATCAATATCAAAGCTCATAGAGTCTAACTTTCCCCTCCACAAGACCCAAGTTCACATTAATTAATTCATGCACTTTTGCACTTGATTGATGCTTCTCTTTTATTGAGTGTTAAAAGAAATTCTTTTTTGATTCATTGAAAATAAAAAGACCTTTTTTGTTACTTGGGAATGACTCCTATCCTTAATTCTATACTTGTGAATGATTTCTATATCCTAGCCAAGCTATGTATATATGTTGCATGGTTTGGGATGAAATATCATATATCGACCTACTTTGACTAGGAAGAAGACTGATATGATGAAAAAGGCTACAAAAGGTTGGTAGAGATTGGTTTAGGTCATGTAGGAGATCAAATAATTATGTCTATTAATTCGTTACCTGTCAGTTTTTTAATTACCACCATGATTCTGTATTAAGTTGTATTCCCTAACCTCAATCAATGTAAAAGGAATCGCTTCTCCTCCAAATTTGCTTGGTATAATTAATCCTTTCAGCTATGTAAATTGGATAACATATGCTCCATAAGGCAAAACGTATTGCTTCCTAGATATTTGACAGTAGTCATCATTATTATTTTTGTTAGTTAATTATTTATGTTAATTAACAATTTTCAAAATCAATCTTGTTTTTATGTATGTCCTTTAAGCATGCCCTTATATACCAAACTAAAATCTTGACTCTACGACTAGATGGATCTTCTACAATTAGGTAGTGGGATGCATATAACAGCTAGTTTTCATATGTAGGATGATATTATTATTATTATTGAACAATACAAAGTCCCAAAATATTATGGCATATGGTCCATTTTCCTATGTTGTCCAATTACACTCCAACAATTCAAACCAATATTAATAGAGATAATGATAAATCAACAAGCATGGGTGCACACACACAAAGAATATAAATTTTTTTTTTTTAGTTTGGTAAATTGCCAAAATTCACACGAGAATAAAATTGAAGTTGATAGTGTTGTGGTCCAAAACCATGTAGAATAGGCCTTTAATGAGTGGGCACAAGCCTTGTAGAAATTCTTTTTTTTTTCAGCTCCCAGCCTTCTATTTGGCGTTTGGAGATGCTATTGATT
Source organism: Fagus sylvatica (assembly GCA_907173295.1). Taxonomy (NCBI): domain Eukaryota; kingdom Viridiplantae; phylum Streptophyta; class Magnoliopsida; order Fagales; family Fagaceae; genus Fagus; species Fagus sylvatica. The sequence continues at coordinate 26,123,625 of OU015767.1, read as the reverse complement.
GCAGCATGCATTCTACTTTCTAGAGGGATACGTCACAAGTGCAGTTATTTGGGCCATAAAATATTTATCAAATCCCTTGAATAACTTCTTATTATATGAGGGTGATTGGCTGCATTTTATTTAGGAATCTAACAAGCATGTTTGCTCACATTGTCTTAGTAAATCACTGAATCGTCTGTCCTGCTTTCACTTAGAATTGCACTTCTAAAAGGAAGCCCATATCTCTGTTCTGATATGTTTTGCTTCTCCTGCATTTGAAATTTGTCCATCATATAAAGCTTGTAAACTTGCACTCATTGCGAGTGTTGTTTGCTGTACATATAAGGCAGACAATGGGTTATCTTAGTTATCAAGTGATTAAGATTGATTAAACAATTAGTTTTTATTTTTTATTTTTAATGTTTATGTAAATTGTACTAATTTATAAATTGAGCTCGTAAGATGTTCCTGCTTTGCTGGTTAGTGATTTATGATTTGCACTTTATTTATTTTTATGTTCTATTTCAGCTTGGAACTCCCTTTGGCCACAAGAAAGAAAACGCCAAAGGGCGTTCTTTCTCTTTGGATTAGCGCTGATTGTTGAACTGGATATTGAGGGCATTAGGACATTCTTTCATACTTTCATCTGCTTACCCAAATGGTATGAAAAATTTTCTCTATCATTTTCTTGATAGATTTTAAGTACACAATGATATAGATGTCTCAGTTGATGACACAAGTCATACTGACTAGCAATATATATGTTAAGTGTGTGTGTGTTGCATATGCGAAGAGCTCAACAAAGCCTGTGCAAATCCTGTTGCATATGCGAAGAGCTCATACTGACTAGAAAGGAGATGGCTGTCGCTTCTTTTCACACTATATAATTTAGAGTTGTTAGACAATCCTTTTTAAAAGGAGTAAGGCTGGGAAGCCAATAGACTGATTAATTTGAACTTTAATTGAGTCTCATGCATTCTATGGCTTTAAAAATAAGTTTGAAGGTGCATCTACATTGTGATTGAGGGTGGTAGTCAAAGTGAGTCACTGGAATGCTTGACACAGGGATGATTTGTGGCTCTTTTTGTTGAAGGGTTGAGATGTGGGCATAGTTATGCTAGTGAAAACTGACCAGCAATGCTACAGATGGTTTATTAGGTTGACTTGCAATACTAGTGATGCCAACAATAAATGTGTAATCATGCTGCAGTTGCAAAAAAGAGCTACCTGATTCCCTTCTTAGATTTATGATTTTCAAGGACTTCTAAGGGACTGTCCAGATTAAATGCTATAATATGCTTATCTTAATTTGGCGATTAGCTAGCTAGTATTGTTGTTACAATTTACAATACAAGAAGCTATAGTTGAAGATAAGCTTGACTGGCTTACATTTTAACTGGGGTATGGAATAATTGATGATGTATTTTCCTTGCAGGATGTGGCAAGGATTTCTCGGCTCCACTCTCTCCTCGGCAGACCTTGCACTGTTTGCATTTTATATGTTTGTTATAGCACCAAATGATCTGAGAATGTGCCTTATCAGACATCTTCTTTCTGATCCAACCGGAGCAACCATGATAAGAACCTATCTTACAATATAGTCTGTATCCTTTAAATTTTTCCCCTTGTTAGGTTCTGTTAAAGAAGACAATTTAGACAGCACTAGGAGCCCACCCACTTTTTGAAAATTGTTAGGTATTTGTATATACATATACGTGTGTCTATCCTATCCTACCTCCTCTAGTCTGAGCATGATGACATGGTTGTTGGTTATTTTGCACCCAAATCTCAAGCTGCACATATGAGATTTTTGTGCTTTTTGTTCATGAAATTAGAGTCATAAGAGGTTATTCACTGATATTTCTATCCTTATATCTGGCTGAATGATAATAACTCTCTCTCTCTCTCTCTAGCTTCTGTAATGCTTAACTGACCTTGAGTGAAAGGGATTGGAACTGTGTGCGGATTCCATGGTTGGGGATCAAATGTAAAGGGGTATCTCTAGAGGACAAAGGAAGCCTGTTACAACAGGTAAACTGAATTACAAACACCAAATTACATAAACTTTTGTTACCTGCAAATTAACTATCTGTCTCCTATAATTAAATGAAAGGTGAGATGCTAGTTGGACCAGCAAAAGCCCTGTTTATGGATGAGATATCTATTGGTTTGGACAGCTCAACAACTTTTCAAATTTGTGAAATCACTCAAGCAAAACATTCACATTCTCCAAGGAGCTGCTGTCATCTCACTACTTCAGCCATCACCAGAGACTTTTGATCTTTTTGATGATGTTATTCTCCTCTCTGATGGCAAGATTGTGCACCAGGGTCCTCGTGAACATGTGCTTGAGTTTTTTGAATCCATAGGCTTTAAATGTCCTGAGAGGAAGGCGTGGCTGACTTCCTCCAAGAAGTAAGTGTAGATATAGGTTTTTCAGTCTAATCTATTCCAACAGAAATAACTGATCTCCTAAAGATGAGCATTACTTGGTAACTCATTTTGAATCCTTATGTATAATAAATGTTTATAGGTGACTTCACATAAAGATCAAAAGCAGTATTGGGCACGTGAAAATGAACCTTACAGTATTGTCATGGTCAATGAATTTGCTGAGGCATTTCAATCATTCCACGAGGGAAGGAGGCTTCAAGATGAACTTGCAATTCCATTTGACAAGAGCAAGAGCCACCCAGCTGCACTAACAACTCATAAGTATGGTGCTAGTAAGAAGGAACTCTTGAAAGCTTGCTTCTCTAGAGAATTCTTGCTTATGAAGAGGAATTCATTTGTCTGCATTTTCAAGCTTAGCCAGGTTGATTTTAAGCTCATTTTAATCTTTGTATTACCCTTCTTGCTAGTGCATGATTTTGATATATCCCTTTTCTATGTGCTATTAGCTTACTATAATGGCAGTGATTGCATCAACACTTTTTCTACGAACCAAGATGCACCATGATTCAGTAAATGATGGAGGAATTTATGTCGGTGCTTTGTTCTTCAGTGTGGTTATAAATCTATTTAATGGAATGGCAGAGCTTTCCATGACCATTGCAAGGCTTCCTGTTTTTCACAACACATTTGGTTCAGCTGCACTGCTCATGCTTTTTGCATTGAGTGTCTTTTTCTTTTGGTTTATCCTTTGATGTAAGTCAAATTCATATTTAAGGTGCTTGGATGCTTGGATAATTGAATATCCAAATGTAACCAATATCATGGATGAAACATGGATTGGAGCTCAAAGAGAATTTTGTGTTTGTTGTAAATCCATGAATTTGTATCCATTAATGACTTAAACTTAGACGGGGGATTATTTTTGTACTTATGAATTTTATGTAGAAGTTGTAGTTATTAATATTGTGAAGTGTTATAAATTTTCTATCTTTTTATAGATTTCTTGATTTTGTGAATGTTGCTCTTTATTTAGTTTTTATATTATTAAACAGGACCCATGACAAATAGAAATATCAACAATTAATGCTGATAAAAAAAAAAATAATAATTATTGCAACGAAATGGTTGAAGCAATACCTTATCGCAACGAAATAATCGAGGCAATAAAAATGTTATATAACTTTGTTACAACGAAATGGTTGAAGCAATACCTTATCGCAACAAACTAGTTGTGGTAATAAATGAAATTATCGCAACAAAAATCTTGTTGCAATATATGATATTTATTGCAATGACATATTTTGTTGCAAAAACCTATTACCACAGAGTTTATTGCAACGGCTAAAACCTATTACCACAGAGTTTATTGCAACGGCTAAAACCTATTACCACAGAGTTTATTGCAACGGCTAAAACCTATTACCACAGAGTTTATTGCAACGGCTAAAACCTATTACCACAGAGTTTATTGCAACGGCTTGCAACGACTAACTTTCGTTGCGATAAAAGTTTATTGCAACAAAATGAAAGTTATTGCAACAAAAAATTTCGTTGCAATTAACCTTTTTTCTTGTAGTGAGAGAAATTGAAGAATTCTTGAGGTAAGAGCATAGAAAACTTTTCTTTTAGATTTATAAATTTTAATCATCATAGAGATTTATATGTATGAACCATTAGTTAATCATAGAGATTTATATGTATGAACCATTAGTTAAGAATAGGTAGCAAAATCTAGATTTGATGTATTTAGAGGAATCAGTTTTAACGTAAAGAATGAAACCATCGTTCTTGAATTTATTGGGTGAATCGGGTTCAAGATAAAAGAAAAGAAAAGAAACAAAGATGGACACACTTATAGGCTAATAGCATGTTATGTTGACGTGATAGGGAGTAATGGCCACTGTACATGCAGCAGTAAAAGAAAAAGAAAGAAAGAAAAATGTATATATATATAAAAGATAACCACTAAGTCCTAGTCTATTAACGTGAAAGTAATGACTTGATGTACACTGCTGTACATGCAGTCAAAGAAAAAGAAACAAAAAGAAAAAAATATAAAAGATAACCAAGTCCTAGTCTTTAACGTGAAGTATGGGTTTTAGCAAAAAAAACGTGAAGTATGGGTTAATATTGTACATGCAGTGAAAGGAAAAGAAACAAAATAAATGAAGTTCATATGCCTACTAGTAGGCTACTGACGTGAAGGCTAAAAGAAGTGAGAGGCTAACGTAGGCTCCTGCAAGAAATAAAATTGTGAAGGCTGTACTCATTGAGAGAAGATATAAAATAAATAGTAATAGTGGGAAAGAATAATGTTAGGCTTTAATTTTGTATATCAAGAGTAAATAGCATTGTTTATGTCAATTAATGGATTTTGATCATTATACAATTAATTTAGGTTCTGGTTTGTGAATTTTGAAAAGAAGAGATAGAGAGTATTAAGAGATTTCTTGCTTGCTAAAGGTAAGTAACCTTTATCCTTAACTAGTATTTTCTCAATTTTATATATTAAATATTCCTATTTGCGAACTTATTATTATAGTTTATTATTCTATTATGTCAAAATCAATTTTGTTTCGAAATATCAGAAAAATCATTGTATTTGTAAAGTATTGTTTACTTCAAAAATTCGGATCAAACATGTGATTATATGTTACAAGAATCTTTATACAAGCTTATTTGTTAAACTGATTTGTTTTTGTACATAATTTGAATAAGGTTTGAAAATCACTATGTTTTGGAATTCAAATATATTTTAAATGTGTTTTGATATTTGAAAACTCTCAGTCTGACTATGTTCTGGGCCCCGCCAATGGGGATTATACGTTGGTACCGAAACTAGTTTCATTCTGGGGTTTGCCACCGACCTATGTGTGGTTTTTGGGCCTTGTCACAAGGATAATGTGGCCGTAGTCACTAAAGACTGTTTAGTATATGTATTATATCTATATCTGTATCCGAATCTGAATCTGAATTTGAATCTGTATTTGAATCTGAATCTGTATTTGAATCTATATCTGTATTTGAAACTATATCTGTATTTATTTCTGAATATGTTGAATTTACTGTTTGCAAATAAAATAAAATATTTTATTTTGTGAACTAAACCAAATGCTTTATCAAAACAATCATTTGAGAATTTTGTATTACCTATGTATATTTGTTTTTAACTAATGTGTGTTTGATCCGACTGGATAAGGATATTAGTTATTAACTGGGCCTCCCAGCTCACCCCCCATTTATTTCCCCATTTCAGATTCTGAGGATTAGTTAGCGCAAACGTTGCAAGGGAGTAGTGTGGGAAGAAAGTTAGACAAGATTATCAAGCGTATCATGATTGCTATTTTTGTGATTTTGTGAGAGACCTTTGTTTAAGAAAATTTTGGATTAGTGATGTTATGAAATTTAATTATTTGATACATTCTTGATTAGTGGATTATTTTGTTGGAGATTTCAATTTCATTTGGTGCTAGTAATGTACTTTGTTAGTGAGACTTGGCACACTTGTAAGGCAAAGCTTTATGGGTGTGCGGCCATTGTCACGTGTCAAGTTACAATTGAGGCTCCTTGCAATTGTTAATAAAGCCCAGTTCGACCCAATAATTGCCCGATGTGGGACTCAGCAAACACACACACTTATCAGAATTTGGGGCATCACAATCTCCCCCACTTAAATCCCTAACGTCCTCGTTAGGGCCCATATGTCCGAGCCCACACGGGATTACTAACCTGGCTCTGATACCATTTGTAACAACCCAAGGAAAGCGCTAGCCACATCTGCGCTTATACCCCAAAAGGACTAGTCAAGTTACAATTGAGGCTCCTTGCAATTGTTAATAAAGCCCAGTTCGACCTAATAATTGTCCGATGTGGGACTCAGCAAACATACACACTTATCAGAATTTGGGGCATCACAACATGTGTATTTTAAAAAGTCACATGACTCATTAAAAATGTCATGCGACTAAAAGTACAAGTGGATGGTTTATTTACTTGTTACGTAGTGGGTTGGAAAATGATTTCTCCAAACCGGGTTGGAGGTAAACTATTTCCAAAAAATATATACCTAAATTTATTTAGTAAGAACTCTTTCTTTTCCAAAATAAAAAATTCTGTATTTTGCATTTAAAAAGCTAGGGATAAGTAATATATGCTTCTTTATTTATTATTTTTTTTAATTTTAATTTTAAGAAGAGATACTACGATTTTTAAGGTTAAAATTTTGGGATATGTTTCACTGTGTTATCCATATGGCTAGTGATCTCATCTAAGCACTCAGGCTAGTATTTAGAGCAGATCACGGATCTGGATTTGGTTGCTCAGCAAAATAAATCCTACGTACTCTGCTCGACCTGTTTGGATTTTTTCGTTAATACTAGGTAACCGACTTTAGACTTTCTTGTTTTGTTTTATTTGCTACTGACTACCTAATACTTTTGTCTATCTTCCATTCCTCTTCTTTATAAGACTAAGTTCACTTGAACTACTGAAGAAGCATAAACATTTCCTATCTTTGTCTCTTGGCCTGGTTGGTTCCTACCAAGCAAAATGGTGATGCAAGTTGAGATAATCTCCAAGGAGATAATTAAGCCATCATCTCCAACACCCCATCATCTTCGGAATTTCAAGCTTTCCTTTTTAGACCAAATTGCACCTTCCCTTTATATTCCCATAATTTTTTTTTATCATTCTAATCACGGAGTGGGTGTTGATCCATTTGAAAGATCACGTTCACTAAAAAAGTCTCTAGCTGAAACTTTAACTCGCTTCTATCCCTTGGCTGGAGCACCTATTAATGAAGATTTCTCCATCAATTGTAACGACAAAGGTGCAGACTATATTGAAGCCCGAGTCCCATGTAAGCTATCACAAGTGGTAGACAATCCCAAAGCGCAGGAACTGATCCAATTGCTACCATTTGAGCCTCATCATAGTTGCACTGAGATTGGAAAGGAAGTTCTCCTAGCTGTCCAATATAACATTTTTGAGTGTGGTGGAGTAGCAATTGCTGTGTGCGTCTCACACAAGATTGCTGATGGAACATCAGCGGTCACTTTTGTTAATGCATGGGCTGGCACGTCTCGAGGAGCTAGTGAAGTTATAAGCTCTAGTTTCGATGCAGCCACCCATTTTCCTCTAAGAGATACAACTGGATTCATGCCAAATGAAGCAATTTCAAAAGAAAACATTGTGACCAAACGATTTGTGTTTAACAAATCAAGCATAGCGGCACTAAGAAAAGAAGCCTCTGTTGCATTTGGGCCAGAAGATAGAGGCCCATCACGCGTGGAGGCCATTTCAGCATTCATATGGAGGCGTTTCATGGCAATGGCTAAAGCAAAACAAGGTAATAAAAAACCAAAACTATTTGCAGCTGTTCATGCGGTGAACTTGCGTGAGAGGATGGTTCCACAACTTCCGGTGCACTCCTTTGGGAATCTTTGGCGGGTCGCAATTGCAACATCACTGGTTGAGATTGAGAAAGATTGTTGTTTCCTAGTGAGGCAGCTTAGGAATTCAATCATGGAAATCAATTCTGAGTACGTGAAGAAACTACAAGACAGCAATGGACACTTGGATTTTATGAAGAAGACAAGCAAACAGCTCGTACAAGGTGAGATAGAGTTTTGTAACTTTTCTAGTTGGTGTTGGTTTCCTTTCTATGAAGTTGATTTTGGAATGGGAAAGCCCACATGGGTGTGTTGTCCTAGCATACCTTGTAAGAATGTGGTGGTCATGATGAGTACCAAAGATGGTGATGGAATTGAAATGTGGATAAACATGAAAGAGGAAGACATGGCCATGTTTGAACATGACCCAGAGCTGTTGTCACTTGCCACCTTAGCAAATGGAGAATGAGTTATGTCCATCTTAAATGATTAATGGCTTACTTTAGCTATTCAATAAATATAAGCTATAATTATTTTACTTCAATCAAAATGCTACTCATATCTATGTTATATGTTATATCCCAAAAGGTTTGGTGAAGTCATAATTAGAATTCTTCGTAATCGTTAGATCGGTGACCTAGTACATACACTCCCGATGTGGGTTCCAGTACAATCCAAATTCAAATGCAAATCTACACAGTTAATTATGGATATCACAAAGAGCCTACATAATTTGCTTCTTCTTTTTTTTTGGGTCTATTATTCACTTTTTAATTGAAGTATTTTGGAGAAGATCAAAGTTTGGGGGAATGGATTAGGAGAATGGTAAGGGAAGACATAAAAAAAATAAATAAATAAATAAAATCCAAAGCTATCTGGTTTGGTAACTGTACTACCAAAATGCATTCATATAGAAAGAATTCGAGGTTTTTGGCAAAAAATTGCTTTTTTTTAAGTTATTTTGCTAAATGTTTCCCAACCGAAACAAATTTGAAAAATAGACTTTGTATTTGTTAAACACAAGTTTCAATTGAAACTTGTGTTTACTAAACACAAGATTAGGCTTTTTTCGTCAATCTTGTATTTTAGAAACACAAGATTACCAACTTTTTAGTTTTCCCTTCCAACTTTTCTAAGTAATATTAAATGAAACTTGTGTTTTGTAAACACAAGTTTCATTTAAAATATGAAATGAAATGACCGTTTGAAATGATCTGACCGCTGACGGTTGAAATGACCTGACCGCTGACAGATCACGTGTGCGTACTGTATTAAAGAAATTTTAAATGAAACTTGTGTTTACAAAACACAAGTTTCATTTAAATATGAAATGAGATGCTTCACCGTTCACGTGTGTGTTGTGTGCGAGAAAATTTAAATGAAACTTGTGTTTTGTAAACACAAGTTTCATTTAAATATAAAATGAGAATAGCTTCAAGCGTCCGTACAAATAGTGGTGAGAAAAATTTAAATGAAACTTGTGTTTTGTAAACACAAGTTTCATTTAAAATAAGTATTCGTGATATTTTAAAGAAACTTGTGTTTACAAAACACAAGTTTCATTTATTTATTAAATATGAAATGAGATTAACTTTACGCGTCCGTACAAATAGTGGAGGTAAAAATTTAAATGAAACTTGTGTTTTGTAAACACAAGTTTCATTTACAACTTTAATTTCCCTTTTTCCCACGTTCTGACCTTTTCTTTTTCAGACGTCTGAAAATTTTTCAGACGATCTGACATTTTCTTTTTCAGAAGATTTGACATTACAGAATAAAATTGAATTTGTGTTTCCTAAATACAAGATTCATTAGAATTTTCTCTTTCAATTCATATTTCAGTCTTTCTTCTTCACGTCCTAATACATATCTCTCTTTTCCTCCTCATATTTCAGTCTTTCCTCTTCACATCCTAAATACATATCTCTCTTTCCTCCTAACACAGAAACATCCCAACACATATTTCAAATCAATAATAAAAAATTATATCAATCACTTGCTTGTCAGTATTCCAAATTGGGTTTAAACGATCATCTAAAAACAGACCCAAAAACTGAATTGGAGAAAGAAGAAAACCACACGCATTTAACTGAAACCCAAAAAGGAAAAGAGTAGAGAATTGTTGATACCCATTAGTTGGTGAAAACTCCAAAGTGGGTTCAGAGAGAGAGAGATCTGGCGGTGAAGGGTGCTGGCGGAGCGTGGAGGTGCTGGCACGGTGGTCTGGTGGAGCGGTGGGTCTGGCACGGTGGGCTGGCGCGCGAGGGGGTGGTGCCGCAGGGGATGCTGGAATGGGGAGGGTGGTGGTGCGGTTGCTGGTGGCGCTAGGGCTGGTGGCACGGGGAGGGTGGCTGGCTGGGGTGAAAGTGAGAGAGAGAGAGAGACAGAAAATGTGAAAGTGAAGAGAGAAAGAGACAAACATGAAAGTGACAGAGAGAGAGAAAGGTTGAAAGTGAAAGAGAAAGTACAATTGGTTTATTCGGTTAGGGCTTTGGTTAGCAGTTTTACCAATCTTGTATTTAGAAAATACAAGATTGGTATTCAAACTTGTGTTTAAAAAACACAAAGTCTATTTTTCAAATTTATTTCAGTTGAGAAACATTCAGCAAAATAATATTAAAATATGTATTATTTTGCAAAAACGGCCGAAAGAATTCTATATAGTACCATGTATTCTAGTGAAAACATTACGCTACAATGTATTTCTTAAAAGAAAAAAAAATTATGCTTGCTTATATCATTGGAGAATGCAACATTTAATATTAATTTTATAAATATATAGTATTAAATAATTTTTGTTAGCCTCAAGGTTTCAATAATTATTAATTGGCTAATTAATCCAAGGACATTCATGTAGTTTTGATGATAACCATGATTTTAAGTTGTTCATTAATGATATTTTCATATGAACTAATGATTTATGTTTTAAAGCTTAATTTTGACTATTGATTTAATTGGACCAAGATGGCCAATTCAAATATCAAGCAAATGCAAAGTTGATAAGTTGCAAATTCATTGAAGATCAAAGTCATCAAGACTCAAGACAAAGAAATCAAGCTCAAAGACAATGATCCGAGACATATGAGAAGTAAGAGTTAGGTTTTGTAAAGTTTATTAAGATTTGATCTTTAAGGCTCAACTTTAAAACCAACTTCAATTGAAAAATCTCTTAAAGTTTTCAAAGACAAACTTGATTGGTTGAAATTCAAATGTAAGACAACCATATCAATTGAAAAATCTTTTAAAGTTTTCAAAGACAACTTGATTGGTTGAAATTCAAATGTAAGACAACCATATCAATTGAAAAATCTCTTAAAGTTTTCAAAGACAACTTGATTGGTTGAAATTCAAATATAAGACAACCATATCAATTGAAAAATCTCTTAAAGTTTTCAAAGACAAATTTGATTGGTTGAAATTCAAATATAAGACAACCATATCAATTGAAAAATCTCTTAAAGTTTTCAAAGACAAATTTGATTGGTTGAAATTCAAATATAAGACAACCATATCAATTGAAAAATCTCTTAAAGTTTTCAAAGACAAATTTGATTGGTTGAAATTCAAATATAAGACAACCATATCAATTGAAAAATCTCTTAAAGTTTTCAAAGACAAATTTGATTGGTTGAAATTCAAATATAAGACAACCATATCAATTGAAAAATCTCTTAAAGTCTTCAAAGACAACTTGATTGGTTGAAATTCAAATATAAGACAACCATATCAATTGAAAAATCTCTTAAAGTCTTCAAAGACAACTTGATTGGTTGAAATTCAAATGCAAGACAACCATATCAATTATGAAAAATCTTAAGAAGAAAAGTTTTCAAAGAAAACAACTTGATTGAAATTCACATGCAAGACAACCATATCAATTATGGTTGAAAAATCTTAAGAAGAAAAGTTTTCAAAGAAAACAAATTGATTGATTGAAAATCAAGAAGAATGCAAGACAACATGATGGCTATAAATACTACCCTTTCTTCATTTCTAAACATCAAGCATACAAGAGAAATCAAAGATAGAAAAGATAACATCTTATACATCAATCCATCCTTCTCAAGCTTATATTTTCATATCATTCAAAATCCTTGATTGAAAATTTCTCTAAACACTTTTTGAGCCATATTGATCAAATCCTTGATATACTATTAGAGTGAGCATATTGTGTACAATTACTCTTTGAGAGAGCCTTATCTTGTACAACAAATACTTTGTTGAAACCATTGAGTGTTTTTGTTAGGGTTTTGGTATAAATCCTAAGTAGTGAAAAGGATTTTTCACTGGGTGGTTACTCTTCACCTTGTAAGGAAGATTTGTGGGTCTTGGTATAAATCCTAAGAGTGAAAAGGATTTTTCACTCGGTGGTTACTCTTCACCGTGTAAAGGAAGATTTGTAACGGTTTTGATCTTCACCCGAAAGAAGATTGTCAAATTAGTGAATTTGGGAATCCTCGAAGAAGTGATTCTTGAGGCGGGGACGTAGGCGGGGAAGCCGAACCTCGATAACAATCACTGTGTTTGATTTTCTCTATCTCTATCTCTTACTTATTCAATTGCTTATATATGCTTGTGTTTGATTTTCTATCATATCTTATTGCAATTGAATTGTGTTCTTAAATTTGTTTTTGCTAATTGAAAATAGTTTTTAATTCCGCATTTAAATCGAAAAAGTTTGCCTCAACCTAAATCACCCCCCCTCTTAGGTTGATATTTGGGTAACAATTGGTATCAGAGCCAAGGCTCTACATATAGATTTAACAATCTTAGAGTTAAGATCATGGCAAACACATTTAGACCTCAAATGGTTGAAGGTCAATCTACAAATAGACCACCCTTGTTCAATAGTAGTGATTATAGTTATTGGAAAACTAGAATGACTACGTACATTAAAGGTCAAGATTATCTCATATGGAAAATCATTGTAAATGGTCCTCATGTTCCTACTAAAATAGTAGAAGAACAAGAAATACCCAAACAAGAAACTGAATGGGATGAAAATGATGTCAAACTCATTGAATTAAATTATAAAGCTATGAATTGTTTATATTGTGCGTTTGACTCAAAGGAATTTGATGAAATTTCAAGTTGTAATTCAGCTAAAGAAATTTGGGAAAGACTTGAAGCTACATATGAAGAAGCAAGTCAAGAATCAAAGATGAGCATGCTTGTTCATGATCACAAATTGCCTCAAATAGAGAAAGATGAATGTACAAGCATTAGCCCTCAAACATCCAACGATGAAGAAGATTCTACCGAAGCTTTTTGCTTAATGGCATATGAAGATGAGGTAACTTCTAAACTTAATTCTTTAGAAGATGAATCTTATAGCTATGATGAATTACAAAATGCTTTTGAAGAATTGGTTGAAGAATTTGAGAAGAATGTTTTGAAAAATAAAGTTTTTAAAAAGAAAGTCACATCTCTTTCAAACGAATTAGATGATTTCAAAAGCAAAAATGAAATTTTAGAAAAACAAATTATTTCTTTAAATGATAAAAATCTATCTTTAGAAAAAGAAATAATTAAGTTGAAAATTGAATCACAAAGCTTCATTGAGAAAATGAAAGCAAAAGATGTGGAAACATCATCACAAATAGCTTATGATTCAAATCTCTTAGTAAATGAAAATAAAGAATTAAAACTCAAAGTTGAAAACTTAAACAAAATTTTGACTAACTTTACAAATGGAAAGAAAAATTTGGATAATTTGTTAGGTAGTCAAAGATGTGTTTTTGACAAAGCGGGTATTGGATATAACCCGAAAATAAAAGAAAAACACTATCAAAAAATTTTTCATTAATGAAAACTTCTTGAAATCTCCCATATGTAAACATTGTGGAAAATTAGGGCATAATATTCATACATGTCCCATGAAAAATATGATTTGGGTAGTCAAAGGAACTACTCCTCCAAAAGCTAACCCTAGTGGACCCAAGAAAATTTGGGTACCAAAGAAGGTTATTTGAAGTTGTTTTGTAGGTATGCTTGATATCCATAATCTACCAAAGGATAAGTGGTTTCTCAATAATGGATGTTCAAGGCATATGACAGGATGACAAAAACAAGTTTACTTCTCTTACTCTAAAAGATGGAGGAAATGTCAAATTCGGTGATAACTCAAAAGGAAAGATCATCGGTATAGGTAATATTGGTAAAACACATTCTCTTGTTATTGAAGATGTTCTCTTGGTTGATGGCTTGAAACATAACTTGCTAAGTATTAGCCAATTGTGTGATAAAAGGCTATAATGTAATATTCAAATCAATCATGTGCATTATAGTAAATGAAATTGATAATCAAGTTCTATTTGTGGCATTTAGAAATGAAAATGTCTACACTATTGATCTTGATAATATGACTTCAAAAGAATCAATTTGCCTTGCTGCCATAAATGAAAATAGTTGGTTGTGGCATAGAAGATTAGGACATGCCAATATGGAATTACTCTCAAAATTGTCTAAACTAGATTTAGTAAAAGGCTTGCCGGTTACTAAATTTGTTAAAGATAAAATATGTGATGCATGTCAACTAAGGTAAACAAACTAAATCATCATTTAAGAAAAAGAAAGTTATTTCTACTTCAAGACCTCTAGAACTCTTGCATATGAATTTATTTGGTCCTATTAGAACCGCTAGCTTAAGTGGTAAATTGTATGCTTTTGTAATTGTTGATGATTACTCTCGCTATACATGGGTATTATTTCTTGCTCATAAAAATGAAGCTCATAAAACATTTGTTAAACATTGTAGAAGAATTCAAAATGAAAAAGGTTATACAATTAACAATGTTAGAAGTGATAGAGGTAGAGAGTTTGATAATCAAGATATTGAACTATATTGTGATCAAAATGGTTTTGGACACAATTTTTCAGCACCTCGTACTCCTCAACAAAATGGAGTAGTAGAACGTAAAAATAGATCACTTCAAGAAATGTCTAGAACTATGCTTAATGAACATAATTTACCTCAATACTTTTGGGCTGAAGCTGTTAACACCGCTTGCTATGTTATAAATAGAACCATCATTAGAAACACTTTAAATAAAACTCCTTATGAACTATGGAATAATCGAAAACCTAACATTGGATATTTCAAAGTTTTTGGATGTAAGTGCTTTGTATTGAATGATAGAGATAATCTTGGTAAATTCGATGCTAAATCCGATGAAGGTATATTCCTTGGTTATTCTACAAATAGTAAAGCATATAGAGTGTTCAATAAACGAACCATGGTTGTTGATGAATCTATGCATGTTGTTTTTGATGAAACTAATCCATTCCATATCAAAAATAATTATGATGATGAGCCAATTTCTCTTGATAATAAAGCTAGTTCATCTAACCAAGTTGATTCAAGTGAAAAAGTCAAAGATCAAGTAGATGAACCAAAAGATGAAGAAAAAGCGCTTCCTCCAACCAACAATGAAGAATTACCAAAAAGTTGGAACGTAGTCCATAGTCATCCTAAAGAATTGATCATTGGTGAAATTGAACATGGAGTAAGCACAAGATCAAAGCTCAAGGAACATCTGCAACAACATGGCGTTTCTCTCACAGAATTGAACCAAAGAACATAAATGAAGCTATTGAAGATGAATCATGGATCTTGGCAATGCAAGAAGAGCTAAACCAATTTGAAAGAAACAAGGTATGGACTCTTGCACCTAGACCCAAGGACCACTCCGTCATTGGTACAAAATGGGTATTCCGAAACAAAAAGGATGAAGAAGGTATAATAGTAAGGAACAAAGCAAGGTTAGTCGCTCAAGGTTATAATCAAGAGGAAGGTATTGATTATGGAGAGACTTATGCTCCAGTTGCTAGATTAGAAGCTATACGCATGTTACTTGCTTTTGCATGTTTTAAAAATTTTAAATTATTTCAAATGGATGTCAAAAGTGCCTTTTTAAATGGTTTTATTGCCGAAGAAGTTTATGTAGAACAACCTCCTGGATTTGAAAATCATGAATTTCCAAACCACGTTTTTAAATTATCAAAAGCTTTATATGGTTTAAAACAAGCTCCAAGAGCTTGGTATGAACGACTAAGTGGTTTCCTTATTGAAAAGGGTTTTACACGTGGAAAACTTGACACAACATTATTTCTAATGTTTGATGGAAAAGACATGCTTATTGTGCAAATCTATGTTGATGATATTATATTTGGTTCTACTAATGAAAACTTGTGCAAAGAATTCTCTAAGACTATGCAGGATGAATTCGAAATGAGTATGATGGGTGAGCTAAAATTCTTTCTCGGACTTCAAATAAAGCAAACCGAAGATGGGATATTCTTAAATCAATCCAAATATGTCATAGACTTACTAAAAAGATTTGGATTGACAAATGCTAAAGCATATGGAACTCCCATGAGTCCTTCAACAAAGCTTGACAAAGATGAGAAAGGTAAACCGGTGGACGTTAAGCTATATCGAGGTATGATTGGTAGTTTACTTTATTTAACCGCAAGTAGACCCGATATAATGTTTAGTGTATGTCTTTGCGCTCGATTTCAATCCTGTCCTAAAGAATCACACTTAATTGCAGTCAAACGAATATTTCGATATTTGCTTGGAACCATTGATTTAGGATTATGGTACCCTAAGTCAAATTCATTTGACTTAATAAGCTACACGGATGCGGATTTTGCTGGTTGCAAAATTGATCGCAAAAGCACTAGTGGTACTTGTCACTTTCTAGGACACTCACTAGTATCATGGTTTAGTAAAAAGCAAAATTCTGTGGCCTTATCAACGGCGGAAGCCGAATATGTAGCGGCCGGTAGTTGTTGTGCTCAATCTCTCTACATAAAACAACAACTAGAGGATTTTAAAATTCTTTTTGATCATATTCCCATAAGGTGTGATAACACAAGTGCCATAAGTTTAAGTAAAAATCCTATCCAACACTCTCGCACAAAGCACATTGAAATTAGATACCATTTTATAAGAGATCATGTGCAAAAAGGGGACATTGAACTTGAATTTGTGAGCACCGATAGTCAATGGGCGGATATTCTCACGAAACCTCTCATTGAAGAACGATTTTGCACAATTCGACGTGAAATAGGTATGGCTAGATACGTTGATATCAAATAAGCTTAAATTTATTATCCTTCTTATTTGATTCAACTGTGTTAAATCTATATATACCTTAAGAATTGAATATAAAATGATTTTATGCATATCATGTTCATAAAATTGTTCATTTTATATCTTCCTAGTTATATTGTTTGAACATTAAATTATATGCCCAGTTCTATGTATATTTGCGTATATGTTCATGCATAAAATAAGAAATAAAACTCATCATTTAAACAAACTTGAGACAACTAGGATGAAGAATCTTACCAATATGAATGTTTTGTTTTACTTCTTTGTACCCAATAGGAGAAATATGTTATATTAGTTAATTATTCTATGTTTGAACTAAATCAAAGGAGAAATAAATTTTTGTTGTTTAAAATGTTGAATGATGTTTGGAGATATTGAATATAATATTTATTTTTGATGATGCCAAGGGGGAGAAAAATATGACATTTTTGAATCTATTGGTGAATTATCATATCTATTGGTGAATTATCATATCTTGCAATAATTGGTAAAAATATGACATTTTTGAATCTATTGGTGAATTATCATATCTATTGGTGAATTATCATATCTTGCAATAATGGTAAAAATACGTATATATATTGATTGCTTGATAATACTTAAATGACAAATTGATCTATGCATAAAGATAGGGGGAGATTTAAAAATCTCTAATATAAAGATATGCATTATTTTAGGGGGAGCTTTTCAAGAAAAGCTTCAAAATCATAAATCGTATAAAAATATCATATCATATGTGTCATCATCAAAAAGGGGGAGATTGTTAGCCTCAAGGTTTCAATAATTATTAATTGGCTAATTAATCCAAGGACATTCATGTAGTTTTGATGATAACCATGATTTTAAGTTGTTCATTAATGATATTTTCATATGAACTAATGATTTATGTTTTAAAGCTTAATTTTGACTATTGATTTAATTGGACCAAGATGGCCAATTCAAATATCAAGCAAATGCAAAGTTGATAAGTTGCAAATTCACATTGAAGATCAAAGTCATCAAGACTCAAGACAAAGAAATCAAGCTCAAAGACAATGATCCGAGACATATGAGAAGTAAGAGTTAGGTTTTGTAAAGTTTATTAAGATTTGATCTTTAAGGCTCAACTTTAAAACCAACTTCAATTGAAAAATCTCTTAAAGTTTTCAAAGACAAACTTGATTGGTTGAAATTCAAATGTAAGACAACCATATCAATTGAAAAATCTTTTAAAGTTTTCAAAGACAACTTGATTGGTTGAAATTCAAATATAAGACAACCATATCAATTGAAAAATCTCTTAAAGTTTTCAAAGACAACTTGATTGGTTGAAATTCAAATATAAGACAACCATATCAATTGAAAAATCTCTTAAAGTTTTCAAAGACAACTTGATTGGTTGAAATTCAAATATAAGACAACCATATCAATTGAAAAATCTCTTAAAGTTTTCAAAGACAAATTTGATTGGTTGAAATTCAAATATAAGACAACCATATCAATTGAAAAATCTCTTAAAGTTTTCAAAGACAACTTGATTGGTTGAAATTCAAATATAAGACAACCATATCAATTGAAAAATCTCTTAAAGTTTTCAAAGACAAATTTGATTGGTTGAAATTCAAATGTAAGACAACCATATCAATTGAAAAATCTCTTAAAGTCTTCAAAGACAACTTGATTGGTTGAAATTCAAATATAAGACAACCATATCAATTGAAAAATCTCTTAAAGTCTTCAAAGACAAACTTGATTGATTGAAATTCAAATGCAAGACAACAATATCAATTATGGTTGAAAAATCTTAAGAAGAAAAGTTTTCAAAGAAAACAACTTGATTGAAATTCACATGCAAGACAACCATATCAATTATGGTTGAAAAATCTTAAGAAGAAAAGTTTTCAAAGAAAACAAATTGATTGATTGAAAATCAAGAAGAATGCAAGACAACATGATGGCTATAAATACTACCCTTTCTTCATTTCTAAACATCAAGCATACAAGAGAAATCAAAGATAGAAAAGATAACATCTTATACATCAATCCATCCTTCTCAAGCTTATATTTTCATATCATTCAAAATCCTTGATTGAAAATTTCTCTAAACACTTTTTGAGCCATATTGATCAAATCCTTGATATACTATTAGAGTGAGCATATTGTGTACAATTACTCTTTGAGAGAGCCTTATCTTGTACAACAAATACTTTGTTGAAACCATTGAGTGTTTTTGTTAGGGTTTTGGTATAAATCCTAAGTAGTGAAAAGGATTTTTCACTGGGTGGTTACTCTTCACCTTGTAAGGAAGATTTGTGGGTCTTGGTATAAATCCTAAGAGTGAAAAGGATTTTTCACTCGGTGGTTACTCTTCACCGTGTAAAGGAAGATTTGTAACGGTTTTGATCTTCACCCGAAAGAAGATTGTCAAATAGTGGATTTGGGAATCCTCAAGAAGTGTTCTTGAGGCGGGGACGTAGGCACGGGAAGCCGAACCTCGATAACAATCATCGTGTTTGATTTTCTCTCTCTCTATCTCTTACATATTTAATTGCTTATATATATACTTGTGTTTGATTTTCATATCATATCTTATTGCAATTGAATTGTGTTCTTAAATTTGCTAAATCAACATTTGCTAATTTGAAAATAGTTTTTAATTCCGCATTTAAATCGAAAAAGTTTGCCTCAACCTAAATCACCCCCCCTCTTAGGTTGATATTTGGGTAACAATAATAATAACCCTGACACAAAAAAATAAAAAATAAAAAAAATGAGATGGTTTAATAATTATTTTGGCTCATAACCTATGACTTTTGTGTTAAAATAATTGTTAACGTATTAAAATGTCAAATTAGTACTCAATCATTTTTCATTCTTATATCATTTCGGTCATTGTTGTTAAGTGAGGGTAGAAAAAACTGATATGACTAACGATTTTATTATAATAATAATAAATAGTAACTTAGCATACCAACCATGGTTATTAGAATCCCGATTCGAATCTTAAAATCTTACGATTTTACGACTCAACATTTGGAAAACGATTCGAATCTTAACTGAATCTTAAAGGTGGTAGAATCTTAATAGAATCCCGATTTGAATCTTAGAATCTTTAGAATCCCGATTTGCTTCCGATTCTATACGATTCTACTGCATAAGGTTTATTCGGATTTTTTGGATTTTTTTTTTTTTTGGGCCTCCAATGAAAATTTGGCTTATATTGGACTAATTTTTACTTTTTAGTATGTTAGTACTTATTACTTAATAGCCCACCTTTTTTTTTTTTTGATAAAAGAAGCCCACCATTTTACTATTTTAGTATGTTAATGACTTAATATTAGACTGTTACTACTTATTAGCCCGCCCATTTAGCCCGCCCATAATTTGGAGGACATCTCTTCAGATGATGAGTGGATAGCTGCAGAAGAGAGTCCAAATGAACCAAATAAAGAATGGCCAAGTGTCTTTCATAGGGATGCTCAAGAGGAAGATGAAAATGGTAAGTGGGTTTTAAATCTTGTGAGTTATGAGTTATGACTTCCTTATTTGATCTTTATAAAATTTTGAATACAATTTATTTTTGTTCTTTTTTGCTAGGTGATAAAGATAAAGAAGTTCATAATCTTAGTGATTGTGAACTTGAAAATGAAGTAAGAGATTTTGATGATCTTCCCATGGATTTAGATGAAAGAAATGACATTTATGATGAAGGTCTTCCATTAGAGGACAACATTCATCAAATCAATGATGATTTTGGTTTTTAGATCTTGGGAAATATTTTGATTTATGTAGTGTTAAGTGTTAACTATGTTATTATTTGGAACATTGTCATTATGTATGTTTGTAGTTATGTAGTATTAAAACTTGGAACTTGAAAGTTTGAACAATGATGATTTTGGTTTTTAGATCTTGGGAAATATTTTGATTTATGTAGTGTTAAGTGTTAACTATGTTATTATTTGGAACATTATGTATGTTTGTAGTTAAGTGTTAACTATGTTATTATTTGGAACATTGTCATTATGTATGTTTGTAGTTATGTAGTATTAAAACTTGGAACTTGAAAGTTTGAACAATGATGATTTTGGTTTTTAGATCTTGGGAAATATTTTGATTTATGTAGTGTTAATTGTTAAGTGTTAACTATGTTATTATTTGGAACATTATGTATGTTTGTAGTTATGTAGTATTAAAACTTGGAAGTTTGAAGTTTGAAATTTATCATTTGGTATTTAATAGTTGATGATTTATTGCATTTTATAAATTTTATGCCAAAACTTATTTATTTTTCAATGATTTTTTAACCTATGTTATGAATTATAATTATTTATATATTATTTATTTATTTTTTATTTACGGAAAGTAGAATCTTACGATTCACGATTCGATTCTACGATTCGATTCGCGAAACCCTCCCAACGATTCAAGGTAGAATCCCGATTTTAATAACCTTGATACCAACTAAAAAAAGCAATCCATACGGATGGGGTGCTAAACCCCTATTTTACACTGTCTGATAACAACCAGCCACCTCACCCTTTTTCACACATCAAAATACCATTGTCCACATACAAACAGTCCTCTTAAAAAAATTATTTACCATAAAAAACCCAAAACAAACAACACACAATGTGAAGAGAAAGTGCAGAGCGGCGGATATATAGAGAGCAACGCCGACGCCAGTGGAGTCTCTAGCTGTTTCCATCTCCAGCTGGACCAACTCTTTCTCTGTCTCCAAATCCACCGCTTCTAGACCGTCGCCGCTTGAATGTGTTTTTGTTTAACTCTTAAACTTGTCCCTTAAAAATTACAAGCAAAATCAACTCATTTCACTCTCTTTGACGCAGAGATTACTTGAATGTTTTTTGTGTTTAGCTCTTTCTGAGAAACCTCTGCTTCC
Organism: Fagus sylvatica; assembly: GCA_907173295.1. Classification (NCBI taxonomy): domain Eukaryota; kingdom Viridiplantae; phylum Streptophyta; class Magnoliopsida; order Fagales; family Fagaceae; genus Fagus; species Fagus sylvatica. The sequence goes on along the minus strand of OU015767.1, from coordinate 26,101,865 downwards.
TTAGTAAACACAAAGAGTCAAAAGGGAGCCTGCACTTGAGAGGCCTCTATGTGTTTTGGTACAAGGCCAGTAATAATTTTGTCTTCTTTCCCTTCGGTGTTGGGGTTGTATGTTTATGAGGTGTGCTTGAGCTATTCTATCCTCATTTGGCTATCTGAGATTTATGGAGTTTTCTTATTTTTTGGTATGGATTAGCTTTCTCTACATTACATTGAAGTTGAAGTATCAAGCCTACACTTCGTTTGAGAGGGGGGAAAGTAGTGGAAATGAATGGAATGAATAGAATGTTTTAAGAATATTTTTTCTTTTTTCTTTGTTTGGAAGGTTAAGTAAGAGAAAATGAAAATATCATTTCTTTATTTAGAAGTTTAACTGAAAATGAATGAAATAAGTAGGAGGGAACACCCATTCCTCATTTTTCCCTTCAAACCCCAAAGCTTGTCTTGTTGGGCTTAATTAAAATAAATCAAAAATTTGGTTTTGGTTCTTTATCAATAACGTCGGTTTGGAGAGCCGGAGCTGGATACATTGTTGGAGACTCCACAGACGTCAGAGCTGCTCTCTTTAGATCCACTGCTACTCTCTCTTTCTCTCTCCAGATCAGCTATGTTATGTTTGTTTTGGGTTTTTTTTTTACTAAATGTAATTTTTAAGGGGAATGTTTGTATGTGGTTAAGGGTATTTTGATGTGTGAAATAAGGTGAAATGACTCGTTGTTATTGGAGGGTTCTGAAAAATATATATGAATTAAGAATCTTTTTTTTTTTTTCAGTTAACATGCCATGTCACTATTTACTTTTATTTTAGTAAAAAAAAAAATGTTAGTCACATTTGTAGTTTCCATCACTTAATAGCAAGACCAAAATGACATAAGGGTAAAAGGTTGAAGACCATTTTGACACAAAGACTATGGTTTAAGGAACAAAGTGGTAATTAAACCAAATTAATGAGATTTGTGCTTAAACAAAATAATTAGAGTATCTTTAATCAAATAATTGTGCAAAAAAAAAAAAAAATGATAGTTTATTCACCGAATACTATTGGTCTTGAAGTTTAAAATGAATGTTATTAGTCTATGATGTTTAATAAAAAATTGCTATTAATCCTTTCATCCAACTCCGTTAATTTGTCTACCTAAATGGCTAACAAAAAAATGATGTGAAATATTTTAAAAGATGTTATATTTTTTTTAAAAAATTAAAAATTACATCTAAGCAATTATTACACCGGGATCCACTTCAATAACCCATTTTACCTTCAGTTATCAACAACAAAATGAGATCCCATTTCACATCTAAGCTCCAACGCCCCCGCCGAAGACAAATTCATCCATAATATGCCAAGAGCTGTAGATAGGAGCAGTTGGATTGGAGTCCTACACCTTTATCCTCAAAATATAGTGAAATGGCTCAAATCATAATTCACTGTGAAAAAGAAAATTGGTAAAGACGATATTATACATTCAATTGCAATCTCGAAAATTAATAGATCTTTGTTTTATAGTAAGGTGAGAATATTCACGGAATATTTGAAGATTCAAGTCTTAGTCATCAACAAGACTTGTCTATCCAACCCACAATCAGTTTGGCAGGAAACAAGCTTCCTGGCTAGTTGGTAATTCTAGGCCAGCGTCGCTTTCATGGGTTCACCAATGGCCTAGCGAATCGATGGTCCTTCTGCAAGTGGCATAGATATATCTGAGAGCTGTCCGTCATAACCCAACATGAAGAATTATTAAAAAGAAAAAAAAGAAAAAAAAATCGTTCTCAATATTCAAATGAGAGATTTGCAAAAAGATATTTTCTAAATATTATATGATCTGCAAATACCTGAGATGGCCACGCCGGAAATGGAGGAGTTGCGAGCACTACAGTCGGAAATGGAAGTACCATCATATGTGATGTTAGGGATAATTATAGAATATTCTAGGAGTACATTAATGGTCTGTTTGGATGGGGTGAATTTGGACTCATGGATTTGGATTTGAGGGTCCAAATCTAAATTTTTTGTTCGGATGACTTAAAATCATTAAGATTTGGATTTGAGTTAAATCCATCCAGAATTTTAAAGGTTCAAATCTATGGATTTCAAATGATTTCTTAAGGTAGGAATTTCACAAATCCTCTCATTAGATGCCAACACTCAAAATGACTAAAATATCATTGAATCCTCTAAAATATATCTAAAGGCTTTAAAATGATCAAAATGCCCCAAAATTACCAAATGACCAAAATACCCACAAAACTACCAAAATGATAAAAAAATACTCATGGAATCATCAAAACGACCCAAATATTCCTAAAATGACCAAAATAACATCAATACCCTAAAATGACTGAAATAAACTCAAAAATTCAAAAAGCCAAAATAATCCTCAAAATACACTCAAAACACCTAAAATAACCAAAATAACCAAAATAACCCCGAAAACTCCAAAATGACCAAAATAACCTTGGAAACACCATAATGACCAAAATAATACCAAACCCCTAAAATGACCAAAATAACCCCGAAAACTCTAATATGACCAAATTCACGCCAGAAAATACCATAATAACCAAAATACACTCAAAACTCCTAAAACGACCAAAATATCAGTGAACCACCAAAATAACCTCGAAAACTCCAATGTAACCAAAATAACACCATGTAAATTGTGATATAGTACTAGTACGTACCTTAGAGAAACAGATTATCTTATTGACGTGATTAATTGTCGTTTTCATTACAAAGATTTTTTTCCAAATTGACAGTTCATCAAGTTGTTTAACTCGATCGTATATTTCCTATCATATATACTAGTAGTATTTAGTACTCACATCGTACCTACAACATTATTATTATTTTTTATCTCCAAGTCAATGTGGAAAATGTAACACGCAATTGGTTGACAAATGAGTAATAGTCTGAAGTCTGACTTTATCGTGGCAATAACACGCCAATTGGGTGTTGTTCTCTTCAAAAAGAAGTAAAAGTCCAACAAGTTGTAGTGACACATATTGCTATAAAAGGGTTAATGTCTAAGCAACTACTCGGAATTTCATTAGCCAAGTCTTAAAAGAATAATCAATGTTTGAAACACCCCATGCTTGACCATCTAACTTTCTTCTTGCTTATGGAAACAATGCTGCAAACATTTATTTCCACCATCATATGCTTTAAGTTGTGGAACTATAATACATTAACAAAATTAATTAGTTTAGAGAATTAGTTTAAAAAGGAAAAGCTCAATATCCCATCTGATTTTAAAACCTTTAATTTCCGGCAGACCATTCAATTGTCCTTGGTCTTCTCACAGCAAGGATTGATATTAATTTCTTGGAAATTGAAAGCTCATCAAATTGTTTAAATTTATTTGCTCTTGTCATCTCTAAAAGGGCAGAACCCGGATTTTTTATTTTGGGTGCCAAAACATGAAAAGAATTTGACCATTTTAAAAATATGAAATATAATGAAATTCAAAATTAAATTAACATATGAAAATAATTTTGGAGTTGAGAACATAGAAGTTGCTGCACCAACCTACCTCAATATATTTATTGTTGTAGTTTTACTCACAAATTGGATATTCATGGATTGAAGAGATTTACGTGATAAAGCCATAAAGGAGTTCAACAAGGGTGTTAAAGCATCGAGGCATTACGAAAGTAAGTAACAACTTTAGGATTAGGTATATTCTTTGTTGTGTAATTCTTCAATTCTATTCTAGTGGTTTCTTTAGAAGGTTATCAATAAACTTTTGTAGAGTGTTTTCCTATTGGGTTTCTCTTCATAACCATATCATTGCGTTGCTTTATTTAAGTGTGATATTGGTATTGTAATTTTTTAACTAAATTCAATTTAACCAAGCATAATTGATTAACTAATCACTTGGATTAATTTGGTTAAAACCTACCCTAGCCAGTGTCTAAATATCTCACAAACTTATTCAATTATCTTCGTTGATTTATTTTTTTTACTTGTAGCTTGTTTGGTCCAAATTGTAGAACTTAGAAAATGAAATATAATATTAACAACTTACTCAATTGTTTTTGTGGATTTTTTTTTTTCTTTTGTTCAAAAAGTAGGACTTACTCAATTTTCTTTTGTCTAAATTGGATGAGAAAGAGATGCCTTACTCAATTTTCTTTTGTCCAAAATGGATGAGAAAGAGATGCGTAGGATCATAGAAAAAGTCGTGGGTCATCATCAAATTATTGACTATAAATTACAATGAGATGCTTCCTATATATGCTTGTGGTCGAAAACACGTGACAGGCTAGGTATCAGTGTGAGACATAAGATCAAATTAGATGATTATTATTTTTTTTAATAGTTACGATGGAATTTCAATCTATAACGTCTGTTACATGATGATTGTTTTTACTATCAAACCAAGACATCAATTGGATTTTTGTGTAGATGGGATTTGAACTCAAGTCCCTTACTTGATAACAAGACATTTACCAATCAAACTAACAGAAACACACAAATTAGACTCTTGTTAATTTTGGTTTGATGCTTTATTTATTTATTTATATTTTTAGAAGAAATGTGGTTGATGCTGACTAAAACAACCATAACCTAGATGGATGGATGCTTGAGTATTTTTTATATTGTTTCCAGCAATGTTTTTCCTCTAATGCATTTGCTTAAAGGATCATTCTATGCCTATAGTACCCACATATTTTTTATGGGTACTGTAATATAATCTGGTCCAAAAAAACAAACTAGGGGGCTTTATTTTTACGATCAACTAATTAGTAATTTTTACAATGTGAGTTAGTAATATATATACTCTAGATTAGAAACTCTAGCCGCCATAAAACCTATTACTTGTTTCTGACTCAAAAATCATAGAGAGAATGTTGCTTAAGGATTTTAAAGAGATGATACTAGCAAATTTTTGAGGTTGGAATTGTAGATCTTTAAAAGAAGGAAAGGTTTAGAGAGAGATTTTGAAATTTTGTAAGTTTACTTGAGGTAAGTAACTTTTTCCGTAACTAATTATTTTGCTAAAACTTCCCCATGTTATTTATTAAATTTTTTTTTTCTTATAGATTATTATTTTAATTATTTTAGATACATTGATTTAAAGAAAATAATTAGAGTTTCTTCTTTTTGAAATATTATAAATATATTTGATTTAGTTGGTTATTTAGAAAATTTTGTTTCCTCAACTTTGATCAAGCATTTTTGAATTTTGCGAAAAGAACCATATATATGTTGGTGATTTTAGGGGTATTTTTTACTTTTCAGGATTGTTTTGACTATCTTGGTGATTTTAGGGGTATTTTGGTCATTTTTATAGGTTTTGGGATTATTTTGTCATTTTAGAGGTTTTGTAGTTATTTTGGTTATTTTATGTATTTTGGTCAATTTATAGGTATTTTGGTAATTTTACAGGCATGCATTTTAATAATAAAAAAAAAAAGTTTAGGGGGAATTTTGGTTGTTTTAGAGGTTTAATATTATTTTGATGATTTTAGGGGTATTTTGGTCATCATGGCGTTTTTGGGGTATTTTGGTCATTTTTTACATTTCGGGGTTGTTTTGGGGATTTTAGTGATATTAGGGGTATTTTGGTCATTTTAGAGGTTTCGGAGATTTTTTTTTTTTTTTAAAGGTTTTTGGATTATTTTGGTCATTTTAGTAATTTTATGTATTTTGGTCAATTTATAGGTTTCAAAATTCTAAATTTCAAATTCTCCTTTGTATAAATGGATCTAAACAAGAAATTTTAAAATCAATAAATTTTGAATCAAGGCATTTCAAATCTATTGATTTAAAATCCAAATCCAAATCTAAGTATCCAAACGCAACTTAAATGCATACTCTCTCCTCTCACATAAGTGGTGAGTCCCACTAATTAAATATATAGTGGGACCCACAACTTATGTGAAAGGAGGGAGTGTGCATTTAATGTACTCTCGGAATATTCTATAATTTTCCATCTAATTTAATGTTAGTATTATCTGATTTTTTTATATATATTAAATTTAAATAATAAATAATAAATTTAGGATACCAAGTAATGTGATGGTAAGTACTATCATATGTGAGGTATGTACCATTATGTGTGACATTGGTACCATCGATGTGAGATTTTATCTACTAAAGGTATCGTACCCACATGGGTATTATACCTCTAATATCCTCAAGAAAACAAACGATGTAGTTATAACACTACAGGGAGTTTTGGAGGGGAAGCATGATAGAATTATAGATGAGACACTGAACCAGTACTAGGTTTCCACAGATAGTTGGCAGTCTGCTCTCTTCAAAATCGTTGTAGGTCAGTATTAAATTTTTAATACCTCCTCATCAAAATGTTAGGGTTTAATCGAGTTTGAATTTTTTATTGAATATGAATCGGGTGGGTGGATTTTATTTATTTTTAATCAGGAATGTCATGTCAAATCCTACTTATAAATGAAACTAAATGACACCTCAACTAAAATTGGCCACATCATAAATTTGTTTGCCATGTATACACAAAGTTAAAGGAGACAGACGAAATGACTAATAGTGCACGATTCTGAAACGTTAAGTATCAACAATGTATTTAACCCTAAAATATGAGTGCAAACAACTAATATAAACAATAGCTCGAAGTGAAATCTAAGTTAGTTTTAAAGTCATGATTACCTTGAAGTAACAATATAATGAATAAAATACTTACTAAACTTAACTTATTGCATTAACATGGAACAACATCGAAGTGAACTATAATATGGATCAGATAACATATTCAGATACAATACTTGCATTATAACCAAACAAGGGAAATATTAGAAACACACTAAGGAACTTACAAACATGTAACTTTTGAAACCTACGAACAGTTCGCCTAATTAACTGGATGCCAAGACTAAACTACAGATCTCACTAATCTAAAGTTCTCATTATGATCTCAAATATTTAGTTTGTTGAAGAGGTTGAAGAGAGCTTTCTTGAATGAGGACCTTCATATTTATACTTGAAAATTTGACAGTTAATGTCAATTCCTTTTATCCACGTGTTCCCTCGAGATTAATCCGAGTATTCTTTATATTGGTTTAATCAACATCTGTCTTTATTTTGGATCAAACTTCCCAACTACTTGACATTGTTTCCCATGTCTTCAAATTGCTCGGTTATGCCTGTAATCAAAGTAATCGTTTATTAAAATAGAATAAGTCATGCCACTATAACAGGGCTTCAACCAATTGAAATTGAGCCTCTTTTAATCAAAGTTGTAAATACTGTTTTGTTCCGGCCGGAAAAATCTCGTACCGGTGTGCAAATTGGAACGAGAAACCCCCTTATTCCACCTTGGAAAAAATTTCGGCCCATTTCGGCGAGTTTCGATCATTTCGGCCAATTCCGGCTAATTTCGGTCGGTATACTAATTTCGGCTGGTATGAATAAATAACTTGAAAAAAAAAAAAAAAAAAATCAGTCACCTCCATATAGTCATGTACAAGTGAGTTTTCTCTGCTCTCCTTCTTTTCCACCCCTTCTTCTTCTTCTTCTTATTCTTCTTCTTCTTTTTTCTTTCTTCTTCTTCTCGGTTTTTTCCGCCCAGCTCTCTCTCTATACCTTTTCTTTATTTTTATTATTTTCTTTTTGGTTCAAGTGGCGCAGACACATGTGAACTTTAGCGTGTCATATAGTTTTGAACAATCACCTGAAAAATAATTTTTTATTCAACAAAAAGGACATTTGAATAATAAGAAGAAGCATTTGCTTTATGAGGATAGTAGAGTAGACTCTACAACTGATATTAGCTTGACCATATTTACACGCTAAAGACTATCTCTTGATATATACTCTTTTGCCTTTTTTTTTTGTTTTTATTTTTTATTTTTTTTATTTACGTGATATTTCTTTTAGATTTTATTTTTATATTTCTATTATTTATTATTCAAATACAAGTGCATAATATTATTATTAGTATTAAGATTGATATGGGCTTATAATTTGAAAGATTCTTAACAAATTATAGATTTCGGAATAAACATATAAATAAGTAAATATCTATATATATATTTGCGGTAAACCCGAAACGAAATGCCGGTATTGACCGGTACCGAAATATTCCATTTCAATGGCCAAACCAAAACGAGTGCCAAAACGGTATTTACAACTTTGCTTTTTTAATACTGAACAAAACACAATTCTTGACCCAAAATTGTTAAATTGGTACTACTAGATGAAATAACCAATATCAAAACGAAACCAAACCTCGAAAGAGCCGATCTAAATTTTCAAACATCAAATAACAAAATCCAAATTGATCAAATTTAGAGAACTTTTTTAATAAAAAAGAAATAATACTTGAATACTCCGCAATTAGCTATAGTAGCTACGGCATTAGCAAATGCAAATTCCACCGTGACTGTTATAGCTTTATTCTTTTATACAAAAAATACTAGAAAAGAATTACATAATTTTCTTAATAAATTTAAGTTTTGTATTCTTTCTATTATTTTTTTAATTGTAATTAAACCCCAAATCTTTTTTAAAGATCCTAACTAGTCTCCATTGTCTTCTCAAGTCTAGAGTCTAAACACGTGAGCCGAAACACATCCTCCTGTTCACCGTCCATTCGTATTAAACGACCCACGTCCACCCTCTAAACGCCGTCGTTTAATTGGACACTCTCTCAACTCCAAAGTCCGATCCAGTCCACTCAGCCCAGCAAATCGCATAAAATAACATGCGGCTTCTTTTTGTTTGTTTCATGTTTATGGCATTTTGCGATGACTTGGCGACGATTGGGAGTTTCTCTTTGAATTTTGGCCGCCACTGTACTTGTGGCCAATTCTTATTGGGAGTTCACCGTCCCATGTTAACTAGTTCGAGTTTTTTCGAAGTTATCAACGCCTATCTTGGTACACATGCTAGGGTGTTGCGTTAGTTGAAGTGCGCGTATACCTAGACACTCGATAAAAAACAAACTCGTGTAATTATTCAATATTTCCGGAATAGAATAAATACTCACATATAAGTGAGAAGGAGAATTACGTATTATTGTATTCCGGATGTCCTGAATAATTTTCAGTCTAACTTAGGCAGTTTGGAGTTGTGAGATTTTAATATGTTATTTTGAGTAGGCACGGTTGTTAATGTGTCCTAAGCTGGTTTCCTATAAAGATTCTCAATGATTATAGTATGGGAAAGCAGCCAAAAATGATTGTATGGACCATGGAGTAACAGAGACAACTTCGTTTCTAATCATGTACTACGTAGAGATTATATATTGTTTCTAGTCCTTTTCCTATTACATATATAGGGAATGACTAATGAGATGGCTGCCTTCGTAAGCCGTGACGCTTTATGTTTGTCCTTGATTTCTGTTTTGTCTTGTATTGCTATTCATCATTTTTTTTGGTCTCTCAAGAATAACTTACTTTGGAACTATAGGAGTACATATGATATAACCAATTATGGATTCCTTCCATAATGTTGCTTATAGAATCTCTTGTGTATATATGTGTGGTTCATTCCAGTAGTGAAGCTGCAAAGCGTGACTATAAAGCTTTAAGAGGTAATTCTCTCATTGTTCTTTGTTTTTCTTTTTAGTGCTCTTGGTTTGCTTAGGAAGACAAGGAAATGAAAGGTTTTATGCAAATTAATGGGTATTGCATGTTTAAATTTTCTTGTTATTTGAGAAGTTTATAATTAAAAGTTAGATTAGTATTTCACAGAATAGAGATGGGTCATATGATATAACCAATTATGGATTCCTTCCAGAAAGTTGCTTATAGAATCTCTTGTGTATATATGCGTGGTTCATTCCAGTTGTGAAGCTGCAAAGCGTGACTATATATCTTTAAGAGGTAATTCTCTCATTGTTCTTTGTTTTTCATTTTAGTGCTCTTGGTTTGCTTAGGAAGACAAGGAAATGAAAGGTTTTATGCTAATTAATGGGTATTGCATGTTTAAATTTTCTTGTTAGTTGAGAAATTTATAATTAAAAGTTACATTAGTATTTCACAGAATAGAGATGGGTTTCTTTCCTTTCATGTTTACCAAGTTATATTCTTTTGGGTATGAGCATAAACTACTTAGCTCGACAACTCGTTCTGGTAGGTGGGGTCAGTTGTCCATAGGTTTTATTTACTGTCTAGAGGCAAGTCCAAAGGACTCTTCTTTAAGAAGGTTTCCTGCATTATAAAAAAAAGAAGGTTTATCAGTTATGAAATATGAGTATGGTTTGCAATTGTTGCAGGGAATTGAGTTAGCACAAAACTCAGTCGTGAAGATTTGTGAAATAGGGACCAAATATGGCTTTTGAGCCGTTAATTTGGTATTGTCAGCCGGTGGCAAATGGGGTATGGGCCAAAGCAGTAGATAGTGCTTTTGGATCATACACACCTTGTGCAATTGACTCTCTAGTGATCTCCATTTCGCATTTGGTTCTCCTTGGCCTTTGCTCTTATCGAATATGGCTGATTAAGAATAATTTCAAAGCCAACCGATTTCGTTTAAGGTCGAATTATTACAATTATATGTTGGGGTTCTTGGCTGGTTATTGCACTGCTGGACCTTTATTAAGGTTGGTGATGGGTTTTTCAATCTTCAACCTGGATGGACAGACTGGCTTTGCTCCTTTTGAGGTGAGTTTCCATATTGTCTTAATAATGCTGCATACTATCATGTTACACAAAATGAAATGTACTTGAAATTTGATAGCTTTAGCTTCAATTCACTGTGAAAAGTTTAATCTGCTAATATCAGTTCGATAATTCTTATCTTCAATTCCAGCTGGAGGCAATTGTAATATTATGATAGTAACATGTTAAGTCAATTTGACTTGAATGTGCAGAATGATTTTTTTTTTTTTTTTTCTCTTGTAGATAATTTCTTTGATCATCGAGGCTGTTACTTGGTGCTCTATGCTGATAATGATTGGCTTGGAAATGAAAACTTACATTCGGCAGTGTCGGTGGTTTGTACGGTTTGGACTCATTTATGTTTTAGTAGGGGATGCTGTGATGCTCAATCTTATTCTTTCAGTGAGCAGTTACTACAGTAGGTTGGTTTTTCTCCCATTCATCAAGTGCTATGCTTACAGAAATTTTAGAGTGCTCTCTCATCTATCAAAGTCCTTTTTTTATTTTTTTATTTTTATTTTTTTTAAGTTTATCAAAGTAATTCTAGTTCCTTTTCTTTTCAATTTTTGGTTTTGACGATTTGAGATTGTTGCATGTACATGATCATTGTGACAATTTGAGATTGAAGAATTATTTGAAATCAGCTGAGAATAAGAGAAGTACCTGTACTGCTTGTCTGAAAACAGGATGGTTATTGTGTTAAAATTGTCCAGAAAATTCGAAAAATGTAAGTGGGGATAATCAGGATTTGTACTTGTATATATAAAAAAAAATGATATAATCAGGATTACTAACAATGCAGGGATAATCTGGGATTTCTCAGTGTAAACCACAATTCTGGCACAACATTCATGCTTATACCGTTGAAATATTTACTTGTAAGGAAAAGAATAAAAATATAATCAGTAGTAACAATTATAGCTGAACATCATGTTTAGTCCCTGACCATCAATTTGGATACTTTCTCTATTAATTTCAGTGGTCTATGTGAATTCACTAGAAACTTTAGTTAACATAAAGTTATTTTTAAGAGCTCATCAAATATAAACACACACTCATACACAAACAAGAGGATTTTAATTTTGCACCTTTATCACCTATCCTTACTACAAAAATCACTAGTATAGAGGTTTACAAGCCCCGACAAGAATGCTAGTGGTGTAAAAATGATTTGCAGTAAGGTTAAATGGGTTCCGCTTAAGTGATCATTTTGGCTATTGCATATAGGTACATGTCTTATTAGTGGCACTGTTTTCTGGAGTGGGATAACTTTTATTCATGCTGGATGTGAATGTATACTTACAATTATATTTTACTCATGCAGATCTCCACTGTTTTTGTACATCAGTACAGTTTGCTGCCAGGTTTGTTACTTTTTTTTTCCCGGTCTCCTCGAATGGTTATAGGTTCCATAACTTATTCTTAAGTTAGTTTTCACTTGTGCTGTTTAACCTGTCATAATTGTAAATGGTCTGTGGACAAAGGCTGGGAATTGGCTATAGAAGCTTTGTACAGATCTTAGGCTCTGTGTCAAGCAGTTAATAGTCACTTGCCAATGCTTGGAAGGCTTCAGGGACATGGGCCTCGGTCTAAAGAAATATAAAGTGAGCAATTAAATATCTTGATCTAAAATGATGGATGACTATATCATAGACTTATAGTGGAATATGTAAATATGAACTCGTAATTAGAGCATCAAAGTTGTAGCATTCCTTGCTAAGCTCCACTTTTTAAAGTGAATTTGTGATAAAAATATTAGTGTGGTTATTACATAGTCTTTCTGGTTTCTGAAGGTAGGCATTGGACTCGTGGATTTCGGAAACTTTTTACATCTATAGGATGGTGCTCAGATTGGCAGTTCTAGTCTGGGTCCTTAAGCCAAGCTGGCCTGCACTTCTGAACTTTGTCTTTAAAATTCTGATTAGAAACCATATCCTCAGAGGTGTAAGATATTAGGAAATAGGCCCTTTCATATTTGAACCAACTCTTAAAAAGTCTTTGTCAGAAACCATTTGTCTTAAAAGCTAAGGTCAACAATGCATATCAAGCTCACATAGACACTAACAATAACATCTCCCACTCCATTAGGGCTACCCAATAAGAAAACAAACAGTAAGCCTTGCCTGTGCAAAATATAAAGAAGAACCAAGCAGAGTGGGGGTCACAAATACTTGAACCAAGGACCTCAATGACATCCTAGCTTTGGTTTGATCTTAGAAACCAGCCATCTCAAAAGTTTAAGCAATTACAAAGTGGGAGCTCACATACACACCAATGCTAACAATCCTGAGAGGCCTCTAGACCTGGACTAGTCCCAACTTTATGCTCAGTAGGCCATCACAACACCTTCTTGTGAACTAATGTAACCTGGGGCAACATTAGGATAAAGATGTCATATGTTTGTCAGTGATAGTCACTTTACATTTACCATAGTACAATTACCTTTAGTAGATATTTTGAATCTTGGTTTTTCTTTACAACTCCAAAGCATGTCAATACATTTCTTATTTGTGTCTATTGTTCTTATACAGGTGTTATTTGGAATTCTTGTTGTTGTTTATGTTCCTAATCTGGATCCTTATCCGGGCTACATTATGATGCATGCTGAGTCTCTTGACAACTGCGAATATGAAGCAATTCCTGGAGAAGAGCAAATTTGTCCTGAGAGGCATGTCAATATATTTTCCAGTGAGTACTTCCTAAACTGAATGGTCCTTAATGCCAGGAGTTATACTAGTAGTGCATCACTTCTTGAGTTATTGGATTATTGTCGAGGGAGCAAAAAAAACTAGATATCAGAGTAAAAGTGGTCTACACTCGCAAACCAGCTGTGGTTGTGTCTGTGCAGGACTTTAATCTCTAGATGTTCTATTTGATGCACCAGAAAAGAGAGAGGGGGGTGGGGGGGTGGTGAGGAATCATAAGCCCACACCCATATATAATCCTAGTTGTTTGGTCTGTACACCTATCTAGTCCTTTCTTGTGTTTTCTTGGTGAATAAAAATAATGTTGTGGATATGGTGATATAACCATTCTACCAGGTTCTTCTAAATTTATGGGGGCCCTTTTTCCTTTTCCTTTTTTTTTTTTTTTTTGTGGTGAGTTTCCTAGAGAAGTCTTAGGCTGGAAGGTACCATGATGGAAGATCGAACCTCCAATTACCTTTACCTGCTTACCATTAGTGAATTTTCTGTAGGATTATGTTTTGGATGGATCACTCCACTCATGCAGCAAGGTTACAGAAAACCTATCACTGAAAAGGATGTCTGGAAGTTGGACACATGGGATCAGACCGAGACGCTCAGTAGAAAGTTAGCATCATGTTGCCACCTTTTCATGTGCCTCTAAACAAATTCATAACCATTGTGAAATATGTATAATAGTGTTGATTTTGTAGGTTCCAGAGATGTTGGATTGAAGAAAATCAAAAGTCAAAACCGTGGCTTTTAAGAGCATTGAATAATAGCCTGGGTGGAAGGTATGACCTACATTTTTTATTTTTTATTTTCGAGATTTTGATTAGACTCTAAGCTTTCCAATATGTGATTGTATTATAAATATTTTCTGTAGGTTTTGGCGGGGGGGCCTCTTCAAGGTAATGTGCTCATTCTAAAGTTCTCACCCCCCCCCCCCCCCTCCTCTCTTCAATTCTGTCGAGGAGTGTTCATGATTTGCTCACCAATCATCATTTATCATCTTCCTACAATATCTCTTGCATTTGTGTGTCTGTGGTCTACAGTTTTGTATCATCTTTCAACATTTGAAGGTCATTTGAGTGCCTTAATATGTTAAATTCATTATGTACAAAATATAATTCATAAACTGAAATCATTGAATGGATCTTGGTGTCCATTGACAGATGTATATTAGAATTTACTAAATGAGGACTTCTCTATAAAGGATTTTAGAATAGCATAAAGGATTTTACAAATTGTTTTATTGAAATTGTTCATCAGAGAAAGACTATTAATAGGCTAACATAGTGCCTATACACCGGCTAGTGCCCAACCCAACATAGTGCTAGTACCTAACCCACTTAAGCACTGATAACATATTTTAATTCAACACTCTATAGATGCTTATGCATGGGTATCTGCTCTAAAGTTTACTCATGAACGGATACTGGCCCTTATATTTTGTATATTAAATAGAATTTCACTAGATGGAGACTTTAATAAATTCTTATGCATGGATCTTGATACAAGGATATCTGGCTCCTATCTTTTTTGTAGATTATGTAAAATTGAAAGTTTACTTTGGAATGCAACAAGAAAGATTTAATGGGAATAGAATATATAAAGTGCTACATTCAAAAAGTAATGTTCACTTCCGTATTTGAGGATCCTTTGGGAGCTTATTAATTCTTCATTGAACATTTTGTAGATTGGCAATGATGTTTCTCAATTCGTGGGGCCAGTTCTATTGAACCATCTCTTACGGGTCAGTTACTTTCTTCCCACTTTATTGATTGATGATGCTATTTCAATTTATTTTCTGCCTAAAGGGTGTCTGTCTTCTATATTAATCTAATTATTTCCCATATCAAAAAGCTGAGTTTGTTGAAGTCTGAAGCATTGAACACTGTTCCATGTTTATTTGATCATATTCAAGACATCATAGGTCTTATAATTGGACAGGCTTACGACCTTAGTTTATGAGCCTTAATTTCATAATGAAGATGGAAATTTTTATGATGCTGTTATAAATATAGAAGTTGGAAGCAAGAATGGTAATATTTTTAAAAAGGGAATAAAATGAGGAACTTCATTTCCCTGGAAAATTAAGTCAAGTATGTAATTTTGAAATGGTTGTTAGAAAGATGGTCTATAAAGAATGCAGACCATGCAAAGGAAGGAAATGAAAATTTATGGCTTCAGAAACTTAAAAAAATTAGTCTACTGGCCCAGACCATTTTTGGATACAAATCGATTGATTCTTGACATTATCTGCTGTGATGATGAGAAAGATTTTGGACATTAAGCCCAAATATTATATCCATGAATAAAAATGTTACCTCTGTTTGAAATTATTCTACTGTGTCAATTCTGTTACGGTTTAGCTATAAGATGAGCCTTATTTTTGAGGTTTCTATGGCTTTGTGTTTGGACCATAAAAGTTCATAACTTTCTTGTTACTGCCTGCAGTCCATGCAACGAGGGGATCCAGCTTGGATTGGTTACATATATGCCTTCTTAATTTTCATTGGGGTGGTATGACTTCTACCTCATATTATTGATATTAATATTTGAAAGTTGCTCTCGTGACTAGATTTTTCGTGGAAAGTTATAGCTGATCATCGACATCAGTCAGAAGGGGTGACATATGTGTAACTGAAGGCACTAATGGGAATGATTTTAAATGTATTACATGAAGGGTAGCCGATGAGTTTTGGCTCATATGGTACCTTCACTTGTAAGAGTAAGGTGAAGGATGAGGTCGTGGGTTCATAACCCATTGGGTGCGTGTGTAACGTACCAATTAAAGTTGGATTACATTTTGGGATAGTTTCTTTAAGTTAAGTTTATGATCCTTCTAAAATCCTTCAAGATATTAAAAGGATTTCTTGATATATAGGGGTTTCATGTGGAGATTTTTCTAGTAAATCAACAGCATGCCTATACTTCATTCACATTATATAATAATCAAGTGTGGTGCTTTTTTTGATCTGTTAGATTTCCTTCAATAATTTTAGTGAAGTATGTTGCTTTGTGATTGGTTAAAAGTTTTTCTTACACATTGAATGAAGTGCGTATTATTTATTGATTTGTGTACTTCCATTCATCAAATTATGGCTTGGTGAGAACACACCTGCATTCTTAAAATATTTTATGTCAGATAGCAGTGCAAAGCTCTTTTGCTTGCTCTCTAAGAAAAGATACAAGTAGTTGACTTATGAGCATTGTTTTGTGATTGGCCTATATTTAAATTAAAAGAAGATTGGCTGATTGTTTATTTTATTTCAGTCACTTGGCGTGCTATGCGAATCTCAGTATTTTCAGAATGTTATGCGTGTTGGTTTTCGACTGAGGTCAACTTTGGTAAAGTGTTTTCTGTGTTAGCAATATTTAGATATATATGGCGCTTTTGTTGCTGTACACTTTCAGCTTTAAATTTTAATTGCCGTTTTGGTCGGATCTAGCTGTGCAACTCAAGTTCCTGTTTAAATAGTGACTGTTTCTAATTATAGGTGTCTGCTGTATTCCACAAGTCTTTAAGACTAACACATGAGAGTCGCAAGAATTTCTCCTCTGGAAAGATAACCAATATGATGACAACTGATGCTAATGCACTTCAGGTATCCTCTAACTACAGTGAATATACATGTATTAAGGCTGAATAAATTATGCATTCATTTAGATAACCTTTGAATATGAAGAGTGGAAATTACTTTTTTCCTTTTGGCTTTTGTTCAGAAAATTAATGCTGTTGTGGAAATTTTGTAAAACATAAGTCACCGACTCATTTATGCTCTACTTTAGTTGACCTATAAAGTCCGTAGAATATGATATCTTTTATAATTCGAAAAGTTCTTTCAAAGAAAACTTTCTTGTAAATAAAATTTTGCTGGTGTAAATGAAATATTCTATTGTCATATGCTGCAAATGTTCTGTCCACAAGGCTCTAAACTTAAAAAAAAACAGGTTGGTGCTCATTAACCCTTGACAACAAGGTGTGCACAAGTTTTTGGTACTATCAATTTGGAACATGATCAATATTTGTAGAAGAGCTAAAACCAAGCGGTCAAAAGTTGAAATCATAGTTCAATAGTGCTGAGAAACTATGGTTCATTTTTGGGAAGGTGGGAAGAGAATTCTAAAATAAGTTGACTCTTCCAGTGATGTTTTATTTATGGATCACATTACAAGTTACAAATGATGCTTTATTACTTGATATTTTTAGTCTTCTAGTTGAAAAAAAATGCCACCATATAGTAATAATTTTGGGGAAAGTAAGCATGACTGAATCGTCATTAATATGTTTCTTAAATTGTTCAGCAAATATGTCAACAACTTCACGGATTATGGTCAGCTCCATTTCGTATTACCGTAGCTATGGTACTTCTTTACCAGCAACTAGGTGTTGCTTCACTTCTTGGATCACTAATGCTAGTTCTCATGGTCCCTATACAGGTATGAAGACTTTTTCTATCCTCCTTCAATGAAATGGGTTGATTGCATGGATCTTTACTATTTTTTCAAATTCTTCTTGATCTTTTTTTGCTTTTTTTTTTTTCCTAAAAGTAATTTTGTGCATATATTCTTTATTTATAATTGCAAATTCCATAATCTGACTTTAGCCCAAATTTACCGAACTATTTGGTGTCACTGATGCTGCCCAAAGGCTACTAATATGATGTTTTTTATCAGAAAACCCAACGAATCTACACTAGTGACAAAAGAAAGTTAATGTGTTGGCAGAAAAATTGACTGAAGAACAGCTCTGAAATTGAAACTCCTGTTTATAGGTACACAGAAAATAACACAGAATTTTCACTCATTTACCAACAACAAATAAGACTTCCTAGGACATTGAGTCTTTTATTTCTTAGACAGCAGACATTGATTTTACCTAATTGTTTTCTGATTGACTCTTGACCTGTCAAGGGCTGGTTCCTTAATCCCACCAACACTTGTAGTGCTTGCTGCATTAATCATCCACTACAATTTAATTTGCTATCTCTAAGGGCACATCTAGTTCCCTAGCGTACTGCATAAATAAATTCTGGGTTTGATAATAACGATATGATTTAGTACTTCTAAACCTAACATGACACGTAGATTTGTAAATTTAATTTTCTCACTTAGATTTATGATACTATTTGATTTTTTTCTATGTTTATTATCTTTGTAAGATGTTGGAAATGCCTCTAACTTCACAGTTTGTACTAAGCTTGATACACATTATTGGCCCACTGCCTAACATGGTAATTTCTTCTGCCATGCATCATGTGGAGCCTGGATTTGGTTGATTGTTACTCAGTGAGGCTACTTTGAGAGTGGTTTTAGTTTTTAATAAGCTTCATTGGTGACAAACAGATGTCATATTAACTGCTTATAACGTCATACATTAAATTGTTTTGATGTTTTATTAAACTTCAGTTTGTTGCTGTTCTTTTATGTTTCAAAAATAATTATGGGTTATTTTATTTTATTTTTTTGATAAGTAAAAATTTTATTGAAAAGAAACCAAGTACACTAGTCGTATACTAGGCGAAAGAATACAAAGTCAAAAGCAACAAGAATCTATAAATTCTAGTAAAGTAGAGAAACTAAATAATCTTGTGGATGCCATCCACTTAAATAATGTGCGCAGGAACAACAATTTCAGCTCGTCCACATGTTGCTCATGACCCTCAAAGATACGCAAATTCCGCTCCCTCCAAAGACACCACTCAAATAATGGGGCGCAGCTCTCCATATCATATGAATCGGATGTTTACCCATCTTCCCAATCCAACAAGCAAACAAATCTCTAACGCTTCCAAGCATCACCCAAGAAATCCCAAACATGGCAAACACCAAATCCCATAAATCCTTGGCATAAACACAGTGAAGAAGCAAATAATCAACAGATTCCCCATCCGCTTTACACATACAGTACCAGCTGACTATAGTAACCCGCCTACGCCTTAGATTTTCCGCCGTTAAGATTCTCCCCAAAGCAGCTGTCCAAGAAAAGAAAGCAACCCGAGGGGGAACCTTTACCTTCCAGATGCTCTTCCAAGGAAAACAAGCTTCCCCATTGCTAGTAAGAGTTTTATAATAAGATTTTGCCTAGAAGGATTTAGATGGAGATGGCTTCCAACACACCTTATCCTCCCCACTACCTGTGCCAGTGAAAGAATAAAGGATCTCCAGGAAAGATGAGAAGGATTCTAGCTCCTAATCCTGAGCCAACCGAGAAAAAGTCACCTCCCAATGGATAGAGTCGCCCCTACACTGGAAATTATCAGCCACAAAAGCATCTTTGGCTCTAGCAATGCGATACAACTCCAGATATGCAACCTTCAAAGGACCGTCAGTGCACCACACATCATCCCAAAAACGGATACAAGTACCATCCCCCACCTCAAACTTCAACATTTGAGAAAATTTGTCCCACCCAGAGCGAATAAATTTCCACAACCCCACTCCATAAGTCCCAGAGGGCATTTTGGAAGTTCACCCGCCCTCCAAAGATCCATATTTCACCATCACAACCTGTCTCCAGAGCGCCTCCCTCTCCATCCCAAACCACCATAATCACTTCCCTAATAATGCTTCATTGAATCGTCTCAAGCTACGGATATTCAACCCTCCATTTGAAAAAGGAGTACAAATAAGATCCCAATTAACCAGGTGAAAGTTGACCCCCTCTTCAGAATCTCCTTAAAGAAAATTCCTTTGAATTGTCTCAATTCTCTTAGCCACAGAAATAGGAATAGGAAAGAAAGACAAATAGTAGGTTGGCAAATTTGAGAGAGTGTTCTTAATTAAAGTAAAGCGACCACCTTTTGAAAGATACAGCCGCTTCCACCCTGCTAACCGACGTTCCAGCTTTTCCACAATCGGAGTCCTTGCACGTTGAAGTGCGCCCCTAATGGAAGCCCCAAATATTTCATTGGTAAGGTGGATGTTTTACAACCCAAAATGTCCGCCAGAAACTCCAAATGAGGCACCTCACCCACTTGAGCCAATTCAGATTTTCTCAAATTAACTCGGAGCCCTGAAGTAGCTTCAAACCAAGTAAGAATAGCCCGCAAATAGATAAGGTTGTCTGAAGATGCTTCACAAAAAATGAGGGTGTCATCAGCAAACAACAGATGAGATATCCGCAATGGATTAGAAACCTCCATGACTATCACAAATAATAAAGGCGATAAAAGGTCCCCTTGACGAATACCCCTAGAGCTCTGAAAAAAACCACACGGGCTGCCATTAACCAATATGGAGAACCGAACAGAAAAGATACAAAAAGAAATCTACCTCCTCCATTTCTCCAAAAAGCCACACCTCTGAAGAAGATACAACAGAAACTCCCAATTTACATGATCATAGGCTTTCTCCAAATCTAGTTTACAAATCACACCTGGATCTTCTGCTTTTAGTATGCTATCCAAGCACTCATTAGCAATAAGCAGGGAGTCTAGGATTTGCCTGCCCTTCACAAATGCATTCTGAGAGGGAGAGATGATCTTCCCCAAAATAGTACTCAGCCTAATCGCCAAAATCTTAGCAATGATCTTATACATGCCTCCAACCAAGCTAATAGGACGAAAATCCTTAATCTCATCCGCCCCGTGCTTCTTAGGAATGAGCGAAACAAAAGTTGCATTAAGACTTCTTTTGAAGTGACAATGCTCATGAAATTCCTGACACACAGCCAACACCTCACCCCGCACAACACTCTAGCATTGCTGAAAAAAAGCCAAAGAGAAGCCATCCGGACCCGGGGCCTTATCCCCATTAAAGCCTTGCACCACAGCAGCGAACTCATCTTCATCAAAAGGACGCTTTAACCTTGCAGCGTCCGCATCAGAAATAACAGAAAACTGCATCCCGTCCAACAAAGGCCGACTATAACCTGTCTCCATGTATAAATGCTCATAAAAAGAGGCAATGTGGTCTCTAATATCATCTTGATTGGAAGAAAGAATGCCATCGATACTCATCTTAGCAATGGAATTGGCATTCCTATGCGAGTTTGCTAACCTGTGGAAAAATTTAGAATTCTTGTCTCCCTCTTGAAGCCATAAAGCTCGAGATTTTTGTCTCCAGCTAATTTCTTCCATCAGAATAAGCTTGTCCAGCTCTACACTAGTTAGCTCTCTCTTACACTTTTCCTCCGCCAATAAAGGCCGACTTTCCTCCACCACATCCAGCTCTCTCAAATCAGCCATCATCATATTCTTCTTCATAGTGACATGTCCAAATTCATCTTCATTCCATTTTTTCAAATCCTCTTTCAGAGCTTTCAGCTTGTTTGCAAAAACAAAACTAGGAGTACCAGTGAATTGATAGGATCCCCACCAATCACGAACCCGCTCCAGAAAGCCATCCGCTTTTAACCACATGTTTTCAAATCGAAAAAGCCGTCTTCCCCTAGGAATACTTCCACACTCCAGCATGATAGGAAAATGATCAGAGGTTAATCTCACCAATCTCTTCTGAGAGATGGTAACAAAACCCTCCTCCCAATCAGCTGTGCATTAAAACCAATCAATTCTCGACATAGAAACCACTTCCCGATTGTTTGACCAAGTAAAATTACCCCCAAACAATGGTATATCAATCAACCCATTAGCAAAAATAAAATCAGAGAAGTCATGCATTGCAAGGGATGAACCCACAGAACCCATCATTTCCAAAGGGAATCGCACCACATTGAAATCACCTCCCACAACCCAAGGCACTCCCCACTAGCTGCAAATCCCTGCAAGCTCATCCCACATAAGGCCCCTTTCTTTGTCTACATTAGGCCTATAAACTCCACTATACATCCATATTTTTTGGTCTGAAACATTTTTGAATTTGCAGGAAACAGAATAAGACCCAACAGCATCCTCAACTTTCTTTACTAACCTTTTGTCCCACATCAAGAGGATCCCACCCGAGGCCCCATTGGACCCTAGAAACATCCAGTCCACATGGTGGCATCTCCAGAGACTTCTAACAATTGCATTAGTGATCAATTCCAACTTACTCTCTTGAAAACATATGATATCTGGCTTCTAGATCTTTAGCATGTGTTTAATACGAATTCTTTTTCCTGGATCATTCAACTCTCTACATTCCAAGTGAGAATCTGCACACTCATTGATACACCATAATATCCCCCCCTTGCACCTTGTCTTTCCCCTTTGCCTCCCTTCTGGCTTTGGCCTTATAGTTAACGGAACTGACTAGACCTTTAAGCTCCCTGCAACACTTCCTCCCTGAACTAGAAGGCCTTCGAGTGCTGAGTAACTCATCTTTTTTCTGTTGGTGTCTAGTTTCAATGTCCATTAATAATTCCATAACTCTTTGTTCATATCCCTTAAAACTTGCTCCTAATATTTTCCCCACCCCTCTCAACCTCCTTAGAACCCTCTCTGAAGGTGTTCTTCCAGAGCCCTTACCTTCCTCACCAATGACGTGCTCTATGTCATGAGGACCAGCCACCGCCAGAGGCTCCACCATAAGAGGCACCAACTCCTCACTCCCAACCACTTCTTCCCCATCAATGGCTACAGAATCTTCAACATCCACAACCCTTGGCTCGATCATCAAGTTCTCTGAGGACTCACCACTATTCACCACTGCCAAATAGGACGAATCCCCCTTACTGATATCAAGGATTGCCGACTCCGATTCCATCCGAGACACCTCTGACCCATCCTCCAACCCTTGTGACCCCCATGTAGAACCATCCTCTGCGCAACCCATATCGAAGTTATCCCGATGAGACGAAACCCACTGAATAAGCTTCTGGGTGGTCTCGGCATCATAATAGGCGACTGGGTTGTTCAAATCCAACGGCAAACGCACTCGCCGGCCATCCCTGAGATCGATGAACCAATCACTTGAGGAGCCCCAAGTCTTAGCCACCATGCCGATCCCTTGGAAAACCTCAGTGATGGGTGGGAGTTGCGAGATCGGCATCAAGCTCAAATCGGAGAGCTGCGGATGGGAGAGGTGCGATTCCGAGTCCTTGCTATGCACTGAGATGTGCTCTGGATCCCGTGTTCTAGAAGCCTCTCCGACAACCGTTGACTGAGACCCACTACGAGGCCTCCAAATGAACTTCAGGGCGGGCTTTGGAGGGTTGGGCTTTGTAACGGGCTGACGGGCGTGGTTTTTCGTATTCGGCTTAGCAAATGAAATGGGCTTGGCAACTAAGTTCGAATTGTTGGGCTTGATAGTGACGCTGGGCCCAATATTCGCAAGCTTAGGGTCCACTGGGTCATTATTTTGGATTAATACCGGGTCTCCACTGGGTTTATCCATCACCCCAGCCCACTGAACCGCCCATTTATTGTCTGGCCCACACTTCATTATAACTTTCAAAAATTTCGTTTCCTTGTATCTCCATAGAATCAAACGCTTTGTGTATGGGTGTTTTTATTTAATGAATCTACATTTTTGAATCAAAATGACTACATTTTTGGGAGTCAACTTGTGAACCAGCATTGGTGTGCGACAATTTTGGGATTGAATTACCGAGAATCATGACTTCCTTAAACGATCTTGAATCCCTATTTGAATTTGAATTACGTTGTGCCCCAGAGCCATCAGGTATCGGCGTCTGCCGCCTATGGTGGTTCAAAACTGAAACCGCCGGTGTCAAGATACCATTGATTTCTTGACTAAAATCGCGCCAACCCCCTGCTCCCCTACCCTCAAGTATAATCACAGAACCCTTGTCTTTTGTCTCTCCCAATACTGTCACAGAGGCAAACCGACCTTTCCCATTCCGCTGTTTTTGAATGACACATACTTTGTTCCCTTCCCGGAAGGATCGAAAAGCATTCTGGTCAGGGGGCAGCATAGCAAACTCCAACAGGATATCATGACACCATCGTGCCGTTGCTAAGCCCATCGTCACATGACTCAAATGCTTCTATCCTCGTTCTATAATGCGTAACTCATTAGCATGTCGAACAATCTTGTAAGATTTTGATTCCACATGAAAAAATCGACTATCTCCCATGACTAAAACTAAAAGAACGAAACTTTAAATAAAAACAACCACCCACTGAATCTAAAAGGACCTTCTCAGATTGGTGGAAGCAACCATGTTTGGCCGTTAGATTCTAGACCTCACTCTCATTGGAAAATACACAAGTATACTTTGATACAAAAGTTAGTTATCATAAAATAAGATGAAATAAATTATATAACAATGGAACTTGAGTGTTACTTTTGATACCTGAACTGTACTTAGTATCATTTTTCCTTATTGCATTCAATGTCAGCGATGAAAGCTCATGTTTCACGATTCACTTGTGAGAACAGACCTTTGTGCTTAGCAAAATGCGGAAACTGACCAAGGAAGCACTGCAGTGGACTGACAAGAGAGTCAGCCTCATGAATGAAATTCTGGTGGCCATGGACACCGTGAAGTATGGTTAATATAAGAAAGTTTTCCCATAAATTTTATGTTGTTTCATACATGACACTGTTTTGATAGTATGCTGAAATGTGTTTCAGATGTTATGCTTGGGAGACAAGCTTCCTATCTAGAGTTCAAAGCATAAGGGATGATGAGCTGTCATGGCTTCGCAAAGCACAATTGCTATCAGCTGTATAGATCAAACATAATCTTGGAAATTTTTCTTCTTACTCCTATTTGTTTCCAGAATGCCAAAAGCATGATGATGATACTAGTTGCTTTTTAAAATTCCATATCATCACAGTTGACATGTAGTGTATTTAGCAGAGTTGCATGGCAACCAAATTTGACTGACTGCATACTACTAGTATGATTGTTGTAGAGGAAATTCCATATTTTGTCTGGCTACTAACTATGCTGCCACAGCTTAAGGCAGCACAATGGCCAGCAATAATATAGTACCCCTCAGCCCATATCAGAGTGAGATTAGAGTGCAGTGAAATTGGTCTTTATGGTTAAATGCTTACCTATTGTTAATTTTCAAGGCTTTTGAACTTAGGGCTACATGATAGATTGCATATGCAGATATATAACATACTGGGAAGATATATTATTTTGGAACACTGGATCTTTATCATTGTTGAGGAAAAAGTTATGATGTTCATGTTACCATGATCTGGTTCTCTCAAATGCATCATATACATAGTGATCTAGATTGTATGATTAATGTTACCTATAGTTGATTTAAAATGACTAAATTCATGATCTATGATCAATATAGAACCAAAGACATTGGGATTTGAGATCATCAACAGCATATACAACTTACTTATCAAAAAAAAAAAAAGGACAGCATATACATCTATTCCTTTATATGGTGAACTGTAAATTGCACTGGATGCAGCATGACATTGTCCACTTCCTCATCTATATGGATGAGCTTGCATTATGCGTATGAAATCAAATATCTAATACTTAGAAAGTATTCAATATAGATAGAATATAGTGGTATATTGCCATTAAACTATCTCATTCTTAGCTTTTATGTTTTTCTAACCAACTAAATGCCTTCTTTGCAGTTTAACAGCTTTATACTGAACAGCATCCCAGTTGTTGTAACAGTGACCTCTTTTGGTTTGTTCACTTTGCTTGGTGAGAATTTGACCCCAGCACGGGCATTTACATCACTTTCTTTGTTTACAGTGCTGCGAGTTCCTTTGAACATGCTTCCTAACTTATTAAGTCAGGTCTGTCTATTGCAACTATATCTCTTGTATGTAACATGCATCATAGGAGACAAATAAGATAATATATTGTGTAAAATTCCCTGCTTCAATTATATAGTCCAGCTTTTGGGGATTAAATCCCATTGGTATAGTTCTACAAGTTCATTGATTATGTGAGCCTTTACTGTGCATTTTACCTTGCTTCTTTAGACCTTTGCCTTAATACAGAGTTATAAGCAAAAATTGTATTTTTACATGACCAATATATTGGCAGCAATTCTCAAAATGATTCAGTTATTCTTGAATCTCTCATGCTATTCTAGTTTGACAGGTTGTAAATTGTAAAGTGTCATTACAACGCTTGGAGGAACTATTCTTAGCTGAGGAGAGAGTTCTACAACCAAATCCACCTCTTGAACCTGGGCTTCCAGCTATTTCTATCAGGAATGGGTTCTTTTCATGGGATTCAAAGGTCAACTTTTAATAGTTTTTTTTTTTAATGAAATTCATTGTACTTTTAGCAATCAGATCAGTTTTTTTTTTTGGTTTATATAAAAATATGTTAATTCATTTGGACCGCCTTCCTACTAGAGTTTTAGTACTTGATATGGCAGATCATGACAAACAAGAGGTAAACAAGATACTTGGCTAGAAGAAGATGTGAATCATAGGATAAGAGCATGGTGAATGAAGTGGAGAAGCCCACCAGGAATAATGTGTGATCGTAGAATACCTACTAAGTTAAAGGGAAAATTGTATAAGACTTCTATTAGACCCGCTATGCTTTATGGTACTGAATGTTAGGCTGTTAAGAAGCAACATATTTATAAAATGAGTGTAGTTGAAATGGGAATGTTAAGGTGGATAAGTGGAAATAAAAGGAAAGATGGAATTCAAAATGAGGAAATTCGCTTAAAGATAAGGATGGCCCCTATTGATGAAAAGATGAGGGAAAGTCGCTTGAGATAGTTTGATTATATGCAAAGGAGAGAGATTAATGCACCAGTGAGAAAGAGTGAGTTGATTCAAGTCAAGGAAACAAACAAAAAAAGAAAGGTAGAGGAAAACCTAAAATAACAATAGTAGAAGTAGTAAAAAATGACATGTCAATTAAGGAGGTAATAGAGAGAATGACCTTAGATAGAATAGAATGAAAAAAAAGAATCATTGTGGTTGACCCTAACTAATCTGTTGAGAATCCATAGCATACCTCAAATTTTTGAGACTGTTGTGTAAAATTTAAAGTTTTTAAAATAATTGGTAAATAATTGAGTTCGCCATTTCCTAAATCTTGACAGTTTTAGCTTTTGGGCTAAATGTTAATTTATAATTTAACTATTATTCTAACACTCCCCCGTAAACCCAAAACATTATTCTAACAAAGTTTATAAACTACGTTCAACTAATAAAATAATTTGATATCATATAGATCATTTATGTTATTTCATGTTTTGTTGCCTTAATAGTGCTGGTGAAAACTCATAACATGGGTTGTAACTCACTTTAGATGGCTACGATGTCAGTCAAGAAGACTTTCGTCACAAAGAAAATGCACAAGAAGAGACATTTATTTCTTTTTCTGGTGGCTAAGAAATGTTTTAGCTCGATTGAAAATGATAAATTACCAATTGTCCCAAAAGCTTAAGCTGTCAAGAAAATGGTGAATGTAATCATTCAACCATAATTCTAACACTCCCTCTCGTGTGTGGGCCTAGAATCTCCCTTCATAAATGGGGGTGAGCTTTTTATTTTTTTAAATGGGAGGTAGAGCAAAGACAGTGTTCAAACTCATGATAACTTGTCTTTGATACCATGATAAATTATTGGTTGTCCCAAAGGCTTAAGTGGTTAGGAAATCGTGAATTTAATCATTTAACGATAATTCTAACCGAAAACATAACAAGTCACTTAATGATGAGACAGCTCAGGCTGATTAGATAGGGTAGGTAAGTATACTTGGAATACTAGTGACTCTAAGCAGGGTGACGTTCTTAGCTGCTAACTCTCCTAGAAGGAAAAGTCACCCTTGCTTGAGCAAGCATACTTCTCCTAGACACTTTTTTTTATAAGTAAAAGTATGTTATTGAGAGAGGACTATGCCATGTGCATAAAGCATGAACACAAGGTAGTCAAATAATTACAAAGAGTGAATAGTATGAATAGAACTCAAAGACCCTATAAAGTCACCAAGGGAAGAGGTGGTGGTAAAACGCCAAGCACGAGACCAATCAAACAGAGAACTAACAAAGAACTCCACAAGCTGACTCACTGAACAGCCAATTTCTCCTAGACACTTAAATGGATGGAGCTTTAACCAGCCAATTTCTCCCAAGTATAATAAGACACTTTTAAAATAAATTCTAGGTCAAACAAAAAAATTACATGAATTCTCCTCATGGTGATCAAAACTCTGTTTAGCTTCATCACAAAGCTTAAGCTACATACAAAACAACATATCCAAAATAGAAAACTATAGATTCAAGAGTAGAAACTTACAAGTACAAGTTAAGAGACCATCAACTAGATAAGTGCTCTGGATGAACTTTACCATGATACTAGTCAACATTTTGACACTGAAAGCAGAATTTCCATCCCTTGCCATTAGATTTATTTATTTATTTTTGTGATGATTTTAGATTCTGTTGACACTCAAATGTGCTTCTTTCCTATTTGTATTAGCCTTCTTAACATTCTTATTCTGTCCAGGCAGAAAATCCCACATTATCAAACATCAATTTGGACATACCAGTTGGAAGCTTAGTTGCGGTTGTTGGTGCCACTGGAGAAGGAAAGACATCACTAATATCGGCAATGCTTGGGGAGCTGCCTCCTGTGGAAGATGCGAGTGTTTTAATCAGAGGAACTGTTGCCTATGTACCTCAAATTTCATGGATTTTCAATGCTACAGTGAGTTGCAGCTTGCTTATACTCTTTTATTTTTTATTTTTTTTTTATATAAGTAATAAGTTTTATTGATTATTGAAAGAAAGTTACAACAAGGACACTAGGCGTGTACTTGGAAAATTAATTTCGAATAGAAGCAGCCTGCTTATACTCTTATTGATAATACATCTCCTATCTACTTACTGCTTTTAAACTTCTCCTTTCTTTATACTCGCAATTGTCTCTTACTACCATGCATGCTCTTGACTTACAAATTCATTCTTACAGGTACGTGAAAATATATTATTTGGCTCAGAATTTGAATCCACACGATACTGGAAGGCCACACGATACTGGAAGGCTATTGATGTAACTGCGTTGCATCATGATCTCGATTTACTTCCTGTTAAGTGAATTTACCAGTCATATCTTTGCATTTACTTCTCGTTACTGATATGTCTTATTAATGTTTCTATTTTATTTCTCTCATGTATTTTCTCAGGGCCATGATCTAACAGAGATTGGTGAAAGGGGGGTGAATATTAGTGGTGGGCAAAAGCAGAGAGTTTCCATGGCTAGGGCTGTATATTCCAATTCAGATGTATACATATTCGATGACATATTCGATGACCCTTTAAGTGCTCTTGATGCTCATGTTGCTCGACAGGTAATATATTTTGTTAAGTGGTATAAGATCACCTTAGGTTTACTTGTATTCCTACTAAATACATCAACATAATGAGCAATGGTTCTTGATTATAATCCCTTCAGTTAAGGTATATATATATATTTCTGTTAAGATATACCATTAATTTTTAAAGGAATAAAGTTCTGTAATCCCTGAAGGCAATCCAATTTTCGTTGTATCTTATAAGAGTGCAAAAAAATCTGATGCAACACAAAATTCTCCGAGGGATTTCCAGGAAACAAAAAGAACAAAAAAAGAGAGGATAAACGTAGGAATTAGCATTGAAGGTTGTTTAGAGTCAAAACCAAGCGTTGAAAAGAAGGATAAAAAGAGTCAACACTTAGGGTTGCCTGGAGTCAATACCAAGCCATTGAAAGAAAACTCCAACAACAATTTTTTTAATCAATCAAAATGTACCAATATCAGTCTGGGGCCTTTATATAGGGTTCCCAAGTTATATCAAGGAAGGAAAGAAAATAACTTTCTAACTAAGTAAGGAAAGGAAACAACTTCCTAACCAAGTAAGAAAAGGAAATAACTCTTAACCAATTATATTAAATATGAAAATAAAAGCAAATATTAAATCCTAAAAATCAAATAAGATCTAATAAATTAATTGGGCCAACTGACAGTAAGCCTCCACCCAAATCAATATACATTTAAAAGGTTAAGCAGCCAACTGAAGAACTTCTCAGTATGCTTCTCTACATTGTTTCTTATGCAGTCTTATTTTTCTACTAATTCTTTTAAATTTTGTAAATTAATAGCCTTGCCACCACAATCTTTAAAAGTGAGATGTTCTTAAAGCCATATTGTATTATTTTAAGCCATAGTTGTCTCCAGGTTTTTAATAGCTGCATAAAGGAAGAGTTGCAAGGGAAAACCCGAGTTCTTGTCACAAACCAGCTACATTTTCTCCCTCTGGTGGATAGGATTATCCTGGTCTCTGAAGGCATGATCAAAGAGGACGGAACCTTTGAGGAGCTATCAAAAAATGGTGTTTTATTCCAAAAACTAATGGAAAATGCTGGTAAAATGGAAGAACAAGAAGATGAAAAGGAAGACAGCAAAACCTATGATCAGAAAAGCTCTAAACCCACTGTCAATGGGGTAGAAAATGATGTGCGAAAAGATGCAAGCTATAAAAAGGAAGGGAAATCTGTGCTTATCAAGCAAGAAGAACGAGAAACAGGAGTTGTCAGCTGGAAAGTTTTGATGAGGTAATATAGTTTTTATACTCTTATCACTTCCAAAATTTTGTAGATCTTCAATTGTTTTGTTGGATCTTTCTGATACAAACAAAATCAGCACAAAACTAATATCTAAATCCCTGCAACTTACACTTTCTAAATTATGACTTCCAGAGCACCCCAATATAATCCAACTCTGTTAGTGAAGCCCTTTCTAATCGAATTTGGACCTTGGATGTAACTCAAGGTTGAAAATATTACATTTCAACATGCACTTCTGGAAAGGAGCTATGTCAGTCTTAAACACATGGTGGATACTAAATGAGTGTAAACAAAAAAACATCTTGTTTCATGGAGTAGACCCAAATCTGTAACGCTGATCCTGAAGTTTCCCTGAAATAATAGTCCAAATAAAAGACAAAATAAAGTTATGCTTTAGTTAATTATTTTTAAGAATGTTTCAGAAAACCTTTGGTATTTACCCCTATATATCAGCCCAAAAACAACAATCAGAAATCAGTGCCTTTTAATCTAATTTGAAATATTTTGCAGGATAGTAGTATCATTGTAGGCAAAACCACAGCTCTAGCATGTTCAACACATACAGACATACCCCAGACAATGTTAAAATTATTCAATACTTAGTTTAGGCAGATACATGGCTTACAAGTGAGGCATATTGGTCCAGTAAGCAAGGAGGCAATGAATTATGTGTGTGTTTGTGTGTGGATAGATGTATGTACATACAAAAGAGTCAATGAAGAAAGAAGAGACACGGCATGAATGGAATGAGGAGAAGTAGGAAAGGAGAAATGTTATCTGTATCCAGCAGAATATATATATATATATATATATACACATGTGGTATTTCTATTATGCAACTTTTAGCAGGTGTCTGCTAATTCTGGGATTTTAATTCTTTCCTGGATCCTTCCAAGCCCAATTCCAATCAACTTCTATTCTTCTTTTTTAGTCCATAGCAAAAAATGGTATCTCACATCAAAGTCATTTCTTAGGACGTATGGTTGATTCTTGTTTGAAAACAAATATATTTAAACAAGTTAATGAGGTAGCCAACTTAAAAACATTAATGATTTGCTTTTTCTGGATCAGCAGTAGCTAGAAAAGCATGAACAAGAAATTTTCAGTTATGCAGCCCCATAATTGAGAAGAATAGCGGAAAACAATTCATGTGACCAAACCCAAGTAGTTATGGTATAGGTTTATTGAGTTGGGTTGTGATTGGATGCATATCACGAACCATTCTGCCATTATTAGACATTGCTCTTTTCTGTGTAACTTAAAGGGCCATGGAAGTACTTTTTCTAATTACTGCAACTAACCATGCATCATGAGTCTCCTTTCCCAGATTTACTGTTTTATGTAAACCAATCTGTCATTTTATGACCATATATTTTTTTCTTTTTTGTCAGTCATTTTATTTTTTTTTTTTTCATTTCTTTTTTTTTTCTTCAGTCATTTTTATGTCATTTTATGTGATGGTCCTTTGGTCCGATCTGCAGGTACAAAAATGCACTGGGAGGCATGTGCATTGTTATGATACTCTTTATGTGCTATACATTAACGGAAGTTCTTCGAGTTTTAAGTAGCACATGGTTAAGTTTTTGGACGGATCAAAGTACTTCGGAGAGTTACAGACCTGGATACTACATTCTTATCTATGCACTTCTTTCATTTGGCCAGGTGTGTCTGCAGTTAGTAAATAATTGGAAAATGTTTATTTTTGCAAGTAAATCAACCTTTTGATCCTACCGTCTGTTTTTGAACTGTTCCAAGGATCTGAAGTTCTTGAAAAGAATCTATAATAGTCCTGATTGGTAAAAGAAATACCAGTGTGAAAACGAATACCATGAAAATCATACCACTAAACCTTATACAGTGGCGGAAAATGTGTTGAAATGTTAGGGGGAAGAAACAACGACATTCTCCCTTTTCCCTCTGTTCTATAATTTAGATTAACATAAAAAGTATCAATTGAAAAAGAAGAAGATTAAAATGTCTGTAATTGTTATATAATTTAAACGCTTATTCATCCTTTACTGGATTCAGGTAGCTGTAACACTTGCAAACTCCTATTCACTGATCATTTCAAGTCTTCGTGCTGCCAAAAGATTGCATGATGCCATGCTACATTCTATTCTAAGAGCTCCAATGATATTCTTCCACACTAATCCAACTGGAAGGATAATCAATAGGTTTGCAAAGGATCTAGGTGATATAGATCGCAATGTAGCCAATTTTATGAATTCGTTTCTGGGCCAAGTGTGGCAACTTCTTTCAACTTTTGTTCTGATCGGCACTGTAAGCACAATATCGTTATGGGCCATAATGCCGCTTCTGATCTTGTTTTATGCAGCCTATCTATATTATCAGGTAGGATCAGTATATACCATTTTGATTTTATCTCTTGCTCTTTCATATGCCTGACATTGTCTCACACATAACTGACTGATTTTGGTTCAACATGGGATTCTGATTTTCTGAGAATTAATGCTGAGAGAAGGTGGTTTAGCATCTGTCGCTTTAGGTGAAGAGATTCTGTCACTAGGGATCAGCCACTTAGGATATTGTGATGGAAATATTCATATTCTCATTTCAGTGTATGTTAAGGGTTTCCTAAGGACTATGTAAACCCAATTTAACCTTTAGTAATCATCTACCAGAGAAAGGAAAGAAATAAAAATACAGCTGTCTATTTTACTTACGAACTAGTTTGAGTAAGATTGTTTCAATTAATTTCACCTCATCATGTTCCTTTTCCATATGATTGTTGTTAATCAAATATGGTTTATTACAGAGCACATCCCGTGAAGTGAAACGCTTGGATTCCATTACCAGATCTCCTGTTTATGCACAATTTGGAGAAGCCTTAAATGGTTTGTCAACCATTCGTGCATATAAAGCATATGATCGAATGGCCAACATTAATGGGAAGTCTATGGACAATAATATCAGATTCACTCTCGTGAATACCAGTTCAAATCGTTGGCTCACCATAAGGTTGGAAATATTAGGAGGCGTCATGATTTGGTTGACAGCAACTTTTGCTGTCTTGCAGAATGCAAGAGAGGAAAACCGGGTAGCTTTTGCATCTACAATGGGCCTACTTCTCAGTTATACTTTAAATATAACAAGTCTGTTGAGTGGCGTTCTGAGACAAGCAAGTAGGGCTGAAAATTGTTTAAATTCTGTTGAGCGTGTTGGCACATATGTAGATTTGCCTTCTGAGGCTCCAGCTATCATTGAAAGCAACCGTCCCCCACCTGGTTGGCCTTCATCCGGATCAATTGCATTTGAGGATGTTATCCTGCGTTACAGGCCTGAACTTCCTCCAGTCTTGCATGGATTGTCCTTCACAGTTCCTCCAAATGAGAAGCTGGGAATAGTTGGAAGAACTGGTGCAGGAAAGTCTAGCATGCTTAATGCATTATTTCGGATAGTAGAAATAGAAAGAGGACGAATTTTGATTGATGCTTGTGATATTGGTAAGTTTGGACTAACAGATTTGCGGAAAGTTCTCAGTATCATACCACAATCACCAGTTCTTTTCTCAGGTATGCATACTTAGACAACCCTATATTGCTTTTTTGATGGTTTGAAATGATTTTGTTTCCTCTTTCTGTGTTTATTTTTGTTTCTCAGCAGAAATCCGTATATAGTACATTGAATCTTTGACCTAGAAATTTTGGTAAAGTTGATGCATCTTTGGTTTTTGGTAAGAAATGCATATGATGCCCCTAGTATTCTTTTTTTATTTTCTTCATATTTATGAGTTATGACCATACAAACGTGTATATGTGGCAGACGTTTCAGAAATATTTATGCACTAACTGAATGGTTATCCTATGGTGCAATATTTGATTGCTTTCCTCTTAACGACTTATGAAGTGAGTCAGTGTGTCTTTCTATGTATTGGTACGCAAGCATTTGGTATGTCTAGATGCATATAGTTATAAGTATATGCCCTTTTTTCTTGTTCTTGGGTTATTATAAGAAGGCAATCCTATGTTCTGCTTGTTGGTTCATAGTAATGCACCAACCATATTCAGCATTGGCATGTTGCAAACAGCCAAACCATTTACAGTTTACACTAGTTAGCTGAATTATGAAACATACTTTTTTATATGAAAATTTATGCCTTTTTTCTATTTTAAAAAATATGTTGTCACAAAACTTCCAAATTTGAAATGCATCATTATAATGGTCAAATTATTTTTTCTAGGAACTGTGCGATTCAATCTTGATCCTTTCGGTGAACACAGTGATGCTGACCTTTGGGAGGCCTTAGAAAGGGCATATCTAAAGGATGTCATCAGGAAGAATTCTTTCGGTCTAAATGCTGAGGTATAAACATTACATAATTTTAAGAGAAAAGTACATTTTGCCCACCTGTGGTTTAGCCCATTTATAAGTTGCCTACCTATGGTTTGGAAACTGACACTTTACCCACCTATGGTATTTTCCGTTTGCTTCTGTTACTCTATTCTCACAAAACGTTAAAAAGTTGAAAAATAAAATAAAATAAAGAAAAACTTATCAAAAACTGAAAGAAAAGGAGATGAGTTCCTACAATTCCTAAATTTCCCATTTTAGTTTTGTTCACAAACCCGTCCTCTCTCCAACTCCAACCTCCTCGAATTTCACGTCAACTCAAAGCCTCAACATTGGCAGCCATGGAAGTCGAGCAAAGCACGAGTAGCAGCAGAGAGCAGTCGTGGACGTGCAAAATTAATAAATTATGACCATACATGTGATGTGCAACCAATTTAATGTTTAAGAATGTAGATGCAAATGATAGGCCCAGAACCAAATGTTTGATTTTTGATATGTTTGTGTATTTGGATGGGTCTGTGACGTGAGGTTGTGGAATATGAATTATTGAATTGTTGAAAATGGAAGTAGTCCCAGAATTGATGAAAGCGGTTTTACCAAATTTCTTGTAATCGTGTGGGAGGACTTTTTCGGTGAAGAAAAATTTATCTCCGTAACTTGAGGCTTTGAGCAATTCTGATGCAGGAGCATCTAAGCTAGTGTTTTCATTTCTGTTTTAGGCTTGTAATTAGTTTTGAGACAACCATGTACTTGTTGTCTCAAAAGCTTAACAACCTAGTACTTGGTCTTTTCTTATTAACCACTTAGAATTAAGCCATGTGCAGCCAATACGAAGGCTTGGCTGAGTTGGTTAGTTTGTTAGGGGTTGGTTATTAGGTCAGCCAATAGGCTTCTAGCACATTCTAACCAATCACAGGGCTTCATTCAACAGCCAATCAAATTGTACCCAAGGCATGCTATATAATGCATGGCCTTGCCTTTGTAAATGTAGTTTTAGATTTGATATTTTGTGAATGAGAATTACTTAGCCTAGTGTGCTATTTCTTTTAGAGATGGACTTCTCTATGCAGAGGCTTTATGCTGCCTAGTTACTACTCAAATTAACTCACACTCCAACCCCATTCCTAAACACAACCCTTCTACCCGAGAGCCTACATCATTTGGTATCAGAGCTTGAGATCCTTAGAGTCTCTGTTTTGTGTATTTTCTTTGTTCTTTATCTCTCTAGAATCATCCAAGAACCAATTATCCTAAGCCTAAACATTTACCCCAGCCTGAATCAAGATGGAAGGATAGAAGTTGAAGAAGCTTAAGAAACCAATTCAAGGAATGGCTCCAGAAGTTGAAGCCGAATTCAATGCAGCCAATGAAGAGGAATTTCCAAAGAGGTGTGCTTGGAAAATTGAGATGGAAGCGATGAGGAGACAACTTGCTGTCTTGACCGAGCAGTTTCAAAAGTATAAAGCCCCCCCAACAAGAACCAGAACCAGAACCTGTTGTTCAACAACGAAGAAGAGAACTTGTGAGGCAGCAACCACAAGCTCCGTTATCATCGAGATTTTGATCAGCAGTGGGAAGAACAGAATCAAAATCAGAGATATGAATCAAAGTATGAGCAGAAATGGAAAGGTAGTTTCAAGATTGATGTGCCAGAATTTTCTGGTGGGTTAATTCCTGATGACTTAATAGATTGGCTCAATCATGTGGAATGTGTCTTTGAATACCATGACATTCCAAACCACAAGAAGGTGAAGATTGTGGGCACCAAGCTCAAAGGGAAAGCATCAGCTTGGTGCGAGCAGATCCAAACGCAATGAGTCAGATTTGGCAAGAAGAAAATTCAAGATTGGAGCAAGATGAAGACAAAGCTTCAAGAACAGTTTATGCCTTTCAACTATCTTCAAACCCAGTTTGCAAGGAGGACATTGCAATACCAAAGTCTTGGCAGAAGCTTTGGCAGTACCAACAAGCCTGAGCAGTAACCTTGGAAATCCAAGAATGCACAGCCTGTTGCATCAGCCCACACCTCCAGAAATGTCGCAACCAAAACTTCATTTGTTGGTAAACCAAATAACTCCAACCTTTCTTGTAAACACTATAAGTATGGTGAAGAGAGTCACAAGTTCATTGAGTGCAAGAAGCCAGCTTTGCAAGCCAAAAATAAAACCTTGATGACAGAAACAATGGAAGAAAGTGATGCAGCAAATGGCAGCAACATTCCAATGCAGGAACTGGTAGCAACAACCCAATGCAGCAATTGGCAGCAACATTCTAGTACAGAAGCGTTCCACTGCAGTGAAGGAATGATGAAAGGCATCTTGAGGATTGAAGAAAATCAAGAGGACTACCTTCAAGAACCCATTTATGATCAATATCAAGAAGCAGAGGAAGTGAGTGAAGGTATCTTGATGATTGAAGAAATTGTAGAACAACCACATGTTTATGACATAAAGGTTGAAGCTGAAATTGGTGATGACCAAAAAGAAGGCATAACATTGGAAGGTATGATGACCTCTAAACCTGTGTCTAACCAGTTTGTGCTTCAAAATATGGATGCTACAACAAATATTTCGCAAGTTTCTAAGGAAGAGATGGAGGAAAAGAAGAGGCTTGCAAGCAAAATCTCTCACACCACTTGCAGCAGGGAAGACAGAGCTTGTGATTTGTTGATTGAGGGGAGTCATTGTAGCTTGCACACGAGAGAACACCATTATACATTACGACCAAAGAAGGACACAACCAAGTCCAAGCCCATGGTCAAGATAAAGAAGATAAGCCAAGAAAGACTACCAGGAAAGACTCGGCTTGAAACACTTGGGGCCCAATACTTAGCATGCACCTGAGAGCATTTGAGGCCAAATGCTTTTTAAGAGGGATAGTATGATGCAGGAGCATCTAAACTAGTGTTTTCATTTCTGTTTTAGGCTTATAATTAGTTTTGAGACAACCTTGTACTTGTTGTCTCAAAAGCTTAACAACCTAGTACTTGGTCTTTTCTTGTTAACCACTTAGAATTAAGCCATGTGCAGCCAATAGGAAGGCTTGGCTGAGTTGGTTAGTTTGTTAGGGGTTGGTTATTAGGTCAGCCAATGGGCTTC
The DNA here is from genome assembly GCA_907173295.1 of Fagus sylvatica. NCBI lineage: Eukaryota > Viridiplantae > Streptophyta > Magnoliopsida > Fagales > Fagaceae > Fagus > Fagus sylvatica. The sequence goes on along the minus strand of OU015767.1, from coordinate 26,063,777 downwards.
TAGCACATCAAATTCCAATAATTTGTAGCTTGAAACCAAGAAAGATTGAATCTAGTGACTTATTTGAAAGCCCTTGAGACTAGCTCTTGGTTTGTGCTATTGCATGAAGATTCCACCAGTGCTACCAGCGAAAAAACCATCAAGAATCTATAAAAAATCTTCATTTCTTGCTTTACAGTTTTCAAATTCTCTCACTTATCATTGTGTCAATTATGACCGCAATCTGGTCATAATTTTGTGTCAATGGAAAGGTGTGTTAAGAAGCATAATTTAGCTTCCACCACTGCTCTCCGTTGCTGGTGGTGTTTTGCTGGGCTTCCATGGTTGCCGATGTTGAGGCTTTGAGTTGATTGAAATTCGAGGAGGTTGGAGTTGGAGAGAGGACGAGTTTGTGAACAAAGCTGAAATGGGAAATTTAGGAATTGGAGGAACTCATCTCCTTTGCTTTCAGTTTTTGATAAGTTTTTCTTTATTTTATTTTATTTTTTAAATTTTTAACGTTTCGTGAGAATAGGGTAACAGAAGCAAACGGAAAATACCACAGGTGGGAAAAGTGTCAGTTTTCAAACCACAGGTAGACAATTTGTAAATGGGCTAAACCACAGGTGGGCAAAGTGTACTTTCCCCTAATTTTAATGATCAAGGTTTCTAGGGTTAAGTGTTGTTTAAAAGCGGAATCTTGGTAAACATTGTCTTTTTTTTTTGCGATTCATGCAAATTTTTATAATATCCAGATATTCTTATGATACTCAGAACCTAAAAATTGATTTCTTTTACATCCTAAATGTGGGTCATTGATTGCACTCCAATAATTCATACTACTAATTCATTAACATGTCTTTTTCTTCTTCTTTTTTCTTTTTCTTTTTCTTTTTTTGCTTTTCATATGATAAGAAAGAATAATAAATCCATATCAGAAACCAGTTTTACATATGCATCATATAAATATATTTGAAACCAATTAATATGTATAGATATAAAATTGAAAAATAAAAGTGGTGCCAAAAGTGTCTAGTCAAATTTTTGTATTATCTAAATTTAGGTCCTTGACCCCAATTTCAATTTGAAAAGTAGTTACCTTTTTGCTTCAACTACAGTATATTGAAATAAAAGAAATATTACAAATGCTAAACAGAAAGCACTTTCACTTGAGTTGTGTCAAGGTCTCAGAGGGAGGAGAGAATTTCAGTGTTGGACAGAGGCAGCTGTTAAGTCTTGCTAGAGCATTGTTGCGAAGATCAAAAATTCTTGTTCTTGACGAAGCAACTGCAGCTGTTGATGTTAGGACTGATGCACTTATCCAGAAAACCATTCGTGAAGAATTTAAATCCTGCTCAATGCTCATTATTGCTCACAGACTAAATACAATCATCGACTCTGATCGAATTCTTGTGCTTGATGCTGGTCAGGTATGCCCTCATTAATGCAATTCTTGCTGAGGTTTCCTACTTGATCATTTATTTCTGGTCTCAGTTATGACTTTGTACCATTGATTTCAGGTTTTAGAATATGATACTCCAGAGGAACTTCTATCAAATGAAGGAAGTGGATTCTCTAGGATGGTCCAAAGTACAGGGCCTACAAATGCTCAGTATTTACGTAGTTTAGTACTTGAAGGTAAAGAAAACAAGTCCAGCAGAGCAGAAACCAAGCAGCTAAATGGCCAAAGGAGATGGCTGGCTTCTTCCCGCTGGGCTGCTGCTGCCCAGTTTGCCCTAGCTGCTAGCCTCACTTCTTCCCAAGATGACCTTCTGTGGTCACAAATTGAAGACAACAACAATATCCTCAAGAAAACAAACGATGCAGTTATAACACTGCAGGGAGTTTTGGAGGGGAAGCATGACAGAATTATAGATGAGACACTGAATCAGTACCAAGTTTCCACAGATAGTTGGTGGTCTGCTCTCTACAAAATCGTTGAAGGTCAGTTCTAATACCTCCTCAGCATACACAAGTTCCATTGGGGACTTTAATGTAGATATTGCTAACTCCCATGGATGCTTTTATGTTACAGTTTTTGTATAGGACAAAGTTTTCCTCCAAAAAGAGTTGAAGGAATCTCCTCCAACCCATTATGTGGCGGTTAATAAGATCATCCACGTGTATAAAATCACATAATTCATTAAATTATTTAAACAAGTCACATGACTATTAAGTAGGTTATATGACTAAAAATACACGTGGATAATTTTTTAAGTTTCATGTAATGGATTAAAGGAACTTTCCTCAAAACTGATTTGGAGGAAAACTCTATCTATATGGTATATGGTGCTTCTATTGATGGATCATTTGGTTATTTCTTTCTTCATTACTTAACCAGAAAATTCTATATCCTCACCCTGTCTGGCTTGTTATATTCACTTATCTGCAAGTTCAATCAATGCCTAACCATATAACCATATGAACTTAAACGCAATTGTTGATGCAACAGTTTTGGTAAGATATGATAATTAATTCTGCCTGCTTTGTATTCACAATAGTTGATACATTTTTTTGCTCATAAGTTTAGATAATTTTATTTATTCATTATTTATCATTTTGTTCTCCATTATTTTGGGAAGCCTCTATGATATTTAGTGATAAAGGAAGCACACCTTCATAACAATTTCTCTTTGTTTGTCCTACTAAAAAATGATCCTCTGGATTACCCAGCAACTGGTTCTAGTGGGTGGGGTCAGTTGTCCATAGATTTTACTACTGGCTAGAGGCGAGTCCAAAGGGCTCTTCTTTAGAAAGGTTCCTACATTATCAAAAAAAAAAAAACAATTTCTCTTTGTTTGTTACTCTATTAGACATTTCTATTGGAATTCTAAAATGATTAAAAAATTTAGTAGTTGAATAACATATATATATGTTCCCATATGCTTTCCTCTGATATTAGCTTTTTGTTGCAGGTCTTACTGTGATGAACAGGTTAGCTCACGACAGGCATCAACAATTAGAATATGATTTTGAGGGCAGATCTTTAGATTGGGAAATGCAGGAACAATGACAACTTGATACAATGATAGCTACAATGATAGCTACAATGTATTGTTGATTGAGAGGAAGAATTAGTAATATAGACAGTGATAAGTCACAATCATTTATGTAGAATAATAAATTTGGCTGATCCCAATTAATTTGTTTAGCCGACCCCAAGTTTTGGGATTAAGGTTTTGTTGTTGTAAATGTTCGGTTATATAGGTTTCTTTGCTGGTGCTGCTTTTCATTATCAATTTAATAATTTTTGAATGTAGCTTCTAAGTTTTTCAATGCAAATGTAATAAATGATTTGGAAATTGTAACATGCCATGTTATTATGTAAAACATTCCAGCGGAATTATCACTTTCAGTGTGTGTGCACATATGACATGCCGTCCAAATAATATTTCCTCGTTTCATGCAAAAAAAAAAAAAACTAATTAGCATTTAAGTGGAAAGATCATTCTCTTATTTAAGAGTTTAAGTGGAAGAGAATGAAATAGGTAGGAGGGAACACTCATTCTTTCATCTTATCTTGCCAACAGATGAAGTTTGACCCACCAAACTTATCCAACTTCACAAAGTCTTGATTCATCATCTTGTAAGCCATCTTTTCTCCTTCTATTGCAAAAATCTAGTCTTAAAATTGTTAGGAATTTTAGGGGAATGCAAAGAGAAATAAGGCTTTGAGGCACGAATGAATCGCTGTCTTTAAGACTAGATTTGCCCCATCTGCTCAGAGATTGCGAAGGGTTTAAGCAAATAATTTTCATGATACAACAAAGCCAAGAATTAATGATAGAAATTCAATTAATTCTTTTAGAACTTCTTAGAACATACAAGTTTTTTGCATATAATGACTAAACAAGAAATCTGTTTTATTTCCAATTGAACAACAATCAAGAGTCACCATGAAAAGGCACCATAACGGCCAATAACTGCCTATAACAACACTTAACTGCCGAGATCCAGTTGCCTAAATAAGTGGTCTAGGCGACTGAGTCAGGCAAAAACCCCCAGGCACGACATCTAGTCAACTGGACCACCAATCCATGCGACTAGATCAGCCATCCAGTCGACTGGTTTGGTGGTCTAGTCGACTGAGTTAGGCAGAGACTGTGATGCCCCGCACCATCTCGCATTATAAATTAATTATATTAATATTAAGTCACAAAAGGACTATAGGTTTAATAATTTATATGGTAAATTATTAAAATAGATATAACATATAGTTTGATTAAGTGATAATATTATATTACATTGACATTAAAATGATAGTAATGTGTATATATATATATATATAAATGGTGTAATATCAAGTAGTGTAATATCATGATTAGCAACTTAGTTAAGTTTAGTTAAAGAGACAACCTAGTGGGTTCCAGTTAGCTCAACTGGTAAAGTCTCTTATTGTCGAGTAAGGGACCTGGGTTCAAATCCCGCCTACACCAAAAACCAATTGGTGTCTTGGCCTGATGGTAAGAGCAACCATCATGAGCGGACGCCATAGGTTCAAATATACGTGTGTGTGAGTTTAGATTAGAATTTCTATCATATATAAAAAAAAAAAAAAAAAAAAAAAAAAAAAAAAAAAAAAAAAAAAGAGACAACCTAAACTTAAGTCTAGTCAACTTGCTGAAAATAAAAATAAAAACAAAAAGAAAACTACTCCCACTAACGCAGCCAGCCATACATTTAACAAAGCCCACCCCACCCTTGTTATGCTCTCATCCTCACTCAATTGAACAAGAAAAACAAAGAAAACAGAAAACAGAAAAGACTCTCCCGTCTCCCTCTCACCCACGGGTCCAGCAGCCCCAAGAATGAACCCCCTCTAGTTCCCTTTCATTTTAACATTCTCACCTAGAAAATAGAAGAGGCAGAAGCTCCAAAACCCCATCCTTTCACACATGCAAAGAAAGAAAGCTCAAGCTTTCTCCCTTTCCCTTGAGACCCACGGGTTCCAGCAGCTCCAAAGGGAGCTTTTGTTTGTTTTTCTTCAAGCATCATAGCATTCCTCATAGATATTATCATTTGGATAGGGCTTCCATTTCCATCCATTTAAAGGTAAGAAACTTAGGGTTTTATGGTGAATTGTTGAGAAATTTTACTGCTCTGTCAGATCTGCATGAACAGTAAACTTTCATGGAAATTCTGTTCTTATTGGAAATAGATATGGGGAAACGGTCTTCTCTAGGGTAATCTATCATATGTCTAGGTTATGTATATGAAATTTCATAGAAAAATATTGATTTTTGATAATTATTTGTTATTTTACAAGAAAACTGTGCAAAAGATTCTGTGTTTGTCGATTTGAAATTGCATAATAAATCCAATACTTGGAATTTGAGTGATTGGAATAAGTTTCTGGAATCCTAGGATGTATATGTTCTTGATGGAATTATCCCCATGCAATTTTAGTAAATAAGGAATTGTGGGTACTGATTTAAAGTTACCTTGAAGACTGTGCTGACAGATTTGGGTATACTAGTTTAGATTATTTTTAGTAAATTCTAGTTTTATTATTTAGCCTGGAAACTTTTATGTCATGTGATAGATATATGTTTGGTGGTCTCTGTAAAGTTTCAGGAAATTAGGATTTGTTTTGATAGTGAAAATGATGATTGGAATTGTGTTCACCTTGCTGAAGTAAGCTGTTTGACAGATTTGAGTGTACTGACTTCTGATAATTTTAATGAAATGTGTAAGAGTTAACGTGAGCCTGAAATTTAGAGACATATACTAAACATATATAGGTATTCCCCTATAAAATATCATGATATTAGTACACATTTTGGTTGGTCATATAAGGCTTAGAAGTGGGCTGTATAGCAGGGGATATGTTACAGCAACTTGTAAATCATGGATTTTTGGAGAATTGTTTCTTGATATTGGTTGATTGATTTAAGTTGGATTTTCTTGTGTGCATAGTATTTAGTATTTATATTATATGAGTGAATTTTGTATGCCTTGTTTCTACTCTTTAGTACACCAAAGAAATGTTTTCAGCCAGGTGACTATTGTTGCTATAGCAAAATGTTGTGTGTTGATTGTTAATTTCCACATTGGTTGAACTTAATGTTTCGAACATGTTGTTTGGGGTTTAGTAAGGGTTTAGTAAAGATTTGTTAAGTTAAATTAAGCGAATTAAGGTCACAAGTGTTGATTAGCCTATTATAAGCTAAGGTTGGCATCAAGTTGAAATTAAGATTAAATTGAAGTTAACTTAATTCCTATATTTGATTTAGGATAATCAATGGAGGATAGGTGAAACAATCTGCTTGAGGCTCTTGGAATCCAGCTTTTGGATTGAGGTAAGGGAATGTGCCATGAAAATTTAATAGTCCATGTTTTAAGAATATATCTATATATATTTTATCAATGCTTTCAGTAAACTCAGTTTGATACTTGTTTATAAAGAAAACGTGCATTGATTTAGAAACAGTTTTGAGTTGGGACAGTTAAGACAGATTTTTTAGAAGCAAGTTGTGGATATACTATAAATTTTTGCTTAGTAAGGCAAGAGAGAGATTGAAAAATAAACAAGCATGATATGTTTTATGAACAGCTAAAATAGTTTTGAGTGTGATGCCTTGTAGACTGACAACCCAAGGCCACGAGGGGATCGTATGCTCTAAAGACATGGCAACAAGCCTCGAGGGGTTTTATTCCCTGTAAACCGGCAACAAGTAAGGCCACGAGAGGTTGTATTCCCTGAAGATATGGCAACCCAGGCCACGAGGAGATCTTCGGATCTTTGTAGACTGGCAAGAAGGCCACGAGGGGATTCATACCCTGTAGACATGGCACCAGTAAGATCACGAAGGGCAAACTCTTAAAGATAAGGTACAGTTACATGTTCCATATAGTTTTTGCTATATTATGCAAGATTATGAGATAAGTTTTCTTTTCAGAACAGTTTAAGGGAACATGTTTTATTTACATATAAAGGAATCATGCTATATGTTCAGATTTCAATAGTTATATTATGCCTTACAAGTTATCAGATATTATGTTCATCAGTATGAAACATATATGTTCAAAAAACTCATGAAATTATTTTAGTATGAACTGTTTATATGCAAGTCATATCCACAAAAATTATTCAGTTTATCATGCATTCATGCATACTGTTAAATCTTCATGTCACGCCTCCCTTACTGAGCAAAGTGGGTTGCTCAGATTGCAGAACATCCTATAGTGCAGCCAAGAGTCTCAGCATGGAGGAGCAATTTTGTGGTATCTAGAACAAGTCTTAGATGTTTTGATTTTTTATGTAAATAAAGGAAAAGTGATGTATAGGTTTAAATAGTCTTCCACTGTAATAGAGTTATTATGTCCACATATTGATGTATTTTGTATAAATAACTATAGATGCTCTGACTACTATCACTTCCTTTAGATGGACTTATATACTCATTCGTTTGTAAAGGAATATGTTTATAGTATTGGGAGTTCCCAACCCAAAAAGAAGTTAAAGAATCAGGATGAAAGAAAAGAAAGAAGAAAAATTTTTATACTCCTTTTAGTTGGTTCGTGTTAATATCAGGCACAGGCTTGGTATTAGCATGCCGGTCCAACTCCGAATCATATTACGGATTTGGGTCGTGACAGAGACTCCAGACTTCTCCAGACTTTCAAGTCCAGTCGACTGGATACTAATCCAGGCGACTGATTCTTGAAAATTCACTATATTACAACCTATTTTAGATAACAAATATCTAACATTGCGAGCACTACCGTGAGTGGGAGGTGTCAGAACGAAGGAGCTATGATCTGCGATATGTGAGCAGCGAGCACAGCACTAGACTGGAGGAGCTTGAGTGATGTGTTAGGATTCCAGCGCTGGTGATGAGTGGAGGAGATTGAAGTACCATCAAATGTGATAGAGGTACCATCAAATACGATAGAAGTACCATCATATGTGATGTTAGTACTATCCAATGTAATGTTGGTACTATTTGATTTTTTTATATATATTAAATTTAAATAATAAATAAAAATTTAGAGTACTAAGCATGAGGTAGGTACCATTATATGTGACATCGGTACCATCAATGTGAGATTTTATCTATTAGAGGTACCGTACCCACACGGGTATTGTACCTCTAATATCCTCAAGAAAACAAACGATGTAGTTATACCACTGCAGGGAGTTTTGGATGGGAAGCATGACAAAATTATAGATGAGACACTGAGTTAGTACCAGGTTTCCAAAAATAGTTGGTGGTCTACTCTCTACAAATTCGTTGAAGGTCAGTATTAAATTTTTACGCCAAAATATTGTTTTCGTCCCTAAACTATACATGAGTTTCATTTTTTGTCCTTGAATTTTGAAAGGTTCGTTTTTTGTCCCTGAATTTTGAAAAAGTTCATTTTTACACATGAATTTCGTCTCTGGACTTTTTTATAAAAGTACGAAATTCATGTGTAAAAATGAAATTTTTCAAAGTTCATGGACGAAAGACGAACTTTTCAAAGGTCAAGGACGAAAACAAAACTCATGTATAGTTTAAGGACAAAAACTTTAAACTATACATGAGTTTCGTTTTCGTCCCTAACTTTGAAAAGTTAGTTTTTCATCCTTGAACTTTGAAAATGTTCATTTTTACACATGAATTTCGTTCTTTATAAAAAGATCTAGAGACGAAATTCATGTGTAAAAGTGAATTTTTTTAAAGTTCAGGAACGAAAAACAAACTTTTCAAAGTTCAGGGATGAAAAACGAAACTCATATGTAGTTTAGGGACGAAAACACAATAATTTAACCTAAAACCTTCTCATCAAAATGTTAGGGTTTAATCGAGTTTGAATTTTTTTATTGAATATGAATCGGATGGGTGGGTGGGTTTTATTTATTTTTAATCGGAAATGTCATGTCAAATCCTACTTGTAAATGAAACTAAATGCGACCTCAACTAAAATTGGCCACATCATAAATTTGTTTGCCACGTATACACAAAGTAAAAGGAGACAAATGAAATGACTAATAGTGCACGATTCTGAAACGTCAAGAACCAACAATGTATTTAACCCTAAAATATAAGTGCAAACAACTAATAGAAACAATAGCTTGAGGTGAAATCTAAGTTAGTTTTAAAGTCATGATTACCTTGAAGTAACAATATAATGAGTAAAATACTTATTAAACCTAACTTATTGCATTAACATGGAACAACATCGAAGTGAATTATAATATGGATCAAATAACATATTCAGATATAATACTTGCATTAGAACCTACGAGGGAAATATTAGAAACACACTAAGGAACTTAGTAACATGTAACTTTTGAAACCTAGGAACAGTTCGCCTAATTAACTGGATGCCAAGACTAAACTATAGATCTCACTAATCTAAAGTTCTCATTATGATCTCAAATATTTAGTTTGTTGATTTGTTGAAGAGGTTGAAGAGAGCTTTCTTGAATGAGGACCTTCATATTTATACTTGAAAATTTGACAGTTAATGTCAATTCCTTTTATCCACGTGGTCCCTCGAGATTAATCCGAGTCTTCTTTATCTTGGTTTAATCAACATCTATCTTTATTTTGGATCAAACTTCCCAACTACTTCACATTGTTTCCCCTGTCTTTAAATTGCTCGGTTATGCCTGTAATCAAAGTAATCGTTTATTAAAACAGAATGGGTCATGCCACTATATCAGGACTTCAACCAATTGAAAAATTGGGCCTCTTTTAATACTGAACAAAATACTATTCTCGACCCAAAATTGTTAAATTGGTAATACTAGATGAAAGGACCAATATCAAAACAAAACCAAACCTCGAAAAGAACAGATTTAAATTTTCAAACATCAAATAACAAAATCCAAATTGATCAAATTTAGAGAGCGTTTTTAATCAAAAAGAAATAATACTTGCATATTCCGCAATTAGCTATAGTAGCTACGGCATTAGCAAATGCAAATTCCACCCGTGACTGTTATAACTTTATTCTTTTATTCAAAAAACACTACAAAGAATTACATAATTTTCTTAATAAATTTAAGTTTTGTATTCTTTCTATTATTATTATTTTAATTGTAATTAAACCCCGAATCTTTTTTAAAGATCCTCGCCTAAGTAGTCTCCATTGTCTTCTCAAGTCTAAAGTCTAAACACGTGAGCCGAAACACATCCTCCTTTTCACCGTCCATTCGTATTAAACGACCCACGTTCACCCTCTAAACGCGGTCGTTTAATTGGACACTCTCTCAACTCCAAAGCCCGATCCAGTCCACTCAGCCCAGCAAATCGCATAAAATAACATGCGGCTTCTTTTTGTTTGTTTCATGTTTATGGCATTTTGCGATGACTTGGCGACGATTGGGAGTTTCTCTTTGAATTTTAGCCGCCACTGTACTTGTGGACAATTCTTATTGGGAGTTCAAGTTGTTATCACTTATCACCTTCTTAGCTCTGACTCTTCAGTCCAACTTCAGTAATTATTGTGGTCCAGCCTTCCCCAATGATCACTAGTTCGGGTCTTCTCAGGATCATCAACGCCTATCGTGATACATGTGTTAGGGTGTTGCATTAGTTGAGATGCAACTATCTACACAACGCTGATATGTTAGTGTAATTATTTAATATTTCCGGAATAGAATAAATATTCACATATAAGTGAGGAGGAGAATTACGTATTATTGTGTTCCAGATGTACCGAATAATTTTCAGTCTAACTCTGGGGAAGTGACTACTTAGGCAGTTTGGAGTTGTGAGATTTTAATATGTTATTTTGAGTAGGCACGGTTGTTAATGTGTCCTAAGCTGGTTTCCTATAAAGATTCTCAATGATTATAGTATGGGAAAGCAGCCAAAAATGATTGTATGGAACCATGGAGTAACAGAGACAACTTCGTTTCTAATCATGTACTCCGTAGAGATGATATATTGTTTCTAGTCCTTTTCCTATTATATATATAGGGAATGACTAATGAGATGGCTGCCTTCGTAAGCCATGACGCTTTATGTTTGTCCTTGACTTCTTGATGGGAACCAAAGTGGGCCTAGCCTTAAAGATCCTTTACAAGTTTCAGATGGGCCAATTACAAGATCAAGAGCCAAGAAGATCAAGGAAGCAATGCAAGGATTGGTGCAATCCACTTGGGATGAAGCTAGCAAGAGCCCAACGGGTGCATATCACTTCTGCTTTGTCTTGTATTGCTATTCATCATTTTTTTTTTGTCTCTCAAGTTTAACTTACTTTGGAATATGATATAACCAATTATGGATTCCTTCCATAAAGTTGCGTATAGAATCTCTTGTGTATATATGTGTGGTTCATTCCAGTAGTGAAGCTGCAAAGCGTGACTGTAAAGCTTTAAGAGGTAATTCTCTCATTGTTCTTTGTTTTTCTTTTTAGTGCTCTTGGTTTGCTTAGGAAGACAAGGAAATGAAAGGTTTTATGCTAATTAATGGGTATTGCATGTTTAAATTTTCTTGTTAGTTGAGAAATTTATAATTAAAAGTTAGATTAGTATTTCACAGAATAGAGATGGGTTTCTTTCCTTTCATGTTTACCAAGTTATATTCTTTTGGGTATGAGCATAAACTGCTTAGCTCGACAACTCGTTATGGCTGGCGGGGTCAGTTGTCCATAGGTTTTATTTACTGTCTAGAGGCGAGTCCAAAGGACTCTTCTTTAAGAAGGTTTCCTGCATTATAAAAAAAAGAAGGTTTATCAGTTATGAAATATGAGTATGGTTTGCAATTGTTGCAGGGAATTGAGTTAGCACAAAACTCAGTCGTGAAGATTTGTGAAATAGGGACCAAATATGGCTTTTGAGCCGTTAATTTGGTATTGTCAGCCGGTGGCAAATGGGGTATGGGCCAAAGCAGTAGATAGTGCTTTTAGATCATACACACCTTGTGCAATTGACTCTCTAGTGATCTCCATTTCGCATTTGGTTCTCCTTGGCCTTTGCTCTTATCGAATATGGCTGATTAAGAATAATTTCAAAGCCAACCAGTTTCGTTTAAGGTCGAATTATTACAATTATATGTTGGGGTTGTTGGCTGGTTATTGCACTGCTGGACCTTTATTAAGGTTGGTGATGGGTTTTTCAATCTTTAACCTGGATGGACAGACTGGGTTTGCTCCTTTTGAGGTGAGTTTTCATATTGTCTTAATAATGTTGCATACTATCATGTTACACAAAATGAAATGTACTTGAAATTTGATAGCTTTAGCTTCAATTCACTGTGAAAAGTTTAATCTGTTAATGTCAGTTTGATAATTCTTATCTCCAATTCCATCTGTAGGCAATTGTAATATTACAATAGTAACATGTTAAGTCAATTTGACTTGAATGTGCAAAATGATTTTTTTTTTTTTTCTCTTGTAGATAATTTCTTTGATCATCGAGGCTGTTGCTTGGTGCTCCATGCTGATAATGATTGGCTTGGAAACTAAAACTTACATTCGGCAGTGTCGGTGGTTTGTACGGTTTGGACTCATATATGTTTTAGTAGGGCATGCTGTGATGCTCAATCTTATTCTTTCAGTGAGCAGTTACTACAGTAGGTTGGTTTTTCTCCCATTCATCAAGTGCTATGCTTACAGAAATTTTAGAGTGCTCTCTTGTTTATCGAAGTAATTCTAGTTCCTTTTCTTTTCAATTTTTGGTTTTGACGATTTGAGATTGAAGAATTATTTGCAATTAGCTGAGAGTAATCTATTATCTACAGAAAATTCAAGATTGATTTTAGAGTAAGAGAAGTACCTGTACTGCTTGTCTGAAAACAGGATGGTTATCGTGTTAAAATTGTCCAGAATAATTCGAAAAATGTAAGTGGGGATAATCAGGATTTGTACTTGTATATATAAAAAAAAATTATATAATCAGGATTACTAACAATGCAGAAATAATCTGGGATTTCTCAGTGTAAATCACAATTCTGGCACAACGTTCATGCTTATACCCTTGAAATATTTACTTGTACGGAAAAGAATAAAAATATAAACAGTAGTAACAACTATAGCTGAACATCATGTTGAGCCCCTGACCATCAATTTGGATACTTTCTCTATTAATTTCAGTGGTCAATGTGAATTCACTAGAAACTTTTGTTAACAAAAAGTTATTTTTAAGAGCTCATTATATATAAACACACTCTCATACACAAACAAGAGGATTTTAATTTTGCACCTTTATCACCTATCCTTACTACAAAAATCACTAGTATAGAGGTTTACCGTTTACAAGCCCCAACAAGAATGCTAGTGGTGTAAAAATGATTTGCAGTAAGGTTAAATGGGTTCCGCTTAAGTGATCATTTTTGCTATTGCATCTAGGTTACATGTCTTATTAGTGGCACTATTTTCTGGAGTGGCATAACTTTTATTCATGCTGGATGTGAATGCATACTTACAATATATTTTACTCATGCAGATCTACACTGTATTTGTACATCAGTACAGTTTGCTGCCAGGTTTGTTCCTTTTTTTTTCCTGGTCTCCTCTAATGGTTATAGGTTCCATAACTTGTTCTTAAGTTAGTTTTCACTTGTGCTGTTTACCCTGTCATAATTGTAAATGGTCTGTGGACGAAGGCTGGGAATTGGCTGTAGAAGCTTTGTACAGATCTTAGGCTCTGTGTCAAGTAGTTAATAGTCACTTGCCAATGCTTGGAAGGCTTCAGGGACATGGGCCTCGGTCTAAAGAAATATAAAGTGAGCAATTAAATATCTTAATCTAAAATGATAGATGACTATATTATAGAATTATAGTGGAATGTGTAAATATGAACTCGTAATAAGAGCATCAACGTTGTAGCATTCCTTTCTAAGTTCCACTTTTTAAAGTGAGTTTGTGATAAAAATATTAGTGTGGCTATTACATAGTCTTTCTGGTTTCTGAAGGTAGGCATTGGACATGTGGATTTCGGAAACTTTTACGTCTATAGGATAGTGGTCAGATTGGCAGTTCTAGTCTGGGTCCTGAAGCCAAGCTGACCTGCACTTCTGGACCTTGTCTTTAAAATTCTGATTAGAAACCGTATCCCCAGAGGTGTAAGATAGTAGGAAATAGGCCCTTTCATATTTGAATCAACTCTTAAAAAGTCTTTGTCAGAAACCATTTGCCTCAAAAGCTAAGGTCAACAATGTATATCAAGCTCACATAGACACTAACAATAACATCCCCCACTCCATTAGGGCTACCAAATAAGAAAATAAACAGTAAGCCTTGCATGTGCAAAATATAAAGAAGAACCAAGCAGAATGGGGGTCACAAAGACTCGAACCAAGGACCTCAATGACAACCTAGCTTTGGTTTGATCTTAGAAACCAGCCATCTCAAAAGTTTAAGCAATTACAAAATGGGAGCTCACATACACACCAATGTTAACAATCCTGACAGGCCTCTAGACCTGGACTAGTCCCAACTTTATGCTCAGTAGGCCATCACAACACCTTGTGAACTAATGTAACCTGGGGCAACATTAGGATAAAGATGTCATGTTTTTGTTAGTGATAGTCACTTTACATTTACCATAGTACAATTACCTTTAGTAGATATTTTGAATCTTGGTTTTTCTTTATAACTTCAAAGCATGTCAATACATTTCTTATTTGTGTCTATTGTTCTTATACAGGTGTTATTTGGAATTCTTCTTGTTGTTTATGTTCCTAATCTGGATCCTTATCCAGGCTACATTATGATGCATGCTGAGTCTCTTGACAATTGCGAATATGAAGCAATTCCTGGAGAAGAGCAAATTTTTCCTGAGAGGCATGTCAATATATTTTCCAGTGAGTACTTCCTAAACTGAATGGTCCTTAATTCCAGGAGTTATACTAGTAGTGCATCACTTCTTGAGTTATTGGATTATTGTCGAGGAGGGAGCAAATAAAACTATATATCAAACTAAAAGTGGTCTACACTCGCAAACCAGCAGTGGTTGTGTCTGTGCAGGACTTATTGAACCTCCAATTACCTTTACCTGCTTACCTTTAGTGAATTTTCTGTAGGATTATGTTTTGGATGGATCACTCCACTCATGCGGCAAGGTTACAGAAAACCTATCACTGAAAAGGATGTCTGGAAGTTGGACACATGGGATCAGACCGAGACACTTAGTAGAAAGTTAGCATCATGTTGCCATCTTTTCATGTGCCCCTAAACAAATTCATAACCATTGTGAATATGTATAATAGTGTTGATTTTGTAGGTTCCAGAGATGTTGGATTGAAGAAAATCAAAAGTCAAAACCGTGGCTCTTAAGAGCATTGAATAATAGCCTGGGTGGAAGGTATGACCTATATTTTTTATGATTTTTTATTTTTTATTTCCTAGATTTGATTAGACTCTAAGCTTTCCAATATGTGATTGTATTATAAATATTTTCTATAGGTTTTGGCGGGCGGGCCTCTTCAAGGTAATATGTTCATTCTAAAGTTCTCACCCCCCCCCCCCCCCCCTCCCTTCTCTTTAATTCTGTCTAGTAGTGTTCATGATTTGCTCACCAATCATCATTTATCATCTTCCTACATTATCTCTTGCAATTGTGTGTCTTCGGTCTACTGTTTTGTTGCAAAAAATCATCTTTTAACATTTGACGGTCATTTGAGTGCCTTAATCTGTTAAATTCATTATTTACAAAATATAATTTGTAAACTTAAATCATTGAATGGATCTTGGTGTCCATTGATAGATGTATATTAGATTTTACTAAATGAGGACTTCTCTATAGATGCTTATGCATGGGTATCTGCTCTAAAGTTTACTCATGAACAGATACTGGCCTTATATTTTGTATATCAAATAGAATTTCACTAGATGGAGACTTTCAATAAGCTCTTATGCATGGATCTTCATACAAGGATATCTGGCTCCTATATTTTTTGTAGATTATGTAAAATTGAAAGTTTACTTTGGAATGCAACAAGAAAGATTTAATGGGAATAGAATATAGAAAGTCCTACATTCAAAAAGTAATGTTCACTTCTGTATTTGAGGCCACTTTGGGAGCTTATTAATTCTTCATTGAACATTTTGTAGATAGCCATTGATGTTTCTCAATTCGTGGGGCCAGTTCTGTTGAACCATCTCTTACAGGTCAGTTACTTTCTTCCCACTTTTTTGATTGATGATGCTATTTCAATTTATTTTCTGCCCAAAGGGTGTCTGTTTTCTATATTAATCTTATTTCTCATATCAAAAAGCTGTGTTTATTGAAATTTGAAGCATTGAACACTGTTCCATGTTTATTTAATCAAATTCAAGACATCATGGGTCTTATAATTGGACACGCTTACGACCTCAGTTTATGAGCCTTAGTTTCATAATGAAGATGGAAATTTTTTTGTTGCTGTTATAAATATAGAAGTTGGAAGCAAGAATGGTAATCATTTTTAAAAAGGGAATAAAATGAGGAACTTAATTTCCCTAGAAAATTAAGTCATGTAATTTTGAAATGATTGTTAGAAAGATGGTCTATAAACAATGCAGACCATGCAAAGGAAGGAAATGAAAATTTTGGTTTTAGAAACTTAAAAAAATTAGTCTACTGTCCCAGACCATTTTTGGATACTAATCGATTGATTCTTGACATTATCTGCTACGATGTTGAGAAAGATTTTGGACATTAAGCCCAAATATTATATCCATGAATAAAAATGTTACCTCAGTTTGAAATTATTCTGCAGTGTCAATTCTGTTACGGTTTAGCTATAAGATGAACCTTCTTTTTGAGGTTTCTATGGCTTGTGTTTGGACCATAAAAGTTCATAACTTTCTTGTTACTGCCTGCAGTCCATGCAACGAGGGGATCCAGCTTGGATTGGTTACATATATGCCTTCTCAATTTTCATTGGGGTGGTATGACTTCTACCTCATATTATCGATATTAATATTTGAAAGTTGCTCTTGTCACTAGATTTTTCGTGGAAAGTTATAGCTGATCATCAACATCAGTCAGAAGGGGTGACATATGTTTAACTGGAGGCACTAATGGGAATGATTTTAAATGTCTTACATGAAAGGTAGCCAATGAGTTTTAGCTCATATGGTACCTTCACTTGTAAGAGTAAGGTGAAGGGTGAGGTTGTGGGTTCATAACGCATTGGGTGCATGTGTAACTTACCAATTAAAAAATGTGTTGCGCTAAGTGTACCTTGAATATATGATGGATGTTGTTGGATTACATTTTGGGATAGTTTCTTTAAGTTGAGTTTATGATTCTTCTAAAATCCTTCAAGATATTAAAAGGATTTCTTGATGTATAGGGGTTTCATGTGGAGATTTTTCTTGTAGATCAACAGCATGGCTATACTTCATTCACATTATATAATAATCAACTGTTGTTCTTCTTTTGATCTGTTAGATTTCCTTCAATAATTTTAGTGAAGTATGTTGCTTTGTGATTGGTTAAAAGTTTTTCTTACACATTGAATGAAGTGCCTATTATTTATTGATTTATGTACTTGCATTCATCAAATTATGGCTTGGTGAGAACACACCTGCATTCTTAAAATATTTTATGTCAGATAGCAGTGGAAAGCTCTTTTGCTTGCTCTCTAAGAAATGATACAAGTAGTTGACTTATGAGCATTGTTTTGTGATTGGCCTATATTTAAATTAAAAGAAGATTAGCTGATTTTTTATTTTATTTCAGTCACTCGGCGTGCTATGCGAATCTCAGTATTTTCAGAATGTTATGCGTGTTGGTTTTCGGCTGAGGTCAACTTTGGTAAAGTTTTTCTGTGTTAGCGATATTTAGATATATATGGCGCTTTTGTTGCTGTACACTTTCAGCTTTAATTTCCCTTTTGGTCGGATCTAGCTGTGCAGCTCAAGTTCCTGTTTAAATAGTGACTGTTTCTAATTATAGGTGTCTGCTGTATTCCACAAGTCTTTAAGACTAACACATGAGAGTCGCAAGAATTTCTCCTCTGGAAAGATAACCAATATGATGACAACTGATGCTAATGCACTTCAGGTATCCTCTAACTACAGTGAATATGCATGTATTAAGGCTGAATAAATTATGCATTCATTCAGATATTCTTTTGAATATGAAGAATGGAAATTACTTTTTGCCTTTTGCCTTTTGTTCAGAAAATTAATGATGTTGTGGAAATTTTGTAAAACATAAGTCACCGACTCATTTATGCTCTACTTTAGTTGACCTATAAAGTCCAAAGAATATGATATCTTTTATAATTGGAAAAGTTCTTTCAAAGAAAACTTTCTTGTAAATAAAATTTTCTGGTGTAAATGAAATATTCTATTGTCATATGCTGCAAATGTTCTGTCCACAAGGCTCTAAACCTTAAAAACAGGTTGGTACTCATCAACCTTTGACAACAAGGTGTGCACAAGTTTTTGAAACTATCAATTGGGAACATGATCAATATTTGTAGAAGAGCTAAAACCAAGCTTTGCAATAAAATTTTTCTTATTTACTGATCAAAAAAAAAAAAAAAAAGTTGAAATCATAGTTCAATAGTTCTGAGAAACTATGGTTCATTTTGGGGAAGGTGGGAAGAGAATTCTAAAATAAGTTGACTCTTCCAGTGACCTTTTAGTTATGGATCACATTATAAGTTACAAATGGTGCTTTATTACTTGATATGTTTAGTCTTCTAGTTGAAAAAAAAGCCACCATATGGTAATTATTTTGAGGAAGGTGAGCATGACTGACGGGTTCACCCTTGCTTTTTTAGAGGCGGAGGAAGCCACTCATCTTGAGAGGCCTTTTTCAAAGGAGGAAGTGGTTTTAGCTTTAAACCAGCTTAGTGGGGAGAAGGCGCCAAGCCCGGACGGGTTCACCCTTGCTTTTTTCCACCATTGTTGGTATGTGGTTAAAAAGGAGGTGTTGGATTCCATCCAGGAGTTTTATGTTCATGAGGATTTTGAAAGGAGTCTTAACTCGACCTTTGTGGTTCTTATTCCTAAGAAAGTGGGAGCCTCTGATGTGAAGGATTTTCGGCCTATCAATCTTACTGGTAGCATATATAAGATCATTTCCAAGATGCTGGCAAACCGGCTTAGGGAAGTGTTGGGGTCTTTGTTATCTCCTACCCAAAACGGCTTCATTCAAGGTCGGCAAATCCAGGATTCGGTGCAAATTGCTAATGAAAGCTTGGATAGCAGGATAAAATCTGACATTCCAGGCTTGATTTGCAAATTGGATTTGGAGAAGGCGTATGATCATGTTAGTTGGAGTTTCTTATTGTATCTGTTGGAGAGGTGTAGTTTTGGTGTTAAATGGCGCAATTGGATTCATTTCTGCATCTCCTCAGTGCGTTTCTCAGTCTTAATTAACGGGACTCCATGTGGTTTCTTCCCTAGCTCCAGAGGTCTCAGACAAGGTGACTCTCTTTCTCCGCTGTTGTTTGTTTTAGTGATAGAGGCTTTGAGTAGGTTGATGGATAGGGCGGTGGCTAGAGGTTATCTAGAGGGTTTCTCTGTGGATAATTCCAATGCGACTGGTTTGAAGGTTTCCCATATGCTTTTTGCCGATGATACTTTGGTATTTTGTGGAGCTACTCGGGACCAATTGTATCATTTGAAGGGAGTGATGTTGTGCTTTGAGGCAGTGTCGGGGTTGCGTATTAACTTGGGGAAATCCGAAATTGTTCCTATTGGTCCAGTTGTGGATATTGACAATTTGGTCCAAGTGTTGGGTGGCCGGGTTGGTTCTCTTCCTATGAAGTATCTGGGGCTTCCTTTGGGGGTTAGATACAAATCTAAGGAAATTTGGAATCCTATATTGGAAAAAATGGAGAGGAGATTGGTGGGCTGGAAAAGAAGCTATCTTTCCAAGGGAGGTAGGCTTACTTTGATTAAAAGCACTTTGTCTAGTTTGCCTACCTATTTCCTTTTTTTGTTCGCTGTCCCGGCAAGTGTGGCTCACCGGATTGAGAAACTTCAACGAGATTTTCTTTGGGGCGGTCTTGGGAATGAATTCAAATATCACCTTGTGAATTGGCGCACTCTATGTGCCCCAATTCAGCAAGGCGGTTTGGGTCTAAGACAGATTATCCCGTTCAACCAGGCTCTTTTAAGCAAATGGCTTTGGCGTTTTGCTAATGAGCGTGATGCTTATTGGAGGCGGGTCATTGTTTGCAAGTATGGTTGTGAGAGGGATGGGTGGCACTCGAAGGAGGGAAGGGGAAGGCATGGGGTCTGTTTATGGAAGCACATTCAAGCTGGATGGTCTCGGTTTTCTCGGTATGTTCAATATACTGTTGGTTCTGGTGATTCAGTCCGGTTTTGGGTGGATAGGTGGAGCGAAGAAGGGCTGTTACGGGATGTTTTCCCTGCCATGTATCAGATTGCTCTTCATAAACAGGCAACAGTGTCTGAATACCTAAGTTGGCACCAAGAAGATATGGTTTGGTCGGTGATTTTACAGCGGCCTCTCCAAGATTGGGAGTTGGGAGAGTATACTGCTCTCATGGCTTTCTTATACCAACTAAAAATAAAAAGGAAGGTAGTGGATCAGCTGCAGTGGCCTAGTACTACTAGTGGGCTGTTTGAAGTGCGGTCGTATTACAGGTTGCTTACTTCTCACAATACTACAAATTTCCCTTGGAGAAGCATTTGGCAGAGCCGTGTTCCTCACAAGGTTGCTGTTTTTAGTTGGTTGGTGGCTCAAGGTAAGATTCTTACTCTTGACAATTTGCACCGTCGCGGGTTTTGGGTTCTGGATTGGTGCTTTATGTGCAAGAGGGCTGGTGAATCAGTGAATCACCTCATGATTCACTGTGAGTATGCCCAGGAGCTGTGGTCTATGATTTTCTGCTTGTTTGGGGTTTCTTGGGCTATGCCGCAAACTACTTATGAGCTTTTACATGCTGGAGGAGGAAAGGGCCTGCTTATGTCGTTTGGAATGCCATCCCCTCATGTTTAATGTGGCTTTTGTGGCGAGAGAGGAACCAGCGGGCGTTCGAAGATGCTGAACGTCATTCTACGGATTTGAAATTAATTCTTATTTGCACTCTTATGGAATGGACTGCTGCTATTTCTAGTCAGTCTTTCCCTTCTGTTTTTGCTTTTATTGATGGCTGTATGTAATTTGTGGGTCGGTTCTAGTATATTTCTTATGTACTAGTGCTGTTTCTCTATCAATAAAATTTCTTTATTACTTATCAAAAAAAAAAAAAAAAAAGGTGAGCATGACTGAATCATCATTAATATGTTTCTTAAATTGTTCAGCAAATATGTCAACAACTTCACGGATTATGGTCAGCTCCATTTCGTATTACCATAGCTATGGTACTTCTTTATCAGCAACTAGGTGTTGCTTCACTTCTTGGATCTCTAATGCTAGTTCTCATGGTCCCTATACAGGTATGAAGACTTTTTCTATCTCCTTCAATAAAATGGGTTGATTGCATGGATCTTTACTATTTTCCAATTTCCTCTTGATTTTTTTTTGTTTGTTTTTTTTTTTCCTAATAGTAATTTTGTGCATATATTGTCTATTTATAATTGCAAATTCCATAATCTGACTTTTGCCCAAATTTACCGAACTATTTGTTGTCACTGATGCAGCCCAAATGCTACTACTATGATGTTTTTTTATCAGAAAACCCAACAAATCTACACTAGTGACAAAAGAAAGTTAATTTGTTTGGCAGAAAAATTGACTGAAGAACAACTCTAAAATTCAAACTCCTGTTTATAGGTACACAGAAAATAATTTTCACTCATTTACCAACAACAAATAAGATTTCCTAGGACATTGTCTCCTTTATTTCTTAGACAGCAGATATTGATTTTATCTAATTGTTTTCTGATTGACTCTTGACCTGTCTAGGGCTGGTTCCTTAATCCCACCAACAGTTCTAGTGCTTGCTGCATTAATCATCCACTACAATTGAATTTTCTATCTCTAAGGGCACATCTAGTTCCCTAGTGTACTGCAAAAATAAATTCTGGGTTTGATAATAATGATATGATTTAGTTCTTTTAAACCTAATATGACACGCATATTTGTAAATTTCATTTTCTCGCTTAGATTTATGATACTATTTGATTTTTTCTATGTTGATCTTCTTTGTAAGATGTTGGAAATGCCTCTAACTTCGCAATGACTTACTCTTAGTTTGTACTAAGCTTGATATACATTATTGGCCCACTGCCTAACATGGTAATTTCTTCTGCCATGCATCATGTGAATCCTGGACTTGGTTGATTGTTACTCGGTGGGGCTACTTTGAGAGTGGTTTTAGTTTATAATAAGCTTCATTGGTGACAAACAGTTGTCATATTAACGGCTTATGACGTCATACATTAAATTGTTTTGATGTTTTATTAAACTTCAGTTTGTTGCTGATCTTTTATGTTTCAAAAATAATTATGGATTATTATATAACAATGGAACTTGAGTGTTACTTTTGATACCTGAACTGTACTTAGTATCATTTTTCCTTATTGCATTCATTGTCAGCGATGAAAGCTCATGTTTCATAATTAACTTGTGAGAACAGACCTTTGTGCTTACCAAAATGCGGAAACTGACCAAGGAAGCACTGCAGTGGACTGACAAGAGAGTCGGCCTAATGAATGAAATTCTGGCGGCCATGGACACTGTGAAGTATGGTTAATATAAGAAACTTTTCCCATAAATTTTATGTTGTTTCATGCATGACACTGTTTTGATAGTATGCTGAAATGTGTTTCAGATGTTATGCTTGGGAGACAAGCTTCCTATCAAGAGTTCAAAGCATAAGGGATAATGAGCTGTCATGGTTCCGCAAAGCACAATTACTATCAGCTGTATAGATCAAACATAATCTTGGAAATTTTTCTTCTTGCTTCTATTTGTTTCCAAAATGCCAAAAGCATGATGATGATACTAGTGACTTTTTAAAATTCCACATCATCACTGTTTACATGTAGCGTATTTAGCAGAGTTGCGTGGCAACCAAATTTGACTTACTACATACTACTAGTATGATTGTTGTAGAGGAAATTCCATATTTTGTCTGGCTACTAACTATGCTGCCACAGCTTAAGGCAGCACAATGGCCAGCAATAATATTGCACCCCTCAGCCAATATCAGAGTGAGATTAGAGTGCAATGAAATTGGTCTTTATGGTTAAATTCTTACCTATTGTTATTTTTCAAGGCTTTTGAACTTAGGGCTACATGATAGATTGCATATGCAGATATATAACGTACTGGGAAGATATATTATTTTGGAACACTAGATCTTTATCATTGTTGAGGAAAAAGTTATGATTTTCATGTTATCGTGACCTGGTTCTCTCAAATGCATCATATACATAGTGATCTAGATTGAACAATTAATCTTACCTATAGTTGATTTAAAATGACTAAATTCATGACCTATGATCAATATAGAACCAAAGACATGGGGATTTGAGATCATCAACAACATATACATCTTACTTATCAAAAAAAAAAAAAAAAAGGACAGCATATACATCTATTCCTTTATATGGTGAATTGTGAATTGCACTGGATGCAGCATGACATTGTCCACTTCCTCATCTGTATGGATGAGCTTGCATTATGCGTGCTGTATATATATATATATATATGAAATCAAATATCTATTACTCGGAAAGTATTCAATATAGATAGAATATAGCGGTATATTGCCATTAAACTATCTCATTCTTAGCTTTTATGTTTTTCTAACCAATTAAATGCCTTCTTTGCAGTTTAACAGCTTTATACTGAACAGCATCCCAGTTGTTGTAACAGTGACCTCTTTTGGTTTGTTCACTTTGCTTGGTGGGAATTTGACCCCAGCACGGGCATTTACATCGCTTTCTTTGTTTACGGTGCTGCGATTTCCTTTGAACATGCTTCCTAACTTATTAAGTCAGGTCTGTCTATTGCAACTATATCTTTTGTATGTAACATGCATCATAGGATACAAATAAGATATAATATTGTGTAAAATTCTCTGCTTCAATTATATAGTCCGCCTTCTGGGGATTAAATTAAATCTCATTGATATAGTTCTGCAAATTCAATGGTTATGTGAGCCTTTACTGTTTCGATGTGCATTTCACCTCGTTTCTTTAGACTTTTGCTTTGATACAGTGTTATAAGCAAAAGTTGTATTTTTACATGGCCAATATATCGGCAGTAATTCTCAATGTGATTCGGTTATTCTTTAAATTTCTCATACTATTCTAGTTTGACAGGTTGTAAATGCTAAAGTATCATTACAACGCTTGGAGGAACTATTCTTAGCTGAGGAGAGAGTTCTACAACCAAATCCACCTCTTGAACTTGGGCTTCCAGCTATTTCTATCAAGGATGGGTACTTTTCATGGGATTCAAAGGTAAACTTTTAATAGTATATTTTTTTAATGAAATTCATCGTACTTTTAGTAATCAGGTCTTTTTTTTCTTGGTTTATAGAAAAATATGTTTATTCAATTGGACCACATTTCTACTAGGGTTTTAGTACTTGATATGGCAGATCATGCCAAACAAATGGTAAACAAGATGCTTGGCTAGAAGAGGATGTGAATCATAGGATAAGAGCATAGTGGATAAAGTGGTGAAGTGCATTAGGAGTATCGTGTGATCGTATAATACCTATTAAGTTAGAAGGAAAAATTTATAAGACTGCTATAAGACCTACTATGCTCTATGGTATTGAATGTTAGATTGTTAAGAGGCAACATATTTATAAAATGAGTGTAACTGAAATGGGAATGTTAAGTTGGATAAGTGGAAATACAAGGAAAGATGGAATTCAAAATGAGGGAATTCGCTTAAAGATAAGGATGGTCCCTATTAATGAAAAGATGAGGGAAAGTCGCTTGAGATGGTTTGATCATATGCAGATTAGAGAGATTAATGCACCAGTGAGAAAGAGTGAGTTGATTCAAAAAAAAAAAAAGAGGTAGAGGAAGACCTAAAATAACAATAGTAGAAGTAGTAAAAAATGACATGTCAATTAAGGAGGTAACAGAGAGTATGACCTTAGATAGAATAGAATGACAAAAAACAATCATTTTGGTTGACCCTAACTAATCTGTTGGGGATCCATGGCATACCTCAAATTTTTTAGACTATTGTGTAGAATTTAAAGTTTTTAGAATAATTGTTAAATAATTGAATTCACCATTTCCTAAATCTTGACGGTTTAAGCTTTTGGGTTAAATGGTAATTTATAATATAACCATTATCCTAACACTCACCCTAGTGTGTAAACCCAAAAATTATTCTAACAAAGTTTATAAAACTCATAACATGGGTTGTAACTCACTTTAGATGACTACAATGTTAGCCTAGAAGACTTTTGTCACAAAGAAATGCACAAGAAGAGACATTCATTTCTTTTTCTGGTGGCTAAGAAATGTTTTAGCTCGATTGAAAATGATAAATTACCAATTGTCCCAAAAGCTTAAGCTGTCAAGAAAATGGTGAATGTAATCATTTAACCATAATTCTAACACTCCCTCTCATGTGTGGGCCTAGAATCTCCCTTAATAAATGGAGGCGAGATTTTTAACTTTTAAATGGGAAGTAGAGTGGAGACAGTGTTCAAACTCATGATAACCTGTCTTTGATACCAAGATAAATTATTTTTTTTTTTATAAGTAATTATTTTATTAGAAAAGAGCTAGCCAGTATACTAGAGGTATACTAAACCAGCAAAGAATGAGAGCTACAAGAATCTAAGAAATCTTGAAAAGAAGAAAATGAAAAGACTCCTAATACATGAATCCAATCATAAAGCATCCTAAAGAACAATAATTTTAACTCAGGAAAATCCATCTCCATTCCTTCGAAGGTCCGGAGGTTGCGTTCTCTCCAAAGACACCAAGTGAGGCAATGAGGAATCATTCTCCAAATCCCTGCCAGTCTATGATTCCCCAGAGCTCCAGACCAGCAACCTGCCAATTCACGCACAGTCCGAGGCATCACCCAATTCAGACCAAAGAGATTCAAAATACAGTCCCAAAGCTGCTTCGCCATACAACAATGGAGAAAAAGATGATCCGAGGACTCCCCATTCTTCTTACATAAACAGCACCAGTCCACTAGAACAACCCGTCTCTTCCTCAAGTTATCATTGGAGAGAATCTTCCCCCAAACAGCCGTCCAATAAAAAAAGGCTACTCGAGGAGGGGCTTTGGCCTTCCAAATTTCTTTCCAAGGGAATTGAATAGGCGGAGAAGCATTCAAACAACTATAATAGGATTTCACAGTAAAACCCCGTTGCCCATCTCGCTGCCAGCACATCTGATCTATCCCACTATCATTTAGAGAGGCAGAATAAATGCGATCAAGGAAGGAGGTCAGGGATTCTATCTCCCAATCCTGTAAATTTCTCTCAAACATCACCTCCCAATGGATATGATCATTCTGAATCCTCAAATAATCTGCCACAGCAGCTTCCTTGTCTGCTGCAATGGAAAATAAATCTGGAAAAGCTCCCTTCAAAGTGGAATCCCCAACCCAAACATCCGACCAGAACTTCACCCTAGCACCATTACCCACCGAAAAGGAAATAAAATGGGTGAACTGATCCCAGCCTCTCCGAATGCCTTTCCAAAGCCCCACCCCATAGGCACCCCGACAATGCTTGGAACACCATCCTCCCCAAAGACTCCCATACTTCACCTCCACCACCTGCCTCCAAAAGGCATCCCTCTCCTTCCCATAACGCCACAACCATTTCCCTAAAAGGGATTGATTAAATAATCTCAGATTTTTCACCCCCAAGCCACCTTTTTCAATGGGAACACAAACCTTTGCCCAATTAAGAAGATGGAACTTAGGCTGGTCACCCAAACCATTCCACAAAAAATCTCGTTGAATTTTCTCTAATCGATACGCCACATCAGCCGGAAGGTGAAACAAGGAGAGAAAATAAGTAGGTAAGTTAGAGAGCGTACTCTTGATCAAAATAAGCTTTCCACCTTTAGATAAGTACATACGTTTCCATCCTCCTAATTTTCGCTCCATCTTCTCAATAATTGGATTCCAAATCATCTTAGAATTATATTTGGCACCCAATGGAAGACCCAAATAGATCATTGGAAGCGCTGCAGATTTACATCCCAGGACAGCCACCAGATCCTCCAAATTCGGGACATCCCCAACTGGCACCATCTCTGATTTTTGGAGGTTAACCTTCAGCCCCGAGATCACCTCAAACCAAGTAAACACACGTCTCAAAGCCTCCAGCTGACTGACATCCGCATTGCAGAAAACAAGCGTGTCATCAGCAAAAAGTAAATGTGACACCACAATAGGGTTATCCCCACACCAAGATAAATTATCAATTGTCTCAAAAGCATAAGCTGCTAGAAAATCGTGAATTTAATCATTTAACGAATATTCTAACCGAAAACATAACAAGTCACTTAGAGACAGCTCAGGCTGATTAGATAGGGTAGGTAAGTATACTTGGAATACTAGTGACTCTAAGCAAGGTGATATGACGTTCTTAGCTGTTAACTCTCCTAGAAGGAAAAGTCACCCTTGCTTGAGCAAGCATACTTCTCCTAGACACTTTTTTTTTATAAGTAAAAGTATGTTATTGAGAAAGGACTATGCCATGTGCATAAAGCATGAACACAAGGTAGTCAAATAATTACGAAGAGTGAACAGTATGAATAGAACTCAAAGACCCTATAAAGCCACCAAGGGAAGAGGTGGTGGTAAAACCCTAAGCACGAGACCAATCAAATAGAGAACTAACAAAGAACTCGACAAGCTGACTCAGTAAACAGCTAATTTCTCCTAGACACTTACATAGATGGAGCTTTAACCAGCCAATTTTTCCCAAGTATAATAGGACACTTTTAAACTAAATTCTAGGTCAAACAAAAAAATTACATGAATTCTCCTTATGGAGACCAAAACTCTGTTTAGCTTCATCACAAAGCTTAAGCTACATACAAAACAACATATCCAAAATAGAAAACTATAGATTCAAGCATAGAAACTTACAAGTACAAGTTAAGAGACCATCAACTAGATAGGTGCTTTGGATGAACTTGACCATGATACTAGTCAACATTTTTCTACTTAAAGCAGAATTTCCACCCGTTGCCATTAGATTTTCTCATTTTTGTGATGATTTTAGATTCTGTTGACTCTCAAATGTGCTTCTTTCCTATTTGTATTAGCCTTCTTAAATTTCTTATTCTGTCCAGGCAGAAAATCCCACATTATCAAACATCAATTTGGACATACCAGTTGGAAGCTTAGTTGCAGTTGTTGGTGCCACCGGAGAAGGAAAGACATCACTAATATCGGCAATGCTTGGGGAGCTGCCTCCTGTGGAAGATGCGAGTGTTTTTCTCAGAGGAACTGTTGCCTATGTACCTCAAATTTCATGGATTTTCAATGCTACAGTGAGTTGCAGCTTGCTTATACTCTTATTGATAATAAATCTCCTATCTACTTACTGCTTTTAAACTTCTCCTTTCTTTAAACATGCAATTGTCTCTTACTACCATGCATGCTCTTGACTTACAAATTCATTCTTACAGGTACGTGAAAATATATTATTTGGCTCAGAATTTGAATCCACACGATACTGGAAGGCTATTGATGTAACTGCGTTGCAGCATGATCTCAACTTACTTCCTGTTAAGTGAATTTACAAGTCATATCTTTGCATTTACTTCTCATTAATGATATGTCTTATTAATGAAATTAAATGTTTCTATTTTATTTCTCTCATGTATTTTCTCAGGGCTATGATCTCACAGAGATTGGTGAAAGGGGGGTGAATATTAGTGGTGGGCAAAAGCAGAGAGTTTCCATGGCTAGGGCTGTATATTCCAATTCAGATATATACATATTCGATGACCCTTTAAGTGCTCTTGATGCTCACGTTGCTCGACAGGTAATATATTTTGTTAAGTGGTATAAGATCACCTTTGGTTTACTTATATTCCTACTTAATATATCAACATAATGAGCAATGGTTCTTGATTATAATCCCTTCAGTTAAGATATATATATTTCTGTTAAGATATACCATTAATTTTTAAAGGAATAAAGTTCTGTAATCCCTGAAGGCAATCCAATTTTCCTTGTATCTTATAAGAGTGCAAAAAAATCTCCTAGGGATTCGCAGGAAACAAAAAGAACAAAAAAATAAATAAAGGTTAAACGTAGGAATCAGTATTGAAGGTTGTTTATAGTCAAAACCAAGGGTTGAAAGAAGGATAAAACCTAAGAGTCAACACTTAGGGTTGCCTGGAGTCAATACCAAGCCATTGAAAGAAAACGCCAACAACAATTTTATTAATCAACCAAAATGTACCAATATTAAAGTCTGGGGCCTTTAAATAGGGTTCCCAAGTTATATCAAGGAAGGATAGAAAATAACTTTCTAACCAAGTAAGGAAAGGAAACAACTTCCTAACCAAGTAAGAAAAGATAACAACTCTTAACCAATTATATTAAATATGAAAATAAAAGCAAATATTAAATCCTAAAAATCAAATAAGATCTAATAAATTAATTGGGCCAATTGACAGTAAGCCTCCATCGTCTAGTCATGTGATCAAGGGCCTACATCTGGTGTCTGCACCCAAATCAAAATACATTTAAAAGGTTAAGCAGCCAACTGAAGAACTTCTCAGTATGCTTCTCTACATTGTTGTTTCTTAT
This sequence comes from Fagus sylvatica, assembly GCA_907173295.1. Taxonomy (NCBI): domain Eukaryota; kingdom Viridiplantae; phylum Streptophyta; class Magnoliopsida; order Fagales; family Fagaceae; genus Fagus; species Fagus sylvatica. The sequence goes on along the minus strand of OU015767.1, from coordinate 26,034,226 downwards.
GCAATCTTATTTTTCTACTTATTCTTTTAAATTTTGTAAATTAATAGCCTTGCGACCACAATCTTTAAAAGTGAGATGTTCTTAAAGCCATATTGTATTATTTTAAGCCATAGTTGTCTCCAGGTTTTTAATAGCTGCATAAAGGAAGAGTTGCGAGGGAAAACCCGAGTTCTTGTCACAAACCAGCTACATTTTCTCCCTCTGGTGGATAGGATTATCCTGGTCTCTGAAGGCATGATCAAAGGGGACGGAACCTTTGAGGAGCTATCAAAAAATGGTGTTTTATTCCAAAAACTAATGGAAAATGCTGGTAAAATGGAAGAACAAGAAGATGAAAAGGAAGACAGCAAAACCTATGATCAGAAAAGCTCTAAACCAACTGTCAATGGGGTAGAAAATGATTTGCGAAAAGATGCAAGCTATAAAAAGAAAGGGAAAGGAGGGAAATCTGTGCTTATCAAGCAAGAAGAACGAGAGACAGGAGTTGTCAGCTGGAAAGTTTTGATGAGGTAATGTAGTTTTAATACTCTTATCACTTCCAAAATTTTGTAGATCTTCAATTTTTTTGTTGGATCTTTCTGATAAAATAAAAAATCAGCAAAACTAATATCTAAATCCCAGCACCTTACACTTTCTAAATTATGACTTCCAGAGCACCCCAATATAATCCAAATCTGTTAGTGAGGCCCTTTCTAATCAAATTTGGACCTTGGATGTAACTCAAGGTTGAAAATATTACATTTCAACATGCACTTCTGGAAAGGAGCTATGTCAGTATTAAACACATGGTGGATACTACATGAGTGTAAACAAAAATACTTCGTGTTTCATGGAGTAGACTCAAATCTGTAATGCTGATCCTGAAGTTTCCCTGAAATAATAGTCCAAATAAAAGACAAAATAAAGTTATGCTTTAGTTAATTATTTTTAAGAATGTTTCAGAAAACCTTTGGTATTTACCCCTATATATGAGCCCAAGAACAATAATCAGAAATCAATGCCTTTTAATCTAATTTGAAATATTTTGCAGGATAGTAGTGTCATTGTAGGCAAAAACACAGCTCTATCATGTTCAACACATACTAGACATACCCCAGACAATGTTAAAATTATTCAATACTTAGTTTAGCGGCAGATACATGGCTTACAAGTGAGGCATATGGGTCCAGTAAGCAACAAGTTAATGAATTATGTGTGTGTGTGTGTGTGTGTGTGTGTATAGATGCATGTACATATGTATATATGTATGTATAAAAGAGTCAATGAAGAAAGAAGAGACACAGCATGTATAGGATGAGGAGAAGTAGGAAAGGATAAATGTTATCTGTATCCAGCAGAATATATATATATACATGTGGTATTTCTATTATGCAAATTGTAGCAGGTGTCTGCTAATTCTGGGATTTTAATTCTCCCCTGGATCCTTCCAAACCCAATTCCAATCAACTTCTATTCTTCTTTTTTAGTCTATAGCAAAAAATGGTATCTCACATCAAAGTCATTTCTTAGGACGTATGGTTGATTCTTGTTTGAAAACAAATATATTTAAACAAGTTAATGAGGTTGCCAACATAAAAACTTAGTGATTTTCTTTTTCTGGATCAGCAGTAAATAGAAAAGCATGAACAAGAAAGTTTTAGTTATGCAGCCCCATAATTGAGAAGAATGGCGGAAAACAATTCATGTGGCCAAACCCAAGTAGTTATGGTGTAGGTTTATTGAGTTGGGTTGTGATTGGATGCATATCACAAACCATTCTGCCATTATTAGACCAATCTCTTTTCTGTGTAACTTAAAGGGCCATGGAAGTACTTTTCCTAATTACCACAACTAACCATGCATCATGAGTCTCCTTTCCCAGATTGACTGTTTTTTGTAAACTAATCTGTCATTTTATGACCATTTATTTTTCTTTTCTTTTTTGTCAGTCATTTTTTGTCAGTCATTTTATGACTCTTTTTTTCTTCTTCTTTTTGTCAGTCATTTTATGTGATTTTTACTTTGGTCCGATCTGCAGGTACAAAAATGCACTAGGAGGCATTTGCGTTGTTGTGATACTCTTTATGTGCTATACATTAACGGAAATTCTTCGAGTTTTAAGTAGCACATGGTTAAGTTTTTGGACAGATCAAAGTACTTCGGAGAGTTACAGACCTGGATACTACATTCTTATCTATGCACTTCTTTCATTTGGCCAGGTGGGTCTGCAGTTGGTAAATAATTGGAAAATGTTCATTTTTGCAAGTAAATCATCCTTCTGATCCTACTGTCTGTTTTTGAGCTGTCCCAAGGATCTGAACTTCTTGAGGAGAATCTATAATAGTCTTGATTGGTAAAATAAATACCAGTGTGAAAACGAATACCATGAAAATCATACCACTAAACCTTATACAGTGGCAGAAAATGTGTTGAAATTTTAGGGGGAAGAAACAACTACATTCTCTTTTTCCCTTTTCCCTCTGTTCTATAATTAGAATAACATAAAAAGTGTCAATTGAAAGAGAAAAAGATTAAAATGTCTGTAATTGTTATATAGTTTAAACGCTTATTCATCCTTTACTGGATTCAGGTAGCTGTGACACTTGCAAACTCCTATTCGCTGATCATTTCAAGTCTTCGTGCTGCCAAAAGATTGCATGATGCCATGCTACATTCTATTCTAAGAGCTCCAATGATATTCTTCCACACTAATCCAACTGGAAGGATAATCAATAGGTTTGCAAAGGATCTAGGTGATATAGACCGCTATGTAGCCAATTTTATGAATACGTTTCTGGGCCAAGTGTGGCAGCTTCTTTCAACTTTTGTTCTGATCGGCACTGTAAGCACAATATCGTTATGGGCCATAATGCCACTTCTGATCTTGTTTTATGCAGCCTATCTATATTATCAGGTAGGATCAGTATATACCATTTTGATTTTGTCTCTTGCTCTTTCATATGCCTGACATTGTCTCACACATAACTGGGTGATTTTGGTTGGAAATGGGATTCTGATTTTCTGAGAATTAATGCTGAGAGAAGGTGGTTTAGCATCTGTTGCTGTAGGTGAAGAGATTATGTCACTAGGGATCAGCCACTTAGGATATAGTCATGGAAATATTCATATTCTCATTTCAGTGTATGTTAAGGGTTTCCTAAGGACTATGTAAACCCAATTTAACCTATAGTAATCATCTGCCAGAAAAAGGAAAGAAATAAAAATGCAGCCGTTTATTTTAATTACGAACTAGTTTCAGTAAGATTGTTCAATGAATTCCACCTCATCATGTTCCTTTTCCACATGTTTGTTTTTAATCAAATATGTTTTATTACAGAGCACATCCCGTGAAGTGAAACGCTTGGATTCCATTACCAGATCTCCTGTTTATGCACAATTTGGAGAAGCTTTAAATGGTTTGTCGACCGTTCGTGCATATAAAGCATATGATCGGATGGCCAACATTAATGGGAAGTCTATGGACAATAATATCAGATTCACTCTCGTGAAAATCAGTTCAAATCGTTGGCTCACCATAAGGTTGGAAATATTAGGAGGCGTCATGATTTGGTTGACAGCAACTTTTGCTGTCTTGCAGAATGCAAGAGAGGAAAACCGGGTAGCTTTTGCATCTACAATGGGCCTACTTCTCAGTTATACTTTAAATATAACAAGTCTGTTGAGTGGCGTTCTGAGACAAGCAAGTAGGGCTGAAAATTGTTTAAATTCTGTTGAGCGTGTTGGCACATATGTAGATTTGCCTTCTGAGGCTCCAGCTATCATTGAAAGCAACCGTCCCCCACCTGGTTGGCCTTCATCCGGATCAATTGCATTTGAGGATGTTATCCTGCGTTACAGGCCTGAACTTCCTCCAGTCTTGCATGGATTGTCCTTCACTGTTCCTCCAAATGAGAAGCTAGGAATAGTTGGAAGAACTGGTGCAGGAAAGTCTAGCATGCTTAATGCATTATTTCGGATAGTAGAAATAGAAAGAGGACGAATTTTGATTGATGCTTGTGATATTGGTAAGTTTGGACTAACAGATTTGCGGAAAGTTCTCAGTATCATACCACAATCACCAGTTCTTTTCTCAGGTATGCATACTTAGACAACCCTATATTGCTTTTTTGATGGTTTGAAATGATTTTGTTTCCTCTTTCTGTGTTTATTTTTGTTTCTCAGCAGAAATCCGTATATAGTACATTGAATCTTTGACCTAGAAATTTTGGTAAAGTTGATGCATCTTTGGTTTTTGGTAAGAAATGTATATGATGCCCCTAGTATTCCTTTTTTTTTTCTTCATATTTATGAGTAATGACCATACAAACTTGTATATGTGGCAGACGTTTCAGAAACATTTATGCACTAACTGAATGGTTATCCTATGGTGCAATATTTGATTGCTTTCCTCTTAACGACTTATGAAGTGAGTCAGTGTGTCTTTCTGTGTATTGGTACGCAAGCATTTGGTATGTCTAGATGCATATAGTTATAAGCATATGCTGTTTTTTCTTGTTCTTGGGTTATTATAAGAAGGCAATCCTATGTTCTGCTTGTTGGTTCATAGTAATGCACCAACCATATTCAGCATTGGCATGTTGCAAACAGCCAAACCATTTACAGTTTACACTAGTTAGCTGAATTATGAAACATACTTTTTTATATGAAAATTTATGCCTTTTTTCTATTTAAAAAAATATGTTGTCACAAATCTTCCAAATTTGAAATGCATCATTATAATGGTCATTTTATTTTTTCTAGGAACTGTGCGATTCAATCTTGATCCTTTCGGTGAACACAGTGATGCTGACCTTTGGGAGGCCTTAGAAAGGGCATATCTAAAGGATGTCATCAGGAAGAATTCTTTCGGTTTGAATGCTGAGGTATAAACATTACATAATTTTAAGGGGAAAGTTCATTTTGCCCACCTGTGATTTAACCCATTTACAAGTTGCCTACCTGTGGTTTGGAAACTGACACTTTACCCACCTATGGTATTTTCCGTTTGCTTCTGTTACTCTATTCTCACAAAACGTTAAAAAGTTAAAAAATAAAATAAAATAAAGAAAAACTTATCAAAAACTGAAAGCAAAGGAGATGAGTTCCTACAATTCCTAAATTTCCCAGTTTAGCTTTGTTCACAAACCTGTCCTCTCTCCAACTCCAACCTCCTTGAATTTCACGTCAACTCAAAGCCTCAACATCAGCAGCCATGGAAGTCGAGCAAAGCACGAGTAGCAGCAGAGAGCAGTGGTGGACGCGCAAAATTAATAAATTATGACCATACATGTGATGTGCAACCAATTTAATATTTAAGAATGTAGATGCAGATGATAGGCCCAGAACCAAATGTTTGATTTTTGATATGTTTGTGTATTTGGATGGATCTGTGACGTGAGGTTGTGGAATATGAATTATTGAATTGTTGAAAATGGAAGTAGTCCCAGAATTGATGAAAGCGGTTTTACCAAATTTCTTGTAATCGTGTGGGAGGACTTTTTCGGTGAAGAAAAATTTATCTCCGTAACTTGAGGCTTTGAGCAATTCCAATAATTTGTAGCTTGAAACCAAGAAAGATTGAATCTAGTGACTTATTTGAAAGCCCTTGAGACTAGCTCTTGGTTTGTGCTATTGCATGAAGATTCCACCAGTGCTACCAGCAAAAAAACCATGAAGAATCTATAAAAAAAATCTTCATTTCTTGCTTTACAGTTTTCAAATTCTCTCACTTATTATTGTGTCAATTATGATGCAATCTGGTCATAATTTTGCATCAATGGAAAGGTGTGTTAAGAAGCATAATTTAGCGTCCACCACTGCTCTCCGTTGCTGGTGGTGTTTTGCTGGGCTTCTATGGCTGCCGATGTTGAGGCTTTGAGTTGACTGAAATTCGAGGAGGTTGGAGCTGGAGAGAGGACCAGTTTGTGAACAAAGCTGAAATGTGAAATTTAGGAATTGGAGGAACTCATCTCCTTTGCTTTCAGTTTTTGATACGTTTTTCTTTATTTTATTTTATTTTTTAACTTTTTAACATTTGGTGAGAATAGGGTAACAGAAGCAAACAAAAAATACCACAGGTGGGTAAAGTGTCAATTTTCAAACCATAGGTAAGCAATTTGTAAATGGGTTAAACCACAGGTGGATAAAGTGTACTTTCCCCTAATTTTAATGATCAAGGTTTCTAGGGTTAAGTGTTGTTTAAAAGCGGAATCTTGGTAAACATTGTTCATGGAGGCATGACTACAAGTCTACAACTACTAATTGATGATGCTGTCTTTTTTTTTTGCAATTCATGCAAATTTTTATAATATCCAGATATTTTTATGATACTCAGAACCTAAAAATTGATTTCTTTTGTATACATCCTAAATGTGGGTCATTGATTGCACTCCAATAATTCATACTACTAATTCATTAACATGTCTTTTTCTTCTTCTTTTTTCTTTTTCTTTTTCTTTTTTTGCTTTTCATATGATAAGAAAGAATAATAAATCCATATCAGAAACCAGTTTTACATATGCATCATATAAAAATATTTGAAACCAATTAATATGTATAGATATAAAATTGAAAAATAAAAGTGGTGCCAAAAGTGTCTAGTCAAATTTTCGTATTATCTAAATTTAGGTCCTTGACCCCAATTTCAATTTGAAAAGTAGTTACCTTTTTGCTTCAAGTACAGTATATTGAAATAAAAGAAATATTACAAATGCTAACCAGAAAGCACTTTCACTTGAGTTGTGTCAAGGTCTCAGAGGGAGGAGAGAATTTCAGTGTTGGACAGAGGCAGCTGTTAAGTCTTGCTAGAGCATTGTTGCGAAGATCAAAAATTCTTGTTCTTGACGAAGCAACTGCAGCTGTTGATGTTAGAACTGATGCACTTATCCAGAAAACCATTCGTGAAGAATTTAAATCCTGCACAATGCTCATTATTGCCCACAGACTAAATACAATCATCGACTCTGATCGAATTCTTGTGCTTGATGCTGGTCAGGTATGTCCTCATTAATGCAATTCTTGCTGAGGTTTCCTACTCGATCCTTCATTTATTTCTGGTCTCAGTTATGACTTTGTACCATTGATTTCAGGTTTTAGAATATGATACTCCAGAGGAACTTCTATCAAATGAAGGAAGTGGATTCTCTAGGATGGTTCAAAGTACAGGGCCTACAAATGCTCAGTATTTACGTAGCTTAGTACTCGAAGGTAAAGAAAACAAGTCCAGCAAAGCAGAAACCAAGCAGCTAAATGGCCAAAGGAGATGGCTGGCTTCTTCCCGTTGGGCTGCTGCTGCCCAGTTTGCCCTAGCTGCTAGCCTCACTTCTTCCCAAGATGACCTTCTGAGGTCACACATTGAAGACAACAACAATATCCTCAAGAAAACAAACGATGCAGTTATAACATTGCAGGGAGTTTTGGAGGGGAAGCATGACAGAAATTATAGATGAGACACTGAATCAGTACCAGGTTTCCACAGATAGTTGGTGGTCTGCTCTCTACAAAATCATTGAAGGTCAGTTCTAATGCCTCCTCAGCATACACTAGTTCCATTGGGGACTTTAATGTAGATATTGCTAACTCCCATGGATGCTTTTATGTTTCAATTTTTTTATAGGACAAAGTTTTCCTCCAAAAAGAGTTGAAGGAATCTCCTCCAACCCATTACGTGGCGGTTAATAAAATCATCCACATGTATAAAATCACATAATTCATTAAATCATTTAAACAAGTCACATGAGTATTAAGTAGGTTATATGACTAAAAATACACGTGGATAATTTTTTAAGTTTCACGTAGTGGATTAAAGGAGCTTTCCTTGTCGTATTCCATGTCTGTGTTGTGACTTCCACAACAAGATACCAACAATCACAAATTTAAGGAAATTGGCTTTAAGGAATTCTAAGTTTTGCAGTACTCTCTCTCTCTCTCTCTCTCTCTCTTATGTGCAACACATATCCATGGAGGCTTTTCTGCTGGACTGATTGAAAGTTGATTAATCATGGCCGAAAAACGACCCTTTCACGTGGAATCAAAATTGTTTGAGTTAGTTAAAAATGCAATGGAGGTAAGTATTATTGAGCGTGGGAGGAAACATAGGAGCATAGTGTCGATGGGTTTTGCGGCAGCGTTTTGGTTTCGTGATTCACTATTGGAGGTAGCTTAGTTATCCAATAATAGAAACGTTTTCCGTTCATTCAGGGAAGGAAACAAGGTCTTCGTGATTCAAAAATAGCAGAATGGTAGAGGCAGCTTTGTGACTGTCACGGTGTTGGGGGATTCAAAAGGAAGAGGCGGTGTGATTATTCCTGCCAGCAGAGAATCATGGGGATGGCACGGGCTGAGTGAGGAATTGGATGGCCTTTTGAATCCAAAGGCAGATGCAAACCATGGGGATATTTGCCAGCGACCGCCTGCAGGCAAGGCTCCGACGCAAGGCAATTTTAGGAATGAGTTTTGCTCATTCAAGGCTGCCGTTATTCAAGGAAAAAATCTCCCTAAAATATTGCCTATTAATCCTAGAGTTGATAATTTTTCGGGTGAGATAAATGCTGAGAATGTGGTGGTTTTAAAATTAAAAGTCAAACTTACATGTGACCAAGATGGCTCTTGGAAGGCTTCTTGGGCCAGGTTGGATGACTCTTCAAATGGGTTGAACCAAGCTCCTAAATCAGGTCCAGTAAATGAACTGAAACCAGCTTCTAAGCCAAGCCTGAACCCACGCCAAATTCAAAAGGTTTGGAAGCCCATTCGGCCCAAGCCTAATAACTTGGCTACTGACCCGGAAGATGGAGCCGGGTCTAGTTCTTTTCGGCCCGTGAGCTCACCCCACTATCCTGAGCTCAATACTTCGAATCGATTCTCGGTATTCCAGATCGGCGAAACCTCTGGCTCTTGTGACCCGCCTGAGTCCGAGTCTCGCCCCATGGCCGTGTCGTGCACCGTGGTCCCTCCTCAGGCCGAGCCTTCTGCTCCGAATGGATCAGGGTTAGTGGATGAAGGGGCGATCGTCCCGCACGCCTCAGCCGTACCGGGTTCTGAACTCACCAAGGTTGATCGCACCTGGGGTTCCTCCTCGGAGTGGGTTTTTAGAACTCCGAGATGGCAGAAGAGTCACCATCCCTCTCTTGCTCATTCGTTAGCCTGTGGTTTCGAATCCGTTGCCCACTGTCTTGACTCCGGCGGGTCAATTAGTCATACCTAGGGTTTCTGCTGGTGTGGGGTCAATAATTGATGATCTTTCTTCTTTGGGTTCTGGTGAGGATGACGAAAACATTTCTTTGGTGTGGGAAGACTCAAAAGTGGAGAGGGTTGGAAATGCGTTGGTGTGTTGGGAAGATGATACAGGGACACTGGAGGTGGAGCCTTTGGCCATGTCGAAACCAGTGGAGACCGGGTTGAGTGAAGGGATTCCTGTCATTCAGGATCATGGGGGTGTGGTTACTCCCTTTGATTGGGTGTTGGGGAAATCGAAACACATTGGTAAAGTTTTGGTGCATCTTATCATGGGAATGAGAAGCAAATTAATCGTTTACTCATGGAAATTGATGGGAGACGTCCTCAACCTTCTCATGAGGTGGGGGGTCGTGAAGATTACGAAGGATGGGCGGACGGGTAATAGGGAGCTGAAATGATTAATCTGTTCTATTAACTATGACTCAGAGGAAAGAGTTGGGAAAGGGTTCCAGTATTATCCCAATGAATCTGAAAATTGTTTCATGGAATGTTCGTGGGTTGAATGATAGGGATAAAAGGCTCCAGGTAAGTCATTTGTTAAAAATGTGGAAAGCTGATATTGTCTGTCTGCAGGAAACAAAGCTGGATTTTATTGACAGAGGTATTATTCGTAGTCTGTGGGGTATCCAGCATGTGGATTGGCTGTATCTTGGGTCTGAAGGAGCTTCAGGGGGTATTTTGATGATGTGGAATCGTAGGGTGGTGACTATGACTGATTCAGCAGTGGGCCATTTTTCTATTTCTTGCAAATTCCGAAATGTGTTAGACCACAAGGATTGGGCTTTTTCGGGTGTTTATGGTCCCAATATTAATAGAGAGAGAATTACTATGTGGGAGGAATTGGCAGAAGTTGTCACTTGGTGGGGCGTTCCGTGGGTTGGTGGTGGTGATTTCAATGCAATTAGATTTCCCTCGGAGAGGTTGGGTGCATCCCATTTTACATCATCTATGCATGCATTTTCAGACTTTATCTCATCTTGTAGATTGAGGGATTTGCCATTGGAAGGGGGTCTTTTCACTTGGTCAAATAATAGGGAGAATGCAGCTATGTCGGCAACCTTTTCGTTTTGAAAACATGTGGCTTAAAGCTGAGGGATTCAAGGAGAGGGTCAAGGAATGGTGGGATTCGTATATCTTCTTTGGCTCTCCTAGCTATATTATGGCTTGTAAGCTTAAAGCCTTAAAGACGGACTTGAAAAAGTGGAATGAGGAGGTTTTTGGGAATGTGGGTGTGAGGAAGCATGAATTAATATCTGAGCTTATAGCATTGGATGTTGTTGCTGAAACAAGACATCTCACAGGGGAGGAATCAAATAAAAGGGTTCGGATTGTGGTTGATTTGGAACGTACTAGCTTGCTTGAGGAGATTAGTTGGCGCCAAAAATCTAGGGCCTTTGGTTGAAAGAAGGGGACAAGAATACTAAATTCTTTCACCGGCTAGCCAACTCCAATCGACGGTACAATTCCATTTCTTCTCTTTCTATTAATGGTGTTATGTCTACAGATTTGGATGTCATTTCCGAAAGCATTACCAATTTTTACAGCCACTTGTTTGAGGAGGGGGAGAGTGACCGACCATTGCTGGATGGGTCAGACTTTTCCATGATTCCTGAAGAGGATGCTTTATGGTTGGAACGGCCCTTTGGTGAGGAGGAAGTGGCTGATGTGGTGTCTGGGTTTAATAGGGATAAAGCTCCGGGTCCGGATGGTTTTTCAATGGGGTTTTATCAATGCTGTTGGGACATTCTTAGGCCGGATGTTATGGCATTTTTAAACTATTTTCATGATTTTTGTTCCTTTGAGAAGAGTTTAAATCCTACATTCGTGTCCCTCATTCCAAAGAAGAAGGAAGCTCTGGAGGTTAAGGATTTCAGGCCTATTAGTTTGGTGGGTGGTTCCTATAAGATATTGGCTAAATTGTTGGCTAATCGGTTAAAGGTGGTTCTTCCTAAACTTATCTCTACGTCCCAAAATGCCTTTGTTTAAGGTAGACAGATTCTTGATTCAGTGCTCATTGCGAGTGAATGTGTAGATTCCCGTTTACAGCATGGGGATCCAGGGGTGCTTTGTAAATTGGATGTGGAGAAGGCTTACGATCATGTTTGTTGGAAGTTTCTTCTTTATTTGCTTCAGAGATGTGGGTTTTCCGTGAGATGGAGGAATTGGATTAACTTTTGTATATCTACTGCTTGGTTCTCCATTCTTGTTAACGGGTGTCCTAGCGGTTTCTTTCCTAGTTCCAAGGGGCTTAGGCAAGGGGATCCCTTATCTCCGCTTCTCTTTGTCATTGTGATGGAAGCTTTAAACCGGTTGTTAGATCAGGCTGTTAGAGAGGGTTTATTCTCAGGTTTTTCGGTTGGTACTTCGGCTGGAAATTCTTTGATGCTCTCTCATCTACTTTTTGCGAATGATACATTGATTTTTTGTGGAGCTGATTCTGATCAGGTTACAAATCTGAGATATGTATTTACTTGGTTTGAGGCGGTCTCTGGTCTGAAGATCAATTTAAGTAAATCTGAAATTGTTCCTGTTGGGGATGTCCCTCACATAGTGGAGCTTATGCAAATATTGGGGTGCAAGCAATCCTTTTTGCCATTGCAGTATTTGGGGCTTCCTTTGGGTGCCTCTTTTAAGGAGTAGGCTATTTGGAATCCGGTTCTAGAAAGGGTGGAGAAGAGACTAGCAAGCTGGAAAATGCTGTATTTCTCGAAGGGTGGTAAGCTTACTTTCATCAAGAGCACCTTATCTAGTATTCCCACTTATTTTCTTTCTTTGTTTCCCATTCCAGCCAGGGTGGCCAATCGGTTAGAGAAGCTCCAAAGGGATTTTCTCTGATGTGGGATGGAAGAGAAGCAAAAGTTCCATTTGGTGAATTGGTCACAAATTTGTGCTCCTCTTCGCTATGGTGGTTTAGCTGTTTGGGATCTAAGGAGTTTTAATAAAGCTCTCTTAGATAAATGGTTGTGGTGGTATGGCTCGGAAAGGGAGGCCTTGTGGAGGTTGGTAGTTGATGCGAAGTATGGGAGTTTATGGGGTGGCTGGTCTTCGAATTCCGGACGAGGTCCTTATGGAGTGAGTGTTTGGAAATTTATTAGAAAGGGTTGGGATGCGTTTTCCCTTCATTGTTCCTTTTCGGTGGGTGATGGCAGGAAAGTGAAGTTTTGGCATGATTGTTGGTGTGGGGATATAGCTTTGAAAGAAGCTTTCCCTGAATTGTTTGTTATCTCTCGGGATAAAGATACCTCCGTTGCGGATTTGATGTCTTTTCCTAATGACCGTCTCCATTGGGATTTTCATTTTGTTCGGAATGTGCAAGATTGGGAATTGGAGTCTTTGATTAGTTTTATGGATTTACTCTACTCTTGTTCTCTGAAAGGGGTTGGAGAGGATCGGTTGTGTTGGAGGAATAGAGCTACAAAGGGGTTCATAGTCAAGGATTACTATTGCTGCCTGTGTCCTCCTCTTGTTGCTTCTTTTCCTTGGAAGATTATTTGGAAGGTGAAGGTTCCTTCGAGGATTGCTTTCTTTTCATGGACAGCTGCCTTGGGGAAAATTTTGACTATTGATAACCTGCGGAAGCATCATCTTATCATTATAGACCGATGTTGTTTATGTAAGCTTAGTGGTGAAAGTGTTGATCATCTTTTGCTTCACTGTCCTTTAGCTCGGGAGTTGTGGTCTATGGTGTTTGGATTATTTGGACTGGATCGGGTGATGCCTTGTCAAGTGCTTCAGCTTTGGGCGGCATGGCAGATATGTGGTGCTGATCTTTGGAATATGGTCATATGGCGGATGGTTCCTCATTGTGTGATTTGGTGCTTGTGGAGGGAGAGGAATGCTTGCCTTTTTGAGGACTGTGAAAGTTCAGTGGTGGATATTAAGTTGCTGTTTTTTCAAACTCTGTATGCTTGGGTTAATGTGGTGGGGGTTTTTTCTATTAACTCCATTACGGAATTAATAGACCATTGTTGTTTCTAAATTCTTTGGAGGTTTCTTGTGTACACCTAGTATTCAAGGCCTGCTTCTTTTAATAAAATTTTCTTACTTATCAAAAAAAAAAAGGAACTTTCCTTGAAACTGATTTGGAGGAAAACTCTGTCTATATGGTATATGGTGCTTCTATTGATGGATCATTTAGTTATTTCTTTCTTCATTACTTAACCAGAAAATTCTATATCCTCACCCTGTCTAGCTTGTTATATTCACTTATCTGCAAGTTCAATCAATGCCTAACCATATAACCATATGAACTTAAACGCAATTGTTGATGCAACAGTTTTGGTAAGATATGATAATTAATTCTGCCTGCTTCGTATTCACAATAGTTGATACATTTTTTTGCTCTTAAGTTTAGATAATTTTATTTATTCATTATTTATCATTTTGTTCTCCATTATTTTGGGAAGCCTCTATGATATTCAGTGATAAAGGAAGCACACCTTCATAACAATTTCTCTTTGTTTGTTACTCTACTTGACATTTCTATTGGAATTCTAAAATGATTAAAAAAATTTGTAGTTGAATAATATATATATATATATATATATGTTCCCATATGCTTTCCTCTGATATTAGCTTTTTGTTGCAGGTCTTGCTGTGATGAACAGGTTAGCTCACGACAGGCATCAACAATTAGAATATGATTTTGAGGGCAGATCTTTAGATTGGGAAATGCAGGAACAATGACAACTTGATACAATGATACCTACAATGTATTGTTGATTGAGAGGAAGAATTAGTAATATAGACAGTGATAAGTCACAATCATTTATGTAGAATAATAAATTTGACCGATCCCAATTAATCTGTTTAGCAGACCCCAAGTTTTGGGGTAAGGTTTTGTTGTTGTAAGTGTTCGGTTATATAGGTTTCTTTGCTGGTGCTGCTTTTCATTATCAATTTAATAATTTTTGAAAGTAGCTTCTAAGTTTTTCAATGCAAATGTAATAAATGATTTGGAAATTGTAACATGCCATGTTATTATGTAAAACATTCCAGCGGAATTTTCACTTTCAGTGTGTGTGCACATGTGACATGCCATCCAAATAATATTTCCTCTTTCATGCAAAAAAAAAAAAATAAACTAATTAGGATTTAACCCCTATTGAGTTATAACACAAAATTTCTCCCTCATCTTAATATATGAAGTAAAAGCCTGCGGAAAAAGAAAAGCAAAAGGTATGCTGGTACGTATACTATGTAATTCAAATCTGCCTTTCCCCCTCCAATTGGGGCCAAATTTTGCTTTAATATATAGTCAAACTGAAGTGTTCTCAAATGTTTCAAAAAGGAAATACCTGAATTGAGACACTTCATTTCCATGTAATATACTGACACCCTCTTACATGTGCAATTATACCACTCCTTAAGCACAAATTCATTACATCATTACAAGGGCAAAATACCATCACATTCGTCTAGTATCATCAACAAAGCAATTATATCTGCTGATATAAACAGAGATACAATTCCACTGTGGTTTGATCAAAACCTCAAGTAACACAATGAATTTGCACCTAATAGTCCTGAAACAAGGGCTATCCAATATTCACTTCATTTAATAGTCTGAAAAGTATTCAATTTGTTGAGTTTTATGATGCAACATCACCACTAACTCCCGGTTTAACATGGTTGTGAGCAGCCTCAATAGCCTGAGCAGAAGCACTTGAGAATCCCATTAATGCCTTGAATAAATTGGGGAGGCTTGTTTTCAAGTTATTCAATGTCATGGTCCTTGTACATTGGACTGCATCCAGATATTTGTCCTTCTCGCTTTCCACTTGGTTCTTTAAAGCTTCAATTTTGGCACGCTTCATTGATAAAGGATGCTTAGGGCTCAGATCAGAGGGAGTATCTGTGGTGGCAAAGCTTTCCTCAAGTTTCTTCTCCATCTCAGCAAGAGAGTCATACTCCTTCTGCAACCTTTTCTCAAGTTTATCCGATTTCTTCTGCAGGTTGTATTCCTCTTCCTGCTGCAAGAGTACAGCACAGGATGGCGGACAAAAGGCTTTTAATGGCCTCTGAGGTTACCTATAACAGAGCATCAAAGATAATAATTTCCACGTGTGAAAACATTGAAGGAAATGATCTAGACTCTCCATGGCTTTTTGCAATGTGAATTATTATACGAATCATTTATTCTAGCAAACCCATGAGATATCTCATTTCAATTGAAAAGAAATGCTGTAGCCAAGAATTCATTCAGATTTGAGTAATAATGATATAATTTATTTTTAAAAGTAATGAGATATACAGATTTTAAAGCTAAGAAAATATTTAGGAAAATAATCTAATGTAACCATAATGTAGGCTTCTCTACAACATTTGCCACATATTTCTAAACTAGAAGATTAGGCAACTAAATTCATCTATAAAATTTTTAAGTTTTAGCTTGCAAGATCCTAACAGTAAGGCCCATCAATAATTCAAATCCAGATGCTTCAGGCCGACCCAAAAAAATATGGAGCTGCTAATCTAACAAGGCTGAAACACAGCAAACTACATAAAACAAGGAAACAGAATTAACCACCAAAATTTTACTTCTTATGCTATTTCCATTCCCTAAGACACTAATCTTTAAAAAAAAATAGTGATGTTCTATGACAATCAGAAAAATCCCACTTCCTTGATATAGACGCATCACCATATCATTATATCATACAAGCTAGGTCATCTGTTGAAACCCAAAATCACCAAGATTTTAAACAATTATAAAGAAATTAAGACTCAATTGAATGCTTCCTGATTTTAAATCTGAAAGCAAGGTGGAATCATTCAGTTCCCATAAAATGTTGAAGGGCATTGTAAGTTGATTGCCTAATATTTCACCTCAACCCAACCCAACACAAAAAACCTAAAAAAGTAACCTTTCACCATTTTTCTCTCTGCATTAAGAAAATCATTTATCATCTCTTCACCCTATAATTTGGCATATCAGAATTTACTAATTTTCCAACTCCAATAAGTATTTAAGGCGGGCGTGTTATTGTCAAGCCCCTGTAGTAACATGTGCAGCAAATGTAGAGATGCTGCACCCACCACAAGATAGTCAAGCACTAAAGATTTCTAGCTCCAATCCAATACAACAACAAACCTTAGTCCCAAAATTTTGGAATCAGCTATGAATCCTCAATAGACTAACCAGACTGCTAGCTCCAATAATGGCCAAATTAATCTTTGGGTGTTAACACTTGAAAGGAAGCTGGTTCAAAGAAAACATGTTATCTTATAACCAAGTATAGGGCTAAGGTTGCCATTTTCATTTGCATGACGGTCAAACCACCTATTACAAGGTACTTGTCAGTTGTCTCCAACATGGGAACTCCGTGACCGAACAAACTGTGGGCATAATCTTAGTATTAAGAATTGACATGATTGCCAGTATTTATATTAATCAATCAGATCTTAGATCATCAGTAAACTTACAAATGTCCAAGGTAAGATTCACAGAAATACCTTATCAGGTAATGTGTTAAGGGCAAGCTGCCTAGCTTCACATAGGCTGCGGACTACAGATGCATAACCACCACGTTGATGGTCATCTGCAAGGCGGTCAGTGAGTTGGATCCACCTGGAGAGGGTTCTTACATACTCCCTTTGATACTTTATGAGTTTGCAGAAGCTGTTGTACCAGTAAGTAACCTCAGTTTCCAGCTGAGCTGTAGCCTGGCGGCGGGAATCTGTACTGAGCTCTGTGCTTGGGTTATCATGCAGATGATCCAACCGCTGAGAGATATAGCTTTGAACTTGATGAGACTCATACATTGTTTTCCACATCTGCATCAGCCTGCAAAAGGATTTAAGCATAGAAGATAAATTTTGGGGGCAAACTCATGATATCAATATTACAACACTCTTTAAATACAGAGTGTACAATATATTTACTAAAAGTCCACCCAGTGGCAGGGGAATACTTAAGACCTGTTGAAAATCTAATAACATGGCAGGGCAAAGAAAGAAAATATATCCAGCGAGTTAGAATACTTCGATTTCCTTAAACCATGTTAATTTTTAGTGAGTTTTTGAACTTCCCTTCTATATACCCATTTTAGGGGAATAAGGGTGTGGAGACTGGAGAGGGGATGGGAATAAAACCTTAATATTGGCGGTGTTCACCAAACTTGGTTCATATCAACCGGCCAATTATAGGTTTCCCCAAACACCAGACTACACAGCGAAAGTGGGGAAAATAAAATCAGGAAAACACAAGTATTAATGAAATTAGACGAGGATATATCATAAGGATCATAATGACAACATACCATCATTATTAAAGTAATCCATTACATGACAAATATACGACAGCCAACCTATTCTTTGATAAATTCAAGTAGATTTGATGAGGTATAGAACCATATGCATTTATAAAGAGTACAGCTCCTTGTACATAATGAAGATATTTTTGTCTACAACACTTACCCTGAAGTCAATGCAACCAGCTGAGGGTACAGCTCCTCATCTATGAGCTCCAATATTGATGAACAGATCCTACTAATTGAGTCTTCCAGGCGTACTATGTCAGCCTCCAAACTCTCAACACTCGATCGAGTTTTCTGAACCTTGGTCCAGTCATTGTTATCACTTTCTTGTTTTTCCAGTAAGCAGGACTTCCTCGCATACTCTGATTTAGTAATTTCTTCCTCCTACAAAATGTGATGATTAAAACCATCAGCGGAAAAGTATAAGAACTGTGCACTATAATTTTCTGCTGTCCTAAGCACGCACTAGAACAGAAAGATGCTTCTGTGCAGTTGTGAGAAATAGCCATGCTCATGTGACAGCAAATCTACATAATTTCTTTGTCTTACAGTTTCATCTTCCGTATCTTTCATGAGTCAAACAACCTTCAAAAGAGATGAAGGTTTAAGAGTTTGGTTGGATGAGCTAATTTTCATTGACTTATTTATTAAAAATAAAAAAATAAGATAAAATAAGCTATGTAAAAGTACACTTATACCTAAAATAAAAAAGTGAGCCTTTAAAAAGTTGTGCTAGTCAAATAAACAAAATAAGCTTAGCCAAACAAACCCCAAGAAAAAGACAAATTTCCAAGCCATTTCATGCCAGGGTACCATAATGCCATAGAATGATAGAACGTTCTTAAATATTACAGCAAAACCACACCAAAGAAACCTCATAGTACAATGTTTCCAGATATTGGCAGAAGACTTGGCTAGACAAAACAAAGCTATGAATCCTTCTAGGTACGATGCGGTTAAAGAACATTACACATTCTTACTAGTTACGCTCTGTCATCCAGTGATGATCAAGGGTGGCCTGAGCAAGGGCGAGTTGGGCGACCGCTCTAGCCTCACCTTAAAATTAGGTTTTATCACAAATTTTTTTAAGGTCCTTATGTCTCACCTCAAAATTAAGCCTCATCTCAAAATTTTTAAGATCCTTATTGAAAAGCCTCAATATATTTATATATACAAAAATTAAAAAGACTCATATATTTAAAACAAGCATTTAAATTAAGCCTAATAATAATTTATTTCTCTAAGCCAAGTATGTATGAGAACAAAGGGAAATGTTTCTTTCACACAGGGTGTGAAAGTTACTGTTTCACACCCCCACTAAAAGACAAACCGGTTATTCCCGGTTTACTATTCCAATTTCCACTATCCCTGTAACCAAACACCCATTATTTCTGAAAATTTCACTCTCTCTCCTCCCGAATGCTCTGCTCTGCTCTCTCCTCCCGAATCTTTCTGCTCCTCCTCTCCCCGATCTGTCCTCATGAAGCCTCCTCTCCCCGCTTTGTCCTCATGAAGCCATGGATCTCTCTCCCCCGAAGGTTTTTCCTCTATTGAAGTTTGAAAGATTTGGGTTTGAAAGTGTTGATTTGAGATCTGATTTGGGTTTTAAGATTCGGGTTCTCTATTGAAGTTTGACGTTTGAAAGATTTGGGGTTTGAAAGTGTTGATTTGAGATCTGATTTAGGTTTAAAGATTTGGGTTTTATTTGGGTTTGGGAATATGTTTGAAGTTGGGGTTTGATTGTATTTGTGAGGGTTTGGATGATTTTGTTAGGGTTTGGAAATAATAAAAGTTGAAGGTTTTGTTGGGTTTAATATTTTTTTGAGGGTTTGGTTGATTTTGGTTGAGATTGGAAATAATAAAGTTTGGTTTTTTTTTATTTTAAAGTGATTTTGGTTGGTTGAGATAAAAAATAATAAAATTCTTACAAAGATGCCAAGAAACATGTTTAATAGATGCCAAGAAACATGACCAATTCGTATGAACATGTTTAAATGTTCATACAATTTTCTGGAAAATGTGGACAAAAACATGAAATTATGGACAAAAATATGAAATTATAGACAAAAACATGAAATACACATTCTGGGTTCACTTGAATGTTCATAAGTAGACTCGAAATGTTTGTCCACAATTTCATGTTTTTGTCCATAATTTCATGTTTTTGTTCACATTTTCCAGAAATTATATGAACATTTCTGGGTTACTTAAATGTTCATAAGTAGACTCGAAATTTTTGTCCACAATTTCAAGTTTTTGTCCATAATTTCATGTTTTTGTCCACATTTTCCAGAAAATTGTATGAACATTTCTGGGTTCACTTAAATGTTCATAAGTAGACTCGAAATTTTTGTCCACAATTTCAAGTTTTTGTCCATAATTTTATGTTTTTGTTCACATTTTCCAGAAAATTGTATGAACATTTCTAGGTTCACTTAAATGTTCATAAGTAGACTCGAAATTTTTGTCCACAATTTCATTTTTTTGTCCATAATTTCATGTTTTTGTCCACATTTTCCAGAAAATTGTATGAACATTTAAACATGTTCATACGAATTGGTCATGTTTCTTGGCATCTATTAAACATGTTTCTTAGTATCTTTGTAACAATTTTATCATTTTTTATCTCAACCAACCAAAATCACTTCAAAATAAAAAAAAACCAAACTTTATTATTTCCAATGTAGACAATGGCAATAGGTTGCTCCTGGGTATTTGTTTGAACATATTTAGTTTCACCACAATTTGGGAAACATTTTTAGACATCCTTTTTTTATATCTTTCACAACAAGTAATGTGAAGATTCCAATGGCAATAGGTTGCTCCTGGTAACATTAAATATAAAAGAAACTCATGGGTAACCTAAAATATATGCAAATGTTTCCAACCAATTTCACCATTTCATTTATTTATTTACTCCATTTACAAAAGAAAAAAAATATTGTTTATGTTCACTACCTTTAATACAATCTCAAGTATAATAGAACAACCAAAATTTTAAATACAAAAAGTCTAACGTAAATACAAAAATAACAAATGTGTATCAAAACATAATATATGGCGGTAAAGAATTGGGCAGCAGCAAGTACGGTAAAGAATTGTCCAGTTTTAGCTTTGTAAAGCTTTGGGCACCAAGGAATTGTAATAGAATTCTAGTAAAATGCGTTGCCTTATTCTTGGGCAATCAGCCTACAAAACATAGAAGACATTTAGAAATTATTGATTAGTTGTTTTGACTTAAAATGAACGCATTAACGCATCATGAAATGAAGGTGTGGAAATCATACCTCTCTGAACTGTACTATCTTGTTACAAAAAATCAAGGATTCCATGTATGTGAGCATGAAAATCCCACAGTCGGAGCTGGAAAAATTGAGGCAAAAGTACATAAAAATAAACATTGATCAACATCATTTATGGAAATTTACTTCACTCAAATTGTCTTTCAGAACATCCATAGAAACCAACATGTACCAACAACCTACGTAACATTCATAACATCCATAGAAAGTGTGGACAATTATTTTGAGTTATCAAAACACCAACAATCAACATAGCAACCAACATAGCAACAATTACATTTGAGTTATCAACCAACAACCAATATCTCAATTACATTTGAGTTATCAAAACACTAACAATCAACATAGCAACCAACATTTGCATTTGAATTATCAAAACACATTAAAAGAGAATATGAACTTACTTACACAGTCTATACTCAAATTTGACTCAATATATTTCGGGTCATGATAGATATTGGTACTTACGCGTATTTATCTTGGGCTGGTATGTCATCCTTGTATTCTAGGGGCCATGTATGGACATCCTTATGGCGCAAGTTCTCTATGCATATCTGCTCCAAAACTTTTCTCTATGATGCAAGCAGCAGAAAGTAGTATTAGTGGGATTATATGTAAATACTGGGTTAGTAAGAAAATTGAAATGAAAAACAAGTGTTTACCAATGTTGGCGCCAAAGCTCTATGGGCTGCACTAGGTAAAGAATCAAAAAAATAGAAAACTTTTTCTAGACAATCTACAACCAGCATAACAAAATGGCCACTGTTGCATGCTGGGACAAAAATCTGCATTAACAAAAGGGTAGGTCATACACAGGTTTTTCAGAATAGATATGTAACAACAGTTTTTGACAAAATGAAAGTTGGAGAAGGTCTCTAATTACCCGGTTGCAATTTCCCGGCATTGCGCGTACCCAACTAGGGCGGAACACAGATTGTGGTTGAGGGTGGTCATCCTGAATGGGTTGTTTACCCTTTCTTGTTCTTTTGCCTCTTTGTGTTGAGGTTGACTGACTCATACCCAGGATCGTAGTCTGCATAAATCATAGTTAGTTATTTCGACAAAAGAGCTCGCTGTATTGACATCATGCATAGTGTAAAAGTATGAACAAGTATTTGCCAAGGTTGAAATTTTGTTATTTTACCCCGCCATGTACGCTTATTATGAAGTTTATGTACGGTGGAGGGTGGCCGCTTTCGGTGAGTTTTTGCATAAGGACATCCTTGAAAGTGTCCACCACCTGCGTGTGTCACACTTGCTTAGTAAACAATGTGGAATTGTAAAACTCATGTCTCAAATATGCAATAAATAAAGGATCTAAAATGCAAAATGAGTATGTAATTACCGTGGTGGATATCCACCTAGAACCATCGTCCTGAGCATCATCGCCTAACAATGATGACACCTCTCGACCCGTGAGCTCATATGTTTCGGTCGAGATTGCCACCTCATCGCTATCAACCTCGTTGGGCCTAGAAAATTTTAAACGTGTTATAAACCAGTATGAGGTAATATTGATAATCACTTCATAAATCATTACATAATTGAAAGAAAGGAGTTGTTACAACCTTCTCCTAGTGGCCCGCCTTTTCGTGCCCCCCCATTTCTTCCTAAAATCAGCCAAGACAGCCTCATCAGCAGCTGTTGGCTGGTATAGGAAATGAGCATCCACCCACTGCTCATGATTTTTAAACATGGAGTACATAAAGTTATTTCATATGTGATTTTTAAACAAAAAAAAAGTTAAAGCATGAGCATTTAACCCAACATAAAGTAAGCATGAGCATTTAACCCAACATAAAGTTAAATGACATATGAACCCAACATAAAGCAACAACATATGGAGTACATAAAGTTAGTTCATATGTGATTTTCATATGTCATTCATAGTGTTTCATATGTGATTTTCATATGGAGTACATAAAGTTAGTTTATCATTACACAACACACGTACCTCATTTCTAACTGGTTCCGAATGGGGGGCCACTATCATTAGATTCTTGTGGGCTCGTGTTTTCGCCCTTGTATACGTCACACTAGTAGCCCCCTTTGATGGTGAACTCACCAAATCCACCACAGCTGCAGCTGCCTCCCCTGCATTGTCCCGCTTTGATGGTGAGCTTGCCAAGTCCACCACCGCCACCTTGGCCTTCTTTTTGGCAGCTTTGCCTCTCTTGGCAGCTTTGCCTCTCTTGACAGCCTTGGACGGTGAACTTGGCAAGTCCACAATGGGGGTTTGAATGGGCAGCTGGCTTTGTGAGGGTGGGGGCTGGCTTTGTGAGGGTGAGGGTGGGGGCTGGTTTTGTGAGGGTGAGGGTGGGGGCTGGTTTTGTGAGGGTGCGGTCTGGTTTTGTTGAATATTGGGGCTACTCTCTAGGACCGTGGCCACCAGACCCTTCACATGGTCAAGCTCATCCTTTAAGCGCCGAACTTGTCGTGCTAGAGCTTCCCGTTCAGCCCTCTCAGCTTGGAGCTCTAGCTGCAATTGATTGGACGGCGTTTGAGGAATATTGCTTGGTCCAGCCCCATCATCCCTTGATATGGTTGGGTGCGAGCTGCCATGGGTTTCTTGCAAGGTCTCCATGGCTTCTTCTACCACATTGAACTCTTGCTCCCATGGCATTGCTACAAGCACGGACAGCACCTGCAAATTGCAACAAGATATATGAATTAGAACGCTAAAATACTAACATATAACATCTTTATAAGAAACTAACATGTTTATTAAACTAGTACGCAACTTTAGTGTAAGATACTTACATTGGCACTGTTACTAAAGGCCTCCCTTGCCTTCTTAGTATACATTCTTTGGTGGGTCCATGCTAAAAATCTTGGGAAAGGTTGGTTAATTTCAGCATTCTTCTGACCAACCCCCAAGTGCTCGCATGCCCATATCTGCATAAATGATGACATCAATGGTAAGTTTAAGAATAAAACAAAATTTAGAATGGTTGTGGAGTAAACAATGAGGATAAAAAAAATTTTACCTGAAGCAAGGCAGTGCAACCTTGAATGTGCAAGTTGCCTCTACCTTTTTTCGCTTGCATCGATGAAGCTGCGCGGCTTAAACCACTAACCAAGAAGTCATACACTGCCTTCCCCCATGCATATGTACCTAGGTTGGCTCTATCATCAAGCAATGGTAGGAGGCTTGGGTTGACTTTTTTGGAGGTGGTAGGAAACAAAAAATAGCTATAAGACTAGGGTAATGTACAACCTAACCCTATTTGGGACTTGTATGGAAGGTTTGGTGAGCAATGTCACCAATTGAGTTCGTTCTGGTGAAGTTGTCTTCAAATGCCTATTTAGCAATTTCTCCACCACAGACCCCCCAGAATGAGATTGGTTGCAATCAATTGGCTCCCCCCTCACAGGCAACCCCAATATGAGGGCAATGTCATATAGGGTGAAAGGTATGAGCCTATCACCCACTTGGAATGCACGTGCATCGGCATTCCAACTTGTAGCCATCACTTCAAGTATTCGTCCACTTGCCTCAATGTTGCAGTGGAGATTCAACAACCACCCAAATGGAGTGGTTTGCAGCTGGCTCTTACATTCTTCAGATAAGCTCTTGTTAACATCCATCAATTTGCTAACAATGCAATGATGGCGAATACGAGGTGCAACTTCTATGTTGCCTGCGGGTGTGTTCACATCAATACTCGCCATTGCCTTGGCCACATGCAAAATGGAAATCCATATAATTAGAATATCTCATAAAATCATTGATCATTAAAAGAAACAACAAGATATAGAGGATAGATGCTAACAAGAATAAGCTCATCCAAAGAAACTATGTCTTGAAGCCAGCATGTCACACAAGCATTTAAGTCATACAAAATGTTTTTTTTTTTTTTTTAAGTTACACAAGGACCCAATGGGTTTTGAACCCAAGACCTAACTGTCCACCTTTTTATTACAATGAGGATAATCCCATATTTGAAACATGTTAAAGCTCTTTTAACAAGTTTAAAGAAGAAGATAAATCATCATTATATGTTTCTGTAATGCCAAGACAAGGATTAAAAAAGTATGCCAATTGAACCACTATTGTACAGAAAATGTGAAAATTGTCCAGAATACCCTTAAATTGTCCAGAAAACCCTAACATTGTCCACATTTTAATCACAGTTTAAACATGTGGCCATTCCAAACATATTTGTCACATTCAAGTCAACCTATGACCACACACACAAAAAAAATAAAAAATAAAAAACAAAACAGATGTGACAACATTCCATAAAGTACTTTGTTAAACTCAATCTACCTTGGCTCACTTTAAAAGATATTGTAATAATTTGGTATAATGCAGATGCCATTTTTATAATTTAAACACAGACACAGTAGATAGACTAACAATAATTTTCAGTCAATATGTTTGCTTTCATCAATTAAAGTGAATGGATATTTATAATAAATAGATCCATGAAGCAAGTATACCTGTCTGGGCTGTTCTGTTAGATTAACCCTTAAGAAAACTTCTGTTAGATGTTGCTGTTCTGTTTTCAGGACCCACAAGCACTTCCTGCTAGCAAAGAAAGATCCAAAAGAGTCTAAGTTAATAAATTAATAACATGGAGTGCATGACAAGGCAGTAAAGAAAAAGATGGAAGAGATGGAGGAAGAATTGAAGGAAAAGGTTGACTGCAAAGTACTTGATTTGAACTATAATAGAACTAACTTTATAATAGTTTTAATTGAAATGTAGAAGCAATTTATCCAAATTTGAGGTCCCTATCTACTTGACCTCATTTGGACCTTATTGTTTTAAACATAATCAGTCATCACTAGTACTATATTTACTATACAAGTACTTGGCACACATGGCTGGACAGGTATTCATTTGTCTTCTCTCTTAGTTAACTCATTTGGGTTTGTTTTTCTTTCCATGTTTCTCAGCTGGTTCTACAGTAATTTCCTATATATATATATATATATATATTTATTTTTCCAATATGAGCCTAGTGGTATGACTCTATGTTACAACTTTTTGTAATATTGTCTTTGTTGTTTCTTATTATAGAGTTCCCTTATTCAATTTATAACTTTAGCATAAGTGGGAGCAAATGCCCAAAAAGTAGAAAGAGATATTTGAATAGAAGCAAACTGATTATTGCATGCATCATCAAGTATGTTTTCAAGTTTAATTTCAAATAAGGCTTCTAAACCACCCACTTCTGGCCCCTTTTGACTTTCTTCTTTCTTTACCCTTCCTTTTCTTTTAATTGCCCGGATTAAACTCTTTTGGGGGGGAGGTGCATCACTAGTGGCCTATGTGATGTAATATGTCTAAGTAAGAAGTAAGAATGCATTTATGTATGTTTTGAACACTGCTTTCTGCCCACAGAAACTTCACTTGAGAGTGAAGAGTGTGTTGGCCCTTCAAAAGTGATGCTGAAATTGACAGCACACTCCTTCCAAGGAAAGATTGACCACTCCTTGTCTAACAATTACATTCCATTTTCCTTGTTTTTCTCTTTTTTGCAGCACAGGTGGTTGAGTCTTTCTCTAAAAACTTCTTTAATGTTTGCTTATCTTTACCCCAAAAGCTTAAGCTAGAAAGAATGTTTGAGCTCAGGACTGCATGCTGTAATATCAAGATAAACTACTGTTTATCCAAAACCTTGAGCTGATGGGAGACAGTGAATTTAATCACGTAATCATTATTCCAATAATACCAAGCTTACATTGTGGCATCATTTTAAGCAGGTATTTCAAGTGGAGCCATTGCTGGCATATCTGTAGCAGGAATTGCTGGAGCTTCACTTCTGGCACTTTATGTATATGTGGGGGTTTATAGAAGGAAGAAGAAGAAGGTTGTGGAGGCATCAACTCTCCCTGCAGTATCTGAAGACCAGTATGTTCGACACAGACATGGTAACACTACTGCTTTGAAGAACCATCTCATCGATTGTATTTATTTTAAGAGAGGAATATTTATATTTAAAATGGTCACTTGGTAAGTGTCATCATTTCTGAATTGGTAATGATATGAGTTAACTATCAAAAGTTGCAAAACATATTTTTGGAACATGCTCTTTGTCTGCATATCCTTCCATGCTTTGATATTCATCCATCAACAACAATGTGTATCTTTAGTGGATTTATCACATATATTTTATATCTCAACTTATAAAGAATTCTGAATTTTGAAGATTGAATTCATCTTAAGCAGGATCATAAGACACATAAAGAATTTGCAGTGATGCAAGAGAGTTTACACCTTCATTTTATAGCACATTGGATGCATTGAAACTTAGTCTTGGGTATTGCCACAATGCATGATAGATACACCCTATTTACCATATGCATCCAACCCACAATTGTGTTTCTAATAAAGCCTGATAATGAGGCATGCCTCAAGATGTTGATCTCAAATGCCAAGGACACTCCTTCCAAGGAAAGATTGACCACTCCTTGTCTTCTGCCATTCATTCTACTGTGCTAAAACTAAGATAAGATGCTCCACTTTGGCTTTATGCTTGCTCAGATTCTTACCCCAATTCCTCACCATCCATGGCAAAATCCTAATATATAACATTATGGGTGGGACATAGACTTGGTCTCACTTTTGGACCAAGCTTAGCCATTCCACTATCTCTATCCACTGCTCATCTATCCAAATCTTATAATCTTCTTAATTGTTTTTAATACCTAACATATTAAACGAAACAATTACGTGTTAATTTTTAGTTTGACCACATCATTGTTTCATTAGGCCATAAGGGATATGTACCAAGTGAAGCCTAGGATTTTGAGACTGTGCTAGTAAGTACAAAGAACTGAAAAGGTGATGGTAAAAGTTCAAATTAATTAGAAGGCAAGGCATGTAATGTTTGCTGCCCTCCACAAAGCTATAACGCTTGTCAAATATGAAAGATAGACTTAACTAAAATTAATATGTTCAAATTATGGTTCTTTTATATATTGTTAAAATCTATAAACAAATGATCAGTTTTAGACTGGGTAGTAAATCTGTAATTGACATTAAACTAAAGTGAAATTTAGCATGCATAATAAGTGTTTATAGAAATGAAATGATTAGAAATATCTTGGATCAAGGACAAGCTTAACAATTTCCAGCAAACAATGCAAGACCAAGTATGTCATGTTGACAGCATGGCAGGAGACATAGAAAAAAGTGATTGCAGAAACAACAAGAGTAAGCTATCATGTTGACAAGTAAATTTTTTGGATGGATTTGGGCTTGAATAACATGTAAATTTAAAATGATGATCTGTAAACCATAAAATCATGACCAGAGGTCCAGAACCACAAAAACATCCACAAGCAGAACAAAGCTCCTCAATCCTCCACATAGTTGTTTGTATAAAAAGTATATATAACCATCTAAATTTATTTGCCACACTGCTATTAAGAATCTTACTTGTATGATGCTAATCAAGTTTCTTTTCTTCATCCTCTAATACTCACAAGCTAGCAAATGTAAAAACTTTCACTAGAATGAAGAACTTTACAGAAATAATTATTGATAATCAAACTAAAATAGATCACATAAATCAAAATTAAAAAAATGAACAAAGTGACTACACAAAACCCTAAGATTGTCCACAAAACCCATAGATTGTCCACACTTAGCAAATTCCTCAACCAAAGTCAAAATATTTCACAAAATGGCAAGCATAGTATCAACTCACAAAAAAATTAAAAATGACAGAAGAAAATGGAAATGTCAACTCACCTTTCTCTTTCGAAGATTGTTTCTTACTTCCTTATGCTGTTGTGTCTACGGGTGCAAGGGAATGGGTCACGCTGGGGAAGTTTGAGTGTTTGATAGGAGTGTAGTTTGTTCTTGGGAATGTTTGCACGTGAAGAGAGGAAGAGGAAAGACTGTGAGAGAGTTTCAGTTTTCAGTTTCAAACAGTTACACTTTTGTTTGTTTCAGTTTCAAAGAGACAGAAGAGAGGGCGTCGTGTTGAGGAAGCTTCTGACATGCAGGCTCGAAGAAACGACGCCGTTTGGGGACCACTTTCCCCCCAAAAGCCCAACACAGCACCGTTTTGGGGACCACTTTCCCCCAAAAGCCCAACACAGGCACCGTTTTGGGAATTTATATTTCCCCCCAAAAGCCCAACACGGCACCGTTTTGGCAATTTATATTTCCCCCCAAAAGCCCACACAACGCCGTTTTGGAGGACCAACTTTCCCACCAAATTTCCCACGTTGGACCGGCCTTCTTTCTTTCTTTTTTGGTTTCTTTCTTCTTATTTTGGTTTAAGTGGATTAATGGGTTTGGGCTTTTTTCAAATATTAATACATTATATTATGGGTTATTATATGACAATGGGTTTGGGCTTTTTAAATAACCTCAAATATTAATACATTATATTATGGGTTATCATATTTTGGGCTTTTTAAGTAACCTCAAATATTAATACATTATATTATGGGTTATCATATGACAATGGGTTTGGGCTTTTTAAGTAACCTCAAATATTAATACATTATATTATGGGTTATCATATGACAATGGGTTTGGGCTTTTTAAGTTACCTCAAATATTAATGTATATATTATCTAATCTAATACTAGTACGCAACATTCATACCCTCATGTCCACTTTAATGTACAGTAAAAAATATCCTTACAAAAAAATATATTTACATTTTCAAACTACACTAAACAAAAAACTGCATCTTATATATGGGTTAATTAAGGAAAGCAACATTTAGAGTAAATCCTAATTTTTAGGCATAAATCTATTACTAGCAATAAAAAAGCACCTACACTTTCTATTTTGCTTCCCACATTTCAAAGTTTTCCAATTTTTTAAAAATCAAATTTAAAAAGATTACAAGGAAAAAAAATTCACCAAGTTTTTTTGATAACTCCCCACGTTGAACTAAAATTAAAAACCCACATTCAACGTTTTATTATTATTATTATTTTTTTTTTTGAGAATCACCCACATTCAACGTTTAAAAAAACCAAATTTTAAAAGGTAACCATCAAAAAAAAAAAAAATTATCATTATCCAAATAGAAAGATAACCATCAAATTATTAACCGTTTCAACTTTGTTTTCCTTCCTTCATTTCTGTTTTCAAAATCCTTAAATTTAGTAATTATCCAAAAAAAAACCAAAAATCCTTTCCCTCGTTTGAGTTCAAAATCATTAAAAAAATCACCATTCATATTAAACAAATAAATTTAAAAATAACTGCAAGTTTCCATAACAATAAATATATTTATAAAATAAAATAAAAATAAAAAAACTATAACTCCCACCCCCACAAAAACAATCTCCTACTCTTCCACAACTACACTGATCAAAAACCCACATCTCTCATCCTAACCAATATCTATTAACCTTCTTCAAACTGAAAACAAAGGAATAAAAAATAAAAAAAACACAATACTTCATCACTTTATCTTCTCCTTCTCCGAAGCAATTTAAATTTATTTTTTATTTTTTTTAAATCCAATTGTATTATGTTAGAGAAAGCTGAGAGTATTCACATCAGTTTATCAAGAATTATTAAAGGGAGACAGTCACTCAAAAGGTATGTTCACATGTATAACAGTTTTAGATAATTAGAATTTTTTTTTTCTTTTTTTTTAGAACATTTGCTTGAATGTAAAGTCATTTTATCTACACCGAATATATGGATATTAGCAAAATACCAGGAAAATCGGCTAGCAGCCTAGCATGCTATGGTTTTGAACCTAAAGATATGTATTGCTTTCTTATTACTATTGAAGTAAATGTTGTTCTCTTTTTCTTTTTTATACTTAGTAACTAACTAACTTTGTTTCCATTTATTTGTCTTATTCAAAAGATTACTTTCAATCATTGACAAGGATCATTCTACAACGCAATTTGAGAAGAAACAATTTTGAAAATAAGGGAAAACATAAAAACTGTAAGTGCCAAATCTATAAAACTTTTATAGATTATTTGAAAACCTCTGCAATTCTTTTAATCAATGTCTAGAAATTTAACAAATGTTTTGCACACCCACATTATTCTTTGTACTTTTTGTTCTATTATTTTCCAAAAAGAAAGAAACTTATTATTATTCTTTTTTTTTACCGATTCTTTGTCAAAGGAGCATCACCTTTGCCAAAGCTTCAATTTGTGGACCTTCACACCATTACTTCTACCATTGGTGGCAAAGGATAGCTCGAGGCTAAAGCTCTTCCTCAAGGTGACTATGAATGGGAAGCCATGATGGGTTGGGTTTGTGTGTAGGGTTTCTCTGTTACACTTTATCAATTATATTTTGAACAACAGTGTTTTTATTTATTTATTTAGTTACTTAAAAATAAAATTTGGTTTAGTAGGTGACAACAACTTGATGTAAACAAAGTTGGAGTTCTAAAACTAGTGTAACACTAATATGATGTATAGAGAGAGTTTGGATGATAACATCACACGTGAATATTGAAAATTTATTAATGTGGATTATTTATTTATTTTTTTCTTTGTAATTATATTCTAGCACGTATTTTGTGTTAACTTCTCCAACCTAATAATTTTTGTGATAAACTTAAGAAATTTTTTATTTTTTGAAACGATACAGGGAGGACTTCAAGCAAACAACACAACAAAAAGTGAGTTGATAGGGTATGGCTTCCTAATGAAGCCTTCACGTGTGTAAATTATTGACCAAGATGAATTAATTGGAGTAGAAGTCTTTGTAGTCTAATTTTTTTTTTTTTAATTGTTGTTTGTTGATTTTAATTAAAAATATTAAATTAAATATATTTTGTACACGGTGTGGTTGTTGTTTCCATCCAAATCTATGTAGGGTCATAATTCAAATAGAATTTTGTAATTATTTTATAAAATAGCTACATGTAAAATTGTGTGAAATTTTAACAAAATATTAAAATTGACTGACAAATTTTTTAAGAGAATATCTATATCTAGACTGTTAATTGGAGTAAAAGTCTTCTATAGTTATTTTTTATTTTTCTTTTTCTTTTATTGTTGTTTGTTGATAATAATTAAAAAAAAATTAAAAGTGATAAATAGAAAAAGCCTCTAAAATTGTAAGAGGCTTTATAATCCTTGTATGAACTGTATTAATATCAACAAAGTTTTTTAAACAACCTATGCAATTGCATAAAAAACCTGAGATCATGGATTTGCATAATTGCAGCATGCAATTGGCTTTAATGGTTAAGATTAAAAGTTTTAATATTCACTTTTAATCTCATCCATTGAATAAATAAATATTTATTAAATCAACTATTTAATTTTTACACACTTATGATATAAATTGCATTTGCAATTGCACTAGCAATTGGTTACACGGCATATATTTCCTTTCAAAGAGCTGATTTTTTACACAGTACAACTAAAACAAACAGCTCAACGTGTATATACTTGCTTTGAAAGAGCTGATATTTTACACAGTACAACTAAAACACCTCATTCTTAGCTGGTTAACAAAACACGGGCTGATGGGGCTGATGTGATCTTCTGATCACAAGGACACGGCAATCCCATCAGCCGAACTGTCCTCTTCTTGGAGCTGCACGTCCCTACTGCTGCTGTGTTCTTCGGCTAGAAGTAGAGTCCTCAAGTGCTTCAGCTACAAAACCCGATCTTGCTTCTTCTTCTTCTTCTTAGCTGTCTGCCTCTACGTTTTCTTCGTCTTTCTTCCATTCTCAATTTCGGGTTAGCTGTCTTTGGGTTGGCAGAGAGCATTAAATGCTTACAAGACTTCTCAATCTCACTCCATCTTCTCTGCGTGTTAGGTGTCTGAACAGTGGGATGTGATTTTGTTACTGGGCTGTGACCAAATTTGTACTGGGTTGTGACCGAAATTTAGTGGGGTGCTGGTTGTTTTCAATTTTCCTCTTTATTTGTTCAACTTTGTGAATCCTTCAGGTCTCGGTATGCTCTCTCTCTCTCTCTCTCTCTCTCTCTCTCTCTCTCTCTCTTTGTTCTTGATTTAATTCCTCAATTAACCTTAATATTCAAAACCCTAATTGCATCATATTCTATTCAAATTAAATCATATTGAAAATTTTAATATTCAAAACCCTAATTATGATTTATTCAACTTAAATAATATTCAAACCCTTAATATTCAAAACCCTAAGCTTTTTGACATAAACTAATATATTATATGATTTTTTAATAACCTAATAATATAAATTCATATTTTAATACCTTTGCAGCAAAGATGTCTTCCTCATCAGTAAATAGTGCAATTAGAGATGGGCTGAGATTTAGAAATTTAGACTGTGTTTGTGGCAAAAGAGCATCAGTTAGGATTTCAGAATCAAGTTTAAACAAAAACAAATTGTATTATTGTTGTGCTGCCAACCGATGCGGTTTCTTTTCTTGGTGTTTGCCCATCAACCAACGAGCTGGCTGTGAAAGAATGGAAGAGATATCACAAGCAACCAGTTCTAAATCCATGGTTGATGCATCACAATTGCTTGATGCATCACAACTGTTACTGGACTTGCATCAACTTCAGTCAGAGATGCGTGGCATGCGTGATATGGTCCAACCAGTACATCGTGATGACATCCAATCGTTGAAGAAGTTGTTAACAATAGGACTTGCTGTAATTGTGGGCCTTATTGTTGTATTATGGTATCAAATTCAATAAATGTGTAGTGTAGTCATTACCACTTTTTGTAATTAGACAATATTTGATTGAATGAATGAGGATGCTTATTTGAATGAATGTGAATGAATGAATGTAGTGAAATGTATTCAATAAATGTGTTGTGTACCAGAAAAATGTTTATTTTAACATTTAAGTCTGCCCAGAAATTGTGGACAATTTGCATCAATGTGTGGACATTAATGTGTATATTTTCTTGCAATGGCCATGCAAATTCATGCAATTTGATGCACGTTAGAACACTAAACAGTCACGTGAACAGTTATCCATATGAACATTTTAAACGTGAACAGTAAAATTCATCCCCAGAAAGTGTGGACAATTTGATAAAAGTGTGGACAAGTTTGTCCACACTTTCTGTCAGATACGTAAACAGTGTTTTACGTGAACAGTGAACTCTTTCTGATAAAAGTGTGGACAATTTTATGAAAGTGTGGACAATTTTGTCCACACTTTCTGTCAGATGCGTAAACAGTGTTTTATATGAACAGTAAACTCTTCCCCAGAAAGTGTGGACAATTTGAACAAAGTGTGGACAAAATTGTCCACACTTGAAGAGCAATGGTAAACAGTATACGTGAGCAGTATCGTGAACAGTATACGTGAACAGTGTTCCTATTGGCCTGAAAGTGTGGACAATTTTGTTAAAGTGTGGACAAAATTGTCCACACTTTCTACAAACTTGGTGCACAGTACCATATTACCCAGAAACCTGCCTTTACCCAGAAACCAACCCAGAAACCTGTTTTAACTTAGCCAATTTCTGCAAACTTGGTTCAAAGTATACCACTAACATAACTTTCATAAAATTACTATATTCATGAAATTCACCATGACCTGAATACATAAAAAACTTAGAATAACCCACTAGCAATAACTCAAATACGTATGCACTTCCATTATCATTGCATTGGAACGACAAAATACATTAATTATCCACTCTAGCTAAAAACAATACAATCAAATGGGTGTATATTAATGAAATGAAAGGAGCCTACACTTTCTCTTTCCTCTTGCAAAAAAAACAACGCTGAGGATATAGGAGATTGAGACGGATCCTTCCATGATACAAAAAAACTAACTACCAACACATCCTTCCGTAATACAAAAAAGGAGGATCGTTTAACAAAAAAAAAAAAAATTATTTACATATATCTAATCAAGTAAGGTTTAAGGCTTGGTCTTCGTTTCCATGAGCTTGAGTCTGTGACATTGACTGTAAAAGAAAACATGGTACAATAAGTATGCAATAAATAGGATTTAATAACCAATTTTTCCACATTACAAATATCTTTACCTCAGACACAAAACTCTGGGAAGGCATTGGATTTGTTAAGTGTATAACTCCATCATTTGAATGTGGCATGGACACTGGATATTCCTACAATACAAAAAAAAAAAAAAAAATATTCAACCATAAGCCCCAAAATAACATCTTTGCTACATATGAATAATAACAGTGCAAATCACCTATACTTACCATGTTTGATGTAGAGCCATCTCCATAAGCACTACCTCCAACCTAGGCCATCCAATCACAATTAAACCAAAATTAATAAACAATAATAGACTAGGATATTAAAAGAAGTGTGGTCTTTTAATTATGTACCCCAGTAGTTGATGTAGAATGAGCAAGATTCCTAGCAGCGGCAGTGTTCCTTTTCTTCTTTGGTTTTGAAACCGCTTCCTCCATTGATGACTTTAGCCGTTTCATCCTAGGTCGACCCTTACGCTTCACAACCATAGGACTCCTTACAACTTCAGTCCTAACAACATCAGGAGCAGCTCCAACACTATTCTTTCTCTGAGACGAGGGCTGTTTATCACATGAACGAGAAAAGTTGTCTTTCAAATCAATTAACAACTTTTCTAGAACATTGAAATTCTCTACAGACTCAGCCCCTATCTCAAGCACACCGACTGCTAGTCTATGTAACTTCTCGTACCTTTCCAAGACAGGGTTATGTTGTACATCATCTGTACAAGTGGAGACGTAAGTGTGTTTTCTTTTGATATCCTTTCTCCACCTGTCTAGTATATACCTGTCAGGGAGTACAGTCACACGTTGCCTGGGAAAGCACAAATAAGGCATGCCTACATAATATCCCCCTAAACTCAAACATGCGACATACACAGCCAACCAAGCATTCGGAGCTACTGAATCTCACTTCAAAAAGCTTCCCTGGGCATGCTTCGTCTTCAATCTTGTATTTGACTTCATCACCACCTCTAACAAGCTCATTTACGATACAACCCTGTCTCCCAGCAAATTCTAGTCGCACCCGCTTAAAAATCTCATGGGTGTAAGCTTCTTGGAACTGTTTCTCCATAGGAGATGATGATGAACACTCCAGCTTGCCTTTGAAACACTCAAAATCTGATAAAATCTCTTTTTCAACCTTATTCCGCATTGCCTTCTCGAATTGCTCCACAAATACTTTCAAGGTTGTAGAGCTATGTAAGTAACCATCAAAGAAGGCATTCATTGATTCCGAACGTTGGGTTGACGACATTCCCGCAAAGAAATTGGAATTGAGAAATGCAGGAACCCATCGCTCCCGTTCCTCATATAACTTAGCCAACCACTCATTCTCCTCAAGATGATGCAAAGTGATGGTATGATTCCATTTTTCTTCAAACTCTTCCACTGTCATTGAATCATGCACGGCTTTAAGCAAAGAATGCTTTATATCTTGATAAGCTTCCAATCCAGCAAGCTTCACCGGCAATTTCATCGTAATATGCCAAATACACCAACGATGAACAGTTTCCGGAAAAACTATTTCAATGGCCCGCCGCATTGCTTGGCATTGGTCTGTGATAATGGCTTTTGGAGCAATGTCACACATACTTTGCAACCATTGCCTAAATACCCACACAAACGAATCCGTGTCTTCACTTGACAATAACCCACAACCAAGTATAATAGATTCACCATGATGATTAATTCCAATAAAAGGGGCGAATGGCATATCATACTTGTTTGTTAGATATGTGGTGTCGAATGTGATCACATCATTGAAGGATTCGTATGCTGCCCTACTCCTCGCATCAACCCAAAATACATTTCGCACACGTAACTCATCATCCAAATCCAATGCATGGTAGAAGTTAGAATTTTTAGCTTGCATTCTAACGAAGTAATCGTGCAAGGCTTGTCCGTCACCCTCCTTACACTTTAAACGACGTTCCTTTTCAAGAAAGTTGCGAACATCTCTTTGATTATACGTCACATTTTCATAACCCCCTGCTTCAACGACGGAAGCCTTAATACTACTATTTATCCTAACACCGGCATTGTCATTAATCAAGAGTCTCCTTCTTGTATCCGTGCTTATATGCCGAAAAGCAGCAAAATGCCTGGATTTACTAGGACTCAACTCATGATTATGATCCTCAATAAAACTCAATATCCTCCATTTTTTATCGGTAATATCCATCGAAGCTTTGATCCCAGCTTCACACGCATTTTTTATTGTCGACCTCTTCTTGGAAGGATCATCAACCGAACTACTGTATCTTTCCCTCTCGGTTACACTTCAAGTTTACGTAAGAAGTCTCACTAAAGCCCTTCTTTTTTCTTGAATTCCTTGTCATTGTTGCAAATCCTTTCGAATAAGCATAATGCTTATAAAATTCAATGACTTGTTGAAGTGAATCAAACTCCATTCCAACCCTTGGTTCAATCACTGAATTCCTCACACTCTCAGGTGTATCCTCCTGCATGTTTCCCTCAACAGGCTGTGGTAAATCCTCCACAAAACTATTACTAGCACCAAAGGATCTAACACCATCCATCTCTTGTGTACTCATGACTGCAACAACCTATAAGCCAAATACCAAAGTTAATTATAACATGTAATGTAAACTCTACCAAATAATTTATCATGTACCAATAATGATATACAACCTAAACCTAAAGTATTACATTGTGACTAGTATCAATAACAGAAAACATTCAAACACACCAACACACACTCACTAAAATTATCATTAAAAAATAACATGAAAAAACCCATTAAACATCTATAGCCATAATACAATAATCATGAATATTTTGCTACACCTAAAACAAGCATAATTTTTTTTTTTTTTTTTCATTTTTTATTACACAAAACAATATGTACAGATTATCACTAAAAATAAACTTAAATAATATACACAACTAACAAAAAAGAAAAAGAGGAAAAAAAAAAAATGCATACCACGTGAACAGTGCAGTCAATGCACCAGTGCAATGCACCTCCAAAACTCCAAAACTCACGTTAAATGCTGCTCCAAATCTCAAATGTTGGTCTCTGTCTCTGCTCCAAATGGTGACTTTGTTTCAAGCTCAAGCTCAAGCTCAAGCTCAACAATGGCAGCAACACTGTTTTACAGAAAAAGGTTTCTATGTTTAGGATTACTGTTTCATTATTATTGGCAAGAAATAATAAGTACCAAAACTTCAAAAATCCAACCTTAGAACTGACGTTGATCTTCTCGGCTAAGTTGTCTTTTTTTTTTTTTTTTTACTTTCTGCTTGCTGTGGCTGTTTCAGTTCAGTGGCTGTTTGTTTCAGTCATGCTGCTGAAGAAGAAGACCAGGCGGAGTGGAGGGAAAAAAAAAAGCAAGGCTGGACCTCTCACGTGCTTTGCCATGCCCCATTTTTAGCCAAATTTTTAGTGTGTTTGGCAACAAAGATAGTTGCATTCTTCATTAAAATTGCTGATTTTGCACTTATGGGACCCGCAGGGATTGCTTGCTGCCGTGGCCCAATTATTTACTGCCACATCCATAGTGTGAAAACACTGTTTCACAGCATGGTGTGAAAGTAGCAGGGTCCTTTTTGTATTTATTTGATGTGAAGAAGCTTTCTAAATTATGATAATTTGAAAAAGTATTATGTTAATCTTCTTTTTTAAAACTTGATAATTTTTTTTTTTATCTTGATGATATTGATTTATTTTCAGACTTAAAAGTCTCATAAAAGATTTTACCAAAAAAAAAAATGACAAATATACTTAATTTTATTAAGGAATTAAATTGTTCCAAATGCATCTATTGCATATATTATATTATTGACTATACTTGTCACAATCGCATCCGTTGAAAAAAGTTTTTCAAAGTTAAAATTAGGGTAAATTAAACTTTTCCACCCTAAACTATCACCCATTTTTCACTTCACCCCCTAAACTTTAAAAAGTAACAATTGACCCCCTAAACTATGAAAATTGCACGGCCGTTACACCCCGATGCCAAAATCCAGTTAAAATGGACGAAATTGAGCCACACGTGACACGCACGTGCTCTTGGGCCCACGAAATTAACTTTACCAATTTATATTTTTCCTAATCCCCGAATTACCCCTTACCCCTTTATTGATCTGAGATAAAAAAACCCAAATAGCCGTGTAAGAAATTGGCCCCAAAACCAAACCCTCGGTCAATAACCCCCCAAAACCGGCGTTGACCCACGATCTCCATAGCCAAGTCCAGCTGAAGCTCCAATCTCCATAGCCAAAACACCTTCAACCTCGATCAATAACCCCAAAACCGAAACTTGACCCACGGAGAATACCCAGTTCACACCGGCGCTGACCCAACCACGCAATCCCCGGAGATGGCGGAGAGATTCGGATCTGCGCTTCGGAGATGGCGGAGAGCGATTTCGACTTCGCCTTCGCAGGAGAGAGACCTCGCTACCATTCTCGGCACGGCTTGAACGGCGGCGCGGTGCTGAACGATTTTCGATTTCGTCGATTTCGGTTTCAGGGTTGGGGTTTGAGGCTGGGTTTGGGTTTCGGTGGTGGTGATGGGAACGATTTCAGTGGAATTATTCGGGTCGGGTGTCTCGTCGGGTGAAAGTTTCCGGATCTTTCGAGGACGGAAGTGGATTTTGGATGGTGGAGATGAGGTTTGAGTTGGCCCATTGGTTAATTCGGTTGGTGTTGGTGTGGCTTTCACTATTGCCGTACTAGTGGTAGTAGTGGTGGTGGTTGTGGTTGTTGTAGAGTCATGGTGGGGCGGGGGGAGCAAAATACCACAATTACAGGTTCAGTGAAAATAACATATTATTAGAAAAAGAGAAGAAAAGGGGGCGGGGGGAGCAAAATCATAATCTGAAAAGGAAGACTAGGAAAATTAATCCTTAAATTGTTGGCGCCTGGATCAAATTGTTACATTCATCCATACCTTGATAATATACAACTTCTAACAGTTAGGAATCAGTGTAAATACGAATAGCATTATTATTCTTATTGATTTGTTTCTTTTTTCTGTTTCACTATGAAAGAAAGAAGAAGTCTTCTAAAGAAAGCAAATATATGTTAAAAGTAAATGGAATTGGTTGGAGCTTGGAATCTTTGGCCATGGAGTTTTAGAGGACAAAGAAGGAAAGTTCTGTGGGTGAAGAACGGGGAATAAGGAAAGAAGAAAGAGAAAGAAAGTGGATGAGGGTATTTTCGGGTTTTCAAGGCAATTGTGGGTGATAACTATCCAGGTGGGCTTGTATGTCACGTGCATCTCACATGACAGACGATTCCGTCAATTCTAACGTGATTTTGGGCTCAGGGGGTAACGGCCGTGCAATTAGATTAGTTTAGGGGGTAAATTGTTACTTTTTAAAGTTTAGGGGGTGAAGTGAAAAATGGGTGATAGTTAAGGGTGGTAAAGTGTAATTTACCCTTAAAATTATAAAAATCTTACTTGCTATCAAAGAAAGATTAAATGGATTAGCCATATTATCTATTGAACAAGATTTGTTAGAAAATATTGAATATAAAAGTTTAATTAGTAATTTTGTACCAGAAACTATATGTAGAGTAATTTTTCAATGATTTTTTTATTTTTTTTTAAGATAGAAGGCCTCATTTTTTTGCATTGTCTCAGGTCTCATAATTCTCAGGGCTAGCCCTGCTGATGATCTTACCTTCATTTCCTTGTAAAGTTTCTGCTCTGCAGCATAAAGTTTTTTAAGTGTGATGCAATGAGCTCCAACCCTGCATGGTTCACTAGAGCCAGAAAGCTCAACAACCTCTTTGGTTACCTGAAGAGACTTGGATGACCAATTTCATGACAATGCACTAAAGAAAAAAAATGTCCCATTCTATTCATCTCAGTTAGAGGCCATCTATTAAGTGCCTGGTTGGACAGTTGATGTGTCATCTGATGTGGTAATATTTGACACATCATCCAAAAAAAAAAAACATTAAAGAGCAGTAGATGACAGAGAGTCATAGAGATTAGCCAAGTTTTCAGTTGAAATTACGATGGTGCCATAAATTACAGACAAATAAACCTACATAATTGAAGTATGATGCTAACATCATTTGATAGGCTTTTACACCAAATTACGATGGATCTGGAACAAATGTTGCTTTCCAGTCCAATCAAATTATCAAAAACTATCAGCCACTAACTCAGGTAAACACATTTGCAGGCTTGCAGCTATAGACACTCATAAATTATCGGTAAACAAACTGTTCAAGACTGACCTTCTTCAACTTCCTCAGAAAATACCTAAGCCAAACCAACCAAAATTTAATCCCAGAAAAAATAAAATCACAAACCCAGATATAAAATCCAAAAACTATTAACAAAAGATCTCTAGTGAATCACTCAGCAAAACTTGGACTTGGCGCGAACCTCGTTGGTGCGCCAGAGCTTCATGCGGTAAATCTTGGGGTGCTCATCGGATTCAGTTTGTAGAGCCCTCCCAACGACCTGGTACTAGTGAAACTGCAACCCCAAAGTAAAACATAAACACCATTAATTTATCATAACCCTTTAGTTTTTCAGAGAAAATGAAAATTCGAGATCACTGTTTATGTTTTTCTTGGTTTCAACGAAAATAAAAAAGCTCAAAATTTAACGAAAGAGGTTGTCAGTTTTTTTTCCTATATTTTTCTCAGGAAACAAACAGATAATAAAGAAAGAGAGCAATATAAACACTATATAGGAGAGGTTTTGACATGGATCAGAGAGAGCAATATAATCTCTATGACTCTGTCATCTACAGCTTCTTCTTTTTTTTCTTTTTTTTTCTTTTTGATGATGTGTCAAATATTTTTTTTTTTTTCCTCTTTCTTTTTTATGATGTGTCAAATATAGTCACATCAGATGATACTGTCCAACTAAACACTTAACAGAGGGTCTCTAACTGAGATGAACGGAAAGGGCAATTTGATAGCAAAACAAAGTTAGGGGACCAAAATGAAAATTTTTTAAGTTAGGGGACCAAAATGAAAAAATCTCATAAATTAGGGGGCAAAAGTTAACTTAAGTCTAAATTATATTGGTAACCTTTCTAAAAAAAGAAAAAAAGAAAAGTTATATTGGTAACTTTGGTGCTACATGATGGTCGTAAGTCGTAACTTGCAACGAGTCATTAGGCTATAATAATTAATGTAGATAAGGTTTCATTATTGAAAGAAAAAAATGCAAATAACGTGATTGAGGTTGATGGTTGATGGGTAATTTAAGTCTTTCAAGAGTACTATATGGTTGTATTTGCAACAAGTGATCATTGAGGTACATGTCAATGCGATTTTGTCAGGTGGGACCTGATGGTGGTTGCTGATTCCGATGTCTCTGCACTCTAATGGGGTTTTTTGTTTGTGTGTGTGTGTGGGGCTCTTCGGTCTCACACTTAACAGAGGGTCTCTAACTGAGATAAACGGAAAGGACAATTTGATAGCAAAACAGAGTTAGGGGGCCAAAATGAAAATTTTTGAAGTAAGGGGACCAAAATGAAAACACCCCTTAAGTTAGGGGGCAAAAGTTAACTTTAGTCTAAATTATATTGGTAACCTTTCTAAAAAAAGAAAAGTTATATTGGTACTTTGGTGCTACATGATGGTCGTAAGTCATAACTTGCAGCGAGTCATTAGGCTATAATAATTAATGTAGATAAGGTTTTCATTATTGAAAGAAAAAAATGCAGATAAGGTGATTGAGGTTGATGGTTGATGGGTAATTTAAGTCTTTCAAGAGTCCTATATGGTTGTATTTGTAGCAAGTGATCATTGAGGTACATGTCAATGCGATTTTGCCAGGTGGGACCTGATGGTGATTGCTGATTCCAATGTCTCTGCACTCTAATGGGGCTTTTTGTTTGTGTGTGTGTGTGGGGCTCTTCGGTCTCAGACTTTCAAGTCGATGATGATGGCAATTATTTCAATGTATTTCGTTTTCTTTCATAAGATATATTTGTAATAAGGCTGCTTCTACATTGGCACAGAGGCTTTGTCCTCACCTTCTAATAGGGTTGGGTTGGATAATTGTTCAAGCTCTATTGTACAGTTGGATATTTCTCACTAATAATATGCTAACGTTTCCAAAGAAAAAAAAAGTTACCGTGCATAATAACATTCTATACTACCTACACAAAAACAAATACATGATGATAGGAACAAACCCACAAAGGCAATCGGATATGAAGCTTAGGAAACCACACAAATGTGTTTAAATAGGAGATTGAGGTGCAATCAATTAGGGAGATGAGGAGGTGAGGGAGATGAAGAGGTGAGGGAGTTCAAAAGGTGAGATAGAAGAAGATGTGAAAAAGAGGAAAAGTCTATGAAAAGGGAGAGAATTAAATAAAGATAAATGTTAAAAGGTAAGAGTGAGAGAATTAATTAATTAGAGGTATGGGTAGTGAGGAAGGGTGTGAGAATATGAAATCTGATGTGGCATCTTTAGGAAGAAAGCTAAAGCTTCACCTATTAGTTTATATAATAGATAGTAAACGTCAATGATACCATATTATATAATTAGATTTAAAAAAAAATAAAAAAATTAACCGAATATGACATACTTAAATTATATTGATAACTGTCACGCCCCGAACCAAAGCATAAGCTCGATACGAGACAACCACCGCACATCCATAAGGCGTGCCTTACAAGTGTGCTAGGCCTTACTAACAAATTTCTAAAAAGAATAATATCCTTGATATAAAATCTCCAAATAAACATATTAACCAGTAAGTTCAAATGAATTAAAT
Source organism: Fagus sylvatica (assembly GCA_907173295.1). Classification (NCBI taxonomy): domain Eukaryota; kingdom Viridiplantae; phylum Streptophyta; class Magnoliopsida; order Fagales; family Fagaceae; genus Fagus; species Fagus sylvatica. The sequence goes on along the minus strand of OU015767.1, from coordinate 25,990,856 downwards.
CCATGCATTACTATTCCAAATCCTAATAAACAAAAGTCTATCATAAAGTCTCTAATCAAGACATTCTAAATAATCCTGTCTAAAAATCCTTCTCACACAACTCCCCCACAATGTCCAAGCTAACTAATCCTCAAAATCTGAAATGAGAAAGAAAGGGGGGTAAGCCAAAAAGCCTAGTAAATAACCAATATCCTTATCTAGTCGGATCAAACACACATTTGTTAAAAACAGATATACATAGGTACTACAAAATTCTCAAACAATTGTTTTGATAAAGCATTTGATTTAGTTCACAAAATAAAATATATTATTTTATTTACAATTAGCAAATTAAACATATTAAGAAATAAATACAGATACAAATATAGATTCAAATACAAATTCAGATTCATATTCGAATACAGATATAGATATAATACATATACTAAACAGTCTTTAGTGACTACGGCCACATTATCCTTGTGACAAGGCCTAAAAACCACACATAGGTCGATGGCAAACCCTAGAATGAAACTAGTTTCGGTACCAATGTATATCTCCTTTGGCGGGGCCCAGAACATAGTCAGACTGAGAGGTTTCAAAAAATCAAAACATATATAAAATATATTTGAATTCCAAAACATAGTGATTTTCAAACCTTATCCAAATTTACATACAGTAACCAAATCAGTTTAACAAATTAGTTGTATAAAGATTCCTGTAACATATAATCACATGCTTGATCCGACTTTTTGAAGTAAACAATACTTTCCAAGTACAATGATTTTTCTGATATTTCGAAACAAGATTGATTTTGGCATAATAGAATAATAAACTACAATAAGTTCGCAAATAGGAATATTTAATATATAGAATTGAGAAAATTCTAGTTAAGGATAAAGGTTACTTACCTCTTGCAAGTAAAAGATAATATAATCCTTTCTATCTTCTCTTTTCAAATCTCACAAATCAAATCCTAATCAATTATACAATAATTAAAATGCATTAATTGACATAAACAATGCTATTTACTTAGGAACTGATTTATTCACTGGACTGCCTAATATTCGCCTAAATCCTTATCCATGCTTTCACGTCAATAGCTATAGCCATGACAAGTTTTATTATTTTTATTTTTCAAAGGCCACTGACCAACTTAGATAACCAAGGAAAACTCACCATTAGCCTTTTGCCCCACCACGTCAGTGTGCTAATAGTCTAGGTGCTACGTATTTTTTTATTTTCTTTCTTTTCTTTCTTTATCTTTGGCTGCATGTACAGCAGTGTACATCAAGCCATTACTTTCACGTTAATAGACTAGGCCTTAGTGGTAATCTTTTATATATATTTTTTTTCTATCTTCTCTTTTTAAATCTCACAAATCAAATCCTAATCAATTATACAATAATCAGAATGCATTAATTGACATAAACAATACTATTTACTTAGCAACTGATTTATTCACTGGACTGCCTAATATTCGCCTAAATCCTTATCCATGCTTTCACGTCAATAGCTATAGCCATGACAAATTTTATTATTTTTATTTTTCAAAGGCCACTGACCAACTTAGATAACCAAGGAAAACTCACAACTAGCCTTTTGCCCCACCACGTCAGTGTGCTAGTAGTCTAGGTGCTACATATTTTTTTATTTTCTTTCTTTTCTTTCTTTATCTTTGGCTGCATGTACAGCAGTGTACATCAAGCCATTACTTTCACGTTAATAGACTAGGCCTTAGTGGTTATCTTTTATATATATATTTTTCAATCTTTTCTTTTCAAATCTCACAAATCAAATCCTAATCAATTATACAATGATCTTTTTTGATAGAATTATACAATAATCAAAATGTATTAATTGACATAAACAATTCTATTTACTTAGCAACTGATTTATTCACTGAACTGCCTAATATTCGCCTAAATCCTTATCCATGCTTTCACATCAATAGCTATAGCCATGACAAGTTTTATTATTTTTATTTTTCAAAGGCCCCTGACCAACTTAGATAACCAAGGAAAACTCACCACTAGCCTTTTGCCCCACCACGTCAGTGTGCTAATAGTCTAGGTGCTACATATTTTTTTATTTTCTTTCTTTTCTTTCTTTTTCTTTGGCTGCATGTACAGCAGTGTACATCAAGCCATTACTTTCACGTTAATAGACTAGGCCTTAGTGGTAATCTTTTATATATATTTTTTTTCTATCTTCTCTTTTTAAATCTCACAAATCAAATCCTAATCAATTATACAATAATCAGAATGCATTAATTGACATAAACAATACTATTTACTTAGCAACTGATTTATTCACTGGACTGCCTAATATTCGCCTAAATCCTTATCCATGCTTTCACGTCAATAGCTATAGCCATGACAAATTTTATTATTTTTATTTTTCAAAGGCCACTGACCAACTTAGATAACCAAGGAAAACTCACAACTAGCCTTTTGCCCCACCACGTCAGTGTGCTAGTAGTCTAGGTGCTACATATTTTTTTATTTTCTTTCTTTTCTTTCTTTATCTTTGGCTGCATGTACAGCAGTGTACATCAAGCCATTACTTTCACGTTAATAGACTAGGCCTTAGTGGTTATCTTTTATATATATATTTTTCAATCTTTTCTTTTCAAATCTCACAAATCAAATCCTAATCAATTATACAATGATCTTTTTTGATAGAATTATACAATAATCAAAATGTATTAATTGACATAAACAATTCTATTTACTTAGCAACTGATTTATTCACTGAACTGCCTAATATTCGCCTAAATCCTTATCCATGCTTTCACATCAATAGCTATAGCCATGACAAGTTTTATTATTTTTATTTTTCAAAGGCCCCTGACCAACTTAGATAACCAAGGAAAACTCACCACTAGCCTTTTGCCCCACCACGTCAGTGTGCTAATAGTCTAGGTGCTACATATTTTTTTATTTTCTTTCTTTTTCTTTGGCTGCATGTACAGCAGTGTACATCAAGCCATTACTTTCACGTTAATAGACTAGGCCTTAGTGGTTATCTTTTATATATATATTTTTCTTTCTTTCTTTTTCTTTTACTGCTGCATGTACAGTGGCCATTACTTCCTATCACGTTAACATAACATCCTATTAGCCTATAGGTGTGTCTATCTTTGCTTTCTTTTCTTTTCTTTTATCTTGAACTCGATTCACACTAATCTCTTTATTAGAAGATTGAAACCCAATAAATTCAAGAATGATGGTTTCATTCTTTATGTTAAAGCTTATTCCTATAAATACATCAAATCTAGATTTTGCTACCTATTTTTAACTAATGGTTTATACACATAAATCTCTATGATGATTAAAATTTATAAATCTAAAAAAAAAGTTTTCTATGCTCTTACCTTAAGAATTCTTCAATTTCTCTTTTCTTGAAATCCTTCAAAATCTTGCCGTCAAAGAGTGTCTATAGGTATTGAATAAAGTTTATAGCTTTATTTATACCCAAACCTTCTTCAAAGACTCTCTCTACAACTCAACTTCCACAACTTATATGCAAGAAATCCATTGTAACCTAAAGTGTGTTCAAAGTGTATTCAAGTGTGATCAGAAGTTGTTCTTATTGTACTTGTACCTTGAAAGCTTTAATACAAAATATCTATGTATTTATATTATTTGATCTACAATTCTACTTCATCTTTCATATTTTGTTTGGTATCATACGAAAAAAGTCCTTTATCATTAAGGCATAATTCGGACCAAGCACACCCTTTTGAAGTTCGAAGTTAGATTAGCAATTCTAAATTCAAGGTTTGTAACAAATTTTGAATAAGTTTGATTTTATATCAAACAAATTGGCGACCGGTGTGTGAGATATTAATCATTACATGCCAACAAAGTATTGCAAGGGTGAAAGATTGTTACTTGGTGAAATTTATGAACTAATTGAAGAAAATGAGGCCAAATTTCTTCTACAAATTAGTACTCCATGGTATCAAATTCACATTCTTCAATATTTATGTGAAAAAAATATTGAATTATGGAGAGATTACCATGAGACATATCAATATCTTTATGGAAATTCACCAAAAGATATCTTCCCACAACAATATGGTCATGATCATTTAATAGAAAATGATCAATATGGCCAATCCATTAATGATCAAGTGTTAGAATTTAATGGGCATTAAATGTTTAATGAATCTAATCTTGAATGGAATGGAGAAAAATCCATTATTAGTAAAGAACTACAAAAAGTTTTTGCACCAAATGTGGAATCCAAGGAAAATACCGATCAATTTTTCATAGATGAAACATTAATTGAGAAAAAATCTATTCTAACTCAAGAATTAATACTAGGGGGACATGAAATGCCTTGTGAAGTTAATCTTGAGAAAAATGATTTTTCTATGGAAAATAATGATCAACTTGCCAAAGATGAAGAATTTAGTGATGAAAAATTCACTAATGATTTAACTCAAGAATTAAAACTTGTGGGGCAACAAATGTCCTATGATTTTATTCTTGGAGAAAGGCAAGAAAATGCCAAAGAATCAATGTATATAAATAAGCCATTAGATTCGATATTCTTGTTTGAAGACAAAGCATATGAAATTATGGATGTCAAACCAAGTTTCTATTATTGTCTTTGAAATTGAGCACCTATTATGGATATGTGGATCTCATAATCTTAAAATTTTGTTAAAATGGTTGATCAAATTCAAAAATTTGATAATATCAACCAATTTTTGCTATATGAAGCAAATTGTCTATCGTCTATTTTAGATTCCTAAACGTCATCTTAATGGATGAGGGGGGCATGTGTTTACACATAAAAATAATTTTATTATATGGTGCTATATATATAATATTGATCACCATAATATATTAAATTGGTAGTCATATTATATGTGTAATTTATATAGAAATAAAATTATTTGTAACTTCTATTTACATGTGTCATTATTTAAAACTTTCATGGAGGAAGTTAATGGTAGGATGTAACCACCAATAACTTCCATGATGTGGATGACATGTGTCATGGTCTCCAAACTATTGGGAGTAGTTATTTTCCTAAAAATAAACCACTCAAAGTAGTTATTGATAGGTAATTATTTGATGGAAATAACCACCCTTTTGACTATTAATAATAATGTTCATTCTTCAAAGACTCTCTCTACAACTAAACTTCCACAACTCATGTGCAAGAGATCCATTGTGATCTAAAGTGTGTTCTTCAAGTGTATTCAAGTTTATTCATAAGTTGTTCTTATTGTACTTGTACCTTGAAAGCTTTAATGCAAAATATCTATGTATTTATGTTATTTAATCTACAATTCTACTTCATCCTTCATACTTTGTTTGGTGCCATACGAAGAAAATTGTTTATCATTAAGGCATAATTCGGACCAAGCACACCCTTTTGAAATTCGAAGTTAGATTAGCAATTCTAAATTCCAGGTCTGTAACAAACTTTAAATAAGTTTGATTTTATATCAAACAATGCCATTTTTCTTGGAAAGTCTTGCTTGCATTATTAATTTTATATCTTTGAGCTTATTTTCCGCAGCTGGATAACACTATATGTTTGATTTGTTGGGATTGAATGCTCTCGAATTTTATAAGTGTCTAGTTATATTTGATATAGCCATTATCTTAACACGATAAGGTATATCCAAACAAAAGCTACTACCTTTAGGGGGGTGAGTAAGTTAAATCCAAACAAAAGTTATTACCTCTAGGGGATGAGTAAGGTAAATCCGAACAAAGGTTACTACCGCTAGGGGGGTGAGTAAGTTAAATCTGAACAAAATTTACTACCTCTAGGGGGTGAGTAAGGTAAATCCGAACAAAAGTTACTACCTCTAAGGGGTGAGTAAGTTGAGTCCGAACAAAGGTTACTACCTCTAGGGGATGAGTAAGTTAAATCCGAACAAAAGTTACTACCTTTAGGGGGTGAGTAAGGTAAATCCGAACAAAGGTTACTACCTCTAGGGGGTAAGTAAGGTAAATCCGAACAAAGGTTACTAACTCTAGAGGGGTGAGTAAGGTTGAATATTTTAAATCCAAACAAAACTTATCTCTTCTAGGGGGAGCTGAGGTAAAAATAACAAAACTTATCTCCTCTAAGAGAGAAGTATGGATTCCTGATCTTATCACCTTTGGGAGGGAAGATAGTGGTCTCGCCCGAATGGAATTGGGCTCTAGGTTTGTTTGGTGCCATACCAACAAGACCGAGCAATTATCACCTAGTTACTGGGGACTTAATTAAGATCTCCTCGTAACTTGAGAATATTTAGGTCTCAGCCTAGGTATAGTAGGTCAATAATTCACCTTGGACTTGTCATTCAAGTTTGAGAGGACAGTCTTGAATACATAAGTATAATCTCTTGATTATTTAGCAATTATGCATTATATATATATTATTTATATATATATATATATCTGTAAAATGCTTGGTCTCCTATTTTGAGTAATAGGGAGGACACTTGATTTGATATCATGGTCATTTTGGCCTCCGTAGTCTCATCTCGACCTCAAGGGTCTTATCTCAATCTACTATTTTCACAAGAGCATGAGTCTACTTTGTCCCAAAGTAAGTCCATTCTTTACTTCCTCGGCTGCATTTGGGAAAGCAAAGATTGAGGGGCTATTGGAGGGGGGGAAAATTAATTAAGACAAGTATAGGGCTAGCTAAAAATAAAATAAGAAGCAAAGTTGGATTTGATCTCTACTTTATAGCCCACAGCACATGCATTTTACAACTTAGTAAACATGATTGGTCCATAAAATATCTATAAAATATTCTGTATATATTCTATTAGGTTCTAATAAATTCTATGTACAAGGAAACTCTATATATGTGAAGGGAAGAGCAACGTGAAAAGGGGATTGCTAGGCGGAAGAAAGAGACTTGAGAGAGACTCTCTCATGGTGTTCGGTTAATATTCTTTACTATATTTGTAGTTATATTTGATATATTATAAATCTCTACATGGATGTAGGCAAGTTGCCGAACTACCTAAAATTCTGTGTTCAGCTTCCATTTACTTTGCTAGGTTCTTGCTCTATTTTACCTTTCAAACAGTCTCCAATGGATTGAGATTCATCATGCTAAATGTTAGATGCGGTTCCATTATTATCCGAAAAATTCGGACCCTCCAAATATATTGTGGATGACCATTTGAACAAAGAAGTTTATATATTTTCTCTCCTTTATATTTTTCTTCTCTTGTTTTTATAATTTTAATTTTAAGAAGAGATACTACGATTTTTAAGGTTAAAATTTTGGGATATGTTTCACTGTGTTATTCATATGGCTAGTGATCTCATCTAAGCACTCAGGCTAGTATTTGAGCAGATCACGTATCTGGATTTGGTTGCTCAGCAAAATAAATCCTACGTACTCTGCTCGACTTGTTTGGATTTTTTTCATCAAATACTAAGGGTTTGTTTGGTACACACTTTTGCAAAACTGTTTTTATGTTTGTAAAACAAAATTCGTGGGTCTCACCAAAAAATTTTTTGTTTGGTACATCGGTTTCAATTTTGTTTTTAAGAATTTTTTTTTTTTTGTGAATCCCATGCCCTTTTTCAAAACAGCCATAAGCTGGTTTCATTATTTGTTTTTTTATCTCATTTTAGTTTTTACACATAAAATAAATATAATAATATTTTTTTAATATAATAATAAAAGGATAATACATAACTGTATTGAATTTAAATATTCTTGAAAAAGATAACATTGTTTGTGTTTCATTAGTTAATGCAACCATGTATTTGAATTCAATTATTGAACCTAATGTACTTAACCTAAGGAATTTTACCTAAGTTTTACCCATAGTAAAAACTAGCATATAACCAGCGTAAAGCACGGGATCATCTATATTAATTTAGCTAATTCAATTACTCAAGTAAAGAATATAATCAAATACAAACATGATATATTATTAACATCATATTTTCACTAAAGAGTATATTAATCATATAAAAGAGAAAGCAAGATATTTTTACACAGTATAAATTAATTCAACCACTTCACGTAAAGAATATAATCAAATAATACAAAGCATCATATTTTTATTTAATGTGTAATCACATAAAAGAGAAATCATATAAACTAAGAAGTGTATTTCAAGAAACCACTTTGCACTTGAAAGATGAAAAATTTAAAAGAGAAATATTTTTATTATAAAGGTTTTTTGTAAAACAGTATTTGGTCTATAAAATAGTAAAACACATGCGTATAGCATAGAGATTGTTAATTTTTTTTTTTTTTTTGTAAAAAAAATAATAAAACACACGTTTAAAAAGTTTTTATTATTATTAGGATTATGAAGATGTCTTTTAGTAGTAGGTGTTTATTATGATATTTTATGAAGATGTCTTTTTAGTTGTAGGAGACTTTTAAAAAAAAAAAAAAATTATTATCTGTTTCTATAAGAGAATTATTTAAACTTGATAGTCATCAAACAAATTAATTATGATACTATATTAAGATGTATTAAAAAAAAAAAAAATCAAACGTTCAATACCTTCAATGACTATCAATATGTGTCATACACTTATACTCAACTTTGTATGAATCATAATTCTACTAAAAGACTTTTTTAAAAACATTCATTGTCCTAATCATAATTCTACTAAAAGACTTCTTTTTAAAAATTAATTGGCCTATTATTAAAAGAGTTCCTAAACAAATTTAATTCCATAAAAAATAGTTATAGTCAAACGCATATTTTTCAAAAAATGATCGGCAGGAAAGGACATTTATTTTACATTTTTTTTTTAAATTTGGTGTTGATCATTAAATTGAACTAATCTAATCATTTTTTTTAAATAATAATAATCTTTGATAAGTATATTTTATTAAGATGTCTTTTAGTAGTAGGAAATTTATTTTAAAGAATTTATAATTATCTGTTTTAAATTTAAAAGATAAATATTTTTATTATAAAGGCTTTTTGTAAAGTAGTATTTGGTCTATAAAATAGTATAATCACATACAATGGAAATTTTAGAAACAGAGAAAAAAGAACAACAAATGTATCAATTATAATTTGACTTGAATTTTTCTTTTCCCTTTTTTTCTGTTAATTATACGTGCATTAACAAACATTAGAAAAGAAAATAAGTTTGTCTAACCTTTCAATTTGCTTGAGTATTTGAACTTTTTTGGATAACTCTGCTTGCAAAAAAACAAAGGACTTGTTTCCTTGAGTAAATTGGTTTTGTAGAGAAGACTATCGTTGTTTTTTTTGTAACTGATTTGCAAGGGAAGATAATAAATAATAAAACAGAGGTAGCGTTTCAAATAATAAAACACACGCGTAT
>OU015767.1:25952310-25981472 GCA_907173295.1 Fagus sylvatica | reverse complement strand
TCAAGTCACATGGATAACACATATGGAAAAATATTTGGTAAAAAACACTTTGTAAATTTCCCTCTCGCTTGATTTATATCATATATGGACTTGCATATATAAATATATGTATTTTTTTTTTAATATGTTTTGTGGTGCCAGATTCCTGTACGAAAGGAGGTCCAGTGCACAAAAGCACTAGACAAAGACCGATTCTTTGAGTTTTTAACTTAGGCCAAAAGCTCATTTTGCTTAATATGGTCCATTTGAGCCGGAACTCGAATTCAACATGATTTAATAGTAAGGAGTAGGGGCCTTTTGACCAACCTCATAAAAAAAAAAAAAAAAAAAAAACAGAGGACCTTTTATCCAAAAAAACAAGTGAGAATCTAAGTATTGGCTTCTTCTTCTTCTTATTTGTGTGTGTGTGTGTGTGAGTGACATTGGCCTCCACATAACAAAAAAAAAGAAAAGTACTGGGCACTGCCTTTTGACATTTTAAAATAATTTATAGATCCTTTTTTCTTTAATTTAGACCACAGACTAAATCTAGTTTATGTGCGTGCGAGAGTGAGAGTGTTACAAATAACTAATTCAACACATTCGTAGTACAATGTCAATGTGGGCTCGTTTTGTAGGTAATCAAAGAGGCTACTGTACTGCACGAGGCAGCCAACAAAGACCTAGCTAGGTATCAATTTACTATGCCAAGAAACATGCGGTGCCCAAAAACGTAAGGCATGGACCAGCCTGGAATTTTCGACTCTAATCTGGTATGGAATTGCTTACTAGATGGGTCAGCCTGTCACTGTTGACTCTTAAAGTACTCCGCCAATCAATGCGATTTCGATTCTATTTGCATTTCCAATTACTTAACGTAATCAATTGTCATATATTAAGTTATTTTTTTTTTAATAATTTGACTCTTAAGTTAGAATTAATCAATCAAAATTACAGGTTGTATTACCTATATTATAATAAACTTATTCACGTGAGCCCAAATGAAAATCTTCTAGGATTAAAATAAACACTGGTGACGGAAGTCTCTAGTGAAAAGACTTATATATATTGTGTCTGGACTTTTACAAACATTACGGCAATTACATAAAGACAAATTAATCAGGATCAAAATCAGCTTTTGGACCTTATGGGGGTCGTTATTTACAAGGACCAATCATGATTCGAAAAATAACTAAGCAATATTCACAAGGATACACGATTGAATATGTAACTGGTGACGGAAATCAAAAAACATATGGTCCATATTATATTACAAAAAAACAGTCAGCACTTTTAACCTATCTATTATTATATATATGGACACTCTTAAGTCTTAACCATTTGGACGAAAAATAAAATAAAAAACAATTGTAAATCTCAAAAAAAAAAAAAAAAAAAAAGTTGACAGTGAAAAGAAAGGTATGAAATTGATTTTAACCTAAACTTTAAAACAAAAGTATGAAATTTTTACTTTTATAAAAAGTAACTTTCATAAATAAATAAATAAAAGGCACCTTAGTTACCAAATACTCAACGGAAAAGAATCTCATCCCATTAAAATTATTTAATTAATCTATACTATAATGTAAAACTGAAACTTTTTTTTACTTTTAATTGACCTCATAATATTGCGCCACATAAACTTTTAATTATTATCATAATTTTACGTCTCATTATTTTAATATATATTTTCCTTAATAGAAAAAATATGTATTTTAATATATTATTCCATATATACAAACACAATCATAATAAATATCTAACTAGATAGATTTTATATATATATAAACGCAATAATAATAAATGTTTTTTTTTAATAATTATTCAATTTTCATATTTAGACAAAAAATAAAAGAGAGAAAAAGCCATATTATGTTAAACTTTCCACTAATCACACAGTTAGATTTGTAATATTTAATTTGAACCATGAAATGAATTTTCTCTATTTTATTTCAATCGGAGAAAATCCTGTTACAAGAATTTTGAGCACCATACAAACCCCTCTCTTCTTCTATTATATTTTATTTTATTTAACTATAATTGTAGTGCATATGATCTTAACTCTAAGATGGTTTTGAATCTTGCACCACATACTGCTACATCATAAATAATAATATCAAAATGACTACTATATGTTCTTCGAAAAAAAAAAGACTACTATATGATATCCTTGACTCAAGCAGACCAAAAAATAATATCAAAATGACTACTATATGTTCTTCGAAAAAAAAGAGAGACTACTATATGATATCCTTGACTCAAGCAGACCAAAAAATGTAAACAAAACTCCTAGATTTTATTCCTCAATTACATAAAAAAAAAAAATAAATAAATAAAAGCGTGCAATAAATAATACCTGCAACGGGGATCTCAACGGCGAACTCGGTGTAACAGAAAACAGAGAGCAAAGCAGAGACGCCCGAAACGACGTAGGATAAGACGACGGCGGGTCCGGCATGTTCTCTGGCCTCGAGACCTGTGAGGACGAAAATACCGGCTCCGATGACGGCGCCGATGCCGAACCACATGAGGTCCCACCAATTGAGCGTCTTCTTCATCTCGTGCTTGCTCTGTCCTTTCACCTCCACAAGCTCCGTCTCATCCAACGATCTCGTTAGAACTCGATCTCTCAGCCTCCGTGGCGTATCCTTCAAAGCCTTCGCGTAGTTCCCCCAGCTCCGAAACGATTCCTCGGGGAGAAAATCGTCTTTTGAGCACGAGCACCCTCTCTTCCTCACCGCTGATCCCCCTTCCTCTCCGTATTCTCCCATTCTGTTTGTTTCCCGAGAAATGAAACCTGAGAGAAAATGAAGAGAGAGAGAAAGAGAGGATATCAATCGTCTTTATTCTATATTTCTATATATATATAGATATAGAAATATAGAATAAAGGAAAGCGACTAATTTCAATGCATCAATTAATTAATCCAATAATCAGACCCAGATACGGTATCCCTGATAATCACTATTCGCGGGATTACTATGAAAAGTCAAAGATTCAAGAATCTTAAAGACTGTGATGACCTGGATGATCGGAGTGGGGGTTAAACTGTTGAAGGGAGAGAGAGATTCGGCACGAGATGATCTATTTGATGTGGTTGAAGTTGGAAGCGGGAAACTCATCCTCCACCGGGAATCTATATATTGTACGGCTAGCAGGTAATTTTTCTAAGCGTCCAAAATCTGACCGACACGTGGCAGTCAGTTGTGCTCTACAGTTGGTAACAGCTGCGTGTTATTGTTATCTGTCTTAATTGGTTTTTTTTTTTTTTTGTGTGGGAATGCATTGGATGAGAAAATAGTAATTAGGAGAGTTTAGGAATTACGATGCTGAGCTTGCCAAAGCCCGAAAGATTCGCATTTAGACAGAATCTTTCAAATACAGAATCCACTTTTTTTTTTTTTATGAATCTAGTTGGACGGCTGGGATTGGGGTCCATGATGATCTAACGGCTGGTTCCACGACCAGTGGACCAGTGGACCCACCTAGGATATAATATCTTGAAAGCCAGAAAAATTGGAGTGGCTCATTTTTTTTAATTTTAAATAATTTATCTTGTGCTTGGTTGGAGTGAAAGGAAGAAGATATAAATTGAGCGAACCAAATATGATTTTCTATTGCTTGGTTGGCATGAAACAAGAGAGAAAGGTGGGTTCCAGTTAGCTCAACTGGTAAAGTCTCTTATCGTCACATAAGGGGCCTGGGTTCAAATCCCGCCTACACCAAAAACCAATTGGTGTCTTGGCTTGATGATAAAGAGCAATCATCATGGAGCGGAGGCCATAGGTTCAATTTCTATCATTTCTATAAAAAAAAGTTTTGGGTTCCAGTTAGTTCAATGTAAAGTCTCTTTCGTCGCTAGGGGCCTGGGTTCAAATCCCGCCTACACCAAAAACCAATTGGTTGGCATGAAACAAGAGAGAAAGAAAATGGGACTGAAACGTGGTTATCCTCTGATTGTATTGAATCATTTTTCTTGGGGAGGAGTTTTTCACTTTGGTCCAAAAATAACATTAAGATTAAAATTACAAAATTAATGTCTACTTTGTCATCTTTTTATTTTTATAAAATTAATGGTATAATATTTCTTTTATAAATCATTTTATTAATCTATCTTCTATATTAAACATAAATGATGAAAAATACAAATAATGTCATCCCCTATTTTTCTATCATCCTCCCAATATTCTATACGATATATTTTTTTGTCAAATTATTATTTCATATTTGAATTATATGCGGTATATTTCAATTTAATTAATAAATTATAGATGATGATCATTTGACTAACTTTTTTTTTGGTTGGGTAATCAGATAGAAAATTTTATTTTATCCTTTTTTTCAAAATCAAATAAATAAAACTGCTTTTTTTTTTGGTTGTATAGGTAATAGACCGCCAGAACAACAGTTTTATCTTTATTTATACGTTTGAAGGCCCGCAATGTTGGTGTGTTTTAGCCATAGTCAATACTATCCTAGAGGCCCACAATTTGGGTTGTATTTCATGCGGCCCAGGGGTTCAACTTTGGCTCCGTTTGTTTCGTAAAAATTTTCCGTAAATCATGCTGTCGCCGTAAAATTTCAACGGAATTTGTTTTTTAGAAAATTCTTCAGAAATTTTAGGAAAACGGTACGGAAAAATTTTCCGTAGTTTTCCTAAAATTTCACCACTGCTCTCTCACTCTCGCTCTCTCACTCTCTGCTTAGACCGCCACCCCAGCCGGCCTCTCCTCGAACCCCCCCACCTCGAGCCGGTCAGATCTCACGGTCGCCGTGGAGATCGCAAGCCGTGACCCACCTCGAGCCCAAAAATGCAAACGGACTGCCCGAGGAGTTATACCGTTATGGTCAACGGAAAGAGTAACGACTCCCGGGAAGGGTGATCTCTCGAGGCCCGCAAGCTGCTGATCTCTCGCACCGTGGTGTGCTCATACTGATCTCTCTCGCCGTAGCCATTTCCGCCGCGGAGCTTGATCCTCGCCGCATTGATCTCAGCTCTTCTTGTATTTTCGGTTCGTTTTTTTTTTTCCATTTGTGGGTTTGTTTGTTATTGATTACGATTCATTTGCTGGGTTTGTGGCTTTACTGGGTTTTAGCTTCAATTTGTTGGCTTTAATTTGCTGGGTTTGTGGCCATCTGCTGGGTTTGTGGCTTCATTTGCTGTCATTGTGTGTTGGTGTGTAACGGTGGTTTCCGGTGGTATGGTGGTTTTGAGTTTCCGATTGTATGTTTTTTTCAATGTACCAAACACGTAAAATATTTTTCGCTATTTTCCTAAGTGCAAACAAACATTGGAAAAACAATCATTTTCTCTGAAATCATTTTCATTTACAAACATTTTCGGTGGAGAATGTTTTATCGAAACAAACGGACTTTATAGAGAAAGTTCAACGAAATCGTAACAAATATTTCATTGTGTACAGAGTTGAGCTTCAATGTGTACAGAGTTGAGTAATTCTTGTGCATTTAATTGATTATCCTACGAAGAAAGAGTGATCTTAATTCCGCCTAAGCCACCCATGAGTGATCAGAAGGAGTTACGCATCTGCTAGTTCTAGAATGTTAGTTGTTAATTGAATAAAAGAAGGATTGATGTTATCCTTATCTTGGATAGGAGTTGCTAATTGTTTAGGAGATTAGATTGATATATGTTGTTATTTGAATTAATTAGGAATAACTTTAGATTAGTTGTTATTGTAATTGTTATTATTCACTTAAAGTTTAAGTCAATTATTATCACTATATTTAAGGAGTTGAATAGTTATCAATTTATATTCAGCTACTATATTAAAGAGTGAAATTTATTAATGAAGTAATCAGAATATTTATTGGTAAAATCAAGCGTTTTTAATGAAGTAATCAGAATATTTATTGGTAAAATCAAGCGGATAAGGATCCTCTCCATTTGAAATAAAATGGAGAGTCTCTATTTCATGGTCCAGATTAAATATTACAGATCTAATAGTGTACAGACTGCCACGTCATTTAAAATCTATATATCGTTAGATTTGTGAAATAAAATCTTAACCATGAAATGGACAAATAGAGAGATTTCCAAATGGAGAGGATCCTTATCCATTATGTTGTATATTTTTTTAATTAGATGGGTTGGAGTTATGTGTGTTAATGAGTCAGATGAGGAATTATAAAGAGAGTTAATGAGTTTATTTTTTCCTTAACAAAAACGTGACCATTAACTCACTAATGGGTAGGTGAATATTTTCAGAATGTATCTTGATACTTTAACACAATAGTTACATAGACTTATAAATATATAATTTTTCTATCCCCTTATCAATGTGGGATTCAATTTTTTTAAAAACACTAACTCCTCACTTTAAACTTATTAACCACATAAAACTCTCATATCTTCACATTTAATTTTTTCAATTTAAATTAATATTATTTCAAATTAATATTAAAATGTCAACATTAACAAATAAGACCACGTAAATTTGTGGTAATCTTTGCCAGTTTTCACCTAGTCAAAATCATCATGCCTTTGCTCAACTTTAAAGGTCGAGCATGAAAGGAAAAACAAAGGATGATAAAATATTTGGCGTCACGCAATTGATCTTTTTTTAAAAAAAAAAATTATACGATTCACGCAATTGATCTTTTTTAAAAAAAAATAAAAATAAAAATTATATGAAATGGAGACTCTCTATTTGGAAATCTTTCCATTTGTCCATTTCATGGTTAAGATTTTATTTCACAAATCTAACGATATATAGACTGCCTTGTCATTTAAAATTTTAAATGACGTGACAGTCTGTATACTATTAGATCTGTGATATTTAATCTGGACTATGAAATGGAGACTCTCTATTTTATTTCAAATGGAAAGATCCTTATCCCAACATAATAGCCAAACAATTACTGTTGGACTGTTATATCCTGGAGAAGACAAATCCAAAGAATATCTACTGTACCGATCTTTGAGCTTTCCAACCTTCGCCTCATTTCAATTTATATTGAATTATTTTTTATTCCTTATATTTTTATTATAATTTCTTGACTTACTCACCAACCGTTGACGCAGACTTTTTAGACTCACTGACTGGCCTGCCCTTGTTGGCAATAGTATAATGTATTATGTATGTATTGACTTTGCAAGAGAAGTGGAAGTGAGTCACATTCGAAGAGTACGGCCCTCCATGATCCCATCTCCATGATTACGTGGAGGAACATGGGGATGGAATGTTAACATTAAATAATATTCAATACCAGATATTTGGTGACACATATATTAACAGTATTATGTATATAATATAACTAGTTAAGACTTAAGAGAGTCCAACTATGTCTTACCAAGTGTGGACAAGATATCCTGCCAATTGATTCTTAGCTGGTTTGAACCTAGTTGCCTAGTGTGAATGCTACTAACACATGCTTGACTAACTTTTTGATGAGAGCTGAGCTATGCAATTGACTTTCTGTGGACAGCTACGAATTAAATCTATTATCTATCATTTTTTTTTGATAAGTTAAATCTATCATCTATCATGGTATCATGATCTATTCACCCATCCAATATAATGTCATTCCATTCCCACCCAATATAATGACATTGGGATACAACAAGACACCGTCTTTGATTAAAATTTATTTAAACTTTGCTACCAGAACCACCTGTATAGATAGGAATATGATATGATAATGTTATAACTAAGTATTATTGTGATTTTTTTTTTTTTTTGGGTTTTATATTTCTAGCAAGATGTTACCCAAGACTTTGAATTATAGCAAGCAACCCTTATCTTGAAATGACCAAAAAAAGAAAAGGGAATTGCGTGCATACCTGCAACAAGGAGATTAATGATTATTAACCAAAAAATCAGTAACAAATATAGTAGAAGGAATTGAGGCTGAGATTCTAGCATGACACAAAAACATGAATGCCCACAATAAATGAAGCCTCTAGAGTCTTGACCAGGCAGTAAAGTTACCGGATAAAGTTGATCCAATTTAAAATACAGATGGGCGTGTGTACAAATGGGCGCACATGTATTAATTGGTCAAAGTGGGCTTAAACTCTTGACTTTTCTATTAGCTTGTGAAACCCGTAAACATTACTTTTTCACTCACTAATAATGGAGCACTTTTTTCAAGAGACTTTTGACATTGAGAATTTGGACATTTATAGAGCAGAATTTAGTTCATATGTTTTGTTTGATAAGTGTTTTGTGTTTGAACAAGGTTACATGCATAATATTTTTTTATAATAGTTGAAATGATAGTTTTTTTATTAATTCTCATTTTGATCTATTATCAGGATTGATTCCAAAGTTTGGGTTGTCCAAGTCCGTCTCGATTGTAATTGGCTACTTATTATTAAATATTAAAAATAAATAACAAAATGTAACCCTGATTTTAGTGTTTTATAATTAGCACGATCAAATTTAAAGAAAACAACTTTTTCTTGTATTTTTTGAAGAAAAATTTTCAATTAAGTAATCATACTTTAACTTATTCAATACACATTTTCAATTGAAATCATAGTTGATCTACTTAATTTCTCATTTTCTTTTGTAATGGCTCTCTGTCTCTCTTGTAAAAAATATAATACACTTGCATTAAAATTTTGAAAATAAACAATTTTACAATTTTCAATAATAAACAAAACAAAATTAAATAGATAATTTTGTAGATAATAAGCTTTTTAAATCAATTGACTTTATTAACAATTTGTACATGAATGTTGTCTTCTCACTCCCCATTTTTTTCCCCAACTATTCATTTGACCCATTCCACTCCCTTTTCTTTTTTCTCCTCACAATATTTCCTTTCCACACATTTGCTCACCAACCCTTCTCCCCTTTTTGTTTTTTACCCTCAATCTTTCAACCCCCCTAGCCCCCCTCCCACCACCTCTCATTTTCTTTTGAGTATACTAATCATAATTTAGTATCTTAATAAAGTATGCCTTCATTTTTTTTCTTTTGCTGTCTAAAGCTGACAAAGATGTTACTACAACTTTACATGGTCTTCTTTGTTGCCTGGTTGGCATAAACTTCGGTGACCTGAATTGACCAATAATAGTACGTGAAAGATTCGGATGCAATTTTTATTTATTTCAATTTTACATCTTGGTCGTCCAGACAAATATACCAAGAAATACAATCAGTTAAAAAGTTGTTTTTTTGTTTAGATGGTTGAGATGCAAATTTAAAAAAACAACTTGAATCGGAATCGTCCGCATACTGAAACTATTACACCTAACCCTAATCCTTTGCGACCCCTTAGACTCGGAGACTGACCCTCTCTTTTTTTAAATAAATAAATAAATCTCAACAACATCGTTATAATAGTGTTATGTGTTAACTTTGTAAGTGAAGTGGAAGGGAGTCACATTCTAAGAGAGTAAGAGTGTTGCCCTCCATAATTATGTGGGAACATGGGTGATGGAGACCATGTGTATTTAATATTAAATAATGTTAACTGTCACAATTCTTTATAATCGAGGCTTATTTGGTGACACATGTACATAATTAATTAACCTTAATAGATAATGATTATCTCACACTATCTTAAATCTTTTTTTCTTTTTCTTTTTTGCACCATTGCAAAATTATGAATATTTATGTCCATAATTTATAGACATATATGTCCACGCTTAAATGATGTATAATGTGAGTGATGTTAGACAATAATTAATCTTAATTTACTACCTTCAAAATGAGAGAGAGAGACCAATTTATAAAAGATAGAAGATGTCCGACCAGTTGAACCTAGTGGGCAGTAGCCACTTTCTTGCCTAGTATGAATGCAACTTAACACGTTCTTGACAAACTTTTGGACGAGCTGAGGTATGCAATTAACTTTTTGTAGTCAGCTACAAATTGAAAAGTGATCTATGATCTATTCATCCAATTCTAGTAATTGCATTCCATTCCTACCCATCATAACTTACAATGACAATTGAGAAACAACAAGACATAATCTTTGATAACAATTTATTTGAACTTTGCTACCATAATGACCTGCATTAGATAGGAATATGCTAATGTTAAACCTAAGTATTATCGTGATTTATTTCTTTTTTATTTTTTCGGTTTTTATTTCTAGCAAAATGTTACCCCTTACTTTGAATTATAGCAAGCAAGCCTTATCCTGAAAGGACCAAAAAGAGAAAGAAAAGGGGAATTGAGTACATATCTGCAACAAGAATATTAATGAGTATTAACCACAAAATTTGCATCAAAGTTACATTTTTTTTTTGTTGCTGAATGTGCGAAAATATGTATACATATAAAGTATAAGTAATATTGAACGACACCAAAAGGGGTACAACCTGAATACACAGGAAGCATAAAAATGGGTGTCCCTCCCAAAGAGAAAATCTTCAACGTAGGATATTGAAAGAATAAATTAATTGCTAAAACCAATAGCTTAAGTTGTTTCTCTTACTTACTGCTTATTAATTTGTTTTCTTATCATTGTAATCTCTTCTCTCCTTGAGTGCATATTTTATGCACTTGGGAGATTTTTTTCAGATCTAATAAAGCATTTATTACCTATCAAAAAAAAAAAGCTTAAGTTGTTCATCACAAACCAAAGTTTTTATTTTCGACCTAAGATATGGCCATTTAGGTTCATCATCAGTTTTAAGTCATATAAACAACTAGGTATAAACGAGCTACGAATCTATTATTTTACTATATCCTCTTGCATACCTCATACTCAACTCAACTAAGCCTAAATCACAACTATGTGCCTCATGCTGTTACCTAAACCAAGAGCCCCTCTATCATTTTCACACACATCATCAAGTATCAATGCACTATTTTGAAGTCTATTTTGGACTTCAATTTTCTCATTCTTTGTGTCACATCATGTTTAGACCCTGTCTCAGGTTCTAGTATGTGCCTAGCTGACAATCTACAATTGTTAAAAATAGTTCCATACACACATTTGGATAAGTTTTCATAGGTTTTGAACATATACAGGTCCCTCTTTTTTTTGGATAATTCAGAATTTTTTATTGATGAAAAAAATTCATGTTTTGTTAAATTAATTCATACATTGCATGGCTTATTGACGAGTATAATTAAATAACTCAAATGCTATTTCAACCCAAAGTACCCTCAATGTTTCTTTATATATCAGATATAGTAGAAGAGACTCATTTGAGAGTCAGAAGACACAGCTTGAATCACAACATTTTTATCATACACGCCATAAACAAAGAGGGAAAAAAAGTAGCAACCTTGCTATTACCTATTAGGTTCTGGGAATGTGATTTTGATCAACTTTCTTGAAGAATATATATTTTGTTTGCCAGTTCATCGTGTGCCATTTTAAAAATTTGATCCCTCTCATCCTTGGTTGGAGAGGTAAGCTTGACTAAAATTCCTTCCCAAACATCTCTTGTCTTGCATTGCTAAGATATATAAGCCCAAGCAAAACCTTAAAAAATGACGCCTAATATCACTGTGATGGTAAACTTTCATAGCAAGTGTGGTCTTACCAAGACTACCCATCCCACAACTTGGTAGTGTTTATCTTCATTTATCAGCTGCACAACTACTTCTTCTATATCTTCATCCAACCCCACAATATACTCTTCAACGATATGGGAATAAGACCATCTCAATTGCCTTTGCCTGTCGAAGGCTGAATTCAAGCCCTCTTCTTTTATAGCATTCACACCGTAAATTTGTAAGCTTCTAGTGAGGTTAGAGATTCTTGTTTTAATGGCATCAATCTTGGACCCCACTTTGTGAAGTTTTCTGCCTTTGTTGAAGATAGGAACATGCTTAAGCTTGAGTGAATTTTCTTTGTTCCTGGAAGAAATTTCAAAGGCAAAAGTTTCTATAACATCCTGAACGTCGTAAGCAGCTTCCCGAATCTCTGAAACCCAAATTTGAACACTCTCATCTTCGTTTTGCTTTTTATCTGCGTCTCTTAAGAAGCACTGCCTCCGCTTTAATTCGATTTGCATCTGGTTCACTTGCTGGCTCACCACTTGTAAAAAGGCCACTTCCTCTATTAGAAGGTTGCCTAGCCTTTCCACAACAAAAGACACTTGGGACTCGGCCATGCTATGCGCCTTCTCTTTCTCCTTCTTTCACCAAAACAAGAAGCAATGAAAGCTTTTCTCACATGCACATATCACACCACAAGCCTATCTTCAAAGGGAAAGGATTGGGTGGACTTGTTGAGATCTTGACACGTGTCCAGTTTTGTCAAGTTTTTGTACATGTGTCAAAATCTCAACGGGTCCAGTGCTCCTGTGCACTGGACACAAGCCACTCCCCTTCAAAGGGAAAGGATTGGGTCCAGTGCACAGGAGCACTGGACCCGTTGAGATCTTGACACGTGTCCAGTTTTGTCCAGTTTTTGTACATGTGTCAAAATCTCAACGGGTCCAATGCACAGGAGCACTGGACTCGTTGAGATCTTTACACGTGTCCAGTTTTGTCCAGTTTTTGTACATGTGTCAAAATCTCAACGGGTCCAGTGCTTCTGTGCACTGGACCCAAGCCGCTCCCCTTCAAAAGGAAAGGATTGGGTCCAGTACACCGAAGCACTGGACCCATTGAGATCTTGACACGTATCCAGTTTTATCCAGTTTTTGTACCTGTGTTAAAATCTCAACGGGTCCAGTGCTCCTGTGCACTGGACCCAAGCCACTCCCCTTCAAAGGGAAACGATTGTGTCCAATGCACAGGAGCACTAAACCCGTTGAGATTTTGACACATGTACAAAAACTGGACAAAACCAGACCCGTTGAGATCTTGACACGTATCCAATTTTTGTACATGTGTCAAAATCTCAACAGGTCTAGTGCTCCTGTGCAATGGACCCAAGCCGCTCCCCTTCAAATTTTTTTTTCTTCAAAATTTGATCACTCTCATCCTTGGTTGGAGAGGTAAGCTTGACTAAAATTCCATCCCAAACATCTCTTGTCTTGCATTGCTAAGATATATAAGCCCAAGCGAAACCTTAAAAAATGACGCCTAATATCACTGTGATGGTAAACTTTCTTAGCAAGTGTGGTTTTACCAAGACCACTCATCCCACAAATAGACACAACTTGGCAGTGTTTATCTTCATTTATCAGGTGCACAACTACTTCTTCTATATCTTCATCCAACCCCACGATATACTCTTCAACGATATGGGAATAAGACCATCTCAATTGCCTTTGCCTGTCGAAGGCTGAATTCAAGCCCTCTTGAATTATAGCATTCACACCGTAAATTTGTAAGCTTCTAGTGAGGTCAGAGATTCTTGTTTTAATGGAATCAATCTTGGACCCCACTTTGTGAAGTTTTCTGCCTTTGTTGAAGATAGGAACATGCTTAAGCTTGAGTGAATTTTCTTTGTTCTTGGAAGAAATTTCAAAGGCAAAAGTTTCTATAACAACCTGAATGTCGTAAGCAGCCTCCCGAATCTCTGAAACCCAAATTTGAACACTCTCATCTTCGTTTCTCTTTTCATCTCCATCTCTTAAGAAGCACTACATTCGCTTTAATTCGATTTGCCTCTGGTTCACTTGCTGGCTCACCACTTGTAAAAAGGCCACTTCCTCTATTAGAAGGTTGCCTGGCCTTTCCACAACAAAAGACACTTCGGACTCGGCCATGCTATGCGCCCTCTCTTTCTCCTTCTTTCACCAAAACAAGAAGCAATGGAAGCTTTTCTCACATGCACATATAGCCTATCTTCAAAGGGAAAGGATTGGGTCCAGTGCACGGAAGCACTGAACTCGTTGAGATCTTGACACGTGTCCAGTTTTGTCAAGTTTTTGTACATGTGTCAAAATCTTAACGGGTCCAGTGCTCCTGTGCACTGGACACAAGCCGCTCCCCTTCAAAGGGAAAGGATTGGGTTCAGTGCACAAAAGCACTGGACCCGTTCAGATCTTGACACGTGTCCAGTTTTTGTACATGTGTCAAAATCTCAACTGGTCCAATGCTCTTGTGCGCTGGACCCAAGCCGCTCCCCTTCAAAGGGAAAGGATTGGGTCTAGTGCACAGGAGCACTGGACTCGTTGAGATTTTGACACATGTACAAAAACTGGACAAAATTAGACACGCATGTACAAAATCTCAACTGGTCCAGTGCTCCTGTACACTGGACCCAAGCCACTCTCCTTCAAAGGGAAAGGATTGGGTCCAGTGCACAGGAGCACTGGACCTGTTGAGATCTTGACATGTGTCCAGTTTTGTCCAGTTTTAGTACATGTATCAAAATCTCAACGGGCCCAGTGCTCCTGTGCACTGGACCCAAGCCGCTCCCCTTCAAAGGGAAAGAATTGGGTCTAGTGCAAAGGAGCACTGGACCCATTGAGATATTGACACGTGTCCAGTTTTGTCAAGTTTTTGTACTTGTGTCAAGATCTCAACAGGTCCAGTGCTCCTGTGCACTAAACCCAAACCGCTCCCCTTTAAAGGGAAAGGATTGGGTCCAGTGCACAAAAGCACTGGACCTGTTGAGATCTTGACACGTGTCCAGTTTTGTCCAGTTTTTGTACATGTGTCAAAATCTCAACGGGTCCAATTCACAGGAGCACTGGACCCGTTGAGATTTTGATACATGTACTAAAACTGGACACGTGTCAAGATCTCAACGGGTCCAGTGCTCCTGTGCACAGGACCCAATCCTTTCCCTTTGAAGGGGAGTGGCTTGGGTCCAGCGTACAGGAGCACTGGACCAGTTGAGATTTTATACATGCGTGTCTAATTTTGTCCAGTTTTTGTACACGTGTCAAAATCTCAACGGTTCCAGTGCTTCTGTGAACTGGACCCAAGCCGCTCCCCTTCAAAGGGAAGGGATTGGGTCCAGTGTACCAGAGCACTGGACCCGTTGAGATCTTGACACGTATCCAGTTTTGTCCAGTTTTTGTACATGTGTCAAAATCTCAACGGGTCCAGTGCTCTTGTGCACTGGACCCAAGCTGTTCCGCTTCAAAGAGAAAGGATTGTGTCCAATGTACAGGAGCACTAAACCCGTTGAGATTTTGAAACATGTACTAAAACTGGGCAAAACCAAACCCGCTGAGATCTTGACACGTGTCCAGTTTTTGTACATGTGTCAAAATCTCAACAGGTCTAGTGCTCCTGTGCAATGGACCCAAGCCGCTCCCCTTTAAATTTTTTTTTCTTCAAAATTTGATCCCTCTCATCCTTGGTTGGAGAGGTAAACTTGACTAAAATTCCTTCCCAAACATCTCTTGTCTTGTATTGCTAAGATATATAAGCCCAAGCGAAAACTTCAAAATGACGCCTAACATCACTGTGATGGTAAACTTTCTTAGCAAGTGTGGTCGTACCAAGACCACCGATCCCACAAATAGACACAACCTGGCAGTGTTTATCTTCATTTATCAGCTGCACAACTACTTCTTCTATATCTTCATCCAACCCCACGATATACTCTACAAAGATATGGGAATATGACACTCTCAATTGCCTTTGCCTGTCGAAGGCTGAATTCAAGCCCTCCTCTTTTATAGCATTCACACCGTAAGTTTGTAAGCTTCTAGTGAGGTCAGAGATTCTTGTTTTAATGGCATCAATCTTGGACCCCACTTTGTGAAGTTTTCTGCCTTTGTTGAAGATAGGAACATGCTTAAGCTTGAGTGAATTTTCTTTGTTCCTGGAAGAAATTTCAAAGGCAAAAGTTTCTATAACATCCTGAACGTCGTAAGCAGCTTCCCGAATCTCTGAAACCCAAATTTGAACACTCTCATCTTCGTTTTGCTTTTTATCTGCGTCTCCTAAGAAGCACTACATCCGCTTTAATTCGCTTTGCCTCTGGTTCACTTGCTGGCTCACCACTTGTATAAAGGCCACTTCCTCTATTAGAAGGTTGCCTAGCCTTTCCACAACAAAAGACACTTCGGACTCGGCCATGCTATGCGCCCTCTCTTTCTCCTTTTTTCACCAAAACAAGAAGCAATGGAAGCTTTTCTCACATGCGCATATCACACCACAAGCCTGTTTTCAAAGGGAAAGGATTGGGTCCAGTGCACAGGAGCACTGGACTCGTTGAGATCTTGATACGTGTCTAGTTTTGTCAAGTTTTGTCAAGTTTTTGTACATGTGTCAAAATCTCAACGGGTCCAGTGCTCCTGTGCACTGGACACAAGCCGCTCCCCTTCAAAGGGAAAGGATTGGGTCCAGTGCAAAGGAGCACTGGACCCGTTGAGATCTTGACACGTGTCCAGTTTTTGTACATGTGTCAAAATCTTAACTAGTCCAATGCTCATGTGCACTGGACCCAAGCCGCTCCCTTTCAAAGGGAAAGGATTGGGTTTAGTGCACAGGAGCACTGGACTCGTTGAGATTTTGACACATGTACAAAAACTGGACAAAATTAGACACGCATGTATAAAATCTCAACTGGTCCAGTGCTCCTGTACGCTGGACCCAAGCCACTCCCCTTCAAAGGGAAAGGATTGGGTCCTGTGCACAGGAGCACTGGACCCGTTGAGATCTTGACACGTGTCCAGTTTTAGTACATGTATCAAAATCTCAACGGGTCCAGTGCTCCTGTGAACTGGACCCAAGCCGCTCCCCTTCAAAGGGAAAGGAATGGGTCTAGTGCAAAGGAGCACTGAACCCGTTGAGATCTTGACACGTGTCCAGTTTTGTCAAGTTTTTTGTACATGTGTCAAGATCTCAATAGGTCCAGTGCTCCTATGCACTAAACCGAAGTCGCTCCCTTTTAAAAGGAAAGGATTGGGTCCAGTACACAGGAGCACTGGACCTGTTGAGATCTTGACACGTGTCCAGTTTTGTCCAGTTTTTGTACATGTGTCAAAATCTCAACGGATCCAATGCACAGGAGCACTAGACCTGTTGAGATCTTTACACGTATCCAGTTTTGTCCAGTTTTTGTACACGTGTCAAAATCTCAACTGGTCAAGTGCTTCTGTGCACTGGACCCAAGCCGCTCCCCTTCAAAGGGAAAGGATTGGGTCCAGTGCACCGGAGCACTGGACCCGTTGAGATCTTGACACGTATCTAGTTTTTGTAAATGTGTCAAAATCTCAACGGGTCCAGTGCTCTTGTGCACTGGACTCAAGCCGTTCCGCTTCAATGGGAAAGGATTGTGTCCAATGCACAGGAGTACTAAACCCGTTGAGATTTTGACACATGTACTAAAACTGGACAAAACCAGACCCATTGAGATCTTGACACGTGTCCAGTTTTTGTACATGTGTCAAAATCTCAACAGGTCCAGTGCTCCTGTGCAATGGACCCAAGCCGCTCCTCTTCAAATTTTTTTTTCTTCAAAATTTGATCCCTTTCATCCTTGGTTGGAGAGGTAAGCTTGACTAAAATTCCTTCCCAAACATCTCTTGTCTTGCATTGCAAAGATATATAAGCCCAAGCAAAACCTTAAAAAATGACGCCTAATATCACTGTGATGGTAAACTTTCTTAGCAAGTGTGGTCTTACCAAGACTACCCATCCCACAACTTGGTAGTGTTTATCTTCATTTATCAGTTGCACAACTACTTCTTCGATATCTTCATCCAACCCAACAATATACTCCTCAACGATATGGGAATAAGACCATCTCAATTGCCTTTGCCTGTCGAAGGCTGAATTCAAGCCCTCTTCTTTTATAGCATTCACACCGTAAATTTGTAAGCTTCGAGTGAGGTCAGAGATTCTTGTTTTAATGGCATCAATCTTGGACCCCACTTTGTGAAGTTTTATGCCTTTGTTGAAGAAAGGAACATGCTTAAGCTTGAGTGAATTTTCTTTGTTCCTGGAAGAAATTTCAAAGGCAAAAGTTTCTATAACATCCTGAACGTCGTAAATAGCTTCCCGAATCTCTGAAACCCAAATTTGAACACTCTCATCTTCGTTTTGCTTTTTATCTGCGTCTCTTAAGAAGCACTGCCTCTGCTTTAATTCGATTTGCATCTGGTTCACTTGCTGGCTCACCACTTGTAAAAAGGCCACTTCCTCTATTAGAAGGTTGCCTAGCCTTTCCACAACAAAAGACACTTGGGACTCGGCCATGCTATGCGCCTTCTCTTTCTCCTTCTTTCACCAAAACAAGAAGCAATGAAAGCTTTTCTCACATGCACATATCACACCACAAGCCTATCTTCAAAGGGAAAGGATTGGGTGGACTTGTTGAGATCTTGACACGTGTCTAGTTTTGTCAAGTTTTGTCAAGTTTTTGTACATGTGTCAAAATCTCAACGGGTCCAGTGCTCCTGTGCACTGGACACAAGCCACTCCCCTTCAAAGGGAAAGGATTGGGTCCAGTGCATAGGAGCACTGGACCCGTTGAGATCTTAACACGTGTCCAGTTTTTGTACATGTGTCAAAATCTCAACGGGTCCAATGCACAAGAGCACTGGACCCGTTGAGATCTTTACACGTGTCCAGTTTTGTCCAGTTTTTGTACATGTGTCAAAATCTCAACGGGTCCAGTGCTTCTGTGCACTGGACCCAAGCCGCTCACCTTCAAAGGGAAAGGATTGGGTCCAGTACACCGAAGCACTGGACCCGTTGAGATCTTGACACGTATCCAGTTTTATCCAGTTTTTGTACTTGTGTCAAAATCTCAACGGGTCCAGTGCTCCTGTGCGCTGGACCCAAGCCACTCCCCTTCAAAGGAAAATGATTGTGTCCAATGCACAGGAGCACTGGACCTGTTGAGATTTTGACACATGTATAGTTCTGTCTAGTTTTTGTACATGTGTCAAAATCTGAACGGGTCCAATGCACAGGAGCACTGGACCTGTTGAGATCTTTACACGTGTCCAGTTTTGTCCAGTTTTTGTATATGTGTCAAAATCTCAACGGGTCCAGTGCTTTTGTGCACTGAACCCAAGGCACTCCCCTTCAAAAGGAAAGGATTGGGTCTAGTGCACCGGAGCACTGGACCCGTTGAGATCTTGAAACGTATCCAGTTTTGTCCAGTTTTTGTTCATGTGTCAAAATCTCAATGGGTCCAGTGCTCCTGTGCATTGGACCCAAGCCGTTCCCCTTCAAAGGGAAAGAATTGGGTCCAATGCGCTGAAGCATTGGACCCGTTGAGATTTTGATACATGTACTAAAACTAGACAAAACTAGACTCGTTGAGATCTTGAAACGTGTCCAGTTTTGTCCATTTTTTGTACATGTGTCAAAATCTCAACGGGTCCAGTACTCCTGTGCACTGGACCCAAGCCGCTCCCCTTCAAAGGGAAAGGATTGGGTCCAATGCACAGGAGCACTAGACCCATTGAGATCTTGACACGTGTCTAGTTTTTGTACATGTATCAAAATCTCAACAGGTCCAGTGCTCCTGTGCACTGGACCCAAGCCGCTCCCCTTCAAAGGGAAAGGATTGGGTCCAGTGTACAGGAGCACTGTACCCGTTGAGATCTTGACACGTGTCCAGTTTTGTCAAGTTTTTGTACATGTGTCAAAATCTCAACGGGTCCAGTGCTCCTATACACTGGACCCAAGCCGATCTCCATCAAAGGGAAAGGATTGGGTCCAGTGCACAAGAGCACTGGACCCGTTGAGATCTTGACACGTGTCCAGTTTTGTCAAGTTTTTGTACATGTGTCAAAATCTCAACGGGTCCAGTGCAAAATCTCCCAACGGGTCCAGTGCTCCTGTGCACTGGACCTAAGCCGCTCCCCTTCAAAGGGAGCACTGGACCCGTTGAGATCTTGACATGTGTCCAGTTTAGTCCAGTTTTTGTACATATGTCAAAATCTCAACGGTTCCAGTGCTCTTATGCACTGGACCCAAGCCACTCCCCTTTCAAAATCAAATGACCTTCGTTTGCCATGGAACCGATTCGTCTTCTTACTGTTTGCTCGAGTGGGATCTTGTCTCCAATCCAACTATCGAACTTCTGTTGTTGTTGTCTTGCTATCTACATGATGGTCTTCTATATCTGTGTTTTGTTTTGTTTCTTTCTATGGTTTGTTTGTTGTTTCTTAATTTGTGTTGTTGTGTATTTGTTGTTTGTTGCTGTGTTAGTATCTTTGACACCATGTTTGGTGTTTTGTGTTCTTCTCTATTAAGTATGTCTGTAATCTAGCCTTTGTGTTGTGAATAAAATCTTTTCTTTTCAGCAAAAAAAAAAAAAAAATTCATATAAATATACACTATACAATAGAATAGAAAAGACTACAAGATTGTTCATGGATTTGGAAAACTTCCACAACTCCTAGGATTCAATTTTTTGTATGGTTTTGTGTTCACAATAGTGCACCTACATGTGAAGTCTTGGGACATAGAGGTATCACTTTGGATCTAATATGTGAATTATGCTTTCATCCTATTGAGTCACTAATCCATGTTTTAAGGGACTGTCCAGTGGCAAAAGAATTATGGACTAAGTTGGGAATCCCAAGCAACAATTCTGGCTTCTTCACCACTCAAGCTAATATTTGGTTGAAGGAAAATTGTAGGTCCCACATGGCTTCAGGGAAGTACCACATCCCCTGGAAGATCTTGTTTCCATTTGCAGTTTAGCAACTTTGGATCCATAGAAACAGGTTTATCTTTAGTAAATGGGTGATTAATATGAAATTCATTTTTCTTTGTGTTGGTAAGAGCACTGAATTGTCTATCATTATCCCTAACCTTCAACCTAAGCCATCTTGTACTTCTATCTCTTTCAAATGGGAGCCACCAGATTCTGGATGGATCAAACTTAACACGGATGGGGCCTTGAATTCCACTTTGGGCTGAGCAGGTGGAGGAGGCTTATTGAGGAATAGTAATGGTAATTGGATAAGGGGTTTTTCCAGATCCATGGGAACCTGCTCTAGTTTGATGGCTAAAATATGGGCCCTCAAGGATGGCCTTTGTTTAGCAAAAGAATTGGGCTTCTCATCCATTTATGTTGAAGTTGATGTTGAGTTGGTTGTGGGTCTTTTATTTAACCCATCTTGTGTCAATTTAGTTATAGAACCCCTATTATTTGATTGCAGGAACCTTCTGCAGGATTTTACCAATCCAATAGAGAGGCATGTTTTAAGGGAGGTAAACCAGTGCGCGGATGCACTTGCTAATCTAGGACTTCACCTTAATAGTTTTTTTGTAACTTTTGTTGACCCACCGCCTGGGGTGGAGGACTTGCTGGCTTTTGATAAAGTCGAGCTCTATTGTGCCCGTATGATTTGTACTTAATCTAATTTGCTATCCTTAGTACCAAAAAGAAAAGAAAAGACTACAAGGTAAGAAAAAGAAAATCTTCCCAACCCATTGGATTAGTCCCATATGAGTAAAAACTAAAAAGTGAGAATGAATATAAATTTGTCAGTATCATTACTTTTCTAAAAGGATTTCACGAGTAAACTCCAATAATAAATTGATAAGTATCTATATAATATATAAATTGAAAGCAGAGAGTTTTGAAGATACTAGAGTGTCTCACATTACAAATTGCACAAATCTATATTCCTACCATTAAAAGACTTATGTAAGATGACACTTCAAATCTAATTTAAGTAACTATCATTTGGCACCAAGCCTTGTAGGCTGTAGCTCAATACTGCATTGACTAAATCCTACCATAATAATATCTATGTGCTAGACTTACAATATCTATAAATATGATGGATCACTTAAAGTCACATACCTCCTCCAAATCGTGTTGTTTTGGGCATTTCTGTCTTACCGTCGTATTGATTGTTATACATTTATGCCTCCAAAACTTCGTTATTTTGAGCATTTTTCTCATGCCCAAAACTACGTCGTATTGCTTGTTAGACACATAACAAATGCAAGCTATTGTTCCGAAACCACATATCGGCATCCTGACGAGTGCATTATGCTTGTACTCAATGACTGACTGTGGGGAGGGTTATAGTAAGTTTTTATTTATTTATTTATTTATTTTTTTATATGTTGTTTTGGGATAGAATTAACGACTTAACAACCAACTAAAAATAATAGATGGAAGGAGCACACTAACAATGATTGTAAATTTTAAAGACACAATTGATAAAAAAATAAAAAATAAAAAAACTGAAATTCCAAGGACCAAAATGACAATTAATACAAACTTAATAGGGTGTACTTTAGTCTTTTACTTAATCCCACGAATAAAGGTAAAAAAAAAAAAAAAAAAAAAACAAATGAAGCTCAATGCCTTACCAATTACCATATTTCATCTCATATGATACATTTTGTATATATGTCAAGTATATGGAGAGAGAGAGAGAGATCCATGCTCACTTAAATATACTCATAGATATATCTTGGAGTTCAATGAGTCTCAATTTAATCTCACAATTTCAATAACCAAAATAGTATAAATTTGATTCTAAATTCTAAACTATTTACTAAAAGTATAAACTTCCCCCAAAATACTGTCATCCCAAAATTTCTACATTAGTGAATGAGAGAACAAAATACCGCTTTTAGCAAGAGAGACAATAAAAAGAATAAATGTAACATTTAAACTACAAAAATTAGAGAGGGGGAACAAAAAATATGAACAATAAGTGAGAAGTGCAGTAATTACGGTCCAGAATGCGATCCACTGACAACTACGTGAATAGCGTTACGACATCTTTACGGTATCCTCTTACAATCAAAAGCCTTTGGACATTCTCCACCAATAAATCCATGTACTCCATGTAGAAATATGCCGGGTGGTTCACAGGAGGCGGTGGTAGGCTCACAAGCACAACTGCAGCCATTCTTGAGTATCTTAGTATCGTTGAATTCAACTTCAGAGTCGTGTAAAGAAACTTCTCCACCTGCTGCTCATTCACAACAACGGGCTTTCCATCAGCCCTCAATGGGGTGCCTTCTTTCTCAGCCACTGCCTTCATCTCAGCTAAGTATGTAGCAATCCGCTGTTGCGCACCAGTGAATGCCTCCATTGATTCATCTTGCTGAGACCCACCTTCTACTTGTGCATCCCATGATTTCATTGTTATAACAATCACCTCCGCTTGCATCCGAAGATCATACAAAAACTTCTTCACATCAGCCTTGAGTCCCTCAGCATCAGTATCCTCCTCTGCAATGCAAAAGACTTGAATCTTACAACTCTCAAAGCTCTCTTTAGTGAGAAGGAGCTGAGAGAGAAGGAGCATGAGACCACCATCTCTCACAATCCAATACAAATCTATGGAACCATACTGTCTCTGATACTCATTGGGCCACTCGTCAAGACCCTTAACAATAACAACAGCCTTGTTTGCAACGATGCAGTCATTTATTATTCCAACAAAGGTGGCAGGGATTTCAGTTAAGTTTTCACGACGCCAAATTTCAGGGTATCGCATCACCACAATGTTTGGCTTGAGATTACCAAGGCCCATGGTTTGGACAATGCCACGGAATCCTTCAGACATACTAGGCGCTACAACTATCTCTGCTACACCTTCACAACGCTTGTAATCAATGTAAGTAGCGAGCTGTTTGCATGCAGTCTTAGCATCTTCAGCACATTCATGATAGTCTCCATCTAATATGGAGAAAAATATGGACATTCCCCTGCCCTTTTTCTTCATGCAGTTTGCAAAATCGGCAAGTTTTGGATGGCAAGGTACATTTTCTGGCAGTTTCCCCCATGGCCTGCAGAATATCAGGGGGATTGGATACCAGTTCTTTGGGTGCACTTGGTTTGCTGCAAATATAATGATAATTAAATGACAATATTGGAACACACATTTATGCATTCATGATACATACATACACAGACCAAGGAATTACAGGCCCCACCAATTTTAAGAAAAACAGCACACAGTACCTTTCACAATTCAATCAGGATAGGAAATCACTAATGAAGAGTAATAAAGTCATGGTAGAGTATTCTCAGAAAAATACACACCTCCCAGTGACCGAAGACTGCGGAGAGCTAGTTGAAAATATGCACTCTTGAAACCATCACCCCAGTCCCCAGCCTTTCCTTTAAGGCTCACATAATAATATATAAGGCTTGCAAGGGCTAGGGAAACTATAGTGAATGCCCAAGAGATTAAGAACATAATCACTGCATGCAAAACAAAAGAATCACGTAAGTATGATTATCAGAGCATATCAAACCAGACTGGCTGCACACATATACATACACATGGGCATGACCCGTGTACACAAGCACCAAAACCCACACTGGCATAATTAGCATCATGTTCCTCCGAAAAAGCTACAAATGCATGAAAGAATCCAACAAAAGAAATAATTTTAAACTTTTTCTGGCATTAAATTCATCTCTGCCCATTAATATCCATCACTAGAAATACAAGCCCAAGATCTTCTTCATTTCTCTACAAATAGGATCCATCATTTAATCAATCCTGATAATGCTCTGCCCAAAATCTCTACATCTTTCCATTTCCCAATACTGCTCCATCCGATCAATAAATCCCTCTGCTTGCTTCCAAGGCGATATATATACCCACAATTCCCCTAGAAATTCCTACACTTTATCCAGGCCATTCAAGAAATGGGCATGAGATTAAAAGCATTTGTTGCAAATATGGGAAGATATTTGGCAAATAGGCATATTAAACAGAGGACATCCCTCCCTAAGCTTGCACCTAGTGACATTTTTTTTATAAGGACAATCTAATAACCTCCATAGCTAGAACCTAGGTCCTCTTTTTCCAATGCTTGTACTGTTTCCACAACCTCATTTGTAAAAAAAGCACAAGATAATTGAAAAATAATAATAATAAAAATTTACAAATGAGATACATGACAAGGAAGCATACCTATACAAAGTGATGCTCCAAGAAGAGAGAGGCTCCAGTGGTGAAATTTCCACCGAGGACGCCAGCTGGGAGCATCAAGAAGATCCAGAAGGAAGCAAGATAAGTTCACACCCGTATAACACAGAAGGAAAAACATAGTTACAGTCGGTGTGATAAGATCCAGGTTCCCAATTACAACACACCCAATACAAACGAACGCCGTAAAGAGGGTAGCAATGTAAGGCTCATTCCCATCTGCAACCTTGAAGTAGTTAAGAATGGGAAGGATGTCGTCATTGGCTATTGCTGCAAGAAGGCGTGGGGCACCTGTCAGGCTCTGAAGAGCAGCCCCCAATGTTGAAAGAATGATTCCGACGTAAACAATGGCCGGGAAAGGCCAAGCAATCGTAGCTGTAAGTAACCTGCATAAAGCTCAATTTCAATTTTCAAAGTTCAAACAGTTGAAAGAAGTTTATTAGTTAACCTACATTCATGAAAACATTTTCTGTTTAACATACACATTAACATGGAAGAGCTAGAACCTGAAAAAATACTATGAATATGCATTCTCAAAACTGACACAAGACAGATACCATAAGAAGTTTTTCTGTTCTCTACCAGTCCTCGAACCATAAACCTTTTACTTTGCGATCCCCATACAGCCAACAGGTCGCATGGAGGGCTAGTAGAGATATCTAAAGACAGGACTAAGAGCAACTAAGTCCCCTAAATCAATAAACAAGTAGGCGCTGCAGACGACATATTAGTGATAACTGATAAGAAGACACCATCATAAACTATTCAGCAGTCTTTGACCTGATGTAGTTATTTATGATTCTTAAAACATTTCAGGTTGAAAGCATGCCAAAAAGAAGGATGTAAGCCACGCATGATATAACTGCAAGTCATTTATGTCTCATGTTTTTTAATCCTCGGGAAGACCCTTGGAATAATTTCTTGGTTGTGCAAACCAAAGAGAATGATGAGCTTATACTGCACCAAGTATAACCAAGTGGATTGATTATTTATCACATAATGCCCCACTATTATACATGTCAATGATACATCATATTGGTGCACTTTTTACTTATCCATCCAGGTTTTCTAAGCATAATATATGTATCTGGATCTTTAATATATTCTCATGATATTCTTTTGTGATACCTCACTCCCGGGACAAAGATTATTCCACAACGTTGCTAAGGTCATTCTACGGAGATAATTATCCATATTCAAAAAGTTAAAGTAAAATTTCATCAAGTTAATGTCTTGTATTCTTCATGAATACACCAAGTAATTAATTCTTCTATATGAATAATACTTTAAACCTTACAGCATCTATCAACCCAAAGGGCTTTGCAAGTAATGACAAATACAAACTAACAACAACCAAGCCTTAAGTCCCAAATTTTTTTGGGTCGGCTATCGATCCTCAAACAGACTAGCCAAGTTCGGCCATATGTATTCTTTTCCACTATTCTATTCTATCTGAAGTCATACTCTCTGTTATTTTCTTAATTGACATGTCCTTTTTTACCACTTCTATTAATGTTATTTTAGGTCTTTCTCTACCTTTTTTGTTCCCTCAACTTGAATCAACTCACTCTTTCTCACTAGAGCATTAATCGCTCTCCTTTGAACATGGCCAAAACATCTCAAGTGACTTTCCTTCATCTTTTCATCAATAAGGGTCACCGCTATCTTGAAGCAAGTTTTCTCATTTTGAATCCTATATTTCCTTGTATTGCCACTTATCCATCTTAACATTCTCATTTCAACTACAAAAGGAAATTACAATAGGAAAGATAATAAAAAAGAAAGAATAAATATAGATGACTCTTCCAAAAACCTCCTCCAATATGTGAAAAGGTTAAAAATCCTCAGACAATCAATCACAATTAGAAATGATTAATATGAAAATGGAAAGGTTCTTAAGAGCAGAAAATTTGTTGGGACACTACTAAATTTTTCTCTTTTTAGAATTAGAGTAAGTAAGAAGAAGGGCTCTAAGTATAAGATCTTCTGACCCCTATCATTTTCATCCAATTATATTTGCCACTTCCCTCGGATGTCAAACTCTAACAGGGTAATAAGGTGAGTGACCCTCTTGAAATTGCTCTAGTTAGTACTCTCCTTTTTTTTCTTCTTTTTTTTTCTGTGCTTTTCATCCATTAAAATCTTCACAAAATATAGTATTTGAGCTTTTAAATGGCATGATCAGCCCCTTTGTTAAAAAAAGTGACTGCTCCCATTACAGAACAGTTAACATGGTTCTCTACTGCACTCTTGTGTATACAAGGTTACACACTTCTTACGAATTACTTTGCACAGACCAGAGTGAGTAGTACATGATGATTGGATGATGTAATGGATAAATGCGACCCCTAGGTTATGGAAATCTGATTCAGCGTTCTCTGCAACAGTTGGTTACATAGTTCTCATGCACATTTGGAGTACGGAGGATTTTGAGTTAAGGCAGATGTATTGGCAGAAAAGATGATACTACCTTTGCAACATTTTAATAAACATACAAGATTGTTCATTATCTCAATAGTTTAGAAATCCAAAAGAAAATTTCCTCTATTTTCTATCTTATCTTAGAGGACTCCTAATTTTCATTGCAGTTTCCTTTTACCGAAAGAAATAAAGCTATTGCACCTAGATGAGATTGTACCCTTGACCTCACCCTACACACATTTGTTCATAGGGAGAGGAGATGCCGACTGGTCCAAAGCCCACTGGCTTAATTGCAGTTTATTTTAGTTCTTAATCAGTTAACACACACACACACACACACACACACACACATATATATATATATACACACATACAGATGGCTTCACAACTAGGGGCTGAAAATAATCAGAAAATATTAAACTTTTGATATGAATATTATTACAAATCTAATATCAAAGGCAAGAGGAAAAAAAAAAAAAAAAAAGTCCTTTTTTTTTAAATTTTATTTTTATATTGGTAAGTTAGTTACGTTACACACGAACCCAAGAGGTTTGAACCCATGACCTCATCCATCACCCATTCTTGTGTGGGAGAAAGAAGTGTCATTTGGATTTGAGCCAGAGCTCATTGGCAGAATAGAAAAATGAAACTCTACAAAAGCAACAACTTAAGAGAGAAATATAAATACCTGTCTGCCAATAACTTCTTTCTGGTGGCAAGCGCTCCAAATAAAAACACCGAAACTATATACATTGCCGTAGTTGTGAGAGTTGCAGACAATGCCGTCCAATGGGAATTGAACAATGCTCCAATGGTATCTTTAAGTGAACCTGATCGATTAAGTGAACCTGCCGATTTGAACCTGCCATAATTCCTGTTACAGCAGGGAAAAAGAGACCGACCAATGCACTGAAAAATGTACAAAAAATATATATATAGGGTTAGTAACACCATAAAAGAAATTAATTCCAGTCCATTTTTTAATAGATTTGTTGCTAAGCTTCAGAGGAATACCTGGTACACATAAAGAGTTTACCCACTAAGGTAACAAATTTTGAGACAATAAAACTGAAATTTTAACAACTGGAATGAAAAGGGGCAGAAAACCTAAACCTGGAAATTAGTTTTTCCGGTGCTTTCTTATTCAAAAATTTGAACTTTCGGAATGAGAAATTTCTCCCTCCCATACCAGCTAATATTTCAGGTTCCAGCATTCTACTTTTCACTATGATCCAACGATCAGGATGCTAGGATCTCAATAAATTCATTATCTTACACAAGCATGCAAAGTGCAAACACTTCCAGACCTTTAGATTCTTCTGATAATTAAATACACAACTCAGACAACATGACATGATTGAACCTCATGACCTCACCTTCCACTTCGGGTAATAGGTTCCAGCATTCTACTTTTTTTGGCACACCATACACTCCCCTCCAAAAAAACAGCAACTCTATTACCAGCCTATGCATGACCCAAGTCACACCAAAAGCTATTAGTGCAAAGGACCACAACTCTTGGGAAACTTGACAATGAATAAGAAAATGCTCCAGCGACTCCCAACTACACTTATTCAGTACATCTGTTGATAATCACTACCTTCCTCCTAATAAGATTTTCCAAGGTCAAAATAGAATTCAAAGCTGTTGTCCAGACAAAGACAGCCGCCTTATGCGGTACCTTGCTGCCCCACACACCTTTCCAAGGGAAAAATGTGTGGGCACATGTATGAGGCACTCATAATAGGACTGAACACTAAAACTGTCCTTTCCCATCTGAATTCCAAACTAAACATTCCTCCCAACCTTCCAAAATTGCTTAGAATAGATCAAATCCATCAGCTCATTCACCCCCTTCTAGTTCCCAGTCATGAAAATCCCTAATGAATCGGAGATTCCAACATAAGGTTCTATTATCCCCCTTATACATATACAAGGATTGCACTGAAGCATCCTTTTCCGCTGCAATCAAATAAAATTTCGGGAACTCATCCTTCAAAGAAGGATCACCACACCAAACATCGTGCCAAAACCTAATTCTCTTACCGTTCCCTACCCAAATTGACAAATTTGTCAAGAACCTATCCCATCC